>JAJHZJ010000345.1:5729580-6329580 GCA_023548195.1 Bettongia penicillata ogilbyi | reverse complement strand
AAAATAGATCCAGGAGAGACGATTTAAAAATTATGGGACTACCTGAATGCCATGATCCAAAAAGAGTCTTGACATCATCTTTCATGAAATTATCAAAGAAAACTGCCCTGATATTCTAGAACCAGGGGGCAAAATAAATATTGAAAGAATCCACCACTCACCTCCTGAAGGAGTTCCAAAAAGAGAAACTCCTAGGAACATTGTGGCCAAATTCCAGAGTTCCCAGATAAACAATAAAATACTGCAAGAAGTTAGAAATAAACAATTTGAGTACTGTAGAAATACAATCAGGGTAATACAAGGTCTAGCAGCTTCTACATTAAAGGATCAAAGGGCTTGGTATACGATATTCCAGAAGTCAAAGGAATTAGGTTTAAAACCAAGAATCATCTACCCAGCAAAACTGAGTATAATACTTCAGGGGGAAAAGGTTATTCAATGAAACAGAGGACTTTCAAGCATTCTTGATGAAAAGACTAGAGCTGAATAGAAAATGTGACTTTCAAACAAAAGATTCAAGAGAAGCATTAAAAGGTAAACAGTAAAGAGAAATCCTGAGAGGCTTACTAAAGTTGAACTGTTTACATTGCTACATGGAAAGATCATATTTGTAACACGTGAAACTTTTCTCAGTATTTGGGAAGTGGAAGGAATTATACACACACACATACACACACACACACACACACAAAGAAATAAAATTAAGGGGTGGGAGAGGAATATATTGGGAGGAGAAAGGGAGAAATGGAGTGGGAGAAATGAGTACTCATAAAAGAGGGTAGAGAAAGCTTTTTTAGTGGAGAGGAAAAGGGGGAGATGAGAGAGAAAAAATGAAACTTACTCTTGTCACATTTGACTTAAGGAAGGAATGACATGCACACTCATTTTGGTATGAAAATCTATCTTCTACTATAGGAAAGTATAGCATTTACTATGTGCCAAAAACTGTGCTAAATAAACACTTTACAAATATTTCATTGGATCCTCATCCCAATCCTTTGAGGTAGGTGCTGCTATTATGTTCATTTTACATTTGAGGAAAATGAGACAAAAATAGATAAGTAATTGCCCAGACTCTGATATCTATTAATTATCTGAACTTGGATTTGAAATGAATTCTTTCTGACACCAGACCCAGTGTTTTATCTGATTTACCACATAGTTCTCCTTTTTAATATCACATTAATGTAATTGTATCAAAACAGAAAAAAAAAACTTAGTACAAAACAAAATATTTCTATCTACTGCACTAAATTGATACTTAAATATCATAACTTCTGATCAGATCCCACTTGTTGTAATCCCAAGTTTTGTTCAAGTACTCAGTGTCAGCACCTTACAAATAAGAGGATCTCATTGTGAAAGCACTTAATTCCCTTAGCTGTTTAAGATTAATAATGTTGAACAAATCAAAGAAACTAGTTATGCTCACATTAGTGAACTGATTCTTATAATAATAGTAAAACCAATGATATCACAATTCTGTAACACTTTACAACTTCTAAAGCAGATTCCCTCAAAAGTGCCGTGAGACAGTTACTGAGAGCATTAAGATTATCATTTTATGGACAATAATATACTATAGTGATGAATCCTTTACTAAAGTATTCACAGAATGAACATGGAAAAGGAACTTTACTTTTATACCTAAACATGTACATATACATATATGGATGTATATGGATTCACATATCTGTGTGTGCGTATATATATATATATATATATATATATATATATATATATAAATGTAAACACAAAGGCATCTTGACATTGATATGAATAAACAATATTTAGAAAAATAATTTTTATACTATGTACCATTCTAATATCTCCAGTAGACATCTCAAAATATTTTCAGGTATGGAAAATATAGAGAATGTTTATGCTTATCTATGTTAATACTATGATGAACATTCTGTAACACTAAGTATTGAGAAAGCCCATAATAATGTAAATGAGTTGAGGTTACACATATTCTCAAGGTCTGCATAGAATTCCCACTCCATATTTTCTGCTGTCTCTAGGCTGGCAAATTTCTAAAACTTGCTCTTTATAAACCTCGAGCAAAATTAAATGGGGGAGGTGGCAGTGATCAAAAACATAGACAAATAAGAAAAATTTGCAAGAATAATGTGCATTCAAATACTAGGCCATTTCATTGATCATATAATTCACTACCCAGGGTTACAAGCTCGAACTCATTCCAATATTTTCTAACATCTATATCTTTTTTATTATAACATAGAATAGAGATAAAACATACAATAAGAAATCAGAGCATAATAATTGAGAATAAATACGAAATTTAACTTTAAATTTTGAGTTAGAGCAGTATTACGGCATCAAAAAATTAGAAACTTGAATTCTGTGAGTCCTAAAATAACACTAGGAAATATTTTCAATGAGTGCAAGTATGTCTGTGACAACAAAATAAGTGACTTGTGTTTCTTTTCACACTTACCTTTCAAAGCCTGTCTCCCTCTCAAGGCTGTGTGTGTGTGTGTGTGTGTGTGTGTGTATGTGTGTGTGTGTGTGTGTGTGTGTTTTAATGACCTGGCTTGTAACTATTTTTAAAAAGGGACCTCCAAAACTCTAATTATTGTATTATATTCATCTGCTCAGTCTGCTTTTTCTACTTCCCATGAGTCAACATCTCAACTGTGTAATTATTGTCTTTTGGTGAATTTTTTGTAAAATTGCTTTTGGCAGTCCTCATAAGACTGTCCTATATTTAATGTGTGAAAGTCACTTAGGCCTTACAACTGCATTTCATGATACTAACATGAAATGTTGGTTTCTCTCAGGGAAATAATATGTTATTCCAAGTCTGTATTCTTTTCATTTCCAAGCGTGCAATGGTCAGGCAAGACAGCCAAGATAAAGCAATAAGGTACCCTGTAGGAGAGACAAGAGGCAGCATAGCTCAAGCAATTCAAACTGACCACCAAGGCTGCAAATTTTCCTCACGAATGGATGGAGACAGTTCAAGAACCCCAAAACAAGAGCATTTGGGAAAGAACCACTGCAGTGCTTTCAGCCGAAACCTTGGAAGCAACTTTTACTCCTATAATTTGTTCCTATAGTTCCTGAAACCAGAAAAGCTCCACAAAAGAAAGTTTGAATCTTTGATGCCATCGAAGTCTTTGGCACTATCACAAAATAAAACAACAGAAACTGATATATTTTACTAACATAAGAGACATTGAAGAAAAATTAGTGTCTACTTTTCTGCTGTGCTCTAAGTACCATGGGCCTTTTTCATTTGACTTTCAGGTGTCATATGTGTTGATTCATACACTAAAATGTGATCTCGGAAAAGAGGAACTGTCTTTTCAATGTCAATTCCTTGTAAAATAGTCAGGAAAGTTATGTTCTTATATGTCTTCTTATTTCTTTTCTTCTCATGTCTTTATGTTTGTTCTTTAAAATTGTGCAGTGTTTACTTTCAATTATTTTGTACTTCTTCACATTTATATTGCAATCACTTCTAAAGAAATATTCTTGGCAAAGATGGCAGAGAGTTTAGTAATTACTATCTCTCTCCTCTTGTTGGCTTTGACAAACCAAGAGAATATTTCCCCTGGATATACCATGGAACAGTGGGAGCAGCAGAAGGAATAAACAGATTCTTAGCCTGCGAGGCAAGAAAGATCATTAAGGTGGGTTCCTTTTAATGTGGCTGAAGGTGACCAGTGCAGGATCAGAGCTGTCCCAGACAGTCCAAGTTCAACAAGAAGATCCAGAACACCATAGCGGTGAAGCCAGCAACATTCAACATAAGGACCCCAAGCATGCCTCAGTACCCCAGGGAAATCAGAAAGACAATAGTGCAGATAGCTAAGCTTGCCTATGGTCTAGCTCAGAAGAGGAGATGTCCTGTGACCAGAACACCCCACCTGCACAATTAATGAGATAGCTCCAGGAAAACTGTGGGGAAAACCAATAAGCCCTCACCTGGTCTCTGCTTTCAAACACCAGACAGCTCAGCACCAAGTCAGCTGCAGTATTTTAGGTTGTAGCTAAAAGAACCAGAGGACATAACACACAAAGCCTCAAGTTTTAGATACAAGAACTGTGGGACAGAGTTCCCTGTGCCACAGATACAGAGATCTGCTTTAAAAGCCAGGAACAAGAGTTATTAGTGGAGGAGGAGCCAAGATGGTGGAGTAGAAAGACTCACATATGCAAGCTACAAATCCACAGCCCATAAATTTTCTGTAAAAAGAACTCCTCACAAATTCTGGAGCAGTGGAAGCTGCACAGCAATGCAGTGGAAGAGATGTCTGTTCCAGAGGGCCCTCAAAAACCGACCTCAATGGTCCGTCGCACACCAGACAGTGGAGCCCAACCCAGCCTTGCCCATGCAGCCCCGAGAGGAGGAGATCCGAGCAGACTTCAGGGATGGAATCTCTGGCAGCTTCAAAGGTCCTCCACCCACAGGCGCTACAGGTCAGTGAGAGAGACTTCTAGACTGGCCAAGAGGGGAGCGGGGTGTCTCCATAAGTCAGGCCCCCTAGGGAGGAAGCAGCAGAGGCAGCAGTGGCCAGGGGTTCCCAGAGCAGGAAGGAGCTCAGGCCCATTACAGAAGGTCTCTGCATAAACCCACTGAGGAAACTGAACCTGGGAGGCGGCCCTGCCCCCACTTGAGCACCAGAACTTAAGCTCACATTGAATAGAAGCCACGTACAGTGTGGAAAGCCCTGAAGCTGGGAAACAGCATTTGAATCTCAGACCCCAAGCACTAGCTGGGCAGATATAGGCCAGGGTGGACAGGAATCTCAGAAGTCAAGTAACTGACAGGGAAAATGCCCAGAAAAGGGAAGAAAAATAAGACCATAGAAGGCTAATTTCCTGGGGGACAGATGTTCCTGCCTTTCATTTCTGATGACGAGGAACAATGCTTACTATGAGGGAAAGACATAGAAGTCAATGCCTCTGTACCCCAAACATCTGAAACAGATATTCAATGGGCTCAGGCCTTGGAAGAGCTCAAAAAGGATTTTGAAAAGCAAGTTAGACAGGTGGAGGAAA
Source organism: Bettongia penicillata ogilbyi (assembly GCA_023548195.1). Classification (NCBI taxonomy): domain Eukaryota; kingdom Metazoa; phylum Chordata; class Mammalia; order Diprotodontia; family Potoroidae; genus Bettongia; species Bettongia penicillata. The sequence goes on along the minus strand of JAJHZJ010000345.1, from coordinate 6,324,549 downwards.
AACTGGGAAGAGAAATGAGGGAGATGCAAGAAAAGTATGAAAAACGGGTCAATACCTTGGTAAACGAGGCCAAAAAAATGCTGAAGAAAATAACACCTTGAAAAATAGGCTGACTCAATTGGCAAAAGAGGTTCAAAAAGCCAATGAGGAGAAGAATGCTTTCAAAAGCAGAATTAGCCAAATGGAAAAAGAGCTTCAAAAGCTCACTGAAGAAAATAGTTCTCTCAAAATTAGAATGGAACAGATGGAGGCTAATGACTTTCTGAGAAACCAAGAAATCACAAAACAAAACCAAAAGAATGAAAGAATGGAAGATAATGTGAAATATCTCATTGGAAAAACAACTGACCTGGAAAATAGATCCAGGAGAGACAATTTAAAAATTGTGGGACTACCTGAAATCCATGATCAAAAAAAGAGCCTAGACATCATCTTTCATGAAATTATCGAGGAAAACTGCCCTGATATACTAGAACCAGAGGGCAAAATAAGTGTTCAAGGAATCCATCAATCACCACCTGAAAGAGATCCAAAAAGAGAAACTCCTAGGAACATTGTGGCCAAATTCCAGAGTTCCCAGGTAAAGAATAAAATACTGCAAGCAGCTAGAAAGAAACAATTCCAGTATTGTGGAAATACAACCAGGGTAACACAAGATCTAGCAGCTTCTAAATTAAGGGATTGAAGGGTCGGAAATAGGATATTCCAGCAGTCAAAGGAACTAGGACTCAAACCAAGAATCACCTACCCAGAAAAGCTGAGTATAATACTTCAGGGGAAAATATGGTTTTTTAATTAAATCGCGACTTTCAAGCATTCTTGATGAAAAGACCAGAGCTGAAAAGAAAATTTGACCTTCTAACACAAGAATGAGAAGAAGCATGAAAAAGCAAACAGCAAGGAGAAGTCATAAGGGACTTACCAAAGTTGAACTGTTTATATTCCTACATGGAAAGACAATCTTCGTAACTCTTGAAACTTTTCAGTATCTGGATACTTGGTGGGACTGCACACACACACACACACACACACACACACGCGCGCGCGCGCACGCACACATGTACACACATGCATGCACACACAGAGACAGAGAGCACAGAGTGAATTGAATAGGACGGGATCATATCTTAAAAGAAATTAAGGTAAACGGTGAGAGAGAAATGTAGTGGGAGGAGTGAGGGTGAAATGGAATGGAGTAAATTATCTCTCATTCAAGAGGCAAGCGGGAGAGTTTTCAGTGGAAGGAAAAAGAGGAGAACTGAGAAAAAAACATGAAATTTACTCTCATCACATTCGACTAAAGAAAGGAATAAAATGCACACTTATTTTGGTATGAAAACCTATCTCACAATGCAGGAAAGTGGGGGAAAAAGAGATAAGCAGGGTCGGGGGGATGATGGCAGGGAGGACAATGGGAGGAGGGAGCAATTTGAATTCAACACTCAGGGAGGGACAGGATCAAAAGACAGAATGGAAACAATGGGGGGCAGCATAGGATGGAGGGAAATACAGTTAGTCTTACACAGCACGACTATTATGGAAGTCATTTGCAAAACTACACAGATATGGCTTATATTGAGTTGCCTGCCTTCCCAAAGGGAATGGGTGGGGAGGGAGGGATGGGGAGAATTTGGAACTCAAAGTTTTAGGAACAACTGTCGAGTTGTTAGGAACAACAATCGAGAATTGTTGTTGCTACTAGGAAATAAGAAATATGGTTAATGGGGAATAGAAAGTCATCTGGCGCTAGAGGACAAAAGAGAAAATGGGGACAAGAGAAGGGAGAGAAGATAGAAGGGAGGGAAGACTGGTGATAGGGGAAATTAGAATGCTCGTGTATTGGGGTGGGGGAGGGGACAAATGGGGAGAAAATTTGGAACCCAAAATTTTGTGAAAATGAATGCAAAAAGTTAAATCAATAAATTTATATTTAAAAAAAGAGTTATTATCATGAGTAAGAAGCAAAGCAGAAAGTAAAAGACCATAGAATCTTTCTATGGGGGCAAGAACCAAAAGGAAAATAGCAAAGAATTGATTATTGAGACTATACTTCCATATGAAATTTAAGAACGTAATGTGAACTGACCTGAAGCACAAACAACCTTCTCAGAAGAGTTCAGGAAGGATTTAAAAACCCAAATTAGAGAAATGGAAGTAAAACTGACCAAAGAATAAAAATATGAAAAATGAAATCACAGAATAATTTGAAAGGACAATTGGACAAATCGAAAAATAAATATAAAATCTAACTGGTGAAAATAACTCCTTTAAAGAAACAATTGGACAGATGGAAAAGGAGCTGCAAAAGGTAACTGTAGAAAATAATTGGATAAAAAGTGTAATTGAGCAAGTAGAGGCTAATGAATCTAAGACACATCAAGAATCAGTCAAACAGAATCTAAAGAATGAAAAGATAGAAGAAAATGTAAAATATCTAATTGCAAAAATATAACCTAGAAAATAGATACAAGATAGAAAATCTAAGGGTTTTTAATCTACCAGAAAGTCATGGTGAGAAAAAGAGCCTGGACAAAATCATCGAAGAAATCATCAAGGAAATTTGCCAAGTAGTCCTAGACACAGAGGGCTAATAGTCATCGAAAGAATCTGCCATTCGCTTCCTGAAAGAAACTCCAAACTAAAAACTTCAAGAGATATCGTTGCCAAATTCCAGTACTTTCATGTGAAAGAGAAAATTTTGCAGGCAGACAGAAAGAAAGAATTCAAATACTGAGAAGCTACAGTCAGGATCATGTAAGACCGTGCAGCTTCTACATTAAAAGATGGAGGGAATTTTAATATGATATAATGAAAGGTAAAGGAGCTGGGACTACAACAAAATATTAATTATCCGGCAAAGTTGAGCATAATATTTCAGGTAAGGAGATGGACATTCATTACGAAGAATGGATTTCCAGGTCTTCCTGATGAAAAGGCCAGAACTCAATAGAAAATTTGATGTCCAAACGCAGGTGTCAAGAGAGGGACAAAAAGGTAAATACAGAAAGAAAAAAAAAATCATTTCACGAAATAAGCAAACTGATTCCATTCCTATAAGGGAAGATGATATGTGATAATCCGCAAAATTGTATGTTTATTATGAAATGTAAAAGGGATATACTTAGATAGAAGGAGTGGGTAAAAATTAAATGATGTGATGATAGTAAATATGATGTCAGGGTGCAAAGTGATTGTATTGGGAGATGTGAAAATGAGGTGGGAGAAAAAAATAAATTCCATCACAGGAACAGGCACAAAATTTTATTAAAGTAGAGGGAAAGAAGGGAAGGAAATGAACATAGTTTAAGAAGTACTGTCATGTGATTGTATTCAAGGAGGGTACAACAAACTCAGTTAAGTATAGAAATAGAATTAAGTCTATAGGCAGTAGTAGGGGAAGGGGGAAAGAAAAGGGAGGGGAGGCTAAAAGGGAGGGAAGAAATAATAAGGGAAAAGAGAATTAAAAGTGAAGGGGGGCTGAAGGAAGGGAAGACAGTGGGAGGTGGTGGTCAGAAATTAAAACTCTATTGTGGAGGGGAAGGGAAAAGGGAGAACTAAAAGCATAAACAAGGGGAAAGGTAAAGGGGGGAAAGACACCGACAGTACTCATAGCTGCGATTGTGAATGGGATGAACTCTTCCATAAAATGGAGACAGATAGCATGATGGATTGAAAACCATAACACAATCCAACCATATGTTGTTTACAAGAAACACATTTGAAATGGGGACAAACACAAAGGTAAAAGGTTGGAGCAGAATATTTTGCGCTTCAACTGATATTAAAAGAGCAGGCGTAGCACTCTTAATCCCAGACAAAGCAAAAGCAGAACTAAATCTACTCAAAACAGATAAGGAGGGAAACTATATTATCCTAAAAGGCACCGTAGACAACCAAGCAATTTCATTATTAAGTGTTTGTGCTGCAAGTACTATAGCATCCAGATACTTAGAGAAGTTAAGGGAATCATAGGAAGAAATAGACAGCAAAATTATACTAGTGGGGGACTTCAAACTCCCCTGCTCTGAACGTGATAAATCTAACCTCAAAATAAACAATAAAGAAGTTAAGGAGATGAATATAACTGTGTATTAGGTAGATATGATAGAACTCTGGAGAGAAGTGAATGGGGATAGAAAAGAATATACCTTTTTCTCAGTGGTACATGTCATATAAAAGAAAAACAAAACTGAACATATACTAGACCATAAAAACCTCGTAATCCAGTGCAGAAAGGCAGACATAGTCGATTCATTTTCTTCAGATCATAATGCGATAAAACTTATACATAATCAAAGGCCATGGAAATATAAACCAAGAATTATTTGGAAACTAAACAATCTATCCTACAGAATGAGTGTGTTAAACAACAATCTATAAAAACAATCAACACCTTCATTCAAGAGAATAGCAATAATGACACAACCTACCAAATTTTATGGCATACTGCCAAAGCAGTTCTTAAGGGAAGTTTATTGTCTTCGCATGAATAAAATAGAGAAAGAAGAAATCAATGAATTGGGCGTGTAGATGAAAAAGGCAGAAAAAGAAAAAATTGAAAATTATTGAAGTAATAAATGAAATTGAGTTGGTTTTATGAAAGAAGCAATAAAATTGATAAACTTTTGGTCAATTTGATTACAAAATAGAAAGAAGAAAACCAAATTGCCAATATCAAAAATGAAAAGGGTGAACTACCCTCCAAAGAGGAGGAAATTAAAACAATAATTAGTAATTCCTTTTTCCAGCGGTATGCCCATAAATTCGACAATCTAAATGAGATGGATGAGTATTTTTAAAAAATATATATAAATTTCCCACATTAGCAGAAGAAGAAGCTGAGTACTTGAACAAACCGATCTCAAAAACAGAAATTGAACAAGCCATAAATGAACTCTCTAGGAAAAAAATCTCCAGGACCAGAACGATTTACAAGTGAATTCTACCAACATTTAAAGGCCAGTTAATTCCAATACTATATACACTATTTGGGAAAATTGCTGAAGAAGGAGCAAAGACAAATTCTTCTTATGACACAAATATGATATCTAAACCAGGAAGAACCAAAACAGAAATGAAAATAATAGACTAATTTCTCTAATGAATAGAGATGCAAAAATTTTAAATAAGATATTAGCAAAAAGAATACAGAAACTTATCATGAGAATAATAAATTATGATCAGGTAGGATGTATACCAGCAATGCAGGGCTGCTTCAATATTAGAAAAACTATTAGCATTATTGATCACATCAGCAACAAAATGAACAGAAACCACATGATTATCTCAGTGGTTGCAGAAAAAGCTTTTGACAAAATATAACATTTTTCCTATTGAAAACCCTGGAAAGCATGGGAATAAAGGGAACTTTCCATAAAATAGTAAGCAGCAAATAAACCATCAGCAAGCGTTATATGCAATGGGGATAAGGTATGTATATGTGTGTGTGTGTGTGTATATATATATATATATATATATATATATATATATATATATATATATATATATATATATATTTCCAATAGGATCAGGGATGAAACAAGGATGTCCATTATCACCACTATTATTCTGCATGGTATTAGAAATGCTAGCTGTGGCAATAAGAGAAGAAAAAGTAATTGAAGGAATTGTAATAGGCAAATAAGAAACTAAGTTATCACTCTTTGCAGATGATATGATGATATACTTAGAGAATCCCAAGGAATCAAGTAAAAAATTTACTTGAAATAACAAATTTCGCAAATTGCAGGTTACAAAACAAACACACATAAACCATCTGCATTACTCTATATAACTAACAAAGAACAACAGCAAGAGATAGAAAGAGAAATCCCATTTCAAACTATGATAGACTCCATAAAATATCTGGGAATCTACCTGCCCATACAAACCCGGAAACTACATGAACACAATTACAAAACACTATTCACACAATTGAAGGCAGATATAAGTAAGTAGAAAACAACAGTTGCTTGTGGGTAAGCGGAGCTAATATAATAAAAATGGCAATTCTCTCTAAATTAATTTACTAGTTCAGTGCCTTACCAATCAAACTAACAGACAACTATTTTCTACAGCTGGAGAAAACGATGTCAAAATTCATCTGAAAGAGCAGAAGGTCCAGAATATCAAGGGAGTTAATGAAATGAAATGCTAGGGAAGATGATCTCGCCCTAGCAGATCTCATATTGTATTATAAAGCAGCAGTCATCAAAACCACTTGGTAGTGGCTAAGAAACAGAGGGGTAGACCAGTGGAATAGATTAGGTACTCAAGACACAGTAGTCAATGAATATAGAAATCTAATATTTGATAAGCCCCAGGACCCCAGTTTCTGGGATAAGAACTCACTGTTAAGTAAAAATTGCTGAGAAAAATGAATAACAGTGTGGCAGAAACTAGGCATAGATCTTCTACAGTACACAAGAATAAAATCTAAATGAATACATGATCTAGGTGTAAAGATTGATACTGTAAACAAATTCGGGGAGCAAAGAATAGTGTAGCTGTCAGATTTAAGGGGAATGGAGAAGTTTATGACAAACCAAGACACAGAGAAAATTATGATGTGCAAAATGGATAATTTTGAATACACTAAATGGAAAGGTTTTTTTTTTTTGCACAAACAGAATGCGACCAAGATTATAGTATGATTTTTAACATTAACAGTATGTATCACTTTGAAGCTATTATTGATTGCAACATACATTTGTCTAGGCCTAATTTCTTATACCTTGGTTTTCAATTTTCCCAGCAGTCCTTTTTTTTCCTTTAAAGTGAAATAGAGTTATTTCCAAAGCTATTTATGTTTTCTATTTTGTGGAATACTGGCTTAATGATTTCCATTGTTTCCTGATTTTCTACAGTGCAGTTAGTTCCAGTGATAGATAGATAGATGGATGGATATATATATATATATATATATATATATATATATATATATATATATATATATATATATATATAGAGAGAGAGAGAGAGAGAGAGAGAGAGAGATGATATAAATATAGAAATACACACACACACACGAACAATAGTTTTGATGGCTCTTGTTTTACGATAGATTTTGAATGTTTGACGTTGTATTGCTCTTTCACCTGTAATGATTTTTTTCATTATTTCCCTTCATATAGATCTTCTATTTCTTCAAATCAATTTCATTATTGTTTTACCAAGTTCTGAGAATTATGCTTTCAATAGACTGATTTTAGCTTAGAATAGAAATGGCATGCAATTTTTTGTATTACTGTGGTATTCGTTATACTGCCACAATTCAGCCATTAGCAGTGAATATTCTTCCAGGTATTTAATCCATTCTTAATTTCTTCAAAGAGTACTTTGTAATTGTACAAGGATAGCCTGTGCTTTTGTTGTTTGATTCCCAAAATTTTATGTATTTTGTAACTTATTTAGTGTTTTCCCTTCTATGATTACCTCTTGTATTTTATTATACTATAGAAACATTGTTGAACTTCGTATTTCTATTTTGTAACCTGAAACTTTGCTTAAGCTATTAGTCATATTGAGTAGTTATATGTACAAGTGTGTTTGTTTGTGTGTGTGTGTGTGTGTGTCTGTATGTGTATTAGAAGTACTAAGTAGTAACTTTGCTAACTACCTAGGATTTTCCAAGTAACCATCATGTTTTTAGCCAGTAGGAATAGTTTGGTCAATTCTTTGTAATTTGATATTTTTTGATTGCAAGTTTGTTTCTTATTATTGCTATTGTTAGCATTTCAAAAAGTATATCATGTGTAAATGGAGAGAATGATCATCCTTGTTTTACTCCTTCATTTATTGTTAAACTTCTTTTATATTCCCATTCCATATAATGCTTATTTTTGTTTAGGGGTATTTTCATGGCTTTTGAAGTGTCCCTCTATATTTATTCTCTGCAAATGTTTTAGTACAAATGTTACACTAGTTCAAAAAATATATTTTTCTTTTGAAATAATGATGTGACTCTAGATGTTTTTCTCTTTATGAGTAATTATATTGATCGTTTGATATTTGTTAATGTTAGTGTTCTTTTACTTATAGATTTTCCTAGGTTAGTTTAAAAATGTTTATTTTATAAAAAGAGTCTCATAGAATTTCTCTCAGTTATTCAGTTAATTTATGCAATACTGTTATTACTTGTCATTTAATAGATAGAATTACATTTTTCCTCTCTGATAGTGCACTCACAGCTAAATTATTTCCCGTTCCCTAAGAGTGGAGTTTTATCTAATTATTTTCAGCCCTCATTTTCCCCCAACCCTTTTCTGAACTCCACTTAAAATTAGCTCCACTAAGTTCAGCATTTAATGATTCTCTAATTATTGCACATTAGTTTTGTCTTCCAAGTCACACTGTAAGCTTCTTGAGAACAAGAGGTCATTTTATGTAGCTCCTACAGTACTTTGCAAAATACTAATCACATAGTAGTTCTCAAGTAAAGCTTTTTTTTAAGCCCTCATTGATCAAATATCCCTGATGTATCTAGTTCAATTATGTAGAAACTAGATGATGGAAATATTAAGGAAGGTGAATATCATAGTTATCATGTAGCCAAGGATCAAGCATGATATGAGAGTTTGGAAAAGATTTATGTTCCTTCAAGTTATGACTTAACATGGAATTCAATATTGGACTGGTGACTTTTCACCTTCTCTCTTAAAGGTAGATCATGTGAATAGCTCCTTTATACTTTTAATCTATTGTCACAGTACAATCTTCAACAGAAAGCATAAAACACTCCCTCCATTTAAAAAGGTAAAACTGTTATAGAACACAAGAGGCAAAAAAAGATCAGGGTATGGGATTTATAGTTGTGTACAACTCTAGATTTTGTGAAAGAGGAGGAATTACAAAGAGTTCTTGGAAGATGTAGCTACAACTTCTACAGATAAACAGCATCTTAGGAGATACAACTCTATGAAATGAGAGCTGTTATGGAGCTGTCATTTATGCCAGGATTGTTTTTATTCATTTGGTCATTTTCATGTTGAAAAATTATGCATTCAACACGTAACATTTGCTACTAATTAAAGATAATAAATTTTCTAAACATACTCAATAGCTGATAATCTAGCATGGCTACAAATATAATGCTGATAAACTCAACTTAAGAACTGAAAGTATTCATTTAAGAATAACAATCCTGATGGAAGTCCAATACTTTTTACGATGTACAGAAAAGAGGCATTGTATGTTCTCATGAAAATTCTTAGGTGAAGGAAAAAAAAACATTTTTACCACTATAAGACTTGCAAACATAATAAAACTGCCAGAGGAATATTCAGAAATTCAGAGTTAGAAATGTGAAAAATAAGGAAAATTTTATGATTATAATAAAGAGCTAATTCATATTTGAACTTAATAAAAATATTTAAGATTGTTATAAATACCACTTTTAAGATTCAGATTACATTTGAAGAAAATAATTTCATTCAAACAACTCAGAGAAAGCTAGTAACTAAAATTTCTATGAAACTATACCATTTTTTTGAAAACAGTTTGAATTTACATGTTTAAGAAGTAACCAAATTGATCATATTCTTTGGCTATATACTCAAAGGAAATCAAATACAGACAAGATTCCATAACATAGGACCCCCATATCTTCCTAATGATTATAGAAATCCCCTTTGTGGTAGAAAAATAATCAACAAAGCAACAGATTAGAGAAGAGATTTTAACGGTGTTATGTAGTATAAAAGAATATATTGCATATTAACAAATATGAGAGAGGACTCATGAATGAAGTCATTCTTGGGCAGTATAGATTAAAGTCTCATATTAACACAAATTGGTATTATGTACCTGACTAAGTCTCTCAACCTCTCAGTGTTGCAGACAGCTCTCTAAACCTATAAATAGTTGAATAGACGTCAATTAGCATCTGTAGAGGACATTTCCTATATCAATGAAATCACATTCCTGATTAAAATACAAAGATATATGAGTCAAATCATTGTGTGGAAAAGTCTAAATGGTCCCCTTGAAAAAGAGCATTGTAAGATGTGAAGGTAGATTTTGAAGGTTTCTACTAATGTCAGTGAAAACATTAGGAGCAGCAGTAGACTTAATCATTTAATTGCCAAGGTATTTTCAATGAAAAACCGTACTGATTTCCCATTAAGCTCAACTATCCCCTCATTCTCTTGTAAGTCTGTTTTCAATTCAAAAAGAAATATGTGTGTATTTTACACATGTATATGTACACACATATGTCGCTCTTCATTTTTCAATGAGGACCAATGACATCGTGAGTGATGTCTTGACTTGCATATGAATTGGATTTGTGAGAGAGAGTTGTCAGCCTCATGTCTTACAGAGTCATTAAAATACAGTGGCAAGACAAAAGTCAAGATTCTGGGCAATGGGCCATTATGCAATGAATCTTGATTCAAACCCACTCTACTAGATGAAGTCTTTATATGCTTGGTGCAGGCATCCCCTACCTCACCTATGGATTTGAGGTCTGTCAGTTACCCCCAACACTACCGATCAACCAACACGATTTTACCAAGGTGTGTGCAGTGCAAATGCTACAGATTTTTGGACCCACAGGTAAAAGTCGAGTGTCAGGTAGACAGCAAAAGTAGATGAGAACCCCTGAAAAGAGTTTAAAAAAACACCCTCACACCATACACACACATAAAAACACACACGTGTACATGTATGTGTATATATACATATAGTATCAGACATTTGGGAATATTTTTATTTATTTTTCAATATTTATTTATTTATAGATTTCAACATTCATTTACACAAAATTTTGAGTTCCAAATTTTCTTCCCATCTCTTTTATCCCCTCACCTCATAATGCCTTGCATTCTGGTTAGCCTTCCCTCAATACGCCCTCCCTTCTATCACACTCCTCCCTTTCTCTCTTTTCTTGTAGGGTAGGATAGATTTCTATGCCCCATTTCCTGTATTTCTTATTTCCAAGTTGCATGAAAAAACAATTCTCAACATTCACTCCTAATACTTTGAATTCCCACTTCCTTCCTTCCCTCCCTCCCCCACCCACCCTCACTGAGAAGGCAAGCAATTTCATTCAGGCTGTATATGTGTAGTTTTGCAAAAGACTTCTATAACATTCATGTTGTGTAACACTAGCTATATTTTATTCCATCCGATACTGACCCCATTTATTCTATCCTCTCTTTGTCCCTCCCCAAAAGTGTTTACTTTGGATTACTCCCTTCTCCCATTTGTCCTCCCTTCTTTCAACCCCCTCACTCCACTTGTCCACATCTCCCCTACTTTCCCATAGTGGAAGATAGATTTTCATGCGAAATTGAGTGAGTATGCTATTTCCTCCTTAATTTAATTGTGCAGAGAGTAATTTCACTTTTTCCCTGTCACCTCCTTCCTTTCCTTTTCCATTGAAAAAGCTTTTTCTTGCCTACTTCATGAGTTATAATTTGCCCCATTCCATTTCTTCCTTTCTCCTCCCAATATGTTCCTCTCTCATACCTCAATTTATTTTTTAGCTATCATTCCGTCTTATTCAACTCACCCTGTGGAATCGGCATATATATATATATATATATATATATATATATATATATATATATGTGTGTGTGTGTGTGTGTGTATGTATACATATATACATATATGTGTGTATGTGTAGATATAGCTGTATATATGTGTGTGTATGTGTATATATGTGTGTGTATGTATATACATACATATATGTATATATTTATATATGTATTTGTGTGTGTATAAAATCCCTCCAACTACCCAACTACTAACAGAATTCTCAAGAATTACAGATATGATATTTCCAGGTAGGAATGTAAACAGTTCAGCTTTAGAAAGTCACTTATGATTTCTCTTTCCTGTTTACCTTTTCATGCTTCTCAAATTTTCTATTCAGCTCTGATCTTTTCATCAAGAAAGTTCTCTATTTCATTGAAATGATCATTTTTTTCCCCAGAAATATTATACTCAGTTTTCCTGGGTAAGTGATTCTTAGTTTAATTCCAAGTTCCTTTGGCTTCTGAAATATCATATTCCAAGACCTTTGATCCCTTAATATAGAGGTTGCCATATCCTATATTGTCCTGATTTGCATTTACACAATTCTCGAATTTTTCTTTCTACCTGCTTGGAATATTTTCTCCTTGACCTGGAAACTCTAGAATTTGAGTACAATATTCCTAGGAGTTTCTCTTTTGGGATCTTTGAGGAGGTTATTGGTGAATTCTTTAATATTTATTTTACCATGTGGTTCTAGAATATCAGGGCAATTTTCCTTGATAATTTCATGAAAGATGATGTCTAGGCTAATTTTTGATTATGGCATTCAAGTAGTCCCATAATTTTAAAATTGTCTCCCCTGGATTTATTTTCCAGGTCAGTTGTTTTTCCAGTGATACATTTCACACTGTCATAATTTTTTCATTCTTTGGATTTTTTGTATAATTTCTTCGTTTCTCATAAAATCTTTAGCTTCCATCTGCACCATTCTAATTTTTAAAGAACTATATTCTTCAGTTAGCTTTTGGATCTCCTTTTCCATTTGTCTAATTCTCCTTTTTGAGGCATTCTTTTTCTTATTGGCCTATTTGACCTCTTCTGCCAATTGAGTGAGTCCATTTTTAAAAATGTCATTTTCTTCAGCATGTTTTTGAGTCTCTTTTAGCAAAACTGTTGACTCACTTTTCATGATTTTCTTGCATTACTCTGATTTCTCTTCCCAATTTTCCTCCACTTCTCTTACTTGATTTTCAAAATCCTTTTTGAGCTCTTCCATGGCCTGAGACAATTACATATTTATTTTGGAATTTTGAACATGGAAACCTTGACTTCCTCTCATGTTATGCTTTGGTCTTCCTCATCTGAAAGAATGGAAGAAAATACCTCTTCACCAAGAAATTTACCTTCTATAGTCTAATTTTTTCTGCCTTTTTGGGGCATTTCCCCAGTCATTTACTTGACTTTTGAGTCCTTTGTCAAGAAGAGGGTATGCTTTGGGGACCTTATTTCCTCCAAGGTGAAACAATAAAGGGAAAAGATTTTATTCTTATCCTGGCCTGCGCATTGGTCTGGGAGAAACCAAAAACTTTTCTGCCCAGAATCTGCAATTGGAATACCCTCGCCACAACCATCTCCAGTTCCACTGCCAGTGCTCCTCCTCATTCCTGGGTGGAGCTCAGAGCTGAAAATCAGACCAGTGGCTCAATTCCTCTAGGGCTTTTGGAAGACTTCTCCCCTCTATGCTACTCAGGGCCGAGATTCAGATTAGCTATTCAATTCCCCCAGGAGCTCTAGGCATAGGTCTCCGAAAGCTGGATGTGCCACTGCAGGGCCTGTTGCTGGAGGTCCAGACCATGGTCCCCTCTCCTGGGTGAAGGGGGCCTCCCAATGGCCTTTCAAAGTGTCTGTGATGTTTTGGGGTTGAGCAATCTGGGAACTTCTATTATTATTTTTTTAATTTAATTTAATTTATTTATTTCTTTTATTTTTTTAAAAATAAATTTATTTATTTAACTTTTTACATTGATTTTTAAAAAATTTTGGGTTCCAAATTTTCTCCCCTTTCATCCCCTTCCCCTACCCCAATACACCGAGCATTCTAATTTTCCCTATCACCAATCTGGCCTCTCTTCTATCATCCCTCCCTTCCCTTGTCCCCACCTTCTCTTTGTCCTGTAGGACCAGATGACTTTTTATTCCCCATTAACTGTAGTTCTTATTTCATAGTAGGAAGAAAAATACTAAACAGTTGTTCCTAAAACTTTGAGTTACAAATTCTCCCCATCCCTCCCTCCCCACCCATTCCCTTTGGGAAGGCAGGCAATTCAATATAGCCCGTATCTGTGTAGTTTCGCAAATGATTTCGATAACAGTCGTATTGTGAAAGACTAACTGTATTTTCCACCACCCTATCCTGCCCCCCATTGCTTCTATTCTCTTTTGATCCTGTCCCTCCCCAAGAGTGTTGACTTCAAATTGCTCCCTCCTCCCATTGCCCTCCCTTCCATCATCCCCCCACCCTGCTTATCTCCTTCTCCCCCACTTTCCTGTATTGTAAGATAGGTTTTCATACCAAAATTAGTGTGCATTTTACTCCTTCCTTTAATCGAATGTGATGAGGATAAATTTCATGTTTCTTTTTCTCAGCTCTCCTCTTTTTCCCTCCATGAAAAAGTCTCCTGCTCACCTCTTGAATGAGAGATAATTTACCCCATTCCATTTCATCCTCTCTCCTCCCACTACATTTCTCTCTCACCGTTTGCCTTAATTTCTTTTAAAATATGGTCCCATACTATTCAATTCACTCTGTGTTCTCTGTCTCTGTATGTGCGTGCATGTGTGTGTGTGTGTCTGTGTGTGTGTGTGTGTGTGTGTGTGTGTGGTCCTAAAAAGTACCCAGATACTGAAAAGATTTAATAGTTACAAATATTGTCTTTCCATGTAGGAGTGTAAACCGTTCACCTTTGGTAAGTCCCTTATGACTTCTCTTTGCTCTTTACTTTTTCATGCTTCTTCTCATTCTTGTGTTTGAAAGTCAAATTTTCTTTTCAGCTCTGGTCTTTTCATCAAGAATGCTTGAAAGTCCTCTGTTTCATTGAAAGACCATATTTTCCCCTGAAGTATTCTACTCAGTTTTGCTGGGTAGGTGATTCTTGGTTTGAGTCCTAGTTCCTTTGACTTCTGGAATATCCTATTCCACGCCCTTTGATCCCTTAATGTAGAAGCTGCTAGATCTTGTGTTATCCTGATTGTATTTCCACAATTTCTAGCTGCTTGCAATATTTTTTCCTTGACCTGAGAATTCTGGAATTTGACCACAATGTTCCTAGGAGTTTCTCTTTTTGGGTCTCTTTCAGGTGGTGATTGATGGATTCCTTGAACACTTATTTTGCCCTCTGGTTCTAAAATATCAGGGCAGTTTTCCTTGATAATTTCATGAAAGATGATCTAGCCTTTTTTTTTGATCATGGTTTTCAGATAGTCCCATAATTTTTAAATTGTCTCTCCTGGATCTATTTTCCAGGTCACTTGTTTTTCCAATGAGATATTTCACATTCTCTTCCATTTTTTTCATTCTTTTGGTTTTGTTTTGTGATTTCTTGGTTTCTCAGAAAGTCATTAGCCTCCGTCTGTTCCATTCTAATTTTGAGAGAACTATTTTCTTCAGTGAGCTTTTGAAGCTCTTTTTCCATTTGGCTAATTCTGCTTTTGAAAGCATTCTTCTCCTCATTGGCTTTTTGAACCTCTTTTGCCAATTGAGTCAGCCTATTTTTCAAGGTGTTATTTTCTTCAGCATTTTTTTGGCTCTCCTTTAGCAAGGTATTGACGCGTTTTTCATGCTTTTCTTGCATCTCTCTCATTTCTCTTCCCAGTTTTTCCTCAACCTGTCTAACTTGATTTTCAAAATTCTTTTTGAGCTCTTCCATGGCCTGAGCCCATTCAATATCTATTTCAGATGTTTGGGGTACAGAGGCCTTGACTTCTATGTCTTTTCCTCATGGTGAGCATTGTTCTTCGTCATCAGAAATGAAAGGTGGTAACATCTGTTCCCCAAGAAAGTAGCTTTCTATGGTCTTATTTTTCTTCCCTTTTCTGGGCATTTTACCAGCCAGTTACTTGATCTGCCCAGCTAGTGCTTGGGGTCTGAGATTCAAATGCTTCTTCCCAGCCTCAGGGCTTTCTGTGGCAGTAGTGGCTGCTATTCAATGCAAGCTTAAGTTTTGGTGCTCAGGTGGGGGCAAGGCAGCCTCCCAGGCTCAGTTCCCTCAGGGAATTTATGCAGAGATCTTCTGTGATGGCCCTGAGCTCCTGTCTACCCAGGCGACCACTGCCTCTCCCATTGCCTCCTGAGGGTCCTGAGTTACGGAGATACCCCACTCCTCTTGGCCAGTCCAGAAGGTTCTCTCACTCACCTGTGTGCCCGTGGGTGGAGGGACCTTCACGGCCGCCGAAGGTTCTGTCCCTGAAGCCTGCTCAGATCTGCTCCTCTGGGGCTGCGCAGCCAGGGCAGCACAGTGTTGGGCTCCGCTCCTGTGTGCAATGGACCTTTGGGGTTGGTTTTTCAGGGCTCTCTGGAATGGAATTCTCCTCCCCTCCGTTTCTGTGTGGGTTCCACTGCTCCAGAATTTGTAGGGAGTTCTTTTTACAGGAAATTTATGGGTTGTGGGTTCTGGAGCTAGCATACGTGAGTCTTTCTACTCCACTATCTTGGCTCCTCCCCAATCTGGGAACTTCTGCAGGTGGCTCCCAGGAATACTTTTTAAAATAGCAAACTCTCTCATCTCTTACTCTCTCTGGATTTCTTCTTCTCTCTCTCTCTCTCTCTCTCTCTCTCTCTCTCTCTCTCTCTCTCTCTCTCTCTCTCTCTCTCTCTCTGTCTTTTTCTGTCTATCTTCCTATGGCTGTGTCTCTGAGTCTCATTCTCTGTCTCTTATGTCTCTTATTCTCAGTATCTATCTCTGCCTTTGTCTATTTCCTTCCACATATGCCTCTATCTCTCCTTCCATCTATCTTTTTTCCATTGTCTATTTTTCTCTATATCTTTCATTATCTCTGCCTCTCATTGTCATTTTTGTTCTATCGCACTTCCATCCTCTGTCTCTATCTTTCTCCAGATCACTTTGTCTTTGATTCGCTGTATCTATTTCTATATCATCATCTGTCTTTTTTCTCTTTGTGTATCCTTTTTCCTGTATTTTCATCTCTGTTTTCCTTTGTGTCTCTCAAGTTCTACCTCATCTGTATCTAACTTTCAGTTCTGTCTCTGTCTTTCTATGTCTCTGAATCTCTTTTATCTATTTTTGTCTCTGTCTTTTTCTGTTTTACTGTCTCTCAATCTCTGTCTCACTATCTTTTTATCAGCCTCTATCTCTCTCTTTTCCTATCTCTGTGCTTTTCTCCATATCTGTTTCTCTCTGCCTTTGCTTCCATCTCTGTCTCTCTCTTTCCATTTTTGTTTATGTCACAAATCACTCAGAAACTAAAATCAAGAGAAGTTGAGGCACAGCCAAGTATCCAAACTTACATTAGGTAAGCAGAAAGAAAGAGGGAGAGAGAGACAGAGACAGAGAGATTCGACTTGAGATTGGATTCAAATTCAGGAAGTTCAGCAAATGTGATCTCTACCAGAATAGAGGAGGGTCAAGAGAATCTTGGCAATTTAAAGTCAACCTACTTGGTAGAGAAGACTCTTGGAGCCCAATGGTGGAACCAACCCAGCAGAAATACTTTGCCGAGAGTTGGTTGGTTTTCTGAGGATTCTACAGGAGAAATAATATATGTTTGGAAGCAGGGAAATGAGTGTCCTTAGAAGTATGTATCTCCTACATTTATACCTAACTGGCCATTCTTCTCATGGACTCTGTTACAGAGTGCACACAGGTTTATGGGTGGAAATGTTTTGCTCTTATTCTTCTTACTATGCTATCTTATTAAATCACTTTGTGTTATTTGTGACTATTGACTGACTGTTAATTAATGGGAACCTATGAACTGTAGTTTGGTAGTTCTATAATAGACATTCAATAAACATTTGTTAAGCACCTAGCATGTGCTATGCACTGCTAAGCACTAGGGAAACAAAAAGAGGCAAAAGGCTGACTGCGAGGAGCTCACAATTCAGAGAGAGAGCTCTCTATAGAGGAGTGCCACAATTGTTAATGAAAATAATATTGAAAGACAATTGAACTCTAATTAGTTGTGGTACTTAATGTAGGTTCTGAAAAAAAGATGATGAATCATATTTCTTTTCTTCTTGATAGTGGATCCATCTATTACCCAGAGAATATTCATCCTTTGACCTTCCTATCATGTACCCCTATCTCAATGTGCACTTTCCAGTGTGGCTATATATAGAACATCTCTGCATGACCTTCATATTGATCAAAAGATTTATGGAGAGCTTTGGAAAACAGGAGTGTTTGAGTGCATGTCTCTACAGACAGAGGAAGATGAACACAGTGTTGCAATGCATTTACCTTATACTACTAAAGTCATGGAAAGCCATAAGGATGAGTTTACCATTATTCCTGTATTGGTTGGAGTTCTGAGTGAGCCAAAAGAACAGGAATTAGGAAAACTCTTCAGTAAATATCTTGTGGATCCTAGAAATCACTTTGTGGTTTCTTCTGATTTCTGTCATTGGGGTCAAAGATTCCAAGACAGTTACTCTAATGAATCCCAGGGGGAGATTTATAGATTCATTGAACATCTAGATTAAATGCTATCACAGAGCTCCAGAAGAATGGAATGAATATGACCTTCTAATCTTTGAATTATTCTCAGAGAAGTCAGTGTAGAAACTGGAAAGACAGTTCAGTGAGTTATGCAGCTGGAGCACTTACAGTCCACTAAAGCTCTGAATACTCAGGGATACCACCTGCACATACTTATTCTCTAAATGGTGTCCCAGCCTAACCCTTACAAAAATACAGTTCCTGATCTTTGGGGATACTGATACTTCAAAGTTAGTAGAACTTTCTTATCTTCTTTTTAGTAGTTGCAGTCCTTCCTGAATATCAAATTATTATAAAATACTTTCTTATTTAGGACAACGGAAGGAAGGAAGGCTGGCATCAAAATATTTTATAATTTAAAAGTGATGATGGATGTAAATTCATGATGGCAGATGGTCCTTCAAATACAACCTGTAAAGCATTTAACATATTCTAAATTTACACTCTTTGCAGACCTATGCACATATATTCAGCTTTCAGGATAGTTTTGCAAATTAAAAACAAACGAAAAGGGCAGATGCTTTTTAATAATGAAAGTTGCATTTACAAATTATCTGTATTAGAATGTCATAAATCTCCAGTGTAGTCAACTACTACTCATGTTGTAAAACAGATATCTTTTATTTTAGTTGCTAATAAAGGGCTACACAACTCAAAAGAAAAAAGAGATTGTTGTGAATATAAAATGACATATTTGTAAAAAGCACTTAACCCAATGCCTACCACGTAGTGGCTGCTACATATCCATTTATTTCCTTCCTTCTTTCCTTCTACTCTTTACCATTTCCCTATCTCTATCCTTTGTAATGACATATAAATAGGGATTTTTTTCAAAGGAATACAGTATATACCTCATGGGAAGTAATGATTATTAAACAGAAATTCAAAACCAATTAATTTCAAATTATATTTCTTAATTAATAATATTGACAGACTATGCCACACTTCGTGTCAGGTAAGGCTGTCTTATGGTTACTGTAAAGAAAAAGTAACAAGGTTCAGAACCACAGCAAAAAAAAAAATAGTGCCAGACAAAAAGTAAAAAAACAAAACAAAGCAAAATTAGAAAAAATAAAGGAACAAGAGGGCAATAAATAAAATTCTGTGTTACTTCCAAGTAAATGAAGCTGCAGAAAGGACAACAAAGTCCTCTTCAGGGAAGGGTCAACAAGATATTGATGTCTGCTATCACTGGAGGAGATCACTTGGCCACTATTCATAAGGCTGTTTATTTCCTTTTAGGAATTTATGCCTGTGATTCAAGTAAGCTTGAATCCAAGCAGACAGGGTTACCTGATCCTTGTCTGTACAGCCAGTCTTCCCACAGACATAAAAAAACTTTGAGGGAGATAATTTGACATGATTTTTCACAACACTGTACTTCTCCAAGAACAGACTTCTATCAAATAACTAATCATAAAAATCTCAATTCTATTTTTAAAAAAATCATAATTGGAATAGCTTTAGAAGAAACATAAGATTTTTAGGTATAATTTGGTACATTGCTCACTACCGTTTAACTGCTCTTAATAACCAGTTTCTCTGCCCTAGTTTTCTACAATGTTGGGTAGACGGCCCTCTGAGTCCTCTAATTTGTAAACAAAACCTTCCTGGAGCTTATCCAGAGCTTTAGTGTTCTTCGGGGGTTCAGGGCAGCTTTTTATCAGAATTCTTTCTCAATTTAAATCATGCCCCCTCAGCAATCCCATATAGCCTTTGATCTTTCTCTAGACAGATGAATCTTTAGATTCTTGATTACTGTTTCTTTCTGAAAGGGGACACCATATTTATCATTCCGATATCCAAACTTCCCTTTCTTTTGTGAACAAGCAAAACAAAGTAACAGAAATCACAGTCAAGTTTGAGGCAACAAGGTCTATATAAATGTCTCAATTGTGAGCTTTTTTTCAAATGGTGATTTTCTAATAATTTAAGTCAATACAGACTCAGGAAACCCATCTAGTCACAAACTTCATTCCTTGAGTAATAATTTCAAGTCCTTAAAAATTTTATAAATTAACCTGAAAAAAAACTGCCTTTTGTGAAAATGGCTTAACCCAAAGAGAATCCATCCATATCAAAACTTAACCTTGAAAACACATTTCAGCAGAATATTCCAAGCAATGCTCATTTATTAGCCATTTAATAAATATCAGACAGTATACTGAGAGCTGCAAATACAAACAAAAACAAGTGACAGTCATGATTCTCAAAGGCTTTACATCATATCGGGGAACACATAAAAGGAAGCTGAAAAGGAATGGAAGAGTTACTAGTGGGAGTAGATAGCCAGAGAGGAGGAGTGATAGAGGGTGAGAATGGCTCAGATATTAAGGAAAGTTACCAGATGAGAAAGAAGATGAATTATGGTACTGATGTCCTTTTTGGGTGAGAAGGCAAGTAAAGCAAGTTCGTGGAATCTAGAGAATCAAAAGCAGAGTCAGATTAAGAATGAACAATGACAAACCTGGGCCCTTCTTGAAAATATAAGCCTTATAAGAAATTCATCAGTGGGAGAAGGTAGCTAGAGAGGAGGAATGTTCCAGGCTGAGAAGTCCCCAAATGCTGAAGAAATCTCATCTCTAAGATGAGAGGTCATCTGAGGTATGGTGGTAAAGCCTGGGGAATTTTTAAAACATGAAATAGAATAAAAATGAAATTATGAGGTAACTTCTTCAAAGATACTAAAGAACTGATAATAAACTTTGGGAGAAGCAGGTATAGAAGGCAGTATGACATAGTAGAAATAATGCAAAATTGGGACAACTTGGAGGGAGGTTTCTAGGACAGGGGTGTTTCCTTGGGGTTGAGTTGTTTAAGACTGTTATCAATTAATTGAATGAAGGCATTAAGTGGATGATTCTCACAATTCCCAACTGAACAGAGATAGAAGGGACAGTTAACAAATTGAATGAAAGCCAGCATCAAAAAAGAAAAAGTTTGGGGCAAGTTGACTACTGGAGTCAAATCTACTAAGTCATAATTAAATAGAGGTAAATGAATAGTTTCATATATTGATTAAAATACTTTCACATGTACAAGTTTGGGGGAGTATAACTAAATAAGAGTTTATCTGAAAAAAGAAATGGTGGTTTTTGTGGTCTGGAGGCAAGAGTCAGTAGTGTAAAGTCTGTCAAAAAACATAATAGTGCCCTGGTTCATATTAAGGTGGCATAGCATCTAGAAGGAGGAAAATTATAAGTTTGTGGTACTCTGTCCTTATCAATCCACATTTAAAATAATAATTTTTAAATTCTAAATGTCATGTTTTAGGAAGGACCTAGGCAATGCATCAGAATTGTGTACAGAAGATGGGACTGTGAGAAAACTAGCAACCATGGCCTAAAAGGATGACTTAAAGGAACTGTGGGATAATTGGTGGGGAGTAAAAAAAGGCGTAAGTCTTTAGGTACTTGAAATTTCTCACTCTCCTTGGCCACAGAGGGTAGAAATAGAGAGAATGGATATAAATTATAGTGATAGAGAGTTAAGCTCAATACATAGGAATACTTTAAAAACTTTTATTGTCCACATGTGGAACAAGTGTTCCCCCACAATGGATGTCAGCAGTGGATGGATTTTTGGAGACAGGAGGGAATAGTTTCAAAATATATTGTAGGAGGTATTCTCAGTCAGGTGTAAGTTGGAATAGATTGTTTCCAAAGTCCTTTCCAACTCCAAAATTATGCAAATAATATACAAGATGAATAATTGACTCCTCAGACCCCTCCAAATTAATATTACCATAAATATTTAGGATTTGTTTCCAGCCTTCATATTCTTGCCCGGGAGACAACTCCTATTGAGAAAGAAGGAGCAGTCCCATAAACTGCCAACTATCTGCCATGCACAGGAAAGGCAAGTCAGCCTAGATGAAGTAATAATATACCCTGAGAAAGAAACCAGAGGCAATATGAGCCTGGCAAGTCAAACTGTAATTACTACCTTGGCATCATTACCCATCAGACCCAGATAGAAACATCCTGGAACTCTAAGCCCATGAGTCTTGGGAATAACAATGACCCCCTCAAGCTACTAGAATGTTCCAGATTACCACATATTCCCAGCAATCAATAAAGGGACAAATCATCGTGAAGGGACCAATCCTCCTTGTCAAGCTTGCCCTAAAAAACTGAGGGTATGTTGCTGGAAAGTCAAACGCCAACACCACTTTTATCCTGGGGGAGACAACAGCTCAGCTTTTTGAATCCAACAACCTTTGGAATAGTACTGCTTCCCAGTCACTGTCCACAGATACAGTCCTGTTAAGCAACACTCATGGAGACTGCTCATGCAAGGATATAAATGAGTTAAATGACTCAACCAAAGTGCTTCAAATAGTAAGCTTCCAAAGGTGGAAATGGAACCCTTTAAATAAAATTCAGGGAAACTTCCTATCATACAATACCATCCTAAAAAGTGAGGGAAAGATAAGCTATTTTAAAAGATTGATATGGATTCCCAGAACAATCACCAACAAACTAAATTTTTTAAAGGATGGTCACATAGGTAAGTACATGCAGATGAAGAGAAAATATTTGTTTAATTTCTAGAGCGAGTGGAGTCTTGTGATGAGTGCTAGAAACTGAGAAATTATTGTTTGATTATATTAGGGAAGAGAAGAGTGACCAATAAGTTATTGGATCTGGGGGTGAGTTAGTAGAATCTAATTAATGCATAATGGGGAAAAGAATGGACCACTGAACTATTGTTTTATTTTCCAAGGGAAAATATCCTTGGCTTGAGAGAAAGAGGGATAAAATGACTGGAAGTGATTAGATAACCAGAATAAATAGGAAGTCAGATATCATCTATCTATCCTCAATTCAAGAAACCGCCAGGCTGGGATGAACAACATCATAGGATAATGAAAAAACTGATAGTTTGAAGGGATGACTGGATAAAATGTGAGCATTGTTTGCTATTTGTTTTGTTTAAGAAGGTGAGGGATCTGGTCATGCTTCTAAGTAGCCAAGAGAAATTGAAGACGGGTTAGGGAGGAGAAATGAGCAACTTACTGGAAAAGATGGGAAGTGATTTGCTGGTTTTTCCAAAACCAGTTGATTTGACTGAAATTCGCAGTCATTTGTTCAATGGCAAATGATCATTATCCATGTTATGTCATTAATGAACAGGAAGAAGAGCAAATCTTTATAACCTGATATAAAGGGTGGTATAACAAATTGACACCCACTAAAAGACTGAAAGGACATAATATAGCTAATTATAAAATTTTTCCTAAGAAAATAAAGAATTAATTAAATAGCTGAAGAAACATCAAATGCTTATGATTAAGCTACGTCAAAATAATAAAAATTATAATATTGCCAAAAACATTGTATATTTTACTGCTATAAGAATCAAATTACCAAAGGAATACTTTATAAAACTTGATAAAATTAAGAAAAAATGTCATCTGACAAAACAAAACAGAAAAGAATATTAATAGAAATGATGAGAAGTAGGGATGAAAGGGAAATAGTTGGTCCAGATCTCAAGGTATACTATGAGGTGGTAATCATTAAAAAACATGTAGTATTGCCTAGAGAATAGAGATATAGATCACTGGAAAAGACTAGACAGAGGATATTCAGAATTAATAGAAATCAATAACCCAGGGTTTGATAAAGTGAAAACCTAAAAAACCCTCCATTTTGTATTAAAAGATTACTTGGAAAACTGGAAAGCATTTCGGCATGAATTAAGTTTAAAGCAAAATCTTACATCATGTTCTATATACATTCTTAATGCATATGCAATTTTAATATTAAAGTGCACACTATTAAAAAATAGAAGAGAAACAGATGATATACTTATCATAGCTATGGGTAGGAGATATATTTTTAATCAAACAACAGATAGTGGCAATTACCAATGATAAAATCTGTAACTGATTACCTGGAACTGAAAAGTATCTGCAGAGACAAAATTAGTACACCTAAGATAAGAAAGGAAGTCGTTGGATGGGGGTTGGTGGGATGAACTTTGGATCAAATTTATCTAATAAGAGTCTGATAGATGAATGTATATATTTATACACATGAAAATATATATATGTGCATGTATATATATATATATATATATATAATATGTAGCAACAAACAGCTCTCAAAAGATCTTCAAAGTATTCATAACCATTTAAAAACTTTCCAGATGTTAATTAAAAAGAGAAATACAAATCAAAACAACTCTGAGATTTCCTCACATTTCCCAAATTGATAAAAGTTATTGAAAATGACAACAGTGTTGGAAGGTTATGAAAGGAGAGGCACACTAATGCATTATTGGTGAAATGATAACACATTTTTCTAAGACCAATCTGAAATTATACAAATAAAGTGAATTGAAAAATCCACACTCCTTGAAACAGAGACTAAATTATTAGACTGATACATCAAAAGCAACTGATAAGAAGAAATTACCCATAATATATCTATATCTACACACACTAAACACAGATAATATATGCAAACAAAAACACATACATAAACATATACATACATGCATATATATGTATGCATGTATATATGTACGTATATCAGTATTTTTCGTGAAAGGAATTGGCAACAAAGTATATGCGCAAAATTAGAGAATGGCTAAACAAATTCTGGTACATGAATGTAATAAATATTGCTATGGTGTAAGAAATTATACATATATGTACTGAATACAGAAAAGTTTAAGAAGATCTATATGAATTGGGGCAGAAGTAAGCAGAGCTAAGAAAACTATCCATAGCAATGAAATGATGTAAATAGATAGAATGGCATACTAAAAAAATAACATAAGTAAATATAACAAGATTATGAAATTACACCCAAGTCTTAAATGGAGATGTATGGGAAAACATCCCCACTCTACCCCTCTGTGTAAGTGGGAGTTTAATAGGTGTTCCATGTTGCACATGCTTTCAGATTCTTTCAATATATTAATCAGTTGTACTGAATTTTTTTCCTCTCTAAAAATGCCATTTGTCATATGGGAGGATTGTCAGTGAGAGATAGGGAGGGATACTTGGGATAACTGCAGTGATGATATGAGAAAGAGAAAATATCATTAAAAAATTATTTTAAAAGAAAGACATTGTGAGACTTTAATCTATAATGTATTTATTTTGGTACTACAAAACTGCACGAATAAAAAAAATATTCCATATTTTCTGTGACATTCCAGAAGTCCTCTATGGGGTGTCCAACAAGCATGGTAAAGCCATTATCCCAACATTATATGGATACCAGTGGATTAATTGGACAATCCATTATTTGTTCCTCATTCTTGCTACATGACAAATCCAACACCTTTTTTTTTCAATAATTTGTCTCCCCAGGGAAATCTTTCATACCACTTCTGTGCATTTTTTTTTATTGTCAATATGCCTCGATCTACTCCTGCCATGTGCTCATCCACTTTCCTTTGGGTAACCTACAGCTTTAATTTTTCAGTGACAATTTCCTTGATTTGCAGACATCATTATAGGAGAAATGATGTTAAAAATGGTTTTTTATCTCAGAAAAAATCATTATCATATAAATCTGAATTTCCTGAGTATAATCCACAAAGATAGTAGTACAAAACATTAACAGAGGAAATTGATTAAATTGATACAGCAAATAATAGTGTAGCTAGAGCTACATAAAGAAGGTTAATGCCAAATGGTTGAAAGTATGGATGGCCACACTTCTTCTTTTTATCCACCTGAGAGTCATTGTTATATATTAAAGTGAATCTCTCCCAAGTAACAATTTCTCAATGGGCTTCTGTCTACTGTGTGATGTTATTCCTTAACATTCTGCTCTGACTTCCCACCCTCATCAGAAACACTGAGGGCTGGGAAGCTAAATTCAATTTCCTTTTTTTTATCTAATCATATTCTGACTGCACACACTAGACTTCAACCAAAAAATAGTCCTAAGTATTGTCACTAAGAAGTCTCCTTTTCCTATGTCTTAAAATGTTCCAACTTTCTTCTGATGTCATGTTAAAAAGTCAGGCTTTTTTGTGATTTGTGATTGAGTATTTGATTACACATGTTGCATACAAAGTATACCTGCATGGATAGATAGAGGTAGGTATATAGATATAAAAATGTAGATATATATGCTAAATATGGAAGATATTTACTATATACACATATTTATTAATTAGAATATTGCTATGTTTTAAAAACCAAGCACATCATATATTGCTTGTAGGGGTTATATATACATATATATATATATATATATATATGTATATGTGTATATGTGTGTATATATATGTATATACATATATATATATATATACACCTTACTTCAAATACACAAATGAGCAGAGCTGAAAGTATCAGCATGATCTTAATTAATTTGATGATAATTCGTGGTTTTCTACAGTTGTTAGCTTACATTTGGTCATAAGGAGCAAAATGTACACGTTATATCATATATAAAACCATTAAAGTACATTGACATTCATTAGGAAGACGAGGAACAAAAGGTTCACACTTGACTATAATATTCTCAGCGTACAATGCTTACTCTACCCTCGTTACTTGGTTTATCCACTCTTTCAACAATATGGGTTCTCTCTCATATCCCTGTAGATTTAAATCTCCAGTCTATAAGTTCTTGTCCTATGTGATTTTTGTCCAATAAGTGACATAATATGTAAAGTGTTAGACATGTGGGTCAAAAAGACCTCAGCACCAATCTGAA
Organism: Bettongia penicillata ogilbyi; assembly: GCA_023548195.1. Taxonomy (NCBI): domain Eukaryota; kingdom Metazoa; phylum Chordata; class Mammalia; order Diprotodontia; family Potoroidae; genus Bettongia; species Bettongia penicillata. The sequence goes on along the minus strand of JAJHZJ010000345.1, from coordinate 6,297,647 downwards.
CTCAAAGATGGCCACCCCAAGGCACTTAATAGTTTATGAACCTTAATGTCTCCATGCCTCAGTTTCCCCATCTACACAATGGTCTTATTACTAGCACTTCCTCTTAGTGTTGTTCTCAGAGAAAAACATGAGATATTTACATGACTCTTTGAAAACTTTTAAGCATTGCACAAAGCAGGCTAGATATTATTACTGTTTTCTAATCAGTCTCTAAGAGTGAATGTACCAAATGATCCTGAGGCCTTTTTCTGGTATGTCTGTTCACCAAAGCTATATATCTCTTCTGTCTTCCTCTTGACAGATGACCAACCAAATTATATTTCGTATCAGATATGATCTCCATTTTGTCTTTGCTACTTCTTTGCATGAGACATCTTATTCTGTATCTGATTCTCGATATCATGGGAGAACAAAATGAATTGTCATGCTGGAAATAATGACACCTTTTAGGGGAAAATGATCACTCTGTCTTAAAATCTGAGATAGAGGACATGAAATCAGAGCACAACCTAACATGCTTCTTATATTTGAGGAAAGTTATTTTCTTAGGTTGCAGGGAAAAAATATTTAAGGTCACAGGAATTAAAATTCTACAAAGGACATTTTATTTAGGAATCATGTGAAATCTCAGGACTAAAACTATGGAAAATCAAAATAGGGTCCTTTCTAGGGTTTAGATTCTGTGATTTAAAAAAAAAAAGCAAAAAGAACAAAAAAAAAACCTGATAAATATCTTCATACATGTCCATTCTTTGAAAACTGTTGATTAGAAAATAATTGCTGTACTTGCCGTTATTGTTATATACAAAACAGAATTATATGCATGATCAGTAACCAATCAATATTTGATTAACAAATAAATTAATACCCATTTCCTTGTTTCTTCCTTGAGGTAAAAGCCCACTGAAAGGAAGGAGTCTAACTGTACTCCAAGTTCAATTAGTAAGTAATACGTTGGATCCAATAACTTTTTTAATTAATAAAATACATGAAGAATAAACATTTTCATATCTGTTCGTCCTTCATATTTCTGCTGCATCCTATCAGATTATAAGAAAATAAGTTTTCTGATTGCAAATTAAATTTCCAAATGGTTAGGGGACACATTAAAATTGGGTTATTTATTTTCTAATGGCTTCACTTGTCAGTGAGTAGTAGTCCTTTGCGTTAAGGAATAGTATTTTAAGCCTCTTAAAGTTCATGGTTTTTTCCTATAGTGAATTTTAACACTATCAACTTTCCATTTAATCAGTGGTGGGCTGAAGAGTAGTCAGTAACTGAGTCCACTAGTTGGAGTGAAGCATACTTAGATAGTTGGATCTTCCAAATAACAAATGACAGTCTAGTGCCCCCACAGCTTAGGAAACTGAATCAATTGTCCTTTACTAGTTTGTTTTTCTTGTCTAATATTCAGATTTCATGACACAAGTTGCAGCTATAACTAAAGAACTTTAACTGAATATTGATCACTAGTTTTTATACTTCCACTAACAATTTATGTAGGAAGGGGCAAGAGGCACAATCTTTAAATTACTTAAGGGGCAACTGAGGGATTTGAAAATCCTTAGGCTGCAGCAGCTTACCAAATCACAATGGAAGGTCTCACAATAAGCATACTCTAATGGGTTGTTCCTCTGGTAAATTTCCCCCTTCTTTATTATTGTCCTTTGCCTGATAGTTCAAAAACTAAAATAAAATAAAATAAAATAAACAAATCACAAATAACTAGTCTTTGAATCCTGAAGAAATTCTTCTAAAGATATGCAGAACGATTCCCTACCCTCCTTTTGTCCAAGAGGAACACTGAACTACACAATATAAATTCAAAAGAAATAATATTGTCATTGTTCATGGAACAATAAAAAAATGTGTAGATAGACACTACAAGAGTAAATGCCCTATCCTCTTGTAATTGGAGCAAAAGGAACCTGCTTTTATAAAAAAGTTAAGCTGAAGGCAGAGAACAAATTGTCCATCATGAAAGCAGCTGGCACAGTAAAAACTGTAAAAGCTCCAGCTGGCACCTCACACTACCAGCAACTAGCCAACTCTTCACATGGGAAAAGTGCTATATAGTTTTATGCGAGAAAGCAACAAAATGGATATTTGTGAATAAATATTGGTTTGACAGGAAGTTAGACAAAATGCATTTTTGCTTTGAGACATATACTTAAGAACAAGGAACTACACAAAATATTTATTTAAAGAAAGGTGAGGAAAGAGAATGAACCTGCATCAGAGTAATACTGAACCAGATGGCACAAATTGTTTCTTTGCTAGCTTTAAAGAGAGTGAAAATTAAAAAAAAATACCACCAAAAAGTATTTCAAAGAAAAAATTCAAATGAAAAGTTAATAATTCTGTCATGAAAGTATTTGCAACCAGTTAGTCCTTCCAGTTTCTCTGTTCTTAACGATTTCTAGTTATAATGATGATTGAACTTGATCAACTCAAGGAAAAATTTTCTTAAACAACATCTCTTTTGAATGTGGGTTTCAGGGTTCTAAAAAGAATGACAATAATAACTAATAAACATGTGGTGGTTTATGCATCTTGTTTCATTTTTAACTTTACCCTGAGGATTGAAACTTAGACATCTCTGCAAATATTTTGCATTTGAAAAGTTTGTTAATACTCAGTAATTATTCCCTTGTATTGATGATATGCTTGAGTGCATGTGCTTAGGCCCAAATTCTAAAGTCACATTTCACTTCAAAAATCACATTTCCCCCTAGCCTCAAAATACTATCCCAGGCAATTTCTCCTTAGCCCAAGGACACAGCCTGCCACAGGAACAACTGATATCTCCCTTCCTGACATAGTAGCCATTTACATCTATAGAGCTCATTATTTTGAACCAACTGTGCACTGACTGAACTGGCTGTTCACTGGGTCATAATGATATTTACTACTCACTGACCAATCACATATATTCTAGACTTAGACATAAATATAACTCCCTTATACTCCCTTGAATAACGAGCCATTGATGAGAGCAACCTGGTATTTTCAAGTCAACCCTGACCATTGGTTAGCTCTGTGAAGTTTCAGGCCTAAAACCACTTCCCCAGGTAGCTGCCCCACCTTGGGCTATTTTCTGATGTATTTTGGGTAAAATACCTTGGCAGTAGTTAACAAAAGTGAACTTTCCTTTAAGAACTGACCATTCATTAACCACTTCCTAATCTCACTCCAAAACACCTAGTTAGCATATTTGGCACATGTTTCCCAGAGAATATCCTATATAAATTTTCCTTGAACCCCTTTAAGGTTGCAGGCACCCTGAGAACTCTTGCCCAAATCTCCCTCACCAAGTTCACTTTGAGGAGCCCAGAGAATATCTCCCGAGGCAAAAATCCTGGAACAGGGGAAGCAACAGAAGAGGTACACAGAATCTCAGCCCATGAGGCTAGAAAGATCACTAACTCATGTTCCTCTTGCTGTGACCAGTGAAGGATCAGAGTTGACTCAGACAGGTGACCAAAGGCGACCAGTGAAGGATCAGAGTTGACTCAGACAGCCCCACTTCAATAAACTTGGAGAAGATGTGAACACCAGGGAGGATGAAACCAGCAACAGTTAACATCAGGACCCCAGACGTTCCTCAGTACCCCAAGGGAATCAGAAAGACAATAGTGCAGACACCTCAGCTTGCCTATGCTCTAGCTCAGGAGAGGAGGCATCCTGTGAGCATAACACCCCACTCTCACATTAACGAGATAGCTCCAGGAAAACTGCGGGGAAAACCAATAAGCCCTCACCCTGAACTCTGCTTTCAAACACCAGACAGCTCAGCACCAGGTAAGCTGTAGCATTTTAGTTCTAACTGAAAGAACTGGAGGCCACAACACAAAAAGTCTCAAGTTTTGGGCACAAGAACTGTGGGACAGAGTTCCCTTTGCCACAGATGAAGAAATGTACTTTAAAAGCCAGAATAAAGGTTATTAACATGAGTAAGAAGCAAAGAAGAAAAGAAAAGACCATAGAATCTTTCTATGAGGACAAGGACCAAAAGACAAATACCAAGGAGGTTAGCACAAAGAGCCTTCTTGGAAGAGCTCAGGAAGAATTTTAAGACCCAAATTAGAGAAATAGAAGAAAAACTGGCTAATTATTTTAAAAATATGAAAAAATAATTCACTGAAGGAAACAGATCCTTAAAAAGGAAAACTGGACAAGTGGGAAATGAAGTACAAAGCCCACATGATAAAATAAATCCTTAAAAGAAAGAACTGGATAGATGGAAAAGGAGATACAAAAGTTAAGGGGGGAAAAGTATTTGATAAAAAATAGAATTGGGTAAGTAGAAACTAATGAATCCAAGAAATATCGAGACTCAATCAAACAGAATCTAAAGAATGAAAAGATAGAAGAAAACGTAAAATATCTAATTGGAAAAACAATTGACCTAGAAAATAGATCTAGGAGAGAAAATCTAAGGATTATTGGTCTACCAGAAAGCCATGATGAAACAAGAGCCTGGATAATATCATCCAAGAAATTATCAAGGAAAACTGCCCAGAAGGCCTAGATCCAGAGGGCAAAATAGTCATTGAAAGAATCCACCATTCTTCTGAAAGGAACTCCAAACTAAAAACACCAAGGAATATCATTACCAAATTTCCAAACTATCAAGTGAAAGAGAAAACACTGATGGCAGGAAGAATGAAACAATTCAAATATCAAGGAACTGTAGTCAGGATCACACAGGACCTTGCAGCTTCTACATTAAAAGACTGCAGGAATTGGAATACGATATTCCATAAGGCAAAGGAGCTGGGTCTACAAGCAAGCATTAATTACCCAGCAAAGTTGAACATAATATTTCAGGTAAGGAAAAGGATATTAGATGAATTAAGGAATTTCTAGACCTTCCTAATGAAAAGGCTAGAACTCAATAAAAAAAATTAAAAAAACAACAACAACAACTAAAAACCTTGTTGCACAATATGGATGAACAGTTTACATCCATATAAGGGAAGATGGTACTTGTTAATCTTGAGAATTGTACATTTATCATGAAATGTAAAAGAGATATACCTAGATAAAGGAAGTTGGTATAAATTAAATTATGTGATGACAGCAAATGTAATTTAAGGGTGCAAAGGGATTATGATAGGAGATGGGAAAAGGAGGATGAAGAAAAAAATAAATTCCATCAGAGGAAGAGGCACAAAATATATTATAGTAGAGGTAAAGAGGAGAAGGAGATGAGCTTTGTTGGAGAGGTATACTCATCCTATTGAATTCAAGAAGGGTGCACAAAACTCAGTTAAGTACAGAAGTACAATTAGCCCTATAGGCAGTAGGAGGGGAAGGGGGAAAGAAAAGGGAGGGGAAGTTAAAAGGGAGGGAAGCAATAGTAAGGGAAAAGGGGATTGAAAGAAAGGGGAGCTGAAAGAAGGGAGGGAAATTAAAACTCTATTGTGGAGGGGAAGGGAGAAGGGAGAACTAAAAGCACTAAGAAGAGGAAAGGGGATAGAGGGAAAGAAATAAGTAGTAATCATAACTATGAATGTCAATGGAATGAACTCTCCCATAAATCAGAGACAAACAGCAGAACGGATTAAAAACTATAATTCAAAAATATGTTGTTTACAAGAAACACATTTGAAACAGTGGCATAAACACAGTGTAAAGGTAAAAGGTTGGAGTAGAATATTTTGTGCTTCAGTTAATGTAAAAGAAGCAAGGGTAATCATTCTAATCTCAGACAAAGAAAAAACAGAAATAGATCCAATAAAAAGAGATAAGGAAGGAAACTATATCCTGCTAAAAGGCACCATCGACAACAAAGCAATTGTATTACTAAACATATATGCTGCAAGTGGTATAGAAATTCTTAGAGGAGAAGTTAAGGGAGTTATAGGAAGAAATAGACAGCAAAATTATACTGGTGTGGGACATTAACCACTCCCACTCTGAACTTGATAAATCTAACCTCAAAATAAACAAGAAAGAAGTTAAGGAGGTGACTAGAACTCTGGATGTGGCAGACAGCCAGTTTCCCCACGTGGCTCGATGAAGAGGTGAAGAAGAAAGACTCGAGCAGGTGTGAGAAGATAAGACAATGATAAGATGAGATCTGAGGGTCCGGGTTTTTAAAGACAAAATCTGCAAGTCTACGTGACAATTTGCTCCTCTCCTGCCCTAGTAATTTCTCCAGCCTTGTTATCTTAAAGAATGATATTGTAGAGGTCAATTGTCTATTTTACATATCCCTTGTATTCTGTAGTTCTCTTGTTTATCTCAGGGAGACAGCAAGATCAGGGGATTATGGAGAGCAATACCTGATGACAATGAGCACATTCTCAGAGAACAGACTTTCCCGAAGTTCTGGCCTGGACTCGACACCACACTCCATCCTAGCCCTCAACATCTGGATAACGTAGATATGGTAGATCTCTGGAGAAAATTGAATGGGGAAAGAAAGAAATATACAATTTTCTCAGTGCTACATGGCATATATCCAAAAATTGACCATGTACTAGGCCATAGAACCACATAATCCAGTGCATAAAGGCAAAGAAAGTCAATGAATCCTTCTCAGATCATAATGCAACAAAACTTATATTTAATCAAAGGCCATGGAAACATAAACTAAAAATGAGTTGGAAACTAACTAATGTAATCCTAAAGACTGAGTGGATTAAATAAGAAATTATAGAAAAAAAATCAACAACTTCGTTCAAGAAAATGACAATAATGAGGCAACCTACCAAATTTCATGGGTTACTGCACAAGCAGTTTTTAGGGGAAATTTTATATCTTTGAGTGCCTACATGAATAAAATCGTGAAAGAGGAGATGAATGAATTGGGCATGCAACTGATAATGCTTGAAAAAGAACAAATTGATAAACCTTTGGTAAATTCGATTAAAATAAGAAGAAAACCAAATTAACAATAACAAAAATGAGGAGGGTGAACTCACCTCCAATGAGGAGAAAATTGAAACAATAATAAGAAATTACTTTGCCCTACTGTATGCCCATAAAATCGATCATCCAAATGACATGAGTAACAATTTTGAGAGATAGAAATTTCCCAGACTAACAGAAGAGGAAGTTGAATACTTAAATAATCCCACCTCAGAAAAAGAAATTGGATAAACCATCAATGAACTCCCCAGGAAAAAAATCTCCAGAGCCAGATGGATTCATAAGTGAATTCTTTCAAACATTTAAAGAACAGTTAATTCCAATACTGTATAGACTATTTGCAAAAATATAAGAAGAAGGAGTCTGCCCAAATTCTTTTTTATGATACAAATATTGTTTTGATACCTAAACCAGGAAGAGCCAAAGCAGAGAAAGAAAATTGTAGACCGATTTCTCTAATGAGTAGAGAATGCAAAAATTTTAAATAAGATTTTAGCACAAATAGTACAGCAATCTATCACGAGAATAATACATTATGATCAGGTAGAATTTATACGAGGAATACAGGGCTGGATCAATATCAGGAAAACTATTACTATTATTTATCATCTCAACAACAAAACTAACAGAAACCAAATTATTATTCTCAATAGATGGAGAAAAAGCTTTTGACCAAATACAACACCCATTCCTATTGAAAACACTGGAGATCATATGAATAAAAGGAATTTTCCATAAAATATTAAGCAGTTTCTACCTAAAACCTTCAGCAAGCATTATATGCAATGGAGATAAGCTAGATGCATTCCAATAAGATTAGGTGTGAAACAAGGATGTCCATTATCACCACAATTTTTTCATATGGGACCAGAGATGTTAGCTGTAGCAATAAGAGAAGAACAGGAAATTGAAGGAATTAGAAGAGGCAAAGAAGAAACTTAGTTATCACTCTTTGCAGATGATATGATGATATACTTAGAGAATCCCCAGAGAATCAAGAAAAAATCTACTCAACATAATGAACAACTTTTGCAAAGTTGCAAGTTACAAAATAAACCCACACAAATCTTCAGCATTTCTAAGAGAAACATCATTTAAAGCTACTGTAGACACTGTAAAATATTTGTGAGTCCACCTGCCAAAACAAACTCAGGGACTATATGAACAAAATTACAAAACACTGCTCACATAAATATAGTCAGATGTAAGTAAGTGGGAAGATATCAGTTGCTCGTATGTGGGTCTAATGAATATAATAAAATTGACAATTCTACCTAAATCAATTCACTTATTCATTGCCATACCAATCAAACTATTAGGTAATTATTTTGCAGAACTTGAAAAAATAATATCAAAATTCATCTGGAAGAACAAAAGGTTCAAAATATCAAGGGAGCTAATGAAAAGAAATGCTAGGGAAGGTGGCCTAGGTCTACCAGATCTCAAATTGTATTATAAAGCAGCAATTATCAAAACCACTTGATATTGGCTAAGAAAGAGAAGGGTATATAAATGGATTAGTAAAGTACTCAAGAAAGAGTAGTCAATTAATATAGCAATCTATTGTTTGATAAACTCAAGGAACCCAACTTCTGGCATAAGAACTCACGGTTCGACACAAATTGCTGGGAAGACTGGCTAACAACCTGGTGAAAACTATGTGTAGACCAATGACAGACACTGTACACAAGAATATAGTCCAACTGGGTACATGAACTAGGTAAAAATTTGCTATAAACAAATTTTTGGAGTAAGGAATAATGTATTCATCAGATTTATGGATAAGGGAAGAATTTTTGACTAAACAAGAGGTAGAAAATATTATGAAGTGCAAAATGGATAATTCTGATTAAATTAAATTGGTAAGATTTTGCACAACCAAACCCAATGCAACCAAGATTAGGAGAGAAGTTGAAAACTGAGAAAGAATTTTTGAACTAGTGTCTGTGATAAAGATCTCATTTCTAAAATATAAAGAGAACTGAGTCAAATGTACAAGAACACAAGTCAATCCCCTATTGATGAATGGTCAAAGAATATGAACAGGCTATTTTCAGAGGAATAAATTAAAGCTATCTATAGCCATATGAAAAAAATACTCTAAGACACTATTGATTAGAGTGATGCAAATCAAAACAAATATGAAATTCCACATCACACCTATCAGATTGAAGTACGTGACAAAACAAGATGATGATAAATACTGGAAAAGATGTGAGAGAGTTGGAACACTAATTCATTGCTTGTGGAGCTGTGAGCTGATCCCATCATTCTGGAGAAGAATTTGGAACTTTGCCCCAAGGGCGACAAAAATGTACATACCCTTTTTCCCAACAATACCGCTTCTAGGAATGTAACACCAAGAGATCATAAAAATGGGAAAGGATCCAAAAAAATATTTATAGCAGTATTATTTGTGGTGGCCAAAAACTGAAAATCAAAGAGATGTCCATCAATTGGGTAATGGCTGAATAAATTGTGGTAAATTAATATTTTGTCGTACTATTGTGCTGTGAGAAATGTTGAGCAGAAAGACTTCAGAGAGGCCTGGAAAGACTTATATGAAGTGATGATGAGAGAAAGGAACAGAGCTAGAAGAACTTTGCACACATGAATAACCACAGTGTGTAAGGATTTTTTTTCTGGTAAACTTAAAACTTCATTGCAATGCAAGAACTTAAAAAAATCTGTAATGGTCTCTTAAGGCAAAATGCCTCCCACATCCAGAAAAGGAACTATGGAATTCAATAGCAGGATGAAGCAGATTTTGTATTACCTTTTGGCTTCTTTTTTGATTTCTTTCATTCATTTTAATTCTTCTGCAATGTAAATAAGGTGAAAATGTATTTAATAGGAATGAATGTGTAGAACCAATATAAAATTTTACACCTTCTCAAGCAGGGAAGGGAGGGGAGGGAGGTGGAAAAATCTAAGTTATATGGAAGTAATTGTAGAATACTGAAAACGAATAAAACAATAAGAGATACTTTAAAAAAAAAAAAAAAAGAACTCGGGGGGGGAGCCAAGATGGCAGAGTAGAAAAAAGCATATATTCTAGCTCTTCTCCCACAGTTCTGCAAATGCCTGCAAAAAGTGATTCTCAACAAATTCTAGAACAGTAGAAGCCTCAGAATGACAGAGCAAAAGAGATTTCCAGCCCAAGTTAACCTAGAAGGCCCACAGGAAAGGTCCATCACACCGCAGGCAGAGCAGAGTGCAGCCAGCCTGGGCTGTGTGGCATCAGGAGGAACAGGACTGGAACAGGTCTTGCGGGCAAAATCTGCAGCCATGGTGGCTCTCAGGTCCCTCAACCCAAAAACGTCACAGACAACTTCAAAAGTCAGTGACAGGGCTTTTTCAACTGGATGAGAAGGGAGCAGTGTCCTCTCCTACCTCAGACCTTAGGCAGTGGTGGGGGCAGGCGGCAGAGGCAGCACCAGGAGTAGCTGTGGTGACAGCTGTAGCATCCACTTGTGGAGCCCTCAGTCTAAAGCTCCACGGGGAATTCAGCTGGGGATCTGAACCTCAGCGCTGAGTGGCAGCTCTGCCTTCCACCTAAAGTCCCTGGGGAAATTGAGCAGTTGATCTGAACCTTGTCCCTGAACATGGTGCTGAGGTGAAGAGGAGAACTGGAAGAGCTGGAGGTGGTTGTGGATAGGGAATTCTACTACTCACAGATCCTGGGCAGGAAAGCTTTTGGTTGATTTCAGACCAATGCATAGGACAGGAGAGGAGTAAATTCTCTCCATTGATTGTGCAAGTTTGGAGGGACTGAGAACTTATAGGTCCCTGGAGTATACTCTCCTCTTGACAAAGGACTCAAAAGTAAAATAACTAGTTGGAAAAATTCCCCCAAAATGGTAAAAAAGAAAATTAAGACTATAAGGTACTTTCTTGATCAAAAGGAATTTTTTCCATTCTTTTAAATGAAGAACAATGCATAACTTCAGAGAAAGTGAAGGTTTCCAAAACCTCAAAAGTAAATGTGCAATGGTCTCAGGCCATGGAAGAGCTCAAAAAGGATTTTGAAAATCAAGCAAGAGAGGTGGTGAAAATATTGGGAAGAGAAATGAAAGCAGTGCAAGGAAATCATGAAAAGCTAGTCAACAGCTTGCTAAAGGAGACACAAAAAATGCTGAAGAGAATAACCTCTTTAAAAATAAGATAACTCAACTGGCAAGAGGTTCAAAAAGTAAATGAGGAAAAGAATGCCTTAAAAACCAGAATCAGACAAATGGAAAAGAAGGTTCAAAAGTTCACTGACGAAAATAGTTCTTTAAAAATTAGAAGGGAGCAGATGGAAGTTAATGATGCACTCTCTTCTCCTTCTCCCCTTTCCAGTGACTGTATTTATTTATTTATTTTTAGTTAGCAATGTTCATTTCCACAAGATTTTGAGTTCCAAATTTTCTCCTCATCTCTCCCCTCCCCAACCCCAAGACACCATGCATTCTTATTACCTCTTCCTCCCATCTCCCCTCCATTCTATCAAATCCTTCCCTTCCCTTATACTCATGTTCTCTTTTTTCTTGTGGTACAAGATAGATTTCTATATCTCATTATTTGTATTTCTTATTTCCCAGTTGTATGCAGAAATAATTCTCAACATTTATTCCTAAATCTTTGAGTTTCAACTTCTCTCCCTTCCTTCTTCCCCAAATATCCCCACTGTGAATGCAAGCAATTCAATATAGGCTAAATATGTTTAGTTATACAAAAGACTTCCATAGTAGATATGTTGTGAAAGACAAACAATATTTACCTCTATCTTATCCTGTCCCTCATTTGTTCTATTCTCCCTTTTGTCCTTCTCTCTCCCCAAAAGTGTTTGCTTCTAATTACTCCTTGCCTGCTATTATACCTCGATAACCCACTCCTTCTCTACTTTCCATAGTGTGAGATAGATTTTTATACCAAATTGAGTGTGCATATTATTCTCTCCTTAAGAGATAAGTGACAGATAATTTGCCCCATTCCATTTCTCCCTTTCTCCTCCCAATATATTCCTCTCTCAACCATTAATTTTATTTTTAGATGTCATCCCTTCCCATTCAACTAACCCTGTGCCCTTTGACTCTATGTATATAATCCCTCCAACTACCTAAATACTGATAAAAGTCTCAAGATACAAATATTTTCTACCTTTGTAGGAAAGTAAACAGTTCAGTAAATCCCTTATGATTTCTCTTTCCCGTTTACCTTTTCATGAATCTCTTCATTCTTGTGTTTGAAAGTCAAATTTTCTATTCATCTCCGATCTTTTCATCAAAAATGCTTGAAAGTCCTCTATTTCACTGCAAGATCATTTTCCCCCTGATGTATTATAACTCAGTTTTGCTGGGTAGGTGATTCTTGGTTTTAATCCTAGTTCCTTTGGCTTCTGGAACATTACATTTCAAGTCCTTCCATTCCTTAATGTAGAAGTTGCTAGATATTGTGTTATCCCGATGGTATTTCCACGATACTCGAATTGTTTCTTTCTGGCATCTTGCAATACTTGCTCCTTAATCTGGGAACTCTGGAATCTTGCTACAATATTCCTAGGAGTTTTTCTTTTCAGATCTCTTTCATGAGGTGACAAGTGGATTCTTTTAATAATTATTTTACCCTCTGGTTCTAGAATATCAAGGTAGTTTTCCTTGATAATTTCATCAAAGACAACGTCTAGACTCTTTCTTTGTTCATGACTTTCAAGTAGTCCCATAATTTTAAAATTATCTGTCCTGGATCTATTTTCCAGGCCAGTTGTTTTTTCCAGTGAGATATTTCACATTATCTCCAACTGCTTCTGTCTTTTGACTTTCTTTCATAACTTCTTATTTTCTCATAAGCCATTAGCTTCCATCTGCTTCATTCTAATTTTTAAAGAACTATTTTCTTAAGTGTATTTTTGAACCTCTGTTTCCGTATGGCTAATTCTGCTTTTTAAAACATTTCTGTCCTCATTGGCATTTTGGACCACTTTTTGCCATTTGAGTTAGTCTATTTTTAAAGGTGTTCTATCCCTTAGCATATTTTGAGTCTCCTTTAGCAAGCTATTGATTCGCTTTTTATGATTTTCTTGCATCACTCTCATTTCTCTTCCCACTTTTTCCTCCACCTCTCTGCTTGATTTTCACAATCTCTTTTGACCTCTTCTGAGACCTGAGGCCTTGGCAAATTTGTTTTGGAGGTTTTGGATGAAGAAGCCTTGACTTTATTATCTTCCTCTAATGGTATAATGTTCTTCCTCATCTGAAAGGATAGAGGAAAATACTTGTTCACCAAGAAAATAACTTTATTTTTTTCCCCTTTTCTGTACATTTTCCCAGCCAGTTTCTTGACTTTTGAGTCCTTTGTGAATTAGAGCATACACTCTATGGACCTGTAAATTCTCAGTTCCTCCAAGGTGGCAAAATCAAGGGAGAGTAGTTTACTCTCTCCTGGCCTGCTCTCTGGTATGGGAGCATCCACAAGCTTTTCTGCCCAGGATCAGTGCATGGGGTTCCATTTCCACAATGGCTTCCAGCTCCACCATGCCACTAATCCTCCTTACCCCAGACTCCCCACTCAGCAATGAGATTCAGATCAGCTGCTTAATTTCTCCAGTGTGTTTAGGCCGAACACTCAAAAAATGGACCCTACAGCTGCCTGGGGCCAGGTTTAGGGCTGGTCCCTGCTCCCTTTTCATGCAGGTGAAAGAGTTTTCTCACTGACATTTGAAGTTGTCTCTAGCATTTGGGGGCTGAGGAATCTGGGAATCGCAGCTACTATGCAGGACTCTCTGTACCCTATAGCCTGCTCCAATCCTATCCCTGCCATACCACAAAGCCAAGACTAGACTGTGTACCCTGGGCTGCACTCGGCTCTGTACCCCTGCAATAGACCTTTCCTGTCAGTCTTCCATGCTGCCTTGGGCTGGAAATCTCTTTCACTCTGTCGTTTTGTGGCTTATGCTGCTCTAGAATTTGTTCAGAGTCATTTTTACAGGTATTTCGTGGGCTTTGGAGGGAGAGCTAGAGCAGGTCTGTTAAGTCTACTCCACCATCTTGGCTCCACTCTTCCCAAATATTATTGAGTGTACTGCATCTTCATAATTTAGCACTTATGTGTTTCCTATCCACCTACATCAAAACAAATTATAGAGACACAATAGATAGATAGATAGATAGATAGATAGATAGATAGATAGATAGATAGATAGATAGATAGATTTTTAGGTAGGTCGACATACTTATGGATTTTGTCTTTTGCACTCATAAGTAGTTAAGATATAGTAATCCAAGTAAAATCAAACTTATTTTTAGCCTAAGCCAGGTGAAGTCCAATTGGACTAGACATTACTGGTAAGCCATGTGTTTGCAAAGAGGCAGAAGGACAGTGAGAAGAGAGATGTTAGGTAATTATATGAGTATTCCTCATTAAATGTTTAGAAATATATGTTATGTTGCTTTTTCTGAAAACTCAAAAGGAGAAAGAAGATTAATAAAATGATTAGAAGAAAAGCATTTACTAAAAAATAATCCTTTCTCTACAACTTGTGATATGCAGTACTTTGCGAAAGTGTCAAATCTTAGTACAGTTTTAAGTCACTAAGGATTAAAACTTCACTAAGATTTTTGTTTTCTCATTTTAAATCATCTTTTTTAAAAAAAAACTTATTTTGAGGCTCTGCTTCTTTATTTTGAGGTATGTGGCAGAGGGAGAGGCAGTAGTGTTCAGGTCTACAATTTAATTTGTTTTGGGAATTTCTGGAGAAGTAACTTCCTCTGGCCTACATCTCCATATCTCAGGCCCCCTCGGTAGGCAGCAGCAGAGACAGCAGTGGACAGGGGCTCCCAAAGCAGACAGGATTTTAGATCCATTGCTGAAGATCTCCCCATAAACTCCCTGAGGGACTTACTAAAGTTGAACTGCTTACATTTCTACATAGAAAGACAATATTTCTAACTCTTGAAACTTTTGAATATCTGGGTAGTTGGTAGGATTACACACACACGTGTGCACATGCACACATACACATGTGCACACACACAGAGATAGCACAGAGTGAATTGAATACGATGGGATCACATCTTAAAAAATGAAGTTAAGTGGTGAGAGAGAAATATATTGGGAGGAGAGAGGGAGAAATGGAATGTGGCAAATGATCTCTAATAGAAGAGGCAGTCAGGAGACTTTTTAGTGGAGGGAAAAAGAGGGGAGCTGAGAGAAAAATATGAAGTTTACTCTCATCACATTCTACTAAAGGAAGGAATGAAACGCTCACTCATTTTGGTATGAAAACCTATCTTACAATACTGGAAAGTGGGGGAGAAGGGGATTAGCAGGGTAGGGGGGTTGATGGAAGGGAGGAAAATGGGAGGAAGGAGCAATTTGAAATCAACACTCTTGGGGAGCAACAGGATCCAAAGAGAGAATAGAAGTAATGGGGGGCAGGATAGGATGCAGGGAAATATAGTTAGTCTTACACAACACGACTATTATGGAAGTCATTTGCAAAACTACACAGATATGGCCTATATTGAATTGCCTGCCATGCCAAAGGGAATATGTGGGGAGAGAGGGATGGGGAGAAGTTGGAACTCAAAGTTTTAGGAACAACTATCAAGTATTTTTCTTGCTACTAGGAAATAAGAAATACAGGTAATGGGGAATGGAAAGTTATCTGGCCCTACAGGACAAAAGAGAAGATGGGGATAAGGGAAGGAAGGGATACTAGAAGAGAGGGCAGATTGGTGATAGGGGCAATTAGAATTCTCGACGTATTGGGGTGGGGGTAGGAGACAAATGTGGAGAAAATTTGGAACCCAAAATTTTGTGAAAATGAATGTAAAACGTTAAATAAATAAATTTAACTCAAAAAAAATTCTTTCCAAGTTTTTTGCTTCCCTTCTAATCTTGGTTTTATTGGGTTTTGTTTGTGCAAAAACTTTTCAATTTAATATAATCAAATTTATCCATTTTTTACTTTATAATGTTCTCTGTCTCTTTTTGGGTCATAAATTTCTCCATTCCTTATAAATCTCACAGCTACACTATTCCTTGTTCCCCTAATTTGTTTATAGTATCAGCCCTTATACCAAAATCACATGTCCATTTGGACTTTATTTGTGTGTACAGTGTCAGGCATTGGTCTATGTCCAGTTTCCCCCACACTGTTATCCAGTTTTCCCTGCAGTTCTTTCTTTTTGAGTTCTTATCCCAGGAGTTGGGGCCCTTGGATTCATCAGAAAGTAGACTGCTGTATTCATTCAGTTCTCTGTCTTGAGTACCTAAACTGTTTCAGTGATCTACCTCGCTATTTTTCTGCCAGTACTGAGTCGTTTTGATGATTACTGCTTCATAATACAATTTGAGTTGTGGTAGGGGTAGGCCACCTTCTCTCACATTGCTTTTTATTAATTCCTTTGATATTCTGAACCTTTTGTTCTTTCAGATGAATTTTGATATTACTTTTTCTAGCTCTAGAAAATAATTTAATGGGTATGGTACTGAATAAGTAAATTGATTTAGATAAAATTGTCATTTTTATTGTATTAGCCTTGCCTACACATGAGTGATTAATGTTTTTTCAATTACTTATATCTGAATTTATTTGCACAAAAAGAGCTTCATAATTGTGTTCATGTATTCCCTGGGTTTATTTTGGCCAGTAGACTCCCAGATATTTTATAATATCTACCATTACTTCACATAGGATTTCTCTTTCTATCTCTTGCTGTTAGGATTTGTTAGTAATATATAAAATGAATATGATTTATGTTGGTTAATTTTGTAGTCTGCAACTTTGCCAAAGTTGTTTATTATTTCCAGGAGGTATTTTCTTGATTCTCTATGATTTTCTAAGTACATAATCATATCATCTACAAAGAGTGAAAACTTATTTTCTTATTTGCTTGTTCTAATACTTACAATTCCTTTTTCTTCTCTTATTGCTAAAGCTAACATTTCTAGTACTGTATTGAATAACAGGGGTGATAATGGAAATCCTTTTTTCACCTCTGACCTTATTGGAAATGCATCTAGCTTATCCCCATTGCATATAATGCTTGCTACTGGTTTTAGATAGATATTGATTATTATTTTAAGGAAGGCAACATTTATTCCTGTGCTTTCCACTGTTTTCAGTAAGAATGAATGTTGTGTTCTGTAAAAAGCTTTTTCTCTATCTATTGAGATAACCATATGGTTTCTGTCAGTTTTTTGCTGACAATTTTCCTAGTATTGAATAAGCCTTGCATTCTAGGTATAACTTCTTCCTGATCATAATGTATTACTCTCATGAAAAGTTGTTGCATTCTCTTTGCTTATATCTTTTTAAAAATTTTTGCATCTATAGTCATTAGAGAAATTGGCCTATAATTTCCTTTCTCTGTTTAGGCTCTTTCTCGTTTAGGTATCAGAACCACATTTGTATCATAAGAAGAATTTGGTAGGACTTTTTTTTCCTCAATTTTCAAAAATAGTCTATAGAGTATTAGAAGTAACTCTTCTTTAAATATTTCATGGAATCTACTTGTAAATCAATCTGACCCTGGCAATTTTCTCCTAGGGATTTTTTTGATGACTTCTTCAATTTCTTTTTCTGAGATGGCATTATTTAAGGATTTGATGTCCTCTTCTGTTAATCTGGGCAATTCATATATATTTTTAATATTCATTTATTTCACTTAGATTGTCAAATTTATGTGCATACATTTGGGCAAAGTAATTTCTAATTACTGTTTTTATTTCCTCCTTGTTGGAAGCTAGTTCACCCTTTTCGTTTGTGATATTGGTGATTTGATTTCCTTCTTTCTTTTTTTAAATCAAATTGACCAAAATTTTATCAATTTTATTGGATTTTTCATAATACTACCACTTAATTTTACTTGTTGGTTCAATAATTTTCTTAATTTCCATTTTATTATTCTCTTCTTTGACTTTCAGTATTTCTAGTTTGACATTTACTTGGGAATTTTTAATGTGGTCTTTTTTTCTTTTTCAGATACATGCCCATTTAACTGATCTCTTTCTTTATTTTATTCATGGAGACATTCGGTGAAATAAAACTTCCCCTATGAATTGCTGTTGCGGTATCTCATAAATTTTTTTATATTTTCTCATTATTATCATTCTCTTGAATTAAGTTATTGATTGTTTCTATGATTTGTTTTTTTAACTCACTCCTGTTTTAGGATTAGATTATTTAGTTTCAAATTAATTTTTGTCTACCTTTCCATGGCCTTTTATTACATGTAATTTTTATTACATTATGATCTAAGGAGGATGCATTGACTATTTCTGTCTTTCTGCACAGGATTGTGAGATTTTTAAACCCTAGTTCCCGTTAAATTTTATATATGTGTCATGTACCACCAAGAAAAAGGTATATTTCCTTCTACACCCATTCAATTTTTCTCCAGAGTTCCATTATATCAGCAGCTTTCTTTTCACTTCCTTAAATTCTTTCTTGTTTATTATTACATCACATCTATCAAGTTCAGAGAGAGAAAGGTTGAGGTCCTTCATTACTATAGTTTTGCTGTCTTTTTCTTCCTGTAACCCCCTTTAACTTCTGTTCTCAAAATTTGGATGCTATAACATATGGTACATATGTTTAGTAATGATATTGCTTTGTTGTCTATGGTGACTTCCTTACTTGACTTTTTTGGTTAGATCCATTTCTGCTTTTCATTTGTCTAAGATTAGTATAGCTACCCCCACTTTTTTTTACATCAGTTGAAGCATAATATATTCAACTCCAACCTTTTACCTTTACCCACATATATCTGCCTTTTTCAAATGTGTTTCTTGAAAACACGATATTAGTGAATTACAGGTTTTTATCCATTCTGCTATCCCGTCTTTTTTATGGGAGAGGTCATCCCATTCACATTCACAATTATGATTACTATCTATGTCTTTTTTTTCCATTCTCGTTCCCCTCAATTATGCTTTTAGTTCTCCCTTTTTCCCTTCTAAGTTTTAATTTTGAGTTTTAATTTTGACTATCACCTCCCTCAGTCTTACCTCCCTTATATCAGCCTTCCTCCTTTTTCTTTCCCTTTCCCCCCCTACTGTCTATAAGGCAACTCAGATTTATATCCTTAACTGAGTTTTTGTTCCCTCTTTGAACCAAATTGCATGAGAGTAAATCTCAAGCAGTGCTCATCTCCTTCCCTTCTTTCCTTCTAATATAATATGTTTTTATGCCTCTTCTTGTGATTTATTTTACTTTTTCTGCCTCTGCCTTCTCACATGTACAGTTAAAATCCTTTCACACCACTAAATCACATTTTTATCATCCCATCAGTTAATTTATACCCACTCCTTCTATCTATGTATATATCTTTTAAGAATCATAATAAATGTGCAATTCACAAGATTAACAAGTATCATCCTCCCATATAGGGATGTAGACACTTTGCCTGTATTGAATAACAAGTTTTGTTTTTCCCCTGTTTACTTTTTGTGCCTCTCTTGAGACTTGTATTTGAAGATAAAAGTTTCTTTTTGGCTCTGGCCTTTTCACCTTTTCATCTGGAAATATGCTTTTGTCATTGAAAGTCCATCTTCTTGCCTGAAATATTATACTCAGTTTTGTGGGGTAATTGACCCTTGGTTGCACTCCAAGCTCCTTTGCCTTATGGAATATTATATTCAAATTCCTCCTGTCTTTAAGTATAGAAGCTACAAGGTCCTGTGTGATCCTTACTCTAACTCTGCAATATTTGAATTGTTGTTTTGTTTGTTCGTTTTCTGGCTGCTTGTACTATTTTCACCCTAACCTGATAGTTCTGGAATTTGGCATCAATATTCCCTGGCTTTTTCAGTTTGAGATATCTTTCAGGAGATGAATATTTTTACCTCTGGATCTAGGACCTTAGGGAAGTTTTCCTTGATGTTTCCTTGGAAGATATTGTCCAGGCTCTTTCTTTTCATCATGGCTTTCCAGTAGATTAATTCTTAGATTTGTCTCTCCTACATCCATTTTTCAGGTCAGTTGTTTTTCCAGTGAGGAATTTTACATTTTCTCCTATTTATTTTCATTTATTAGATTCTGTTTGACTGATTCTAGATGTCTCATACAGTCAGTGGCTTCTACTTGCCCAAATCTAATTTTTAATAGTTTGCTCTCTTCAGTTAACTTTGGCATTTCCTTTTCCGTTTGTCCAATTGTTCCAGTTAGGTTTTCTATCTCCTTACATATTTGCCCAATTTTCCTTCCAAATTTTTCTGTTAATTCTTTTTTCTTACTTTTAACATCATTGACCAACTATTCTTCTACTTCTCTAATTCAGCTTTTAAAATCATTCTTGAGAACTTCCAAAAATGCTCTTTGGCCCTGAGACCAGTTCATATTCCCGTCTGAGATTTCAGATGTGAGTCTAGTCTCAATGCTGTATTTCTCTTTTGGTCTTTGTCCTCGTATCAAGATTCTATGATCTTCTCTGGTTTGCTCCTTGTTCATGATGATTACCTTTTTCCTAGATTTTAAAGTGAATCTCTGCTTCTGGGGCACAAGAGCTCTGTCCCATGTTTCTTGTGCTGAGAACATGAGGCTTTGTGTGTTGTGGTCTCTGGTTCTTTCAGCTAGACGCTAGAATGCTGCAGCTTACCTGGTACTGAGCTGGCTGCTGCACCAAGGCAGACAACAGATGAAGTCATTCTGAGTTTCCCCAGATTTACCCTGATACTCATTGTGTGAGATGTGGGGGAGGGCTGGTCTGGACACAGGAGTTCTCCTCCCCTTAACTAGAGCACAAGCAGACTCAGCAGTTGGTGAATTCCCTTCTGCAATGTTCTATTCCAGATTCCCTTGCTTGTTCTAAGGCATGCCTCATATCCTTGTGTTGGCACTTACAGGCTTCCCTCACTGGTGCTCAATATCTCCTCGTGGTTCACTGAGGTGAAGGGGTCTTGGACAGTATAGGTCTTGCACTGTTCCCCTTCAGACACAGCAAAAATGTGTCTCCTTGATAGTTTTCCTAACCTCTCAAGCTGCAGAGACACTCTTTACCACTTGGTGAATCCCACTATTCCAGGATTTTTCCTGGGGAAATATTTTGAATTTTTTCCAGGTTAACTACAGGAGTGTATGGGCACTTAAAAAATCACTCTGCCCTTTTGACTCCTGGAAGTTCAAATTCCTCCAAACTATTTTAAAATTTGTCTTAAAAATATTGTTTATTGGGGAAGAAGCCAAGATGGCAGAGGAGAAAGTCTCACATATGCTAGCTCCGAAGCCACAGCCCATAAATTTCCTGTAAAAAGAACTCCCCACAAATTCTGGAGCAGTGCAAGCAGTGGACCAATGCAGTGGAGATTTCCGTTCCAGAGAGCCCTTAAAAACCGGCACCAAAGGTCCATCGCATACCGGACAGCTGAGCCCAGCCCTGCCCTGGCTGCGTGGCCCCAAGAGGAGCAGATCCAAGCAGGCTTCAGGGACCCAAAGATTCCCTCCACCCACGGGCGCTGCAGGTCAGTGAGAGTGACTTCTGGGCTGGCCAAGAGGGGAGTAGGGTGTCTCCATAACTCAGGCCCCCTCGGGAGGAAGCAGCAGAGGCAATGGTGGCCCAAGACTCGAGGAGTAGACAGGACCACAGATCCATTACTGAAGGTGTCTGCATAAACCACCTGAGGGAACTGAGTCTGGGAAGCGGCCCTGCCCCCACCTGAGCATCAGAATTTAAGCTCACATTGAATAGCAGCCACGCCTGCCACGGAAAGCCCAGAGGCTGTGGAGCAGCATTTGAATGTCAGACCGCAAGCAGTAGCTGGGCGGATCTAGGCGGGGTTGCAGGGGAATCTCAGAAATCAAGTAACTGGCAGGGAAAATGCCCAGAAAAGGGAAGAAAAATAGGACCACAGAAAGCTACTTTCTTTGTGAACAGATGTTCTGCCTTTCATTTCTGATGACGTGGAACAATGCTTACCATCAGGGAAAGACATAGAAGTCAAGGCCTCTGTACCTCAAACATCCTAAATAGATATCCAATGGGCTCAGGCCATGGAAGAGCTCAAAAAGGATTTTGAAAATCAAATTAGACAGGTGGAGGAAAAACTGGGAAGAGAAATGAGAGAGATGCAAGAAAAGCATGAAAAACGGGTCAATACCTTGCTAAAGGAGACCCAAAAAAATGCTGAAGAAAATAACACTTTGAAAAACTAGGTTCACTCAATTGGCAAAAGAGGTTCAGAAAACCAACGAGGAGAAGAATGCTTTCAAAAGCAGAATTAGTCAAAAGGAAAAAGAGCTTCAAAAGCTCATTGAAGAAAATAGTTCTCTCAAAATTATAATGGAACAGATGGAGGCTAATGACTTTCTGAGAAACCAAGAAATCACAAAACAAAACCAAAAGAATGAAAAAATAAAAGAAATGTGAAATATCTCATTGGAGAAACAACTGACCAGGAAAATAGATCCAGGAGAGACAATTTAAAAATTGTGGGACTACCTGAAAGCCATGATCAAAAAAAGAGCCTAGACATCATCTTTCATGAAATTATAGAGGAAAACTGCCCTGATATTCTACAACCAGAGGACAAAATAAGTATTCAAGGAATCCATCGATCACTACCTGAAAGAGATCCAAAAAGAGAAACTCCTAGGAACATTGTGGCCAAATTCCAGAATTCCCAGGTAAAGGAAAAAATATTGCAAGCAGCTGGAAAGAAACAATTCCAGTATTGTGGAAATACAACCAGGATAACACAAGATCTAGCAGCTTCTACATTAACGGATCAAAGGGCGTGGAATAGGATATTCCAGAAGTCAAAGGAACTAGGACTCAAACCAAGAATCACCTACCCAGCAAAACTGAGTATAATACTTCAGGGGAAAATATGGTCTTTCAATGAAACAGAGGACTTTCAAGCATTCTTCATGAAAAGACGAGAGATGAAAAGAAAATTTGACTTTCAAACACAAGAATGAGAAGAAGCATGAAAAAGTAACAGCAAAGATAAGTCATAAGGGACTTAACAAAGGTGAACTGTTTACATTCCTACATGGAAAGACAACATTTGTAACTCTTAAAATTTTTCAATATCTGGGTAGTTGGTGGGACCATACACACACACACACACACACACACACACACACACTCACGTACACATGTGTGCACACACACATACACACGTGCACACACACATACAGAGACAGAGAGCACAGAGGGAATTGAATAGGATGGGACCATATTTTAAAAGAAATTAAGGTAAATGGTGAGAGAGAAATGTAGTGGGAGGAGAGAGGGTGAAATGGAATGGGGTAAATTATATCTCATTCAAGAGGCAAACAGGAGACTTTTTAGTGGAGGGGAAAAGAGGGAGCTGAGAAAAAAGCATGAAGTTTATCCTCATCACATTCGACTAAAGGAAGGAGTAAAATGCACACTCATTTTGGTATGAAAACCTATCTTAAAATACAGGAAAGTGGGGGAGAAGGAGATAAGCAGGGTGGGTGGATGATGGAAGGGAGAGCAATGGGAGGAGGGAGTAATTTGCAGTCAGCACTCAGGGAGGGACAGGATCAAAAGAGAGAATAGAAACAATGGGGAGCATTTTAGGATGGAGGGGAATACAGTTAGTCTTACACATCACGACTATTATCGAAATCATTTGGAAAACTACACAGATATGGCCTATATTGAATTACCTTCTTTCCCAAAGGGAATTGGTGGGGAGGGAGGGATGGGGAGAATTTGGAACTCAAAGTTTTAGGAACAAGTGTTGAGTATTGTTGTTGCTACTAGGAAGTAAGAAATACAGTTAATGGGGAATAGAAAGTCATCTGGCCCTACAGGACAAAAGAGAAGATGGGTACAAGAGAAAGGAGGGATGATAGAAGAGAGGGCAGATTGGTTATAGGGAAAATTAGAATGCTCGTTGTATTGGGGTGGGGGAGGGGTAAGTGGGGAGAAAATTTGGAACCCAAAATTTTGTGAAAATGAACGTAAAAAGTCAAATAAATAAATTTATATTAGAAAATATTGTTTATCACTTTTGTTTTTTATATGACATTAATTTCTGATATTTACCTCCTTGCTACCCTAAAAAACATTTCCATGTGACAAATAAAAAAAAATAATTTAGACACACATCAATGATATTGGATATCATACGCAGCATTCTACATGCATAAAAACTCTCCTTTTCCCCATAAAGAGTCATATTTTTCCATATTTTCTTCTGGGCCATCATTGGTTGTTATAATTCTCTATTTAGTTTCAACACATTGCTCATTTTTCTCACTTAATCTATCTTATTTTTTTCCCAATTACATGTATAGCTAGTTTTCATCCTTCACTTTTACAAGATTTTGGGTTCCATTTTTTTTCTTTCTGTCCTTCCCTCTCTCCTTCCACTTCCCCTCAACAAGACAGCAAACAAAGTGATAATGGGTGATATATGTATAGTCATATTAAACATATTTTCATATTAAACATATTTTCATATTAAACATATTTTCATATTAGTCATGTTATGAAAGAAGAATCCGAATAAAAACATTTTATCTTTCTTGTAATTCCCAACCCTCCTCAACTCAAATTTCCCTTTCCTTCTTCTGCAACAGCTAGTCTTAAAGAATTAAAGTCTCAAAATGTTTCTCTCTCTCTCTCTCTCTCTCTCTCTCTCTCTCTCTCTCTCTCTCTCTCTCTCTCTCTCTCTCTTTCTCTTTCTCTTTCTCTCTCACCTTACAGATCAATTCTATTCTTATTTGCTACTCTCTCTCTCTCTCTCTCTCTCTCTCTCTCTCTCTCTTCTCTTTCTCTCTCACCTTACAGATCAATTCTATTCTTATTTGCTATTAATTCTACCACCATAGGTGTTCTAACAACTGTCCCCTTCCCCTCACTATCATGACCACTTCTCACCAATCTTTCACGTGAGCTATCATTACTCCCCTGCCTTATCTTCTACCTCTAATTTATTCCCTTTACATCCATATTGATTATATCCTTCACATAGCTTCCAACATAATTTTCCTAAAAAACACATTATATCATGTACCTCCTTTACTCAAAAGCCTTAAGGGGCTCCCTTCTGCTTATAGCATATAATGCAAACTCTTAAGCTTGGCATTTAGTACCCATGAAAGTCGGACTCTAACCTGCTTTCAAGCCTTGTTTCATGTTATTCCTCTTTACAAACTCAATATTTCAGTGCCTATTTCATTAATTTAATCTTCTATCCCTAACCTTCACACTAGCCTGAAGTCTAGAATTTATTTTCTCTGTATTTTTACATTTTACAAGCATTCATTTATTTTAATATTCAATTTAGGGGTCCCCTCTTCTACTTGTTCCCCCAATCTGAAATGGAAGGAATCTCTACACATATAAAATTTCATAGATACCTTTGCACACTTCATTCCTTTGCTCAGATGACAATCATTATATTTTATGTTTTTAGTGTGGAAAAAAGTTTACTTTTTACTTCTATATATATCAGCCATACCCAGCTCATCTGTTCCATTTATCTCACTTGATAGATCTGGAAAGAAAGTATAGAGAAATTGTGATTTGAACAATCACAGCAATGAAAGACTTACTATCCATATCCTTTGATTCCAAATCATTATTTTATAAGTCATCATTTTTCTCATGAGTCAAATGAAGAAGTTGGATCATTAAAGCTTTTAAAACTTGGGCATTCCATAATCATATAATTTAAACTCTGAGATTTTTGGCTTCTTATGTAGCTAGAATCATTATATTTTGCACATGGTATATTTATGAATAATGTTTATTGACTTTAGTTAGAGATAATTGAGTACAAACTATATTTTGACTTGTGAGGGAAAGGAAGTTCAAAATATTAAATGGACTTATTTAATTACTGGTAAATATGTTTAAACTCTTGTCTTTTTGCACCTGGAGTAGAATATTGTGTGTATCTTATGGTTGATTTTGAGAATCATAGGCAATTGCATTCATTTTAAACTAGACAATAAAATCACCTTTCATAGGTTTGTAAAGTTCACCATTCACTTAGTTAGTAGAGACACAGCATTTTTACAATATAATTGTAAATTGACATATAACTTATCTCATTTTTCTTATACTTCTACTGCTATCTAGATGACAGTGAGTAAAGGAGAAATGTCGAGAAAAGGAAAATAAAATAATAGATCTGGTATGAAATTTCCAATTATAGTGACTTATATTTATCATTCCAATGATGCAAGAAGAAAGAAAAAATATAATAGTGGAGTGGAAACTGGCCTCGGTGGCTATTTAGTACGCTATGTTTGCGTTTTTTTCTTTTCCTAAATTATTTTCCGAAGTGTATCCTTTAAATCTACATACAGAGAGTACAAGAAATTTCAAATCTCACTATGATAAATTAGGTTCAGAAATACCTTAAATATGTAATACATCAATACGAATAGTGTGGCATCTTAGCAAGAGGATGAACCAGAAAACTTTTAGAACAACCCTTGAAAAATCTGTTTCTGTTTCTGCAATTTCCTTTTTTCTTCATTCTGGATCTTTTCCAGTGATTTGATTCAGAAGCTCTACTGGGACAGTAGCTATTGTTAACACAGTATTAACATTCCTTTTAAGTTATCATACTACTTAATTTCACAGCAAGGTCTCCTTCCAAAATGAGTTGTCTATGTGAAATAGTTATAAGTGCATTTTTATTGAAATTCACAATAGAAGCCATATAAGGAGCTATAAAAATATAAAATTCAATTTCAAGATCTAATTTACATTTTGAAAATAAGAATTAAAAGTTAAAACTTAATAATACTGTTTGTCTCCTGGGAACAGCACATAGTAAGTGGGAATAAATACTTGAGTACAAAAGAAATATATATGAGTAGATGGTATTGGAACTATGTTGCAAGATTTGAATATTATTGGATTCAAAACATCTCTACTTCCTACCAATAATCCCTATGCCTTTTGTGATTAATTCATTTTCTCTTGTTGTACTTCCAAATTTTTTACTGACATCTCACCTAAGGTTAGCTTAGTATATTACTGAGAACAAAATATTAACAAGATAAGAGACTTGATAAGGACATCACCAGGAGCTGTGAGAGAACTCTGAAGATAAACTTTTCCCAGAATACAGATTTGCTTAGAAGAGTACAGGTGGGTCTTAAGTCTCTATTTATAAAGAGGTCTTAAATCTCTCCATAGTAAACATGAGTTTTAGCTTTTGAAATGATGATTTAAAATTGATCAGCTAAGACTAACTTTATGTTAAGAAGATACGATGAAAGATTATAAAGGAATCCTACTCTTCTACCAATATGCCTGCATAGATCTGAAAGAGGGCACTACATCAAATAATGATTAAAAAATTCAACGATAAACTACAGTAAGCTACTTCATTCTGTGCAACCGTGCATTAGAAAGGACTGCACAGAAAAGACAATGAAATAGGTTCAGGTGTTTAACAAAAAGGAGCTCAACATAAACTTAGCTAAAAGGGCTGAAAGTTGGCTAGCTTTATAATCAAAGATGATGTTGGAGGACCTGAAGCCACCAGCACTCAGACCACTGATGGCCTACAGGGACCAACATCCTTCTTTTAAAAAAAATAACGTGAGTTTAAGAAACCTTTAATAATCTGATCAGGATATTCCATAGGAGCCTGAAGCCTACCAGTGTATCAAATTCATATGTTTGAGTCCAGGGGAGATGGAGTGGGGAAGGGGAGGAGCCAGACTCAAAGACAAAGTCCCAAATCAGGAACTGAGAATAGAGATATAAATAAACAAGTAGAAATATGCACGCATGCATGCACGCAAACACACACACACACACACACACACCCATACACACAAAATACTCAGGATCAAGAGATGCCCCGGAGAAAAAACTACATAAAAAGTACAGTCAGACTGTTGAGGTAAGGGGACAGGCATGGGCTCAAGAAGTCCAAGAGAAAGATTTCAAATATCAAAAAAAAAAGTCAAATTCAAAAAAGACTATATTGTTACTTCTGTAAAAGAGGGAAAATCTAGGAATAATATATTTCTAATGAGAAAAGACAAAGATTTATAAGCAAAAATGACTTACATTTCTGAATTGAGTATAATCATTCCAAGAAAAGTGATGTTTAACAGAGCAGAGGTCATTCAAACATTGTTAAGATAATGAATAGCCCTAAGTAGAAAATCTAGAGAAAGAAGAAATCTAAAGGAATTAGCAGTGTCAATTCTGAAAGCAAATGAAGAAAGAGCCACAGAGGTTATCCAAATGCTGTTAATTCTAAACTTACAAAAGTGCTCACACAGGTTATCACAACTACAGTTAATTCTGAAAAATAAAATAATAAAAAAGATGAAAGAGTTAACAGTGGTCACAAGGAAAAAGATTTATTTTTTTCTACTGGAAGAAGGAAACTAGATACAGATGCTGGGTCTTCCTCTGTTACTGGCAGATCTGCTTTAGTGGGGACAAATCTGAATACATATAGCAATGCCTACACAATGATCTGTACCCTTTGCAATGAGGTGTAACAGAAACAATGAGACAAGTTTGATTCATAGCAGTGCTCCATGATCAGAACATAGTGTCTGCAGCTACTTATCTGAGCTCAGGGACCACCTGGTGTTGGGGTGAAACAATACTGGGAGCTTGCTGCAGCTCAGGTAATCCAAAGGAAAAGTACAAAGGGAACAGCTTTCATGCTGAACCTTAGATCTGGAAAACAGAGTGTATTCTAATAGTAGAAAGAGAAGAGTAAAAACAGAAGGGTGGTCTTGGCATGGAGATCCTGACAGAAGGGACTGTATTTCAAAGATCTGCTTGCATTATAATAAGGAAAAAAGAGGCCAATGTCCTTTTAAAACACAATGTTTTTTCACGGGCATGGACTCATTGGGAAATAAAATCATGGGGTCTGATAATTTTGTTGTCTTTGTCTTTGTATTCTGATGGTCTTTTTTTAGCCCGGGTAGGGCATATAGGAATGCATTTCCATAACTAGGTTCTTTGAGGGTATCAAAGAAATAAAAAAAAAAAGAAGGTAAATGGAACATATTAGGGAAAGAAAGGGATTAAAGGGGGAGAACTTGCTATTTCTTCAAAGAAGAGTGATGGGATAGTATCTTACGAACTGCATTCTCTTCTGAAATGCACAATTAAGGGTTGAATGAGCACATATACAAAGTTTAGTATGTAATAAAATTGAACAAGGAAAGTGATGAAGACATGGATAGAACATAAACTGGTTCAAAAAATAGAAGAGGGGAGAGAATAGGCATAAGTGTATGAGACAGAGTTAATAAAGTTGTGGTCAATCACCTCACCTAACTTATCCTTCATACCTTTATAAAGTATTCAACTGAATTGATTAATAAGGTGTGTGAACAAGGCCTGAGTATCTCTATCAATCAGTTAATGATATTTCAACTACAGGTGACAGAAAGTATATTTAAATTACTTATAAGGCTTGCTTTGGCCATTTGGGCTTTTTATAATGAGTGCACAATTTTGGGATCAACAATTCAAGTATCTTACAGGGGATGCCTTCACCAAAGGTTTTAAGAAGGAAATGCTTGTGGAAAGGAAAAGGACTCTTGCCTTGACTCCAGTCTTAGTCACCCTCTCTTGTCTACAACTTCGCATTTCTTGACTGAAGAAAAATGATTGAACTTCACAAAACCAAAGAATTCAGGGCTGATCAAATTCCTAGCAGCCTCCCCAAAGCAGCACTGGGAACCAAGAAAAAAACTAACGCTCTTAAGAAAGGCGGCTCTAATAACTCTGAAAATTCCAGAAGAGAAGTTTCATTATACCTAAAGGAGCCTTCTAGAGGATGCCAACAAAAGAACCTAGTTATAAGTTACTAATTTTTATTATCCCTTCAGGAATAATGAAGATAATAACAGGAAGAAATGAGAAATATAGTAACCACTCAATCTCTCCCCCCATTTTCTATCCCGCTCTTTTATTTTCTTCCTATTTCTTCCTTCCTTCTTTCTTTCCATACTTTCCTTCTTTCTTTTCTTCTCTCTCTCTTAATTTTTCTCTTTCTCTCAGTCACAGATACACACATACAAACACCCACACACACAGACACGTGCGCACACACACACACACACACACACACACACACACACACACTTTGTCTCCATCTCTCTTCCCTTTTTCCTTTCCCTTACGATGCAATTCTGCCTCATAGACACAGGATAACCTAAGAAGAAGAAATGCGTTTGGGGCTGGTATTCCTGGGTGTATAACAATTACGATGATGAATCTTAGAATAAGCGACCAAAAAATAATGTTCACGTTCAGAAGGAAGTCATTGTGTGACTTAATCTTTAGGAGGAGAGTAAGTAGCGTCTCGGTTTTTGCTTCCTGCTGTGCCTCAAGCCCACAGAGGAAATACTAGAACAAGAATGCCAGACCAAAGGGAAGCCTATTGTTTAGTCATCACTCAGAACCACCAGACCTTCTCAGCTGGTTTGTAGTAACTGAAACCACTGAAACTTCGAAGAGCAAAAACTTAAAAACCTGTTACTGAGATTCTGACACAGGGCAAGAAACTGTGCACCTTCGAAAATGTATGTAATTATAAACTTGTAAACTAGAGAAAGACAGTGAATACTGATCTAAAAATATTGAACCAGATGTCAGCAAATAGGCTGCTACAAAAAAATATATCAAATTACCCCACTCTCTAAAGTTTGGATTTTTTCCAGGAATGAAAATGTGGTTAAGTATTATGGCATCTATAACTATAATTGATTGTATTGAAAAAAAGGTAAAAATTCACATGACAATGTCAATACATATTAAAAAACCCCAACAGTTCTACGTTTCTATCACAGAGATATTAGATAGGTAAAGATGACCCCAAAAGGGAAAGTGAGACTTGATAAAAGAGTTCTTGGGAATACAGGTACATTAGTCCATACTTGGCAGAGCTCAGCGTTGTTTAATTCATTCTTGAAAGGCATTTGGATTTATACTTTAATAAATCACTAAATTGGGGGAAAGACACACCTCTAGAAGCTCTGACCCCACAGTCCATAAAATACCTGCAAAAAATGACCTTAAGCAAATTCTTTTCTTTGTTTTTTTAAATGGGAAAAATGATTGCTTTTTCATTATTTAAACATATTTTCACATTAGTCATGTTGTATAGAAGAATTAGAATAAATGGGAAGAACCACTAGAAAGAAAGGAAAAAAAATAAAAGAGAACAAATGGTATGCTTCCAACTTTATTCAGTCTTTAGAATTCTTTCTCTAGATATGGATAGAGTTTTCCATCGTGAGTCTTTCAGAGTTGTCTTAGCCCATGCATTTCTGAAAAGAGCTAAGTCTATCAAATTCAATCATCACACAATGTGGCTGTTACTGTGTACAATATTCTTCTGGTTCTGCTGACTTCACTCAGCATTAGTTAATATAAGTCTTTCCGGGTTTTTCTGAAGTCTGCCTGCTCCTCATTTCTTATAGCACAATAATATTCCATTACATTCATATAACACAACTGGTTCAGTTATTCTTTAATTGATGGCTATCCCTCAAATTTCCAATTCTTTGCCACCAAAGAAAGAGCTACCATAAATATTTTTGTACATGTGGATTCGTTTCCCATTTTTATGATCTCTTTGGGATACAACCCTAGAAATGGTATTGCAGGGTCAAAAGGTATGCACATTTTTACTGCGATTTGGGAATACATCCAACTTGCTCTCCACAGTGTTTGAATCAGTTGACAACTCCACCAACAATCAATAAGTGCTGCAGTTTTCTAACATCTTCTCCAGCATTTATAATTTCCATGTTTTTTTAAAATTAGTCAATCTGATAAGTGTGGTAACTAATAGTTGTTTTGATTTGTATTTCTCTAATGAATAGTTATTTAGAGTATTTTTTCATATGAACATAACTATATTAAATTTCTTCATCTGCAAGCTGTCTGTTCATATCAGAGCATGTATCAACTGGAGAATGGCATATTCATATGAATTTGAGTCAGTTCTTTATATATTTGAGAAATGAGATCTTTACCAGAGACAATGGCTACAAAAAAAATCTTTCTCAATTTTCTCCTTCCCTCCTAATC
Source organism: Bettongia penicillata ogilbyi (assembly GCA_023548195.1). Lineage (NCBI taxonomy): Eukaryota > Metazoa > Chordata > Mammalia > Diprotodontia > Potoroidae > Bettongia > Bettongia penicillata. Next base: position 6,265,761 of record JAJHZJ010000345.1, on the reverse strand, counting down.
TTAATTTCATGAGTGTTGTGCAAAACTTTTTAGTTTTTTATTATTCTATTTGTTTTCAGTGTTCTACAATCACTTCCATATAACATAGATTTTTCCTCTCCCTCTTCCTCCTTCCTGCCTACTTCAACCTTCTGTCCTTGAAACAGCATAAAATTTTATATAGGTTCTACACATACATTCCTATTAAATACATTTTGACCTTAGTCATGTTGCATAGAAGAATTAAAATGAATGGGAGGAGTCATAACACAAAACAAAACGCAATACAAAAGAAAATGATCTGCTACATTCTGTGATGGAATTCCACAATTTTTTTCTCTGAATGTGGGAGGCATGAGAGTCCAATGGGAATTTTTGAAGTCCTTGCATTGCAATGAAGTTCTAAGTCAACCAGAAAAAATCCTTGCACATTGTGATTATTGCTGTGTACAAAGTTCTCCTGGTTCTGCTCCTTTCACTCATCATCAGTTCATATAAGTCTTTCCAGGCCTCTCTGAAGTCTTCCTGATCATCATTTCTTATAGCATAATAGTATTCCATTACATTCATTTATTCAGCCATCACCCAATTGATGGGCATACCCTTGATTTCCAGGTTTTGGCCACTGTAAATGGGGAACCCTTTCCCATTTTTATGATCTCTTGAGTATACAATCCTAGAAGCTGTAAAGCTGGGTCAAATGGTATGCACATTTTTGTAGCCCTTTGGGCATTTCCAAATTCCTCTCCAGAAAGATTGGATCAGCGAACAGCTCCACCAGCAATGAATTAGTGTTCTAACTCTCCCACATCTTCTCCAACTTTTATGATCATCCTCTTTTGTCATGTTAGTCAGTCTGATAGGTGTGATGTGGTAACTCAGAGTTGTTTTGATTTGCATCTCTCTATTCAATATTGATTTAGAGCATTTTTTCATATGACTATAGATAACTGTAATTGCTACCTCTGAAAATGGCCTGTTCTCATGGTAAGTTGTTGTATTCTTTTTTGCTAAAATCTTATTTAAATTTTATGCATCTACATTCATTAGACAAATTGATCTATAATTTTCTCTCTCTGTTTTGGCTCTTTCTGGTGTAGGTATCAAAACCATATTTGTTTCATAAACAGAATTTGGGAAGACTCCTTTCCCAATTTTCCCAAATAGTCTATATAGTATTGGACTTTACTGTTCTTTAAATATTTGATAGAATTCATTTGTGAATCCATCTAAACCCTGGAGATTTTTTTGCTAGGGAGTTCATTGACCGTGTGCGCAATTTCTTTTTATGAGATGGGGCTGTTTGATGATTCAACTTCCTTTTCTGTTAAGCTGAACAATTTTTATCTTTTAAAATAATCATCCCTCTCATTTGGGTTGTCGAATTTATGGGCATACAGTTGGGCAAAGCAATTTTTTATTATTGTTTTAATTTCCTGCTCATTGGAACCTAATTCACCTTTTTAGTTTTTGATATTGGTAATTTTGTTTTCTTCTTTTTTGAATCTAATTGACCAAAGGTTTATCAATTTTATTGTTTTATTAATAAAACCAACTCATAGTTTCATTTATTAACTCAATAGTTTCCCTATTTTCAATTTTATTAATCTCTTCTTTGATTTCAGTATTTCTAATTTGGTATTTACTTGGGGATTTTCAATGTGTTCTTTTAACCCTTTTCCACCTGCATGCCCAATTTATTTATATCCTTTTTCTCTATTATATTCATGTAGACATTCAAAGATACAAAATTTCCCTAAAAACTGCTTTTGCATTATTCCATAAAATTTGGTAGGTTGTCTCATTATTGTCTTCTTTTGAATGAAGTTGTTTATTCTTTCTATATTTTTTCTTTAACCTAATCATTCTTTAGTATTAGATTGTTTAGTTTTTAATTAGTTTTTGTTGCATATTTCCATGACCTATGATTACATATAAGACATATTGCATTATAAAATGAGAAGGATGCATTGACCATCTCTGCGGGATTGTGAGGTTTTTATGGCCTAGTACATGATCAGATTTTGTATACTTGCCATGTATTCTGAGAGAAAGGTAAATTCCTTTCTCTACTTATTCAGTTTTGTCCAGAGATCAATCATATCTACCTTATTCAGAGTTCTATTCACCTCCTTAACTTCTTTCTTGTTTATATTGAGGTTAGATTTGTCAAATTTGGAGAGGCAGAGGTTGAGGTCCCCCAGTAATAAAGTTTTGCTTTCTATTTCTTCCTGTAATTCCCTTAACTTCTCCTCTAAGAATTTAGATGCCATACCACTTGGAGCATATATATTTAGTCATGAAATTACTTCATTTTCTATGTTTACTGTTAGCAAGATATGGTTTCATTGCTTTTTCTTTTAATTAAATCTGTTTCTGCTTTTTTTGGTCTGAGATTAGGATGGCTATGCCTGATTTTTTTACATCATCTGGAGCACAAAATATTCTGCTCCATCCTTTTACTTTACCCAGTGTGTATGCCCCCATTTCAAATGTGTTTCTTGTAAACAACATTTGTTGGCTTACGATTTTGAATCATAATCTATTTATCCATTTTGCTATCTGTCTCAGTTATATGGGAGAGTTCATCCCATTCACATTCACAGTTATGATTACTATCTGTCTTTCCCTCCATCCCCTTTACCCTTGTTTATGCTTTTATTTCTCCCTTCTCCCTCTTTTCCACGACAGTTTCAATTTTTGACCACCACCTCCCTCAGTCTTCCCACCTTCTTTCAGGCCACCTCCTCTTTAATCTCTTTCTCCCTCATTACATCTTCCCTCCCATTTAGCCTCCCCTCCCTTTTCTTTTTCCCTTCCCCTACTACTGCCCATAGAGCTAATTGTATTTCTATACTTAAGTGAGTTTGCTGTATCCTCCTTGAATCCAATCAGATGAGAGTACCTCTCAAACAGTGCTCATCTCCCTCCCCTCTTTCCCTCTACTGTAACATATTTTTGTGCTTCTTCCTGTAATGGAATTTATTTTTTCTGCCTCCTGCTTTTCACATCTCCCATTACAATCACTCTACAACCAGAAATCACACTTGTTATCATCACATAATTTAATTTATACCCACTCCCTCTATCTGTGTATATTCCTTTTACAAATCATAATAAATATATAATTTTCAAGATTAATAAGTATCGTCTCTCCCTTATGGGAATGGAAACAGTTTGAAAATGTTATGTCACAAGTTTTTTGTTTCCTCTACTTATCCTTTTATACCGCTCTTGAGACCTGCCTTTGAAGATCAAATTTTCTATTGAGTCCTGGCCTTTACATAAGGAAGTTCTGGGAATCTCTTATTTCATTGCATATCAATTTCCTTGTTGAAATATTGCGCTCATCATTGTTGGGTAAATAATCCTTGATTCCCTAAGGTCCGTAGTCCTTTACCTTACTGAATATCATATTAAAATTCCTTTGATCTTTTAATGTAGAACTTGTGAGGTCCTGTGTGATCCTGACTGTAGCTCCTCAATATTTGAATTGCTTCTTTTTGGCTGCCTCCAGGATTTTTTCTTTCACTTGATAGTTCTGGAATTTGTCAATAATATTCGTTGGTGTTTTTAGTTTGGAGCTCCTTTCAGGAGGTCAACTGTGGATTCTTTCAATGACTATTTTGCCATCTAGGTCTAGAACTTCTGGGCAATTTTCTTTGATGGTTTTTTCGATGATATTATTCAGACTCTTTTTTTCATCATGGCTTTCTGGTAGACCAATAATCCTTAGATTTGTCACTCCTGGATCTATTTTCCAGGTCACTTCTTTTGCCAATTAGATATTTTACATTTTCTTCTACCTTTTCATTCTTTAGATTCTGTTTGAATGATTCTTGATGTCTCATAGATTCATTAGCTTCTACTTGACAAATTCTATTTTTATCTAATAGTTTTCTTCAGTTACCCTTTGCATCTCCTTTTCCATCTGTCCAATTGTTCCTTTTAAGGAGTTATTTTCACTAGTTAGATTTTGTACTTCCTTTTCCTTTTGTTCAATTTTTCTTTTTTTAAGGAGGTGTTCTCTTCAGTGAATTCTTTTTTCATATTTTTAAAATCATTGTCCGGTTTTTCTTTTATTTTTCTAATTTGGGTTTTAAAATCCTTCCAGAGATCATCCAAGAAGGTTCTTTGTCCTTCAGACCAGTTCATATTCCCTTCTGAAGTTTCAGATATGAGTACAGTCTCAATGCTGACCTCTTTGGTATTTCTATTTTGGTCCTTGTCCCCATAGAAAGATTCTTTTGTCTTTTCTTTTCTGATTTGCTTCTTATTCATGACAATAACCCTTTTCCTGGCTTTTAAAGTAGAACTCTGCATCTGTGGCACAGGGAGCTCGGTATCACTATTCTTGTGCTTAAAACTTGAGGCTTTGTGTGTTGTGGCCTCTGGCTCTTTCACCTAGAAATTAAAATGCTGCAGTTTACCTGGTGTTGAGCTCACTGTGTTTGGAAATCAGAGGCCAGGTGAGGTCTTTTTGAGTTTCCCCATAGTTACCCGGGAGCTACCTCATTAAGTGTGGGGGAGGGGTGGTCAGGATGCTGGAGGACTTCTCTGCTGAGATAGAGCATTGGAAAGTTCAAATGTCTGCACTAGCGTCTTCCTGATACCTCTGGAGTTCTGAGGCACATCTGGTGTCCTCCTGTTGGTAGTTGCCAGTTTCACACCCTGGGACTCAAAATCTTCTCTCTGTTTATTGACATAGGGCTGTCTGGGGAAGCTCTGATCCTGCACTGGTCACCTTCAGCCACAGCAAGAAGAACCCTCCTTAGTGATCTTCCTAGCCTGACAGGCTAAGAGTCTGTTTACCCCTTCTGCTACTCCCACTGTTCCAGTATTTTTCCCAGGGAGATATTCACTTGGCTCATCAAGCTCAACAAGGGGAGGAGAATGGAATTCCCAATCTCTCCACCATCTTGGCTGCCATAACCAGAAACCTTTTCTAAACAAATTCTAGAGCAGCCAAAGCCACAAAAACGTCAGTTTGAAAGCAATTTCCTGCCCAAGGGAGCCTGGAAGGCCAACATAAATTGTCTATCACCCTGGGCATGGAGCAGAGTCCAACCCAGTCTTGACCATGCATCAGAGACAGGACTGGAGTGAACTTTAAGGGGCCACTAAAAGGAGCTGTGATTCCCAGTTTGCTGAACCCACAAATGCCAAAGGCGGTTACAAAGGTCAGTGAGAAAGCTCTTTCTTCTGCTTCAGAAGGGAACAGAGCAGTCTAGCTCTGGCCCCAGGTGGCCCCAGATTGCAGCTTTCTTTGTTGGAGCTCTGACCTAAAGACCCTGGGGGAATTGAGCTGCTGATCTTGATCTCAGCCCTGAGTGGAAGCCCTGGGGTGAGGAGTAGGAAAGTTGATTGGCATGGTGGAGCTGGTGGAGGCACCAAAGAGGGAATTCTACTTGTAGATCCTGGATGAAAAGATTACTTTTAGTTGATACCAAACCAGAGTGCAGGTCACAAGAGGAGTAAACTCCCCTCCCTTGATTGCACCTTCTTGGAGGAACTGAGAACTTGCAGGTCCCCAGAGTATATCCTCCTTTTGACAAAGATCCCCAGAGTCAAGTAATTGGCTGTGAAAATGCTCCAAAAAAGGAAAAACTAATAAGGCAACAGAAGGTTACTTTCTTGGTGGCCAGCTATTTTGTCCATCCTTTCAGATGTAGGAGAACAATATACACCATCAGAGGAAGATCTAAAAGTCAAGCCTTCTGCATCCAAAGCCAGATATATATATATATAGTCATCTCAGGCTGTGGAAGAATTCAGGAAGAATTTTGAAAACCAAGGTAGAGAGGTGGAGGAAAAAGTGGGAGGAGAAAGGAGAGTGATCCAAAAAAATCATGAAAAGTGAGTCAACAGCATGCTAAAGAAGATTCCAAAAATGCTGAAGAAATAGAAACCTTTAAAAGTAGACTAACCCAAATGGCAAAAGTGACCCAAAAAATTCAATGAAGAGAAGAATTCTTTGAAAACCCAAATAAGCCCAATGGGAAAGGAAGTTCAAAAACTCACTGAGAAAAAGAGGTGGTTTTTTTTTTAAATTAGAATGGAGGAGATGGAAGCTAATGACTTTATGAGAATCCAAGAAATTACAAAATAAGATCAAAATAATGAAAAACTAGGATATAATGTGAAATATCTCACTGGAAATCAAGTGACCTGGAAAATAGATCGAGAAGTGACAATATTAAAATTATGTGACTATCTGAGAGCCGTGATCAAAAAAAAGAGCCTAGACAACACCTTTCATGAAATTATCAAGGAAACTCTACTGATATTCTGGAACCAGAAGGTAAAATGAATATTGAAAGAATTCACTGATCACCTCCTTAAAGAGATCTGAAAAGAAAAACTCCTAGGAATATTGTAGCCAAAATCCAGAGCCCCAGATCAAGGAGAAAATATTGCAAGCAGCCAGAAAGAAATAATTCAGGTATTGTGAGAATACAATCAGGATAACACAAGATCTAGCAGTTTCTACATTGAGTAACGGAGGCTTGGAACATGATTTTCCAGAAGTGAAGGCAACTAAGATTAAAATCAAGAATCACATACTCAGCAAAACTGAGTATAATACTTCATGGAAAAAATTGCCATTCAATGAAATAGAGGACTTTCAAGAATTCTAAAAGAAAAGACTAAAATTGAATAGAAAATTTGACTTTCAAACACAAAAAACAAGAGAAGCATGGAAAGGTAAATAGGAAAGAGAAATCATAAGGGACTTAGTAAAGTTGAATTGTTTGCATAGCCACATGGAAAGATAGCATTTGTAACTCTTGAAACTTTTCTCAGTATATAGATAATGGGAGGGATCATGCAAATATTATATGGACAGGGGGCACAGAGTGTGCCAAATAGGAAACCAAGGTGTAAGATAGGAATATAAAGTCAGGAGAAAGGGCGAAACAGAATGGAGCAAATTATCTCTTATAAAAAAGAAAAGAAAAAGATTTTTCAATGGATGGAAAAAGTGTGAGGTAAGAGGAAAAAAGTGAAGCCTACTCTTATCACATTTGGCTTAAGGAGAGAAAAGCTTGCACAATAATTTGGTATGAAAATTTATCTCATGGTATAGGAAAGTAGGGAAGAAGGGGATAAGTAGAGTGTTGGAGGGGATGACAGAAGGGAGGGCAAATGAGAGGAGGGGAGTAATTTGAAGTAAATGCTTTTGGGTACAGATAAGGTCAAAAGAGAGAATCGAATAAGTGGGGGGGCAGGATAGGATGGAGGGAAATATAGTTAGTCTTTTACAACATGACTATTGTGGACGTCTTAGCAAAACTATGCATATATCCTATATTGAATTTCTTGCCTTATCAGTGGGGATGGATGTGGAGGGAGGAAGGGAAAGAATTTGGAACTCAAAGTCTTAGGAACAAATGTTGAGAATCGTTTTTACATGTAACTTGGAAATAAGAAATACAGGGAATGGTGTACAGGAATTTATCTTGCCCTACAAGAAAAGAGAGAAGTTGGGGATAAGGGAAGGGAGGTATGTGATAGGAGGGAGGATGTATTGGAGGAATGGGTAATCAAAATGCATGGCGTTTTAGGGTGGGGGGAGTGGAGAGATGGGGAGAAAATTAGAAACTCAAAATCTTGTGGAAATGAATGTTGAAAACAGAAAATAAATAAATTGGAAAAAACTAGAAAAAACATCACTGAGTTGTATTCTTATTTTCCTAACAATTTCAATATTAGACCTAATTATTACAAAGATAAAAAGAGGAAGTTATTTCTCATATGTATAAACACAAACATACATATATACACACTTACGTACATATATATGTCTGTGTTTGTATAAATACATGATATTTATGAAAAAAGTTTTTGTAATAGTAAAAAAATAAAAAGAGCAAAAATAAAACCCCAGAAAAATGTGCCAAAATGAAGTCTAAGCAAGAAAATAAGTGGAAAAAAAAGGTGGTTCCTTTTCTAGCCCAAGCTAAATTAGGAAGACAGAAAGAGAGGTCTGCAGACACTGGGTGGGGGCTGTCCAGGAGAAAATTGCAGCAGACAAAGCAAAAAATAATGACAGATCCGCTGGTATCAGTAGGGGTGGGCAGCACTCAGTGCACAGGAATTGAAAGAAGACTGAAAACCTAGGCAAACCAGAGGACCCCTGAAAGTATCCCCTGAAAGTGAAAGTACTGTACACATGATGAGGTCCCATTTGGCAACTTTCTCTTCCATTATTAAGTTCTGGATCATAGTTCCAAGAGAGTTCCAGCAGTCTTCGTCTAGAAACTTTGGCATTTATTACAAGGTCATAGGGGTGTAGGGTGTGTTCAGGGAGGACGGGTACCTTTGGGGTGGTGGTTGTCAAGCCCTTTCTGGGGCTCCTTCCACCTTTGGTGTCCACCTATGGCTCCAAGAATCTGCAGCATGCTCAGTGTCCACACTCCAGTAAATCACTTTGGCAGACTGGCCAAACGAGGTTTGGGGTAACCAAGGGTTCTCAAACCCATTGGTGAGTTAGGGGGTGTCTACCCCAAGCATGTGAAGACTTCATCTCATGGAATGGATGGATGAGAACAATTTGTTCCAACAGCCATGAAGGCAGATGAAGTAGGCAATGTGGAGTACTTACAGCTTGGTTAGAAACTGAAGACACCAACGTCATTCACTGCATCCTGAGTCATCACCAGCCATCTTGACTCTGAACTGCCACTGGACTATGATAACTCTGGAAGAGAGAGTGAAGCTGACGACTTCGTGCAACTCTGCCTCACTTAAATCCAATTTACGCATGAATCAAAAGACATCCCCCATACCATTTCACTATTATACCTCAAAGTCCTGGCAAGTGACGAAGCAGCAGGTACAGATACACTGGGAGCTGTAGTCATGACCCCGCACAGAAGCAGCCCAGGTCATAGGGTGTTCCCTGAGTGTCTGAGCAGCCTTTTAAGGATCGCACTACTCACTTCCTGGTGTGAGGAAGGGGGCTAGAAAACGTGCCCAAAACATTGCCCGCTTACCGAATCCTGGCCTGATTACCAGGGCAGGTGGGGAATCCCACTATGTGGTCAAAACACAAAAAAAGTACGAAAACATCTGCAAAGATGGTACCACTCACCATCATCACATGGAATGGGTGCACACTAATAGACAGCACAAAATCCAGTAGACCCGAAAGAAGAACTGCTCTTGTTGCAAGAGAACTCAACAGGTATCACATCCAAATAGCAGCCCTGAGTGAAACAAGGTTGGCAAATGAAGGCCAACTTACTGAAGTTGGAGCTGGATACACCTTTTTCTGGAGTGGGCACAGTGAAGGGGAGCACTGTAAAGCAGGCATAGGTTTTGCAATCAAAACTAATCTAATCAACAAGCTGGTATACCTGCCAAAAGGAGTGAATAACAGGCTCACGACAATGATATTCTCACTTGAAGGAAAATGTCACGCCACCATCATTAGTGCCTATACTCCCAGCTTGACAAACCTTGATTAAGTCAAAGAAAACTTTTATTAAGACCTAGAGACCCTTTTTGTCAATGTGCCAAAAGAGGACAAGTTTATAATTCTGAGTGACCTTAATGCTAGAGTAGGCTCTGACTACCAGACTTGGCAGGGAGTCCTAGGGAGGAATTGAATTAGAAATAGCAATACCAATGGTCATTTACTTATGAAGACTTGTGCATTGCATGACCATATCATCATCAACATGGATGCACCCTTGCAGCAAACACTGGCATCTAATAGATTATGTGATTGTAAGGAGAAGAGACAGACAAGATATGAGAGTGATAATGACAATGTGTGGTGCAGAGTGCTGGACTGATCAAAGACTTATCGTTTTCAAGCTAAATATTCACATTCATCAAAATGCTACCAGAAGAATTAATGTCAACAAATTAGAGCTCTTCTCTGACTGTGAACAGTTTGTTTGTTGTTGACTTGTAGGGAAACTTGAGCCAACATACAGCTGGCAACAGTTGGAGGAGAAATGAAGTGGGCAGCTCTCAGAGATTTGGTGTACAGCACTGCATTTGCTCATCTGGGTCAGAACACTCACAAACACCAAGACTGGTCTGATGAAAACGATGGGGAAATTCAGAAGCTACTAAATGAAAAACACGAACTCCTCAGGATTTACCAGCAGGATACGTCATCCATCTCTAAGAAGGCAGCATTTACTTCCATCAAAATCAAAGTACAAGCAAAGATTAGAGAGGTGCAGGATTCCTGGCTCAGTAAGAAGGCAGATGAAATTCAGTTTTATACTGATAGTAACAATCCAAAGCTCTTTTATGATTCCCCGAAGGCTATTTATGAACCAAAAACCTATGGTGCATCACAGCTACTCAGTACTGATGGAACCACATTGATTAGTGATAAAGACATGATCCTAGAGAGATGGGCTGAACACTTCCATAGTGTTCTCAACAGACCATCATCAATCAATGCTTGGGCCATTGACTGTTTACCTCAGGTTGAAGTCAATCCCTCCTTAACTGAACTTCCAACTGAAGAAGAGGTTTTAAGGGCCATTAGACTCCTTTCATGTGGCAAAGCACCTGGTGTTGATTCTATTCCAGCTGAGATTTACAAGGTAGGGGGACTTTTACAAAACCTAACTGAAATTTTGCGGGTTATAAGGCAAGAGGAGGTTGTCCCCCAGGAGTTCAAGGATGCCTCCTTTGTCCATCTTTATAAGAGTAAAGGGAATAGATTGTCCAGCAAGAATCACAAGGAGATATCTCTCTTAGTCACTGTTGGCAAAATTCTTGCTAGAGTCCTCCTTAATAGGCTGACCCTCCAACTGGAAGATGGGCATATACCTGAGAGGCAGTGTGGCTTCAGAAAGGGCCAAGGCACAGTCAATATGGTGTTTGCTACCTGACAACTCCAGGAGAAATGCTAGCAGCAGAACAGAGGTCTGTAAACAACATTTGTGGATCTGACCAAGGCCTTGGACACTGTTATCCGTGAGGGCTTCTAGAAAATTATGTCAAAATTTGGTTGCCCAGAGTTCATCAATATTGTGCATCAATGTCATGATGGCCTATTTGCCCTAGTTTGGGATAACAGACAAAGCTTTCATGCCTTCCCAGTCACCAATGGAGTGAAACAGGGCTGTGTGCTTGCTCCCTTGCTTTTTAGCACGATGTTATCAGCCATGTTTTTGTTTTCAGTGAAGATGAACACAGGATCAAAGTCAAATACCATACTGATGGTAAGTTTTTCAATTTTAGGTTAAAAGCCAAGACCAAAGTAGAGGGAGTGTTGGTGCATGATTTTCTGTTTGCAGATGATTGTGCACTCAGTGCAGCCTCTGAAACTGAGATACAACAAAGTATGGATTAATTCTCTGTTGCATGTGCTAATTTTGACCTAATAATTAACACCAAATAAAACCACAAGTGTTCCATCAGTCACCACCACACCATCTATATGTGGCACCATTGGTTACAACAAATGGAGAAGTTTTGAATGCCGTGGATAAGTTCATTTACATCGGTAGTGCACTTTCCAGGGATGTACAGAGAAATACTTGATCTATTTCTAGCTCTGTTGTTTTTCTGATACGTAGTGGTGATTTAAGGATTATTTGATTAGTTGAAGTCCTTGATGAAAAAAAGAGACTAGACATGATTATTTCAAGAAATTATAAAGAAAAACGGCCTTTATAATGTGGAATCAAAGGACAAAATAAAAATCAAAAGAATCCTTTCTCACCCTCCCCCACAGATACTCCCAAATAAAAAAGCTCAAGACAATTATAGCCAAAATCCAGAGTTGCAGGTTAAGGATAAAATAATCTTAGAAGCCAAAAAGTAAGAATTCAAATGATGTGGAGCCAATACTGGAATCACTCAACACCTAGAAGTGGTATTGTTGGGTCAAAAGCTATGCACAGATTTATTGCCTTTTGGGCATAGGTCCAAACTGCTCTCCAGAATGGTTGGATTGTTCACAACTCCAATAATATTGCATTAATGTTTCAGTTTTCCCACATCTGCAATATTTATTGTTTTACTGTTTTGTCATATTAGCCAATCTGATAGGAGAAAGGTGGTACTTCTGAGTTGTTTTAATTTGCATTTCTCTAATTAACAGTGATTTACCACATTTTATCATATGGCAATATAGTTTTAATTCTTCATAAAACTGATTGTTCATATCCTTTGACCAATTAACTGTAAATTTAACTCAGTTCTCTATGTATTTAGATATGTGGCCTTTATCAAAGACACTGGCTGTAAAAAATTTCCCCAGCTCTCTATTTCACTTCTAAGCTTGATTGTATTGACTCTGTGCAAAACTTCTCAATTCAGTGTAATCAAAATCATCCATTTTGCATTTCATAACCTTCGTTATAAATCCTTCTTTTCTCCATAAATCTGAGAGCTAAAATATTCTTTGCTTTCCTGGTTTTCTTACTGTGTCAACCTTTATATCTAGCTCATGTACTCATTTTGACATTATCGTAGTACATGGTTATAGTGCCAATGCAATCTGTACAGAGCCTACAGTGGCCGTGAATATCTCAGATGCAATTTTGAATTGTGAAATACAGCAGAGTCTCCACATGAAAGAGAGAAGGAAAATATTTATTCGGACATTAGAAATCCAAATCCATCACAATAACAAAAATCTATACAGAATAGCAATGCAGAGAACAACATCATCTCCAAGTCTTCCCTCTGTTGACTTCCCTCAAACCAACTGCATTAAATAAATCACAATCAGGCCCCCTTGAACAAAATTACAAACAAACTCTTTCACTCATGTTAGCTAGCCACTTACTTGCCTGCATCCTTCCCATCTCTGACTAAAGTCTGACCAATTTCCTCTCAGCTTTGTTCTAGCTCTGCCTCTTCCTGTCCCACCCTTCCCGTTCCACCCATTCAGCAAAATCCTCCCACAACAGGCTACATGTAACTCAGATTCATGTCACTCAGGCTTCCATGCGATCCAAGCAGGTTATAGTGGCCTATTAATGAATGGGACAGATATCTCCATTTAAATTACCAGTGCAATAGTATAAAATGGTAGTCTATGACTGATTTCTGTCATACTGTTTTCCAGTTTTCAAAGCAGTATTTGTTAAATGGTGAATTCTTATCCCAGAAGCTGGAATCTTTGGGCTTATCAAACAGTAGATTATTATAATCTTTAGCTACTGCATCTTGTGTACATGTCATAAATTTGGTTTGTTGTCTCATTATAATTCTCTTGGATGAATTTATTGATTGTTTCTCTGATTTGTTGTTTGACCCAGTCATTATTTAAGAGTAGATTATTTTATTTCCAATCAAGTTTTAGTCACTTTTCTCATGGCTATTACATGCATTTTGTTATTGTGTCAAGATAAGAAAAGGATGCAGTGACTATTTTTGCTTTTCTGCACTTCATTGTGAGGTTGATATGACTTAGCACATGGTCAATTTTTGTGGAGATGCTGTGAACCACCAAGAACAGGGTACATTATTTTCTATCTTCAATCAATTTTCTCCAGGGGGCTACCATATCTAACTTTTCTAAAATTCTATTCCCCTCTTCAACTTCTTTCTTCTTTGTTTCGTGGTTAGATTTATCAAATTCAGAGATGGGGGCTGTTAACGTTGCCTGCTAGGATAGTTCTGTTGTCTATTCCTTCCTGTAACTCCCCTAACTTCTTTAAGAATTTGGGTGCTATATCATTTGGTGCATATTTCTTTACTAATGTCTGTAGCTCCAATTTCGATCTTTATCTCTCTTAATTAGATTTTTGCTTTTGCTTTCTCTGAGATCAGAATTGCCACACTTGCTTTTCTTTTGTACTTTTGTACTTCAGCTGAAGCACAATGGATTCTACTCCAGGATTTACTCTGCTTCAAATAAGTTTCATGTAAACAATATATTCCAGGATTACAGTTTGTATTTTATTCTGCTATCTAATTCCATTTTTGGAAAAGTTCATCCTTTTCACATTCACAGTTATGATTAATATCTCTGTATTTCTCTTCATCCTGTTCCTCCACCTTGTTTTCTCTCTCCTTTCTCCATCTTTTTCCCCACTGCAGTTTTGCTATTGACCACTACCTACCTCAGTCTGCCCTCCTTTCTATCTGTCCCCTCTATTTTCTTCCCTTTTCCCCTTACTGCTTCTTACCTCCCTTCTATCCATACCATCCCTTTTCTTTCCCCTTTCCCCACCTACTTCCTATAGGGTACAGTAGATATCTATACCTGAGAATATTATTCCTTCCTTAAGCCAAATCTAATCAGAGTAAGGTTCAAACGATGCTCATCTCAATCCGTACTTTCCCTCTGTTGTAATAGATCATTTTGCCTCTTCATGTGATGTCATTTACAATTTTCTGCCTACTCCTTCCTCTTCTCCCAATATAATCCCTTTTCACCACTTAATTGTTTAATCATCACATCAAAGTCAACTTATATTTACTTCCTGTATCTATGTATATTCAGCCGTACTTGGCACATAGTGTGTGTCATAAAAAAAAGATACAGTTCTCAAGACTTACAAGTGACGTTTTCACTTGTAGGAATGTAAACAGCTGGCTGTTATTGAATAACATGCTGTTTTTGGTTTCTTTCCTGGTTACATTTAGTCAAAAATTTCTCCATTCTCCATAAACCTGATAAATACACTATTACTTGCTCCATTAATTTTTTTATAGTATTAATCCTTACACCTAGATCATGTGCCTATTTGTACTTTATTCTTATATATGGTTCCAGGCATACATCTATGCTCAATTTATATCATACCATTACCCAGTTTTTTCAGTAATTTTTGTCAAACAGTGAATTCTCATCCCAGAAGCTGGGGCCCTTGGGTTTATCAAACAGTACATTACATTAACTGCTGTGTCTTGAGTACCTAACCTATTCCACTGGTCAACCCCTCTGTTTCTTAGCCAATAACAAGTGGTTTTGATAATTGCTGCTTTATAATACAATGTGAAATCTAGTAAGGATAGGCCACCTTTCGTAGCATTTCTTTTCATTAATTCCTGTGATAGTCTTGACCTTTTGTTCTTCCAGATGAATTTTAATATCATTTTTTCTATCTCTACAAAATAATTATCTTTTAGTTTGAATGGCATGACAATGAATAAATAAATTAATTTATGTAGGATTGTCATTTTTATTATGTTGACTTGGCCTACCCATGAGGAACTGATGTTTTTCCACTTACTTAGAGCTGTCTTTATTTGTGTGAAAAGTATTTTGTAATTGTGTTTATATAGTCCCTGGGTTTGTTTTGGCACAGAAACTCTCAGATGTTTTATAGTGTATACTGTAGTTTTAAATGAAATTTCTCTATCTCTTTCTGTTGAACTTTGTTCATGTGGGTTTATTTTGTAACCTACAACTATGTCAAAGTTGTTTATTACTTCAAGCAAGTTTTTTTTCCTTGATTCTGTGGGATTCTCGAAGTGTATCATCATATAGTCCACAAAGAGTGATACCTTGTTTTTTTTTCCCCTATTCTTACTGCCATGGCAAATATTTCTAGTAACATATTAAATAACAATGGTGGTAATGGGCATGCTTGTTTACCGCTGATCCTATAGGAAATGCATCTAGCTTATCTCCATTGCAACCAATGCTTGCTGAAGGTTTTAGGCAGATATTCCTTCTTATTTTATGGAAAGTTCCATTTATTCCCATTCTTGCCAGTGTTTTCAATCGGAATGTTTATTCTATTTTATCAAAAGCTTTTTGTGCATCTATTGAGATAATCATGAGACTTCTGTTAGTTTTTGTGATTGATATGATCAATAATGCTATTCGTTTTCCTAATGTTGTACCAGTACCATGTTCTTGGTTTAAATCTTACCTCATCATAACGTATTATTCTACAGATAAGTTATGATATTTTCTTTGCTAATATCTTATTTAAAATTTTGGCATCTATATCCATTAGAGAAATTATTTTATATGTATATATATATTTTTTTTTCCTCTGTTTTGGCTCTTGCCGGTGTAGGTATCCAAACCATATTTGTGTCATAAAAAAGAATTTGGTAGGACTCCGTCTTCCCCAATTTTCCCAAATAGTCTATATGGTATTGGAATTCACTGTTCTTTAAATGCTTGATAGAATTCACTTGCAAATCTATCTGGCCTTGAAGATTTTTTCATAGGGAGTTGATTGATGGCTTGTTCAATTTCTTTTTCTCAGATGGGGTTATTTAAGTATTCAACTTCCTCTTCTGTAAATCTGGGTAATTTATACTTTTTACAATAATCATCCATCTAATTTAGATTGTCGAATTTATGGGCAGGAGTTGGGCAAAGTAATTTCTTGTTATTATTTTAATTTCCACCTCATTGGAGGTTAGTTCACAGTTTTCATTGTTGATATTGATAATTTGGTTGAATTCTTTCTTTTTGTTTAATCAAATTGACCAAAAGACTATTAATTTAATTGTTTTTTTCATAAAATCAACTCAGTTTTATTTATTAGTTGAACAATTTTCTTAACGTCATTTTTTTTTTTCTCAAACTCTTCTTTGGTATTCAGTATTTCTAATTAGGTATTTGCTTTGGGATTTTCAATTACTTCTTTTTCGAGTTATTTCAGCTGCATGGCCAATTCATTGATCTCTTTTTTCACTATTTTATTTCTGCTTTCTCTATTTTATTTCTCTACTTTATTCATGTAGACATTCTAAGATATAAACCTTCCCCAAAGAACTGCTTTTGCTGTATTTCATAAGGTTGTCCCATTTTTATCATTTTCTTGAATGAGGTTGTTGATTTTTTCTATGATTTGTTGTCACACTTATTCTTTTTTAATATAAATTTATTTATTTAACTTTTTACATTCATTTTCACAAAATTTTGGATTCCAAATTTCCTCCCCATTTGTCCCCTCCCACCACCCCAATACACTGAGCATTCTAATTTCCCCTATCACCAATCTGCCCTCTCTTCTACCGTCCCTCCTTTCTCTTGTCCCCATCTTCTCTTTTGTCCAGCAGGGCCAGATGACTTTCTATTCCCCATTAACTGTATTTCTTATTTCCTAGTAGCAACAAAAATACTCAACACTTGTTCCTAAAACTTTGAGTTCCAAATTCTCCCAATCCCTCCCTTCCCAACCATTCCCTTTGGGAAGGCAGGAAATTCAATATAGGCCATATCTGTGTAGTTTTGCAAATGACTTCCATAATAATCGTGTTGTGTAAGACTACCTATATTTCCCTCCATCCTATACTGCCCCCCATTGCTTCTATTCTGTCTTTTGATCCTGTCCCTCCCCAAGGGCGTTGACTTCAAATTGCTCCCTCCTCCCATTCCCCTTCCTTCCATCAATCCCCCCACCTTGCTTATCTCCTTCTCCCCCACTTCACTGCATTGTAAGATAGGTTTTCATAGCAAAATAAGTGTGCATTTTATTCCTTCCTTTAGTCGAATGTGATGAGAGTAAACTTCATGTTCTTTTCTCAGTTCTCCTCTTTTTCCCTCCACTAAAAAGTCTCCTGCTTGCCTCTTAAATGAGAGATAATTTACCCCATTCCATTTCACCCTCTCTCCTCCCAATACATTTCTCTCTCACTGTTTACCTTAATCTTTTTTTTAAGATGTGATCCCATCCTATTCAATTCACTCTGTACTCTCTTTCTCTGTGTGTGTGTGCATGCATGCATGTACATATTTGTGTGGGTATGTGTGTGTGTAGTCCCACCAACTACCCAAATACTGAAAAGTTTTAAGAGTTACAGATATTGTCTCCATGTAGGAATGTAAACAGTTCACCTTTGGTAAGTCCCTTATGACTTCTCTTTGCTGTTTACTTTTTCATGCTTCTTCTCATTCTTGTGTTTGAAGGTCAAATTTTCTTTTCAGCTTTAGTCTTTTCATCAAGAATGCTTGAAAGTCCTCTGTTTCATTGAAAGACCATATTTTCCCCTGAAGTATTATACTCAGTTTTTCTTGGGAGGTGATTTTTCGTTTTACTCTTAGTTCCTTTGGCTTCTGGAATATCCTATTCCACGCCCTTTGATCCCTTAATGTAGAAACTGCTCGATCTTGTGTTATCCTGATTGTATTTCCACAATACTGGAATTGTTTCTTTCTAGCTGCTTGCAATATTTTCTCCTTGACCTGGGAATTCTGGAATTTGGCCACAATGTTCCTAGGAGTTTCTCTTTTTGGATCTCTTTCAGGCAGTGATGGGTGGATTCCTTCAATACTTCTTTTGCTCTCTGGTTCTAGAATCTCAGGGCAGTTTCCCTTGATAATTTCCTGAAAGATGATGTCTAGGCTCTTTTTTTGATCATGGCTTTCAGGTAGTCCCACAATTTTTAAATTGTCTCTCCTGGATCTATTTTCCAGGTCACTTGTTTTTCCAATGAGATATTTCACATTACCTTCCATTTTTTCATTCTTTTGGTTTTCTTTGGTGATTTCTTGGTTTCTCAGAAAGTCATTAGTCTCCATCTGTTCCATTCTAATTTTGAGAGAACTATTTTCTTCAGTGAGCTTTTGAAGCTCTTTTTCCATTTTGCTAATTCTGCTTTTGAAAGCATCCTTCTCCTCATTGGCTTTTTGAACCTCTTTTGCCAATTGAGTGAGGCTATTTTTCACGATGTTATTTTCTTAAGCATTTTTTTGGGTCTCCTTTAGCAAGTATTGACCCGTTTTTCATGCTTTTCTTGCATCTCTCTCATTTCTCTTCCCAGTTTTTCCTCCACCTGTCTAACTTGATTTTCAAAATTCTTTTTGAGATCTTCCATGGCCTGAGGCCATTGGATATCTATTTCGGATGTTTGGGATACAGAGGCCTTGGCTTCTATGTCTTTCTCTGATGGTAAGCATTGTTCCTCCTCATCAGAAATGAAAGGGGGAAACATCTGTTCACCAAAAAAGTAACCTTCTATGGTCTTATTTTTTTCCCCCATTTTCTGGTCATTTTCCCAGGCAGTTACTTGACTTCTGAGATTCTTCTCCACCCCCGGCTAGATCCACCCAGGCAGTGCTTGGGGTATAAGATTCAGATGCTGCTCCAGAGCCTCAGAGCTTTCAGCAGTGGTCAGCACTGCTATTCAATATGAGCTTAAGTTCTGATGCTCAGGTGGGGACAGAGCTGCCTCCCAGTCTCAGTTCCCTCAGGGGTTTTATACTGAGATTCTCAGTAATGGATCTGAAGTCCTCACTGCTCCAGGAGCTCCTGGCTGCCGCTGCCTCTGCCACCTCCTCCCAAGGGGGTCTGAGTTATGGAGACACCCCACTCTCCTCTCGGCCAGCACATAAGTCTCTCTCACTGACCTGTAGCGTCTATGGGTGGAGGGACCTTCACAGCTGCCGGAGATTCCGTTCCTGAAGCCTGCTCAGATCTGCTCCTCTTGGGGCCATACAACCAGGGCAGGGCAGGCCTGGGCTCTCCTGTCCGGTGTGTGATGGACCTTTAGTGCTGATTTTTTGGGGCTCCCTGGAGTGTAAATCTGCTCCACTGCGTTGCTGTGTGGCTTCCACTGCTCCAGAATTTGTGGGGAGTTCTTTTTCCAGGAAATTTATGAGCTGCGGATTTAAAGCTAGCATATGTGAGTCTTTATACTCTGCCATCTTGGCTCCTCCCCCTATCACACTCATTCTTTAGCATTAGATTATTTAGTTTCCAAATAATTGTGTTGTATCTTTTCAGGCCTTTTATTACATATAATTTTTATTGCATTATGATCTGAGAATTGACAATCTCTGCCCCTCTGCACTGGATTGTGAGGTTTTTATGGCCTGGTACATGGTGAATTTTTGTATATGTGCCAAGTACCACTGAAGAAAGGTATATTCCTTTCTTTTCCTATTCAATTTTCTCCACAGATCTATCATATCTACCATACCCAGAGTTTTATTCACCTCCTTCACTTCTTCCTTGTTTATTTTGAAGTTAGATATATCAAGTTCAGAGAGGGGAAGGTTGAGGTCCCCTACTACTAAGGTTTTGCTGTCTGTTTCTTCCTGTGACTCCCTTCAATTCTCCCCTATGAATTTGGATGCTATACTACTTGGAGAATATACATTTAGTAATCATATTTCTTCTTTGTCTATGGTGCCTTTTAGCAGGATATAGTTTCCTTTCTTATCTCTTTTGATTAAATCTATTTCTGCTATTCCTTTATCTGAGATTAGGGTAGCTAACCCCTCTTTTTTTAAATCAGGTAAAGCACAATATATTCTGCTTCAACCTTTTACCTTTATCCTGTGTGTGTCTCCCTATTCCAAATGTGTTGCTTGTAAACAATATATTGTTGGATTATGGTTTTAATTCGTTCTGTTATCTGTCTCCATTTTGTGGGATACCCCATCCCATTCTCATTCCCAGTTATAGTTTCTATCTCTGTCTTTCTCTCAATCCTCTTTCCTCCTGTTTATGCTTTTAGTTTTCCCTTTTCCCTTTCCTCTGCAACAGAGTTTTAGTTTTGGCCACCACCTCCAGCAGTCTTCTCTTCTCTCTTTCAGTGCCCCTCCCTTTTACATTCTTTTTCACTTATTGCTTCTTCCTCCCTTTTAGTCTCCCCTCCCTTTTCTTTTCCCCTTCCCCTCACACTGCTTAAAGAGCTAGTTAGATTCCTATACTTAATTGAGTTTGTTGTTCCCTCCTTGAACCAAGTAATATGAGAGTAAATCTCAAACAATTCTCATCTCTCTCCCCTCTTTCCCTTTACTTTAACACTTTTGTGCCTCTTCCTGTGATTTAATTTATCATTTTCTACATCCAGTTTTTTCAATTCTCCCATTATAATCCCTTCACACCCGTAAATCACATTTTTATCATCACATCATTTACTTTGTATCTGCTCCCCCTCTTTATGTATATTCCTTTTATATATCATGATAACCATACAATTCTGAAGATTAGCAAGTACCATCTTCCCATATATGGATAATAGTTTTCCCGTATTGAATAATAAGTTTTATTTTCCCTTGTTTACCCTTTCATGCCTCTCTTTTTACTTGGGTTTGAAGATCAAATTTTCCATTGGGTTCAGACGTTTTCATCAGGAAGGTCTGGAAATCCCTTATTTTATTGAGTGCCCATATCCTTGCAAGAAATGTTATGCTCAATTTTCCGGATTAACTGATCTTTGGTTGTAGTTCTACCTTCTCTCCATTATGGATTATTTTATTCCAATTCCTTTGATCTTTTAATGTAGAAGCTATAAGTTTCTGTGTCATCTTGTATGTAGCTCCTCTATATTTGAATTGTTTTTTCTGGCTTCCTCCAAGACTTTCTTCTTCACTTGATAGTTCTGGAATTTCACAGCAATATTCCTTGATATTTTTGGTTTGCAATCCCTTTCAGGAGGTGAAGGATGGATTCTTTCCATCTGGGACTTTGGGACAGTTTTCCTTGATAATTTCTTGGAAGATAATGTCCAGTCTCTTTTTCTCGTCATGACTTTCTGCTAGACCAGTGATTCTTACATTTTCTCTCCAGGACATATTTTCCAGGTCAGTTGTTTTTCCAACTAGATATTTTACATTTCATTCTATCCTTTCATTCTTTAGATTCTGTTTAATTGATTCTTTATGTCTCATAGAGTCATTAGCTTCTACTTACCTGATTCTAATTTATCTCAAATTGTTTACTTCAGTTAGCTTTTGCATCTCTTTTTCCATCTGTCCAATTGTTTCTTTTAAGCAGTTATTTTCTCCAATTACATTTTCTTTCTTAGGTTCCTTTTCTATTTGTACAATTTTCCTTTTAA
Source organism: Bettongia penicillata ogilbyi (assembly GCA_023548195.1). NCBI lineage: Eukaryota > Metazoa > Chordata > Mammalia > Diprotodontia > Potoroidae > Bettongia > Bettongia penicillata. Next base: position 6,244,092 of record JAJHZJ010000345.1, on the reverse strand, counting down.
ATTCTTCTGGGACTTTTTTTTCATATTTTTAATTTCATTGGCCAATGTTTATTCTTTTTCTCTACTTTGACTTTTAAAATCCTTCTCCAGCTCTTCCAAGAATGCACTTTGGGCTTCAGACCATTCATATTTTCTTCTAAAGTTTCAGATAGAAGTACAATCTCAATGCTGACCTCCTTGTACTTGTATTTTGGCCCTTGTTCCCATAGAAAGATACTATGGTCCTTTCTTTTCTGCTTTGCTTCTTATTCATGATCATCACCTTTTTCCTGGCTTTTAAACTAGATCTTTTCTTCTAAGACACTAGGGATTCTGTCCCACACTTCTTGTGCCTTGAACTTGAGACTTTGTGTGTTTTGGCCTCTTGTTCTTTCAGCTTGAAGCTAAAATACTGGTGCTGAGCTGACTGGTGTTCGAAAGCAGAAGCCAGGTGAAGTCTTTCAAGGTTTCCTCAGAGCTACCCTGGAGTTAGTTGCATTAAGTGTGGAGGAGAGTTGGTCTGACCACATGCAAGAGGTCTCCTCTGCTCAGCAAGTTCAGTGGTTGGTGAACATTTTTGTCCTCATGTCTTCCCCATTCCCCTGGGTACTGAGTCAAGTCTGGGGTCCTGATGTTGGTGAATATGGGCTCTACCCCACTGAGGCTCAGAAACTTCTTCTGATTTGCTGAGTTGAGACTCTCTTGGACAGCTCCAACTAAGCAAATACTGAGAAAAGTTTCAAGAGTTACAAATGTTATCTTTCCATGTAGGAATGTAAACAGTTCAACTTCAGTAAGTCCCTTATTATTTCTCTTTCCTATTACTGGTTATATGAACAACAAAAATAATAGAAAGCAGATGATTATATCAATAGATTCAGAAAAAGCTTTTGCTGAAATAAAATATCCATTCCTATTGAAAATAGTAGAAACCATAGGGATAAAGGGAACTTTTCATAAAATAATAAGCAGTATCTACCTAAAACCTTCAGCAACCATCATATGCAATGGAGATAAGCTTGATACATTTCCAATAAGATCAGGGGTGAAACAAGAATTCCCATTATCACAACTATTATTCAATATGGTACTAGAAATGTTAGCTGTAGCAATTAGAGAAGATAAAGAAATTGAAAGAATTAGAACAGGAAAAGAAGAAACTAAGTTATTACTCTTTGCAGATGATATGATGATATACTTAGAGAATCCCAGAGATTCAGGTAAAAAAAAAACTACTTGAAAATAATAAACAACTTTAGCAAAGTTGCAGGTTACAAAAAACTCACATAAATCTTCTGCATTTCTACTAATTACTAACAAATATACAGCAGCAAGAGATAGAAAGAGAAAACCCATTTAAAATGAGGGTAGACATTATAAAATACTTGGGAGTTTACCCACCAAAACAAATCCAGGGACTATATGAACACAATTACAAGACACTTTTCCCACGAATAAAGATAAATCTAAGTAAGTGGAAAGACATCAGTTGTTCGTGGGTTGACTGAGTCAATATAATAAAAATGACAATCACACCTATATTAATTTACTTACTTAATGCTGTACAAATCAAACTATCACATAATTTTTTTCTAGAGTTGGAAAAAATAATACGAAAACTCATCTGGAAGAACAAAAGTCCAGAATAGAAAGGGAGCTAATGAAAAGAAATTGTAAGGAAGGTGGCCTAGCCCTATCAGATCTCAAATTGTATTATAAAGCATCAATTATCAAAATCACTTGATGCAGGCTAAGAAACAGAAGGGTAGACAAGTCGGATATACTAGGTACTCAAGACACAAAAAGCAATGAATTTAGTAATCTACAGTTTGATAAGCCCAAGGACTCCAGCTTCTGGGATAACAACTCAATGTTTGACAAAAACAGCTGGGAAAACTCTATAAAAGTGTGGTGGAAACTAGGTATAGACCAAAACCTGACAATACACACCAGAATCAAGTCCAAATAGGTACTTGATCTAGGTTTAAAGAGTGATGATATAAAAAAAAAACTAGTGGAGCAAGGTATAGTGTATTTATCAGATTTATGGAGAAAGGAAGAAGTTTTGACTAAAAGAGAGATAGAAAGCATTATGAAGTACAAAATTGATAATTTGATTAAATGATATTGAAAAGTGTTTGCACAAACAAAGCAAATACAACCAAGATTGGGAGGGAAGAAGAAAACGGGGAAAGAATTTTTGCAACTAATGTGTGTGATAATGGCCTCCTTTCTAAAATACATAGAGAACTGAGTCAACTGTACAAGAATACGAGTTATTCTACAATGGATAAATGGTGAAAGGATATGAAAAGTCCATTTTCAGAAGCAGAAATTCAAGTTATCTATAGTCATATAAAAAAAATACTCTAAATCACTACTGAGTAGAGAGATTCAAATCAAAACAACTCCGAGTTACCATATCACACCTATCAGATTGGGTAACATGACAGAAAAGAGAGATATAAATGCTGGAGAAGATGTGGGAGAGTTGGAACACTAATTCATTGTTAATGGAGCTGTGAGCTAATCCAACCATTCTGGAGAGCAATTTCAAACTATGCTCAAAGGACTACAAAAATGTACATACCCTTTGCCCTAGCAATAACACTTCTAAGACTGCATCCCCAAGAAATCATAAAAATAGAAAAGGCTCCCACATATACAAAAGTATTTATAGAAACACTCTTTGTGGTGGCCAAAACCTAGAAAATAAGGGGATGCCCATCAATTGGGGAATGGCTAAATAAATTATGGTATACGAATGTAATGGAATTCTATTTCACTGTAAGAAATGATGAACAGGAAGATTTAAGAGAGTCCTCGAAAGACTTATATGATCTGATGCTGAGCAAAAGGAGCAGAACCAGGAGAACTTTTTACACAGCCACAACCACAGTGTGGAAGGGTATTTTCTGGTAGATTTAGAACTTCACTGAAATGCAACAACTTAAAAAATCCTGATGGTCTTTTAAGGCAAAATGGCTTCCACATCCTATGGAATTCAATTGTAGATTGTAGCAGATCATTTTCTTTTGTACTACCTTTTGGTTTGTTATACAACAAAACTACGGTGAAAATGTTCAAAAAAAAAGAATGTTTGAAAGTTCTCTATTTCACTGAATGACCATTTTTCCTCTGAATTATTATACTCAGTTTTGCTGGGTAGGTGATTCTTTGTTTTAATCCTAGCTCCTTTGACTTCTGGAATATCATAATTCAAGCTCTTCAATCCCTTAATGGAGAAGCTACTGGATCTTGTGTTATCCTGTTTTTATTTCCACAATACTTGAATTGTTTCTTTCTAGCTGCTTGCAATATTTTCTCCTTGACCTGGGAACTCTGGAACTTGGCTATAATATTCCCAGGAATTTCTTTTTCAGATCTCTTTCAGGAGGTGATCAATAGATTCTTTCAATATTTATTTTGCCTTGTGGTTCTAGAATATCAGTGCAGTTTTCCTTGATAATTTCATGAAAGATAATGTCTAGGCTCTTTTTTGATCAAGGTGGTTAGGTAGTCCAATAATTTTTAAATTTTCTCTCCTGGATCTATCTTTAAGGTCAGTTGTTTTTCCTATGAGGTATTTCACATTGTTTTATACCATTTCATTCTTTTGGTTTTGTATTGCAATTTCTTGGTTTCGTATAAAGTTATTAGCTTTCATCTGCTCCATTCTAATTTTTCAAGAACTGTTTTCTTCAGTGAACTTTTGAACCTCTTTTTCCATTTAGCTAATTCTTCTTTTTAAAACATTCTTTTCCTCATTGACTTTTCGAACTCTATTGCCAATTGAGTTCCTACTTTAAAGGTGTTATTTTCTTCAGCATTTTTTGGGTGTCCCTTAACAAGCTGTTGACTTTCTTTTCATGATTTTCTTGCCTTGCTCTCATTTCTCTTCTGAATTTTTCCTCCACCTCACTTACTTGATTTTTGAAATCCTCTTTGAGCTCTCCCATGGCCTGAGATCATTTCATATTTATTTTGATGGTTTTGTGTACAGAAGTCTTGACTTTTAGGTCTTCCTCTGATGGTATGCATTGTTCTTCCTCGTTTGAAAGGATGGAAGAAAATGCCTGTTAACCAGGAAATTAGCCTTATATAGGCCTATTTTTTTTCTCATTTTTAGATATTTTCCCAACCACTTACTTAACTTTTGAATTCTTTGTCAGGAGGAGGGCATACTCTTCAGACATGGAAGTTCTAAGTTCCTCCAAGGTGGCACAATCAAGGGAGAGTTTACTCCTCTCCTGACCTTTTCTGTGGTCTGAGAGTAACCACAAGTACTCTTCTGTGCAGGAGCTGCAAGTAGGATTCTCTCTCCAGAGCCTCCACCTCTTCCAGCACACCAGTGCCCCTCCTCACCACAGGGCTGCGACCGAGGGCTGCAACCCAGACCAGCTGCTCCATTCCTCCAGGTTCTTTAAGCCTAGCCCTCCAAAAATGGATGCCTCAGCTGCACTGGCTGCTGCAGGCAGAGCCAGAGCACATTCCCCTCTCACCCAGGTAAAAGAACTTTCTCTCTCGTCTTTGAACCTGTCTTTGGTGTATGTAGGTTGAGCAATCTGGGAACTGCTGCTGCTGGTGATGTACTTAAACTTGTTCCATTCCTATCCCTTCCATGCCACCTGGCCCAGGCCAAGCTGTGCTCCAATCCCAGCAAAGGACAATACTTTTCCTGTTGTCCTTCCAGTCTGTCTTGGGCTGGAAATCTCTTTCACTTTGTCATGTTTATGTTTCTACTGCTCTAGAATTTGTTAAGAGTCATTTTTACAGGTATTTTATGGGCTATGGGAAGAGCTTCTACTGTTCTATCCTTCTACTCCACCATCTTGACTCTGACATCCCAGCACTCTATATCATTATAAGAATATAGGTAGCTGCTATAAATATTTTTTAGGATCTATTACAGTGTATAAGAATAAACTTCACACCAAATTAGGATCAGTGCAACATTATTCTGGGCACAAGACACTATAAAGTAATATTAAAGTAATACTGGTATATAAAAATAAAGTCTAACAGAGGAAGAGAAATTTTTACATATATCACCAAATCAGGGAAGCAACAACATCTAAGTTCACATACTGATCAGTCCCTTGATTCCAGTTCCCAGAGTCCTAGTTGGAAAAAATTGTCTTGGGTGAAGTGTCCTCCACATGAATGAAATTCTAGGAGATATATCATTTTTTTCCAGAGTATATCCAGTTTCAAATAAAGAAGAAAATAGCATGGCATGACATAGCAACTGATTGGCTCAGTGCTTGGGTCATGCAGTGGTTCAGCAAGGAATGTGTTGTGGTTGTGTTCTGGGACACAGTTCAAAGCAACAAGACATTCATGATTGATATGGCAAAATATCTGTGTTCAAAAGCATATAGAATTGAAGCAAAGAGGCTAACTCTTCCAGGAGAAAGAATTAGCCAGGTATAAGCTGATCCTTTAGTACTGGAAACAGTCCTTGTTCCAAGGAGAAAGGACAACATATGTCATCACATATGCCTACAAATATACAGGAAAGAACTTTGATATTTCATTAAATCTTCACACTCTTACTCTCCCTTATTGACTTCTAAGAACCCAAAAAATATCAGCCAAGGAAAAACAGTGAAACATCAAAGTCAGCAGAAAGACAAGGTGCAGCAGTCTTATAGCCTAGGTAGCTTGGGGAATAATGCTCACTCTAGGGGAAGGAGAACAATACAGGATGAGAGGCATCCCAGCAAGCCAGTATCAAGGCTTGCCTCAGAAAACCTCCTGAACCCCAGGGTGGTGGAATATGCACATGTCAACACTGGGACCCCCAAAATTCCTCAGTACTGATAAGGGAACCAGTAGACTCTAGCAGTCAAACATCCTGACCTTTCTGCAAAACTCAAGGTCGGCAAACATTCTCCAGCAGTCAAAACTTATGGTGCTTCAGAGCAGTCCTGGTGAGTCAGCATCCTCCAGGAGCTATCCATGCCTTCACCTCAAGATCCTTAGTGTTGTTGATACAAATTCAGCACGAGTTAAGCTGCCAGACCCCCAGAGCCTCCAGCTGTGAGCACCTGAGGCACCAGCACACTAAGCCATTGACCAGGTCCTAGGCCCCCAGCACAAGAAGCTTGGTCAGTGTCCCCTGTGTTCCAGTAGCAAAGCTAAAATTGCAAGGACAGGACATAGGTTAACATCATGAGCAAAAAGCAGAAATTGACAATGAGCATGAACAGTTCCTATGGTGATAGAATAGACTAAAGCTCAAATTCAGAAAAAGACAATATTGCCAATATAACCACATCTGAAACGTCGAAGAGGTATAAGAACTGGTCTCAAGTCCAAAAAGCATTCTTGGAAAAGCTCAAAAAGGATTTTAAAAGTCAAAAAAGACAGGTAGAACAATAACTGGGAAAAGAAATGAGAGTTATGTAAGAGAGAATTAATAGCTTGGAAATGGAAGCATAAAAATTAACTACAGAAAGCAAGTTCTTAAAAAACACAATTGGCTAAATGGGTGGACAATTGTACATTGAAGAAAAACAACTCCTTAAAAATAGAATTGGACAAATGGAAAAGGAGGCACAAAGTTCACTGAAAAGAAGAATTCATAAAAAGTAAAATGGGACAATTGGAAAAGGAGGTACCAAAGCTAGTGAAGAAAACCATTCTTTAAAATTAGAGTGTAGGCAAGTGAAAAGAAATGACTCTATTAGACTCAAGAATCAGTCAATGAAAATGAAAAGAATGAAAAATGAAAAAAAAATTATGATCTCATTGGAAAAGCATCTGGCCTGGAAAATAGATCCAGGACAGATAATTTAAGAATTGTTGGTCTCCCTGAAAGCCATGATCAAAGAGCCTGGGAAGAAACTTTTAAGAAATCAAGGAAAACTGCCCTGAGATCTTATAACCAGAAGGCAAAATAATCATTGAAAGAATCCACTGATCATCTCCTAAAAGATCCCAAATTGGAAATATCAGGAAATATTGTACCCAAATTCCAAAATTATTAGGTCAGAGACAACACTGCAAGCAGCCAAAAAGAAATAGTTTAAATATCATATAACTACAATCACGATTAGGCAGGACCTTGCAACCTCTACCTTAAGAGAGTGGAGTGAATGGAATATGATAATCATGAAAATTAAAGGAGTTTAGATTACAACCAAGAATCAGTTACCTAGCAAAATTGACTATAATCTTTCACAGGAGGAGATGGACATTCAATGAAATAAGGGACTTCCAGACTTTCCTGAAGAAAAGATCAGAGCTCAACAGGAAATTTAATCTTTAAGTAAAAGACTTAAGAGTGTGGAGCCAAGATGACAGAGTGAGAAAAACTACTCACCTAAGCTCTAAGACAAGCTCCTTCAGATACCTCTAAAAAGAGAATCTTAGCTGATTTTGGAAGGACAGAATCCAATAGGAGATAGTCTTGGTGGATTCACCGGCCACGAAAGACTGGAAGGTTGATGGGAAAGATCTGTTGTGAGGATCTGGAAGAGCACATGGTGCATAGGTTGTACCATTGCCATCCCCACTATGGCAGGGCCAAGCAGGAAACTCTGGGTGGTCTGAGGCAGAGGCCTCACTGTGGAATCTCAGGCATATCAGCCCAGGATGGAAGTCCAGGAGAACCGAGCAAGTGAGAGCCAAGAGCTCCAGGTATCTGCAGTGGCTGCACTTCATACTATACTCTCACAGATTAAATGTCTGTAAATCACAAAGTTGAACTTCCAAGGGCCAAGATGATGGAGTGATCTGTAAATGCTTTCCCTCTCTCATTGTTGACCTTGAAAGATGCATAAAATATTTACCAAGGAAAAATCCTGGAACAGTGAGATCAGCTGAGATGCAAATAGTCTCTAAAAGCATGAGCCTAGGAAAATTCAAAGTGGGGAGTGTCCCTGTTGATGCGGGGATGAAGATGAGCTGGACCACTGAAAGGTGTGCAGAAACGGAGTGGAAGAGATTTCCGTTCCAGAGAGCCCTGGAGACCCGTCCCCAGGATCCATAGCGCCCGGGAAAGCAGACCCCACCCCAGCGCTGCCCTGGCCGTGGCCCCAGAGAAGCTGACCCGAGCAGGCTTCAGGGACGGAAGCTCCGGCAGCCAGGAAAGTCCCTCTGCCCACAGAAGCTACAGGTCAGTGAGAGAGACAGCTGGCTGGCTAAGGGGAGCGGGGTGTCTCCGTGACTCGGGCCCCCTTGGGAGGAAGCTTTGGCGGCAGAGGCGGGGGCAGCAGCAGAGGCGGGGGTGGTGGCAGAGGCAGCAGCGGCACGGCCGCCCAGGACTCCCCTAGCAGCAGGCAGGATCTTCATTACTGAAAGTCTCTGCATAAGCAACCTGAGGGAGCTGAGCCTGGGAGATGGCCCTGCCCCACCCGCTCCATTCCTGAAGGTCTCTGCATAAAGCCCCTGGGGGAGCTGAGCCTGGGAGGCAGCCCTGCCCCCACCCCAGCACCAGAACTAAAGCTCACATTGACCAGCAGGCGGGCGGGCAGCGCGGAAAGCACATTTGAATCTCAGACCCCAAGCACTAGCTGGGCTGATCTAGGCGGGAGTGGACAGGAATCTCAGAAGTCAAGTAACTGGCTGGGAAAATGCCTAGAAAAGGGAAGAAAAATAAGACTATAGAGAGTTTTTTTCCAACAAATGCAAATGATCCCGACCTTTGGATCTGACGAGGAGGAGGACGTATTCTTGCCATCAGGGAAAGACGTGGAGGGCAGGGCCTCAGTACCCCAAACATCCCAGGGGGATGTCGGGTGGGCTCAGGCCTTGGAAGAGCTCAAAAAGGATTTTGAAAAGCAAGTTAGACAGGTGGAGGAAAAACTGGGAAGAGAAATGAGAGAGATGCAAGAAAAGTATGAAAAACAATACCTTGATTAAAGAGACCCAAAAAAATGCTGAAGAAAATAACACCTTGAAGAATAGGCTCACTCAATGGCAAAAGAGGTTCAAAAAGCCAATGAAGAGAAGAATGCTTTCAAAAGCAGAATTAGCCAAATGGAAAAAGAGGTTCAAAAGCTCACTGAATTTAATAGTTCTCTCAAAATTAGAATGAGAAATCAGGAAATTATACAACAAAACCAAAGAACGAAAAAAATAGAAGACAATGTGAAATATTTCATTAGAAAACAACTTAACTGGAAAATGAATCTGGGAAAGATCATCTAAAAATTACTGAACTACCTAAAAGTCAGGATAAAAAAGAACCTAGATATCTTTTTCAAGAAATTATTATAGGAAACTGCCCTGATATCCTAGAACAAGAGGGTAAAATAGACAGTGAATGAGTCCACTGTTTACCTCCTGAAAGAAATCCCAAAAGGAAAACCCCTAGGAATATTCTAGCCAAATTTTAGAGTTTCCAGGTCAAGGAGAAAATATTTCAAGCAGGAAGAAACAATTACTGTGGAAACATGAACAGGATAAAACAGGATTTAGCAGATTCTACACTAAGGGATCAGGGGGCTTGGAATATCATATTTCAGAGGTCAAGGGAGCTAAGACTAAAACCAAGAATTACTAAAACCAAGAATTAATTATAATATTTCAAGGGAACTAAGAGACATTCAATGAAATATAGGACTTACAAGCATTCTTGTTGAAAAGACCACAGTTGAATAGAAAATTTGACTTTCACATACAAGAATCAAGAGAAATATAAAAAGGTAAACAAGAAAGAGAAGTCATAAGACACTCAATAAAGCTGAATTGCTTACATTCCTACATGAAAGGTTATCTATAACTAATGAGACCTTTCACAGTATTAGAATAGTTAGAGGGAATACACACACATATATATGTATGTATGTGTGTATTATATATGTATAGGTATATGTTTATGCATATATATTTATAGATGTGTGCATGTATATGTTTGTGTGTGTGCACTCAGGTATGTATGTGTGTGTATGTGTGTGTGTATGTGGAGAGAGAGAGAGAGAGAGAGAGAGAGAGAGAGAGAGAGAGAGAGAGAGCTTTTACAATGAAGGGATAGAAGGCAGAGGTGAGAAGGAAAAAGTGAGCCTTATCCTCATAGGATCTGGCTCAAGGAGAGAAAAACATACATTGAATTAGTTATGGAAATGTATCTTACTCTGCAGGAAAGAAGGGGGTAAGGGAATAGGAGAGGAAGGATAATAGAAGGGACAGCATATTGGAAGAAGGGTTAATCAGAAGCAAACACTATTATGGAGGGACACATCATGGGAAAGAATTTAATAAATGGAGGGCAAAACAGAATAAATGAAATATGGTTAGTCTTTCATTATGGAAGCATTTTCCAAGACTACATATATATGACCTATACCGAATTGCTTGTTTTCTCAATGAGGGTGTATGGGGAGGGAGAAAGGAAGAGAGCTTCAAAAATAAATGTTTGTGTTGTTAATGCATTTTTGCTTATTGTTAATGCAGTTTTGCTTCTTAAATGGACTGTCTTTCAATCCATTAGTAGGACTATGTGACCAGACTGAGTGACGTGGAAGTCTGAGTCACATGGAGCCTGTAGTGGGAAGAGTTTGCTGAATGGCTGGAAGAAGAAGGGTAGAACAGGAAGAGGCAGAGCTAGAGCAGAGCTGAGAGGAAATGAGTGAGAGAGCAGTCAGAACTGAAGGATGTAGGCAACCTTTTAGCTGACTGTGAGTATGAGAAAGGCATTTTGTTTAAGGGAAGCCTACTTGTAATTTGTATATGGGAGCTGGGTTTTGAGAAGCCTAACACGGGTAAGGTTTGGGAATGGTGTTGTCTTCTTCATTGCTATTAATTATAGATTTTTATTGCTGTGATGAATTTGGCTTATTGTTGTCTGAATAAATGTTTTGGTTCTGTCTTCCATGCAGAGATTGTGCTGTATTTAACGATTCAAAACTGCACCTGGATATTCATGGTCACTGTAGATGCTACGAATATCGTGTTGGTGCTACAACGTTTAAAATTGTTTTAGCATGTAAATTGGAAAGATATTGTACAGGTAATGGGGTATAGAAATCTATCTTGCTCCTCAGGAAAATAGAGGACAGGGGGATGGCAGAAGCAGGGATGATAGAAAGGAGGGCAGATTGTAGAAAGAGGTGATTGGGGTGCACACTGTCCTACGGTGGGTGGAGGGGAAAGATGGGAAGAAAATTTACAATTCAAAATCTTGTGAAAATGAATGTTGAAAAGTGAAAATAATATTAAGGGTATCAATGAAAAAATGAAATTTAAAGAGTCTTTGGAAAACAACCTAATAGTACTAGATCACAAACTATACTACAAAGCAATAATCCTCAAAACAATTTGGTTGTTTATACAGTGATTGGTCAATGGAATAAATTAAATACATGATACATAGAAGCATATAAGCAAAAATAATCTTGTGTGTGTGTGATAAATAAAGATCACAGGTACTGCAGCAAGAACTTGGTATTTGACCAAATTTGTTAGGAGACTGGATAGAAGGCTGGCAGAAAATTGATATAAATCAGCATGTCACACTGCATATCAAGTTGAACTCAGAATGGGCGCATGATTTATATGCAAAGGTAACATAAGGAAAAGCACGCAAAAAAGGTTTTCTATGAGATCTATGTCTAGGAATAAATTAATGTCCAATCAAGAGACAGAGAGGTTCGAAAGGGGTAAAATTGATAATTCTGGTTACATAAATTAAAAAAAAAAAACTTTTGACAAAACAGTGAAACAAAAATAGAAGAAAAATGAAGGTAAAACTAGGAACAATGAATAGCAAATTTCTCTAATGAAAAGTTTAATTTCTAAAACATGTACAGGACTGAGCAAAATTTACAAAATGAGTCATTTCCAAACAGAAAAATGGCCAAATGTTATGAACAGATAGTTTTCAGAGGAAGAACTGGAACTTATGAAGTCATATGAAAAATGTTACAAATCCCTAATAATTGGAGAAATACAAATTAAAACAACTCTCAGGCACCATCTCATATTTATCAGCTTGACTAATATGACAGAAAAATAAAATGATAAATGCTAGAGGGGATGTGGAAAAGTAGGTACACCAATGCACTGTTTGTAGAGCTAACTCTAATCATTCCTGGGGAAAATTTGAAACTATGCCCAACTGCTGTAACACTGTGGAGGCCCTTTGTCCCAGTAATGCCATTAATTCTGTATATGAAAGAAATCAAACAGAAAAGGATGTAAAAATATTTGTAACTGCTTTTTTGTTGTGCTGGCAATGATTTTGACATTGAGTATATATCCATCCATTGGGGAATGACTGAATGAATTACGGTATGTTTTCAGTGGAATAATATTGTGGTGCAAGAAATGAAGAAGGTGATAGTTTGAGAAAAGCCTGGGCAAACTTATATGAACTGATGAAAAATGAAGTGAGCAGAATGAGAACAATATTGAAATCAATAATAGCAATACTGAAACAATAACCAACTGGAAAAGACTTAGCTACTCTGATGAGCACAATGTTTCAGACAATTACAAGAGAAAAGTCATTAAAATATTCTATCCATCTCCAGAGAGAACTTTGAGAAGAGATTAAAGCATATTTTGTCTTATTTCTTTTTAGCACATAGCCACTGCAGAAATGTTTCACATTATTTTATATATATAACAAGTATCATATTTCTAGTCTTCTCAGATAAAAGTATCTTCTTTTTGACTGGCTCTAAATGTTTTTGTCTATTCTGCTGAATTTCTATCCAGATTCATATTTCTAACAAAAGAGAATCTCTGAAAGGACACTTGGATTTCGTCATGTCCAACTCATAATTAAAAAGAGGAGAGTTGTCTGACAACCTTTCTATAAAGAGATCTGCACCTCATACTAAAGACTTACAGTTTTTTCATTAAAAATTATATATAATGAAAATCTAATAGTTAAAGTGATCAGCGTTATGCATTGACACAATAGAGATAACCCTTTCCAACTTTGAACGCACTTAATTAATACTAATTTTCCCCAAGCACTTAAATTGTATCTATTCTCTCCAACTTTCCTCCATTGTTCTTAGTTCAAAACCCCATCCACTAAGGGTAAAGAAGAACAGACAACTCTTTAAATGTTTGAAGATGGTAACCATTAGGCCTCTCCACATGCCAGTCAGCCCTTCTTTGCCACCTCCCCAAAAAAGCAGGCTTATGTACTGTAATATAACTGAATTTGTATTCCAGAAGTCTGAGTTCAGCTCGTAGCTTCTTCTTTCACTTTTTATCTGTGACATTGTCCAAAGCACTGAACCTCTTTGTATTTCAATTGTTCATCTTTAAAATAAGGACAATGATGCTTACAGAAATTATCCCACAAAGTTATTGTGAAGAGAGAAAATTTTAGATTTTTAAGTATTTGATAAAAGGAGTTATTTCAGTTTTTAAAGTGGCAATAGCACAAATGCAATGAAGTTATACTCCTAAGCCTTAAGTTAAAGACAAACTTGGTTTATTCTATACCCATTAGTGGACAAACGTCTGACAGTTTGATTGTGGCAGGAGTTTATTCATTGCTTTCTTTCTTTTTTTATTTAGAAAAATAAAATGATGCAGTTAGAATTTTGTTGAAAACCATCTTCTGGTCTACAGTCATGTGTTCTCACATGCTAATTGTGTAACCATCTTACATTATCACATGCTAATTTCTTGACAGCCTGTAAATGTAGGAATGGAATCTCTTTTACTTGCATTTTAATCCGGAAAAACTTCAAATTTTTGGCTTTAAATTAAAACTCTCCTATTCATAGTATTTAAAACTAAAAGACGTTAAAGATAATTTCCATTTTAGGAATGGGAAAATTGAGGTCCAGGGACTGCCTATAATATATAAAAAGTCCACAACAGAGATGGATGGAATTTAAGCCCAGACTCTCAGTGATAATTTCATAATTTTTTTTCAATTTTTTCAAAATACATTCTGTTATCAAAGATTATAATGCCTATTGTTTTATCCACTTTCTCTATTTCATGGTTTCAAGTAGACTCCTAGTTGTCCCTCTGTATATTCTTTAACTTGTCAATGTCCTTTCTTAATTAGTGTAACCAGAAGTGAAAACAATATCTCAGTTGTGATTCAACTAGAGAAATTTTATCCTAATTATATTATAAGGCAACATAGTAATGATAAGGCTTTTCTACTATTCAAAGAAATAAACGTTTTTAAAATGAAAAATATTTCTATATAAAAGACTCCCTTACACACACACACACACACAGTCACTTTCACAGGAACCATTCCCTGGCTATATGCAGAGAAACTAAGACCATTAAAGAATGTAGATTTTCTTAAATTTGAGTATATTCAATAAAGAAGTTTGATTGACATTTTAGACACAGAGGTTAATTATTATCTGTGAAATAGGTCATAACTGTTGTATAAAAGCAATCATATAATTAACATTCTGAGTGAATATTTGCATGTTAGTTATTAAGGAAATTATTAATTATTTTGAGACTATTCAAGTTTACTATCCCTTACTTTATAAACATTTAATATAGAACTTTAATGGAAAAAAATTTAAAATTCTCTTAGTGAAAAATTGTAATGTATGTCTCTTTTTCAAATCTATTCATATTGAATTACTGTAAGATGTAATGAGTTAGTATTTGCTATAAGCATGAATTCAATATACGTAAAAAATCACTAGGCCTTTAATATTCTTAAACTCCAGGGCACCAAGAAATGTTCATCTACCATTTCAGAATGCCACAGAGTTTGCATTCAATTCCCTTTAACCTTGATATACATTCAGTAGGTTTTAGTGAATTTAAATAAGTCCATTGAATTTGAAGAAAGTGGAGGGAAAAACATTTTCAAGTTGCACATTGCACAGATACAATGAAAATAATGTTTCTAAGATTTTGCTTACACAATATGGCAGCTTGCAGTCTTCAGAAGAAATCCATTCCATCAACGGACAAAAGCACTGATCGTCTGACTATTGCAGGAGTCTATTAGTTGCTCTTCTGTCATTGTAAATTAAAAAAAAAGATTACAGTTAAAAAATCCTCTCTGACCCATAGACTTGTGTCACAGCAGCAAAACATGCTAATTTTTTGACAAGTTGGAAATTTAGACATGAAAATCCTTTTGCTTCCATTTAAATATGGATATGATTCAAATTTGAAAAAATAATTCATTTTAAATACTTTGACAAATGTCTGCTTACTCAGACTATTTCAAAAAAGCTCTGAGGATAACATAAAGGAAAAGGGAGGCTAATATTATGTATCTAGGGAGTTATGTACTGTACAAAGATGCCAGAGAAAGATCTGCATGAGAAATTTTTATTGTTTAATAGTTTTTTTTCAAAAATTGAATTCCTTGTCTTAGTATACCATATTATAATAATTTAGCATCATTATTAATGGCAAAAAGTTGAAGATTTTGTAATCACTGATAAGGTAAAGCTGTTGCATCATTTTAGGATTCTTACCTTAATAAAAAGAATGTCTAATTATGATGTTTAATTGTATAATAGTATAAAATTCACACCTCATTACTCCATAAGAAAGATGCAATTGATTTTCTTTAAATGTAAGTTTTGAAAGTGAATTCAAAAATGTCACCAAAAATCAAATTTCAAAGCAAAGGGGAAAATGGATGAGAAAACATCATAATGCCAGAGTTTCTTCCACTAAAACCATTATAACTGAATCATTCTCTTCCCTTTCTTTCAGTGGAGTTATAATGGCTACATATTATGTAAGCATGTGAAACTAATAATAGCATCCATCCTCATAATCATGCCATTAAAGAAGAGGATGACAGCAGGAGCAGGACAAGAAACAATGCTACACATAAATCACCCTGACCTAGAAGAATGAGAAAATTGAAAAGGAATTCTGCTCAAAGCTAACCAGTAACAATCACAAGAAAATCAGCAAATGTTAGGAAGTCACCAGTAGGTCCCATATTCATATGTACAAGCGTATATAGAGACATAATTCCCCAAAGTGTATTATTAAATTAATGATCAGTTAATGAGAAAACAAATACTTTAATTGTAAAGTTTGACATTAAAAGTCAGTAAGTGCTTTATAAGATTAATTAGTTCTAGCAAGATTGAACCACATGGTTACAAAGGAATAGGAGGAGTTTTATTGCTCCGGTATTCTAGAGGTCAAGAAACTAAGATTCCGTGTTGAATTATTGTAAGAGATGACATTTTTTGAGAAAGGATCTCTGTCAGTATCTACATAGTAAATTAAAGATCATAGATTTTATTTGTGTGTAAACTCAACAGTTTATTGGTTTTCTATGACTACAGATAAAACTTGTATCCCTAATCAGCTATTTGAATTCAATCTAATATCTACCTTGACTAATTTTTCACGGAATTTGTTAGCTACTAGAATTTTTATTTTATCAAAGAAGTTTGATATGGATGTTTCAGATAGATGCATGCTGTCTGAAAATTTCCCCTAATCTTCAAGGTATCTGAAACAGAATGCTGGAAAAATAATTACTCATTATTACAATTATTGGAGAGAAATTACAAATTTCAAGAAGAAAATAATTTATAATACAAGTAGATAAAGAAAGCAAAACTGAGAAATAAGAATGAGAAATAAAGTAGGATTTTCATTTCAATATTCTCTTTCCCACCAAAAAAAAATGTGATTTTAAATATTCTGGGCAGAGTATGTTATTTAATCCAATACCCCAATGATTAATTCAATTTAAAATAAAGAAGCTAATTTTACAATACATTGAATAAAGATCCATAATATTTTCTAAAATATTCTCATGATGTAAAGACTGCACAAAGATTATAATCTTTTAAAATAAAATATATAGAATGTATTGTATGGCCTTATTCAGTTCCAGGCAGATACATTATTAGTTTAGTTGGAAATTGTTCAAGTTGAAGATATTCTACTCATAAATGTCACCAGAGGTATATTTGTTCATCAGAACATGTGTTAGTTATTTGGATCCTTTACAACTTTATTCCCTAAATTCATGTTGGGACATTGTTGGATAGGTAATGTTATCAGGAAGTGTGTCTAGATTTCAGATGCCACTACCAATGAAATTCCCAGATTAGAAGATACATTCCATTTACTATATTTTAATTATCATAAGTTAAAAGAACTGTGCTAACAGAATAGGAAATTTCACTTTCTGAGTTCAACAGTGAGCTATTCAACTAGTGATCTGCTATTCTTCAATAAAGTACTCTTTGTTCCTGTTGAGTACCATAAGAACTCACTGTGTCAGAATTTCCTATTCCTATTCAGTAAATTTAAACTATAATTAAGTTAATAAAAAAGGTAAAGAAGCACAAAATTATGAAAGTTACCATATGACACGTGATTCTCCTGATTTATCCTGGTGCTTTGCTAGAGGATTTAGAATGATCAATCCCTAATTTTTCTCAAATTGCTTCTGGGTACTTTATGTGTATTTGATAATCTCTAATATTTATAGTAGTTACTAATTCTAAACAACTAGTAGCTAATTCTCAACATTTAAATCTTGAATAAAAATTCAGCAATTTTATCTTGCTTCCAAGACTGCATTAGTCTGTATAAATTGCAGTGTCATTTTTTTTCTCCCTGGCATGGGGAAGTGCTAAGGGAAATAATATGACAAATTTATCCCATGTGTCTTAGAGTCCGTCATTGCAAGAAGTAAAATTAAATTACTTCAAATCTAAAAGTGAAGTTCTTCAAGTCCCCTAGAATCCTTTGCTTTTATGCATGGATGCAGTAGGAGGTGAAGCAACTTCCTATACATAAACAGTGTGGTCTTAATATGTTTTATTTATTTCACCTTAACAACGTAAAAAAGATCATTGTTGGAGTACTTTGGAATGTGACTAAGAACTCTACCTATATGAACGTGAACTTGTAACAGAATATTTTTTCTCTTTTTCTGGTCAGCAAATATACAAATATTCCCTCTTTAGTATGGGAAAAATTGGCCTCTAAGATGTCTAAATCCTATAGATCCATGAGCTGAACAGACTATATAAAGTTATCTTTAACTAATGACAGAAATTAAATCCACCAAGTCAACAGCATGGTGAATGTGATTTTTTTGTTATTAATTTCTTTATTTAAGAAAAAAAGCATTCTCTAGTAGTAGTTGGAAAGAAAAGAAAATGACTCCTCAGTCCACAGCCTAAGACATTGATACACACACACACGTATATATGTGTACATATGTATATGTATATACATACATATATATGTACATATACATATATATACACATAGATATCCATATTTGCATCTTGTGCCAAAACAAGCAAATAATTTAGTGTAGAAACCAAAAATAATGGCAGAATATTATATAAAAGTATTTTAAAAATTGTATTATTTTTTCAGTATGTGGGTTCACCTATCTCTATTGTTCATCAATATCCTACTTGATGCTAATCTTCCCATATATGGAGATTTTTTGATTCTGTTTTTGCTTGAAATTTTACCATAATCCTGCTTTTATCTGGACATCATCAATATATAGAAAATGGTAAGGGGAAAATATCATACTTTATCAGCCTACATATAGTATATGCTAGTGTGGAAACTTAGAAAAAGTGAGGGTTGGTTTTTGTTTTCGGTTTTTTTTTTTGGACGTCAGGGAGGCAATATGGTGGAGTAAGTAATAAACTACTTCCACTCTCTCATACTCAACTCCAAACAACCATAAAATAAAGTACTAAAATGAATCTTGGAACACCAAGACCAGCTAACAGATGAGTTGAAACATTTGTTTATCCCAAGAAAATTGAAGCATCAGAAGGAACGGTCTCATTTGGTTGAAAGGGGAACACAGTTCAGGACAGGATGTAACCCAACAAGGCAGCAGCAAGCCCCAGTTCAGCAAAGCAGAGGGAGGATATTAACCCCAATGTAGCGGAGTAGGAAAATGCCAAAATCAGTACATCCCCAATCCCAATGTGCTTTAGCATATACAGGGGAACTGGCAGAATCCAGCCCTGTAAACCCCCATATGCTTCAATGTAGCAGGGAAACAGAGGGTAGAGGTCCTGTGGCAGCTGGACTTCCATGCCCCAGATTCAACACAGCTGTGGGCAAACAGGTAGACAGGCAAACAGGTAGACACTTACCATACAGGTACCTAAGCAAACAAACAGCTTCCAGCCAGCACAGCTCTGCTATTCATCAGCATAGGCCCAAGGGAACAGGCAGCCTCATGAGGTTTAACCTCCACTTTCTGCACTGTAGCCACTGGGAAATGCAGAAACACACCACAAGGCCTCACCACATTCCAGACATCACCACTAGGACCTTAGCTCAGCACCAGTTAAGATGTCAGACTGCTATGGCCTCATGCCCCCACCACATACACTCAACATGGCATCAGACAGAAGGCTCCTCTGTGGGCCTCAGGACAAAATTAGGGCAGCACCAGATAAATACTGAAGGTCTGCAACTCCTAGCACAAGAAGGCTGAGACACTGTCCCTGCCATCCTGGGAAAAGGGTTTAAATTTGAAAAAAAAAATGTCACAAAAGGATGAGTACAAAACTCATGAGAGAAACACAGAAATTCAACATAGAAAATTATTACATTGACAGGGAATACCAAGATAGAAATGGGAAAAATCCCAAAGAAAAATGAGAAGCCATCAAAACCCAGACATATCTCATGAAAAAGTCTCACAAAGGAGTTTAAAAATCATGTAGGAGAGACATAAGAAAAATTTGGAAAAGAAATGAGTGATGCAAGAGAATTATGAAAAAAATCAACAACCTGGAAAACTCCTTAAAGAGTGCAATTGGACAAATTAAAAAGAAAGTACAAAATCTAATTGAGTAAAATAATACCTTAAAAGTTGGAATTGGGCAAGTGGAAGCTAATAACTCTATGAGCATAATAAATCAATCACACAGGTTTAAAAGAACGAAAAAATGGAAAAGTTAAAATACCTCACGGGAAAAAAAACTAACCTGAAAGCAGATCCAGGAGAGACAATGTCAGAATCAGTGGATTACCTAAAAACTCATAATAAAAAATGTTGGGCAGCATCTTTCCAGAAATCATCAAGTAAAACTAGCTTGATATCCTGGAATCAAAAGGCAAAATAGGCATTGAAAAAATTCATTGACTACTCAGAGAAATAGATCCTAAAATTAAAACTCCAAGGAATACTGCAGCCAAATTTCAGAACTATCAATTAAAAAAAAATTACACATGACCAGAAAGAAACAATTCAAATACCAAGGTCACACATGATCTGGCAGCTGCAATATTAAAGAACTGTAAGTCATAGAAAATGATACTCTGGAAGCCAAAGGGTCTAGAAATATAATCAATAATCTTTTACCTGGAAAAAAAATAACATAATACATCAAAGGAAAAATGGTTGTTCAATGAAAAAGAAGGAATTTCAGCCTTCATAAGAAGACCAGAACTTCACCAAAAATCTGACCTCCAACATCAAGGCTCAAGAGAAGCATAAACAGGTAAAAAAGGGAAAAAAAAACAAAAGGGATTCAACAAAACTAAACGGTTTACATACCTATACAAGAATATGACACTTGTATTGGTAAAAATACAGCTAGAAGGAAAATGGGGTGTGTGTGTGTGTGTGTGTGTGTGTGTGTGTGTGTGTGTGTGTGTGTGAGATAGAGGGGGAGCGGGGAGGAGAATAAGATGAATTTGAGGGATTGACAAAAATTTTAAGCTATGAAAAAGAGGAGTACAAAGGGAGCAGAGAGACGGAAAAGGTAGAACGGGACAAATTATCTTCCATTAAAAGGTGAGAAAGACCTATTATAGTGGATAGGAAGATGAGAAGGTGGGCAATGGGAATTGTTTGATACTCTAACAAATAGTGACTCAAAGAGGAAATAATATACACAGTCGGTGGAATATAGAAATCTCTTACCAAATGGGGAAATAGTACGGAAAAATATTAAGTAAAGGAGTGGGGACTGAGATACATGAGGTCTGATCAGGAAAATGTGTTGACAGAAGCAAAACACTGAGCTGAGAAAGGGTGAAAGTAGAGGGAGAACAAACAGGAAGAATAGGATAGAGAGAAATAAAGAGGTAGTAATAATATCTGTGAATGGGAGTGGGATGAATATTCCCATAAAACAGAAGTGGAAACCAGAGCAGATCAAAAAGCAGAATACTAAAATGTGTTGTTTACAAGAAACACACTTGAGCCACAAAGATACACAGAGCATAAAGGTCATGGACTGGAGCAGAATCTATTATACTTCTGCCGAAGTTAAAAAATAAATAAATAAGATACATCCTAATCATAAAAGCAAAAATAAATCTAATTAAAAGAGATAAATAAGAAAACTACATCTTGATAAAAAGTTCCACAGAGAATGAAGCAGTCAGATTAGAAGAGCAAGGGATACCCTATCTGTCAGATGTATGGGGAGAGAAAGAATATCCATTATCGTTATTGCTATTAAACGTTGTACTAGAAATGTTAGATTTTACAATAAAGGAAGAAAAATAAATTGAAGGAACTAGAATAGTCAGTGGAGAAACAAATCATCACTCTTGGCAGATGATATAATGGTATATTTAGAGAATCATAAAGAAACAACTAAACAAAACTGCTCAACATAATTAAGAACTTTAGCAAGTTGAAAGACAGAAAATAAGCACACCTAAATCATCAGCATTTCTATATCTTACTTACAAAGCCCAGCACCAAGAGATAGAAAGAGAAATTCCATTTAAAATGACTGTAGACAACGTAAAATATTTAGGAGTCTACCTGCCAAGACAAACCCAGGAACTATATGAACACAATTATGAAACATTTTTCATACAAAGTTAGATTTATACAATTGGAAAAAATATCAGATGCTCATAATTAAGTTATGCCAACAAAATAGAAATGACAATTGAACTAAAATTAATTTAGTGATGCTTTATCAAATCAATCAAACTAAGAAAAAATATTTTATACCACTAGATTCATCGAGAAGAACAAAAGATCCAGAAATCAAGGGAATTGATGAAAAGAAATGCAAGGGAAGGTGGCCTAGCCATACTAGATCTAAAACTGTATTATAAAACAGCGGCCAACAATACTATTTAGTACTGGCTAAGAAATAGAGTGGTAGATCAGTGGAATATATTAAGTAAACAAGACATAGTAGTCAATGACTATAGTAACCTACTGTTTGATAATCCAAAAGACTCCAGGCTCTGGGTAAAAACTCCCTACATGACAAAAAAGACTAGGAAAACTGTAAAACAGTATGGCAAAAACTTGGCCTAGACCAATATCTTACACCATATACCAAGATAAGCTCATAATGGGTACATGTTGCAGACAAAAAGAGTGATACCATAAACAAATTAAGAGAGCAAGGACTAATTTACCTATCAAGTCATGAAGAATGGAAGAATTTATGACCAACCAAGAGATAGTGGACATTATGAAATGCAAGAACACTAATTTTATTATATTAAATTTAAAAGTTTTGTTTTTTCAAAAACAAAGCCAATGCAACCAAGATTAGAAAGGAAGCAGAAACCTGGGAAACATTTTTATACACACTCTCTGATAAAAACCTCATTTCTAAAATATGTAGAGAAGTAAGTCAAATTTATAAGAATATAAGTCATTCTCCAAATGACAAATGGTCAACTGATATCAATAGGCAGTTTTCAGATGAAGACATGAAAATTATCTATAGTCATATAAAGAAATGCTTTAAATCATTATGATTAAAGAAATGAATATCAACACATCTCTGAGGTACCACATCACTCCTATCAGGTTGTTGAGTATGACAAAACAGGAAAATGATACATGTTGGAGTAGATGTGAGAAAATTCACACACTAATGCATTGTTGGTAGAGTTGCAAACTGATCCAAATTTACTAGAGAGCTATTTGGATCTATGCCCAAAGGGCTATAAAACTACAATACTGTTTCTAATTCTTTATTACAAAGAGATAATAATAAAAGGGAGATGGACTCATTTGTAAATAATGTTTATAGAATCCCTTTGTATAGCATCCAAAAATGGGAAATTGAGGGTATTTCTATCATTTAGGAATAGGTGAACATGGTGTGGTATGTGACTCTAATTGAATATTATTATTCTGTAAGAAATGATGAGTGGGCTAATTTCAGAAAAACCTAAAAAGACTTATAGGAACTGATTCTGAGTGAAATGAGCAGAACCAGGAGAACATTATGCACAATAAGAGCAACATCATGCGAAAACTAACTTTAATGTACTTAGTCCTTCTCAGCAATATAATGATTCAAGACAATTGCAAAAGAGTCATGATGAGAAATGCTATCCACATCCAAAGAAAGAACTATATAATCTGAATGCAGATCAAAGTACTCTATTTTGTGTCCTTTTTCTTGTGGTTTTTCACTTTTGTTCTCATTCTTCCTTCACAAGATGACTAATATGGAAATGCATCTAATACATTGTACATATATAATCCATATCATATTAATGCCATCTTGGGGAGGGAGCAGGGGAAGGAAGAAGAAAAATAGAAATCTACAATCTTATAAAAGTAAATGTTGAAAAACACCTTTACATGCAATTTGGGAAAAAAAAATAGTACACTATTAAGTGATGGAAAAAAAACCAAGCTGTACAATAAATAATTTTGATCAGATTAAATTTAAAAAAATTTTGCAAAACCAATGCAGGGGGAGGAGACAAGATGTCAGAGTAGAAAGATACACAGACACTTAGCTCTTACCCCACAGCCCATAAAATACCTGTAAAGAAGAACTCTCAACAAATTCTAGAGCAGCATAAGTCACAGAACAACAGAGTGGAGGAGATTTCTGTTCCAGGGAGACCTGAAAAACTGAGGGGAAAGGTCTGTTGCACACCTGATGCAGAGCAGAGCCAAGCCCTGCCTTGGCCACTTGGCACCAAGGGGAGCAGATCTGAGCAGGCTTCAGGGACAGAATCTCCAGCAGCAGCGCAGATCCCTCAACACACAGGAACCAAAGGTCAGGGAGAGGGTCGTTTCGGTTGGCTGAGAGGGAAGTGGGGTGTCCCCATAACTCAGGCCCCCTCAGGAAGCAGCAGTGGAGGCAGCACCAGACGGGGCTCCCAAAGCAGGCAGTGGGAGTAGGCATCCATTATTGAAGGTCTCTTTGTAAGCCCCCTGAGGGAACTAAGCCCCATGTGGCAGCCCGGCCCCCACTTGAGCAGCTGAACTTAATCTCACACTGAATAGCAGCCCTGCCCCTGCCAAAAGCCTCTAAGACTTGGGAGAAGCATTTGAATCTCTAACCCCAAGTGGTGACTGGGCACAAATGGAGGCGAGGTGGTAGTGGAGAGGAAACTCAGAAGTCAAGTAACTGGCTGGGAAAATGCCCCCAAAAGGGAAAAAAAATAATATCATAGAAGGTTATATTCTTGGGGAACAGGTGCCCCCCCATCCTTTCTGATGAGGAAGAACAAGGCATACTGTTAGAGGACGTCAAGGCCTCTGCCTCCAAAGAGAACTTAAAATGGGCTCAGTCACTAGAAGACCTTAAGACACAAGTTAGCACCTTACTAAAGGAAAATCAAAAAACTGCTGAGGAAAATAACAGCTTTACAAAGAGACTAACTCAACTGGAAAAAGAGGTCCAAAAAGCCAAGGAGGAGAAGGTGGTTTTAAAAAGCAGAACTAGCCAAATGGAGGAGAAATTTCAAAAGCTCACTGAACAAAATAATTCTTTAAAAGAGAGAATTGAGTCCAGGGAAACAAATGACTATGACTTAAACCAAGAAGTTAGTAAACAAAACCAAAAATTTGAAAAAAAATAATAGAAGATAAGGTGAAACAACTCATTAGAAAAACAACTGACCTGGAAAATAGATCTAGGAGAAATAATTTAAAAATTATTGGACTACCTGAAAGCCATGATCAAAAAAGAGCCTCGACACTATCTTCCATGAAATTAACAAGGAAAACTGACCTGATGTCATAGAACCAGAGGGCAAAATGGATATTGAAAGAATTCATCAATCACCTCCAGAAAGAAACCCTAACAGAGAAACTCCTAGGAATATTGTGGCCAAATTTCAGAGTTCCCAGATCAAGGAGAAAATACTCCAAGCAACTAGAAAGCAACAATTTGAGTACTGTGGAAATACAATCAGAATAACACAGGATCTGGCAGTTTCAACATTAATTGATCAATGGGCTTGGAGGGGGATATTTCAGAAGTCAAAGGAACTGGGATTGAAGCCAAGAATCACCTACCCAGCAAACCTGAATATAATACTTCAAGGGAAAAAATGGTCATTCAGAGATATAGTCGATTTGAAGATTTCATGTTGAGGAAACGACCAGATCTGTATTTAAAAATTTGACTTCCCAAGATAAGAATCAAGAGAAGCATGAAAAGGTAAACAGAAAAGAAAAATCATAAAAGACTCTCTAAAGCTGAACTGTTAACATTACTACATGGAAAGAAAATATTTTTGACTCTTGAATCTTTTCTCAGTGTTTGGGTAGTTGGAGAGATTGTACATACACACACACACACACACACACACACATACACATAGATAGAGAGTACAGAGAGTGCATACACACAGATAGAGAGTACAGAGTATTCTATCAAAAGAGATAATATACACATACACACACAAAAAAATAAAATAAAATAAAAATTAAGGGATGAAGGAGGAAAATTCCTGGAAGGGAAAGGGAGTAATGAAATAGGCCGGCTATAACTCATAAAAGAGTTAAGAAAAATCTTATTCAATGGAGGAGATAAGGGAGAAAGTGTGCGAAATAAAGCTACGCTCCCCACGTGTAGCTGAAGGAGGGCATAACATGCTTACTAAATTTGATATGAAAATTTATATACACCACAGGAAAGAAAGAAAGGAAGGGACAAGTCAAGTGAGGGGAATGTTAGAAGGGAGGGCAAATGGGAGAAGGGAGTCACTAGAAATAAACACTTTTGAGAAGGGACAAGGTCAATTGTACAGGGGGAAATAAGGGGTTCTTTAATTCTTAGTAATATTGTGGAAACAATTAGGTAAGAGGGCAATATAATTAGTACTACATAACATTTTTACATGGAAGTCTTTTACAAAACAACACATATTTAGTCTGTATTGAATGGCTTCACTTCTTGGTGGGGCTCGGGGGCAGGGAGAGGAAGGGGGGAGGGAGAGAAGTTGGAATTCAAAGTATTGGAAATGAATGTTGAGAATTTTCATTGCATATAATCAGGAAATAAGAACTACAGGGATAGGGGTATCGAAATTTATCTTGCCCTGCAAGAAAAGGGAGAAGATGGAGAAAGGAGAGGGGTGGAGTGTGATGGAGGGGAGGGTACATTGAGGGAAGGAGTAATCAGAATGCAAGGTATTAGGAAGTGGGGGAGGGGAGTAATGGGGAGAAAAATTGGACATGTTACAAGGTGAGGTTAAGGCAATTAACAAAAACAATAGACTGAATTAATTACTGAGAATAAATCAATGACATCTTTTGTTTGGAGAAAAGAATTTCAGTCTAAATTTCCTAGAGGAAGGTAACCTCGGGTAAAATTTAGCATTGATGGAAAAGTCAAGATTTTAATGGTAAATTTGATTTTATGATTGCCATTTAATCAGCAACTAGAACACGTATAGAAAGACATGTAAGTCACTTAAGACTTGCCTCAAAAGATATTCCTTAGCCAAAGTGTAACTGTAATCATATTTGAAACCTGGTTATTGGAACTTGCCATTTTTAGGTGCTATGGGACTATTAAGTGACTGTTCTTCTGAGTCTAACTCCAGGTATGGGAAGCAAGAAAGGCGATCTGAGCCTCCAATCCATGATGTCAGTAAACTGATGAGATGCTGGTATGAACTGCATAGATGATCTCAAGGGAAGTGTGGGAGAGTGGCTGTTCAGCATGGGCTGAGGTGGGATTATCCTGACTCAATTTCCCCACTGACACCTGGCAGACTTTAAGCCTGACAATGCAAGTGGATGAGCTAATCCTGCCTGGAGTTGACATGAAGTTGGGGAGATACTGTGTCCTTACTATTGGTGGCAATCTCCTACAGTCAAAAGGTTTGTAAGCTTAATATGAGATCTATTCAATTGTAGGTTATGGGTAGGGGAATATCCGAGGTTGACTAAAATTAAGCTATTAGGCATAGGAATTTAGACCAACAACATTAAGTTAGGGTCCTTTAATTCTTAGTAATACTGTGGAGACAATTAGGTCAAGAGCTTGTGAATTTAGCAACATAAATATTATCTGTGTCTCAGTTGGTTAATGTTTAAAAAAATATTCTTTTGTGGTCTGTATTGTAAATGCTTTAAAAAGATGTACCACCTGACCAAAAGTTTCAATTGCTTTATCTGTTATAATATGTGTTAAAAATAAATTTAAAAAAAGAAAAACCAATGCAGTTAAAATTAGAAGGAATTCACAAAACAGGGAAATAATCATAGAAGCAATTATCTCTGATAAGGTCTTTATTTTTCAGATCACTGATTCAAATTTACAAATATTTAATTCTTCAAATGCTAAATAAACAAAGGATATGAACAGTCAGTTTTCATATGAAGTAATCAATGATATCTGTAGGCATATGATCAAGTGTTCTAAATCATTTTGATTAGAGAAATGTAAAATAAAACAGCTCTGAAATACTTTCTGATACCAATTAGATCAGGTAATATGACCAAAAAAAGGGGGAAATCAAAATGCTTGGAAGGATGTGACAAAATTTGGGCACTACTGTACTGTAGTGAGGGGTGTGAACAGATACAATCACTATGGAGAGTAATTTGGAACTGTGTTCAAAGGGCTGTAAAACTATGCTTACCCTCTGATCCAGCAATGCTACTATTAGGTCTATATCCCAAAGTAACCATACAAATGCGAAAAGGGCACACATATACAAAAATGTTTAAAGCAGCTCTTTTGTGTTGGTAAAGAATTAAAAATTGAAGGGATGCCCAACAATTGAGAAATGGTTGAACAAGTTGTGATAGATAGACAGATAGATAGATAGATAGATAGATAGATAGATAGATAGATAGATAGATAGATGATAGATAGATAAATAGATGAGAGATAGATACTTGTATATATGTGTAGATGTATATATGTATATACATATATATACTTATATATATATATGCGCAATGAAATACTATTGTGCAATAAAAAATGATGATCAAGCAGACTTCAGAAAAATCTTGAAAGACATGTACAAACTGATGCAAAGTGAAATGAGCAGAACCAGAAAATCATTGTATATAATACCAGCAATATAATGTGATTGGCAACTGTGAATTAATCAACTCTTCTCAACAACACCAAGGTCAAAGATAAGTATGAATGAATCAGGAAGGAAAATCCCATCCATATCCAGAGAAAGAATTGATGGGCACAGAATGGAGATAAAAGCATATTTTTTTAATTTATTTCATTCTTTCACATGGTTTTATTTGCATTTGTTCTGTTTCTTCTTCCACAACTCTAGTAAATATGGAAAGATATTTTACATGTTAATGCCTCTATAAACTATATAAAACTGTCTTACATTTTCACATATGCTAACTCCGAATCCACAGCCCATAAATTTCCTGTAAAAAGAACTCCCCACAAATTCTGGAGCAGTGGAAGCCATGCAGCAATGCAGTAGAGGAGATTTGCATTCCAGAGAGCCCTGAAAAACTGGCACCAAAGGTTCATCACACAGCGGACAGTGGAGCTCAGCAGTGCCCTGCCCTGGCTGCATGGCCCGGAGAGGTGCAGATCCAAGCACACTTCAGGGACGGAACCTCCAGTGGCCACAAAGGTCCCTCCTCCCACAGGCACTACAGGTCAGTGAGAGAGACGTATGGGCTGGCTGAGAGGGGAGTGGGGTGTCACCATAACTCAGGCCCCCTCAGGAGGAAGCAGCAGAAGTAGTGGCAGCCAGTGGCTCCCGCAGCGCACAGGACCTCAGATCCATTATGGAAGATCTCTGCATAAAACCCCTGAGGGAAATGAGCCTGGGAGGCAGCCCTGCCCCACCTGAGCACCAGAACTTAAGCTCACATTGAATAGGAGCTGTGACAGCCACTGAAAGCCCTGAGGCTGGGGAGCAGCATTTGAATCTCAGACCCCAAGCACTAGCTGGGTGAATCCAGGTGGGGGTGGAAAGGAAGCTCAGAAGTCAAGTAACTGCCTGGGAAAGTGCCCAGAAAAGGGGAAAAAAAATAAGACCATAGAAGGTTACTTTCTTGGTGAACAGATGTTTCTTTCTTTCCTTTCTGATGAGGAGGAACAATGCTTAACACCAGGGAAAGACATAGAAGCCAAGGCCCCTGTATCCCAAACATAGGAAATAGATATCCAATGGGCTCTGGCCATGAAAGAGCTCAAAAAGGATTTTGAAAATCAAGCTAGACAAGTGAAAGAAAAACTGGGAAAAGAAATGAGAGAGGTGCAAGAAAAGCATGAAAAATGGGTCAATACCTTGCTAAAGGGGACCCAAAATAATGCTGAAGAAAATAACACCTTGAAAAATAGGCTCACTCAATTGGCAAAAGAGGTTCAAAAAGCCAATGAGGAGAACAATGCTTTCAAAAGCAGAATTAGTCAAATGGAAAAAGAGCTTCAAAAGCTCACTGAAGAAAATAGTTCTCTCAAAATTAGAATGGAACAGATGGAGGCTAATGACTTTCTGAGAAACCAAGAAATCACAATACAAAACCAAAAGAATGAAAAAATGGAAGAGTCTATGAAATATCTCATTAGAAAAACAGCTTACCTGGAAAGTAGATCCAGGAGAGACAATTTAAAAATTATGGGACTACCTGAAAGCCATGATCAAAAAAAGAGCCCAGACATCATCTTTCATGAAATTATCAAGGAAAATTGCCCTGATATTCTAGAACCAGAGGGCAAAATAAGTATTCAAGGAATCCATCAAATACTGCCTGAAAGAGATCCAAAAAGAGAAACTCCTAGGAACATTGTGGCCAAATTCCAGAATTCCCAGGTCAAAGTGAAAATATTGCAAGCAGCTAGAAAGAAACAATTCCAGTATTGTGGAAATACAATCAGGATAACACAAGATCTAGCAGCTTCTACATTAAGGGATCAAAGGGCGTGAAATAGGATATTCTAGAAGTCAAAGGAACTAGGACACAAACCAAGAATCATCTACACAGCAAAACTGAGTATAATACTTCAGGGGAAAATATGGTCTTTCAATGAAACAGAGGACTTTCAAGCATTCTTGATGAAAGGACCAGAGCTGAAAAGAAAATTTTACTTTCAAACACAAGAATGAGAAGAAGCATGAAAAAGTAAACATCAAAGAAAAATCATAAGGGACTTACCAAAAGTGAACTGTTTACATTCATACATGGAAAGACATCATTTGTAACTCTTAAAACTTTTCAGTATCTGGATTGTTGGTGGGACTACACACACACATACACACACACAGAGGCACACACACATGTACATGCATGTGCACACACACACATACACACATGCAGGTATACACAGAGACAGAGAGCACAGAGACAACTGAATAGGATGGAATCATATCTTAAAAAAAATTAAGGTAAATGGTAAGAGAGAAATGTTTTGGGAGGAGAGAGGGTGAAATGGAATGGGATAAATTATCTCTTATTCAAGAGGCAAGCAGGAGACTTTTTAGTGGAGGGAAAAAGAAGAGAGCTGAGAAAAAAACCATGAAGTTTACCCTCATCACATTCGACTAAAGGAAGGAATAAAATACACACTCATTTTGGTATGAAAACCTATCTTACAATACAGGAAAGTGGGAGAGAAGAAGATAAGCGGGGGCTGGGGGGATGATGGAAGGGAGGGCAATTGGAGGAGGGAGCAATTTGAAGTCAACATTTGGGGAGGGACAGGATCAAAAGACAGAATAGAAACAATGGAGGGGCAGGATAGGATGAAGGGAAATACAGTTAGTCTTACACAACACGACTACTATGGAAGTCATTTGCAAAACTACGCAGATATGGCCTACATTGAATTGCCTGCAGTTATCTGGAAGTTGCTGGCTTGCAATCTGGAAAAGATAAACCTGGCATGGAGGTTAGACAAAGACCAAACAAGGACAATTTCCCTGGCATGACAGACAAAGGTGGCCAGTCTAGGCCCAGGGCAACAGATTTGAATATGAAAAGCCAGATTAAGTCGGAAGATTCAGGAAGACCTGGCTACAAATCTGAATATGAGAAGCCAGGTTGAGTGGCAAGACTACCATAGAAAAGATAGCTCACAGGTTATCACTCTTTACTAGTTTAACTATTGTCTTAAACAAAAGAAATTTCAAACTTAAACCTTAGAACTGAGTAAGTGTGGATGGGGAGAATTTGGAACTCAAAGTTTTAGGAACAACTGTTGAGTATTGTTATTGCTACTGGGAAATAAGAAATACAGTTAATGGGGAATAGAAAGTCATCTGGCCCTACAGGACAAAAGAGAAGATGGGGACAAGAGAAGGGAGGGAGGATAGAAGAGAGGGCACATTGGTGCTAGGGGCAATTGGAATACTCGATGTATTGGGGTGGAGGGAGGGGACAAATGGGGAGAATATTTGGAACCCAAAATTTTGTGAAAATGAATGTAAAGAGTTAAATAAATAAATAAATAAACACAGGAAAAAAATAATTAAATAAATAAATTTCATTTTAAATAGGAATTTTTATGGACTTCAAGGGACCAGGTAGTTTAAGCAGCTATCCAGACTATGTACTTATTCCAAGAATTCATCATACCTTCTTATTAGAAGAGGATAGTCTATATGCTTTTTTAGGTAGCTCACATATTATAGGTAGTTAGTGAAGTTGCAGATTCCTACCATTTAAGTGGAGTTCCCTGTGTCTAAGACTGAAAACAAATAGGTTCTACAGATATTTTACTTGATAAGAATAGATGTAATATTGAAATATCTATGACAGTTTCCTGTGATTTCAGGCAAGAATTGACTCATAAATAGCAGATAATGAAAATATGCATTACAGGTATTTCATCAAATACTTAAGTACAAATGATTGCTTTTTGAATATGTTCTAGCCAAGATGGGCCTGTAATCATGTGAAAAATCACAAAAATCTCATCTATTATGCATATAATTTTTGCCAGTATCCAGGATCATGAATAGTATGGCAATGTCTATGTAGTGGCAGTGGATTAAAAAACATGGAAGATGTAAGAAATAAATTAGTGAACATGATAACAATCTATTATGTTTGACAAAATATTTCAGCAAAAATTATTTCCTTCAGTTTTTGCTACATTGAGTAATTTTTTTTTCAAATCAATGAACTAATGTCGAATTATATTTTTGAATTCTTTGTCATCTATATTAGATTTACCCTCTTTTCCTATTTCCTTTCTCTTCTTAATTGTGGACCTCTTCCTTTGGACAACTTAACAATTTGCATGATTTTTCCTATTGTATCTCCAGGATGGTGGCTTTTAAATATGTATATTCAGTTGCTATGTATCTTTTGAGTCAGCCTCTCTAAATGACTCAAGGATATTTTCACTTTAATATATTTCCATCTCCTCAAACATATTTCCCAAATTGTGCAGCTGATGCTTCTAAAAGTACTTTTGCTAACATCAAGAAGTTACTCTTGACATTCTGTTTTTTGTCTGTGGCACCATTATTACCCCACTTATGCAGACTTGCACACCTGAAGCAACCTTTGGTTTATTTCTTTTTTTCCCCTGCAAGGTCCAATCAGAGTGCAATTTCTGCCATATCTTCCAAGAAAATGTCTCTTGAATTCTTCACTAAAAATATATTTTCTAGGCCAAACTTAAGTTGCTACAAACCTGAACCACAGCCACAGTGATCTTCCTAGTCAGTCATTCCAATCTTTATCCTCAGCAGTCAATTTTTCCCACTACTTCCAGATTATTACTACTAATTCAATTTGCCTTAAGAACTTGGCTAAGTTAGACACTGATTATAGGTTTACATTATTTTTTAAATCTAATCAGTGTCAAATGAGAAGAAAAGAAAAAAATGGAGAGCAAAAGATTAGCAGTTTTAATCCTAATATTCCCTTTGGGCTCAGCTGCCTTAGTAACTTCATTGAAAAAATTTCCTTCCCTTACAAAATATGATAGGCTCCAGAATTTCTGATGCACCTTCCTTGTTTTGGGCCAATAGAAAACCCAAGTCATAAAGATTTCATGCCTCTCAGACTTGTCAGGTTCTTAAGACTATATCCTATATACTATACTGGTCACTATACCCTGATTATGACTGACTGACAAAATGATTTCCATTCGGTTTGAAGGTGGCTATATTTGGAGCCCCTGTATCCTTATTGTAATTCCTTGCTGTGTGTGAGAAAGGCACACCTTCCTTGTTATATGTTCATTGCTTTCCAAATGCCAAGTTTTATGCTAATATCCACCCTAAACTAAGAGAGTGCTGACTTTATCATCATACCTGAAACAATATCAACTTGAGCACATCAATCTGAGAGCGCTACTCAGTTCTGGAGAACACTAGGGATTAACTATTTATGTCTGTCTAGGTCAGGATATCAAAATAGAGCTGGGAAATATCAGATCATTTAGAATCACCAACATTACCGATAGGCCATTACAATATGGGAGTGCTCTTAAGAAAGCAGTTTAAATAAGTCATCTGTGCCTCAGTGAGGGCGTTCAATCCAAAAAAGTTTGATATAGAGAAAGGAATCTGACTTTGAGATCAAAATTTCTAGAGTCAGCTCATGGCCCTTGTCACTTCTTAGCTATATGACTTTAATGAGCTAATTTAGTATTTCTGAGCCCGTATATTTTCATCTGCAAATTGTAAATAATAGTACTTGCCCTGTTTGCCTTGTAAAGTTGTTGCATCAAATGAAAAATATATGTGCATTGATATATTTTCATACTGTAGTTTATAAAATGTACTTTTGACAGAGTATATGAGATCATGTTTAGCTATTATTCTATAGAAAACCTTTTAGCTTGCTGAAGGTGGTGCTTAATATTAAGCTAATCAACAAAAGAAAAGTCATTTACTGGATTTTTTATGGTTGCAGTTGATTAATATTTTTGCCAGAACATCAGAGAGTGTCCTAACCGAATTGTGACCCATGTGCTCATTCATGTATCTGAGGTATCCATGTATCAAACCTTTCTGAAGTTCAGTTGGTTAATAGGTAATGTATTGGGTGGAGTTCTGGGCTTTGACTCAGGAAACCTTGAGATAAAATACATCCTCACATGCTTCCTAGCAGGGTGACCCCAGGCAAGTCACTTTATATCTCTCAGTTTCCATGTCTATAACATGTCTACTAATACATATATGACATCAGAACAATAATGGCACCTATCTTCCAGAGTTTTTCTGAGAATCTAGTGAGATAATTGTAAAATACTTAGCACAGTGCCTGGCACATAATAAACATTATATGAACATTAGCTATTATTATTAGCTATTGTTATTACTCATCAATAATTATCATCTGGCCTTAGTCATATCCAGGTAATAGAGATCAGCTAGTATAGAACCATGAATAATATCTGGACAGCACTACTTTATCATGCTTCTTCTCCCTAACTAACAGAATTTCAAGACCAGGGTGAAGGACTCTAGCTAATTTGGAGATTCTTATAGAAAGTATTTTCTATTCACCATATAACTACCTCTGATTTATACTGTGCATATAAAAAAAACTACTTTGAGCACTTTAAAATCTGACCTAATCTATTTCGAATCATTTTTGTTACCCAACTATGTAAACAGCAAATCGATGCCAAGCCTCTCTCATACATCCTTGCCAGTTCTTTCCTTGGTTTTGTTGATATTCCTTACAAACACCTTTCCAAATCTCTAGGTTCTCCTTCCTGTTTTCTCAGAGTTTAGTGGTTTTAGCTCATTCCCTTCATAGGGAGGAATAAGGTAAATACTCCCATACTGGGATATCTGTTTCTTTCTCTAGAGTCTTTTTGCCTCCAAATAGAAATTTTATGTCTGAGATCGTGTTCATGATACCAAAAGTATCTCGAAGGCAATATTCATAGGACCTGAAGATGACTGTGAATATGCCAGCATAGTTCTGAATTGCAAAGTATAACAGACTCTCAATATAGAAGACAAAAGAAAGGAAAAAAAAACACTTATCCAGAGACCAGAAAGCCAAATCTCAACACCAGAAATCCAAATCTGTTATAGAGGCCAAGAAGTCAATACACATTAGCATTTCCGGGGACAAAGATGTTTCCAAGTCACACCCCCTCCCCACAGGAGCCTTCCCACAAGCAATCACTCAGAAGACTATC
Source organism: Bettongia penicillata ogilbyi (assembly GCA_023548195.1). Taxonomy (NCBI): domain Eukaryota; kingdom Metazoa; phylum Chordata; class Mammalia; order Diprotodontia; family Potoroidae; genus Bettongia; species Bettongia penicillata. The sequence goes on along the minus strand of JAJHZJ010000345.1, from coordinate 6,208,921 downwards.
TTAGCCTGCCTGTGTCCTCTCTCCTCCACCCCTAATTGCTTTCATCAACTTTCTCACATTTCTGCTCCACTCTTCTTGTTCCATACATTCAGCAAGCTCCTACCATTACAGGTGACTTAGGTTACCATGTGATTTAGGCCAGAGAAAGATGTTCCCACATAAATAGCAACACAACAGGGGATTGCAAGAATATCTTTGCTGACAATAAGGCAGGGTTTTCTTTGCCTGTGTTTGGATGTGGGTCACAGTCCTGGGTGGTGCTCCTAGAGCAAGAAGGAGTACTGTCATAGTGGAGCTTGTGGCGGCAGTGAAGATGGAATTTTTCTGACAATTCCAAGATAGAAAAGAGTGCTTTTAGTCATGCATAGGCAAGAGCACAGATCAGGAGAGGGTAAACAGCTCTTCCTACATCTAAAGCATCTAAGAAAATTATGAATTGGTCACAGGCCATGGAATTTTGAAAATCAACTAAGAGAAGTAGATGAAAAATTGGAAAGAGAAATTAGAGTGATAAAAGAAAATCACGAATCAACTGCTTGCTAAAGGAGACCACAAAAAATGCTGAAGAAAATATCACCTTAAAAGATAGACTAAGCCAAATGGCAAAAGAGGTACAAAAAGCCAGTGAGGAGAAGAATGTCTCAAAAGGCAGATTGGTCAAATTAAAAAAAGAGCTCCAAAATCTCACTTAAGAAATGTATTCCCTTCCCCATTGACACCTGCCAGACTTTAAGCCTGCTGAATGCAAGTGGATAAGCTAATCCTGCCTGGAACTGACATGAAGTTGGGGAAATATTGTATCCTTGCAACGTCCTTACTATTGGTGGCAATTTCCTATAGCCAACCGGTTTGTAAGCTTAATACCAGATCTATTCAACTAGAGATTATGGGTAGGGGAACATCTGAGGTTGCCTAAAATTAAACTATTAGGCATAAGACTTTAGACCAACAACATTCAGTTAAGGTCCTTTAATTCTTAGTAATACTGTGGAGACAGATCAAGAGCTTGTGAAGTTAACAACATAAATACTGTTTGGGTCTTAGTTGGTTAATGTTTAAAAAAAATTATTTTGTGGTCCATATTGCAAATGCTTTAGAAAGAAGTATCACCTAACCAAAAGTTTCAATTGATTTATCTGTTACCAACTATGTTAAAAAAAAAAAAAGAAAAAAATTCCTTAAAAATTAGAATGAAGGAAATGAAAGTTAATGAATATGTGAGAAACAAAGAAATAATTTTTATAAAAAATGAAAAATTGATGAAAATGTGAACTATCTCATTGGAAATGAGATAATGAAAATGAAAAATTGATGAAAATGTGAACTATCTCATTGGAAAAATAACTGACCTGGAAAATACATCCAGGAGAGATCATTGAATAATTATTGAACTATGTGAAGGCCATAACCAAAAAGAGAGCCTAGAAATCTTCTTTCAAGAAATTATCAAGGAAAACTGTCCTGATATTCTAGGGAGAGTAGGAAAAACAGAAATTGAAAGAATTCACTGATCAACTCCAGAAAGAGATTCCAAAAGGAAAACTCCTAGGAATATTGCAGCCAAATTACAGAACTCCCAGGTCAAAGAGAAAATATTGAAAACATTCAGAAAGAAATAATACACTTATTGTGAAAACATAATTAGTATAACACAAGATCTAGCAATGTCTACATGAAGGGATCTGAGGTCTTAGAATATGATATTCTGTAGGTCAAAGCAACTAGGATTAAAACCAAGAATCACCTACCCAGCAAAACTGAGTATAATTCTTCAGGGGAAATTTAATATTCAGTGAAAAAACATTCTCGATGAAAAGACCAGAGTTGAATAGAAAATCTGACTTTCAAATACAAGACTCAAGAAAAGCATGAAAGATAAAGAGGAAAGGGAAATTGTAAGAGACTTATTAAAGTTAAAACGTTTGCATTACTACATAGAAAGATGATATTTGTAACTGATGAAATCTTTCTCCATATGAGAAAAGTTGGAGGAAACACACACACAAACATATGTATATATGTGAATATGTGTGTATACACACTCATATACACCCATATATATGTGTGTTTGTGCGTATATACATACACATATCTGTGTGTATATATGTATGTATGTATATACACAGAGGACACAGTGTGCATTGAGTATGAAGACATTATATCTAAAAAGTAAGATAAAAGGGTGAGAGAGGAATATACTGGGAGAAAAAGAAATGGGAAAGGTTGATTGGGGCAAATTATCTCCATAAAAGAGGCAAGTAAAAGCTTTTACATTGGAGGGGAAGAGGGGGAGATGAGAGGGAATGAATGAAACGTATTTGGATTTAGCTTAAGGAATAGCATACACACTTAATTGAGTATGATAAATCTGTCTTATGCTACAGGAAAATGGGGGGACTGAGCAACAGGGAGGGATGATAGAAGGGAGCACAAATTGGAGGAGAAGATAATCAGAAGGAAATATATTTGAAGAGGGACAGAGTCAAAAAAGTGAATAGAATAAACTGAGACTAGGATAGGATGGAGGGAAATATAATTAGTCTTTCACAATATGATTCTTTTGGAAATGCTTTGCATGACCACACAAGCATGACCTATATAGACCTGCTTACCCTCTCAGTAAGAATGTTCAGAACATTCTGTAAGAATTTTATTCTGTAAGAATAAAAGAATGTTCAAATTGCCAAGCAATTGTTCTCATGTTCCATGTCAGCAAGTTTGCACTCAAGATTCAATAAGTTAAGCTTTAGTCATATGTAAACCAAGACTCAAAAGAATAGGCCATTTTTTTGAAGAGGCAGAGGAGCTAAAGACCAAATTCTCAACATTCACTCGATTGTGGAGAAAGCAAGAGAGTTCCGGTAAAACATCTACTTCTGCTTCATTGACTACAGTGTGGATCGCAACAAAATATGGAAAGCTCACAAAGAGACGGGAGTGTAAGATCATACTACTTGTCTCCTGAGGCATTTGGGTCAGAAAGTAACAATTAGCACTGAACATGGAACAACTGACTGCCTCAAGATAAGAAAAGAAGTGTGGCAGTATACAGTCATATGAAAAATACTCTAAATTTCCTATTGACTAGAGAGATGCAAATCAAAACAACTCTGAGATACCATATCACACCTATCAGATTGGCTAACATGACGGAAAAGGAAGATGATAAATGTTGGAGATGATGAGGGAGAGTTGGAACACTAATTCATTGTTGGTGGAGCTGTCAACTGATTCAACCATTCTGGAGAGAAATTTGGAATTACACCCAAAGGGCTACAAAAATGTGCATACCCTCTGGGCCAGCAATTATGCTTCTAAGACTGTACCACCAAGAGATTATAAAAATGAGAAAGAGCCCCACACGTACAAAAATATTTACAGCAGGACTTTTCATGGTGTTCAAAAACTGGAAATCAAGAGGAAGGCTGTCAATTGGGGAATGGCTGAATAAATTATGATATACAATTGTAAGGGAATACTATTGCTCTATAAGAAATGATGAACAGGAAGACTTCAGAAGAGCCTGGAAAGATTTATACGATCTGATGTTGAGTGAAAGAAGCAGAACTAGGAGAACTTTTTACACAGCAAAAACCACAATGTATGAGTCTTTTTTTCTGATAGACTTAGAACTTCATTGCAATGCAAGGACATAAAAAATTCCCAATGGTCTTTTAAGGCCAAATGCCTTCCACATCCAGAGAAAGAACCATGTAGCATATCATTTTCTTTTGTATTACATTTTAGTTTGTTATATGACTACTCCTATTCATTTTAATTCTTCGTATGACTATGGCGAAAATGCATTTAATAGGAATTTATGTGTAGAACCTATATAAAATTGTATGCCATCTCGAGGAGGAAAGGGGAAGGAGGGAGGGAGGGAAGGGAGGAAGAAATCTTCTATTTTTTCAAACTTTGGGTTTTTTTTTCTAGCTTCTTATTTATTTATCTCATAGTCATTAATTTCCCTGTACTCAGTTCTCTCTTTTAAAGAATTATTTTCTTCAGTGAGTTTTTTAACCTTCTTTTCCATTTGGCTAATTCTGCTTTTTTAAGTCTCCTTCTTTTCACTGGCTTTTTGGACCTCTTTTTCCAACTGAGGTAGTCTCTTTCTAAGGGTGTTATTTCCCTCAGCATTTTTTGGTTCTCCTTTAGCAGGCTGCTGACATGCTATTCAAGTTCTTCTATGAACTGAGCCTATTTCATATTCATTTTGGATGTACTGGAAGCAGAGGCCTTCATTTCATCTGACAGTATGCCTTGTTCTTCCTCATCTAAAAGGATGGAAGGAGATACCTGTTCACCAAGAAAGTAATCTTCTATGGTCTTATTTTTTCCCTTTTTTGGGCATTTTTCCAGCCAGTTCCTTGACTTCTGAATCCTTTGTCAAGAGGAAGGTCATATGTTCCTCCTCTCCCCAGTACCATGCTCAAAGCTGGGATTAAGTTCAACTGCTCAAGTCCCCCAGAGGCTTTGGGTGCTGGCAGGGCTGACATTGAGGACTGAGGTTCAGATGAGCTGCTCAATTCAGTCAGAGGCTTTAACCTGAGCTCCATGGACAATGGACCCAGAATGCTTCCATAGCCACTGTAGTAGCCTGTTGCCTGCTGCTGCTAATGCCACTGCCACTGCCTGGGGCCAGTGCTGAGGGAACCTTGTTCCCCTCTCTCCCAGCTGGGAAAATCCTCCCACACTGACCTTTGGAACTTTTTTGGGTTTGTGGGTTGAGGGATCTGAGACCCTCCCCGCTGGAAATTCTGCCCAGGAAGTCTTTCTAGGTCCTGTTCCTCCCATTGTGGCATGGTTAGGGCTGGGCTTTGCTCAGTGTCCTGTGAGATAGACTTTTATTGTCAGTCTTCCAGATTACCTTTGTTGGAAGCCTCTTTCAACTCTATTGTTCTGTGTCTTCTGCTGCTTTAGAATTTGTTAGAATTTGTTGATTCATTTTTTTACAGGTATTTTGTGGGCTGTGGGGGAAGCATAGAGTATACGTATCTTTCTACTCTCCGATTTTGGCCCCACCCAAACCCAAGGATTTTCGAAGATTGAAACCTTTGTGTGTGTGTGTGTGTGTGTGTGTGTGTGTGTGTACACACACACACACACACACACACAGATCTTAGCAAAGAATATGATACAGACATCTTCACTCTACCTATCACATTATCTTAGATAAAAGAAATTATAATATGGAACCAAGTATCAAGAACAAGGGAAAAGCTTATAAATGGGCCAGAAAAAAAAGTTTGCTGGGGAGATCTGGAACACATTGTGTGTATATCAATGTTGCCATAAATATCAACTACAACAATAAATATTTATCACCTAAAATTCTACCAGGCATTGTTCTAATTGTTGAATATACCAACAGAAAAGTAGCATAGTGCTGTGATATATTCAGAAATATAGTTGGTTATCAAACTTCAAATTTTTTGGTACTTTTCACTTTATGTGTATAAATGAGAAAAAGGATTCTGGATTTACTGAGGAAAGTTAATTTTGACTCAGGTCTCAAACATAGCAAAATTATTTAATACTTATTGCATATAATTTAGGAGGAATTCACATGCAAAGGAAAAATAATGAGTTCAAGTAAAAAAAATAAGAATAAACAAGAGAAGTAAAAATTTCAGAATGCATATGATAATGCAAAAGAAAACCCTTACAAACATATATGCCACCCTGCAAAACTGGGAAGTACCTATAAAAATAAGTTTCAATTGAATAGAGGATGTTTACATATTCCTCACTTTTTTAAAAAAAGATTAGATCAGGGGTGGAGCCAAGATGGCAGAGTACAAAGACTCACGTATGCTAGCTACAAACCCACAGCCCATATATTTCCTGCAAGAAGAACTCCCCACAAATTCTGGAGCACTGCAAGGTGTGCAGAAACACAGTGGAAAAGATTTCCATTCCAGAGAGCCCTGGAGAGCCATCCCCAGGGGTCCGTTGCGCCCCGGAGAGCAGAGTCCACCCCTGTGCTGCCCTGGCCGTGTGGCCCCAGAGGAGCGGATCCCAGTAGGCTTCAGAGACGGAATCTCCGGCGGCCGGGAAGGTCCCTCTGCACACAGACACTATAGGTCAGTGAGAGAGATGTCTGGGCTGACTCAGAGGGGAGCAGGGTGTCTCCGTGACTCAGGCCCCCTCAGGAGGCAGCAACAGAGGCAGCAGCAGCGGCCCAGGACTCCTGGAACATCAGGCAGAAGTTCAGGTCTCTGCATAAACCCCCTGAGGGAACTGAGCCTGGGTGACGGCCCTGCCCCCACCCGCTCCATTACCGAAGGTCTCTGCATAAAGCCCCTGAGGGAAATGAGCCTGGGAGATGGCCCTGCCCCCACCCAAGCGCCAGAACTTAAACTCACATTGAATAGCAGCCACGCCTGCCACAGAAAGCCCATTTGAATCTCAGACCCCAAGCACTAGCTGGGCAGATCTAGGTGGGGGTGGACAGGAATCTTAGAAGTCAAGTAACTGGCTGGGAAAATGCCCAGAAAAGGGAAGAAAAATAACACTATAGAAAGCTAGTTTGATGGGGTACAGATGTTCCTGCCTTTCAATTCTGATGACAAGGAACTACTCTTACCATCAGGAAAAGACATGGAGGTTGGGGCCTCGGTATCCCAGACATCCCAGGTGGATGTCTGGTGGGCTCAGGTCATGGAAGAGCTCAAAAAGGATTTTGAAAATCAAGTTAGACAGGTGGAGGAAAAACTGGAAAGAGAAATGAGAGAGATGCAAGAAAAGCATGAAAAACGGGTCAGTACCTTGCTAAAGAAGACCCCAAAAAATGCTGAAGAAAATAACACCTTGAAAAATAGGCTCACTCAATTGGCAAAAGAGGTTCAAAAAGCCAATGAGGAGAAGAATGCTTTCAAAAGCAGAATTAGGGGATGGAACAAAGATGGAGGAGTAAGAGCAGCAACTCACCTAAGCTCTTGGACAAACTCCTCCAGGTACCTCTGAAAGGAGAATCTGACCAAATTTTGGAGGTGCAGAATTGAGTGGGAGACAGGCGGTGATGGATTCGGAGCTCAGGTTGACCTGGAAGGTCCATGGGAAGGATCTGTTCCACGGGGTGAACCCACAGCGCACAGCGCAGCATTGCCAGTGCAGCACGGCCAGCGCAGCGGAGCAGAAGAGATCCGAGAAACCTGAGTGGTGGGCGGAACCAGAGGAGCAGCACCCAGGGCAGGAGACAAGCCGAAACGAGTCAGTGAGAGCCGCAGAGCGCCAGATATCAGCGCAGCAGCTCCTGAGACCTTCAGCCCGAAAATCAAACTTCGGTAATTCACCTACTTGAACTTCAGGGAGCCAGGATGGCGGAGTGATCAGTAAATGCTCTCTCCTTCCCCTTTGATGACCGTGAAAGAACCATAAAATATCTCCCCAGAAAAATCCCAGATCAGTAGAATTAGAAGAAGGAGACCAATAGTCTCATAACACCTGAGACGAGGAAAATAGCTAAGGGGGATTCCTCCTATGGTGGCAGAGGCAAACCTGAAGGACAGAGGACCCAGGGCAGAGAAAATTCGCACTAGGAACCAGGCAAGCCTCAGCACCAGGAGAGGAGCCCCAGGAGGGGTGGGAACACGCATTAGCATCTAGGCATGCCTCAGCTGTCCAGGGGAATAAGAAAGACAATAGAGCAGCTGGGATTACCAGCTCCTGAGCTTGCCTTTGCCTCAATTCAGCTGAGGAGATCTCCTGTGACCAGACCACCCCTCCACACACTTAACAAGCTAAACCCAGGGCTGATCATGGAAACACCAAACAAAAGCAGAATTAGCCAAATGGAAAAAGAGGTTCAAAAGCTCACTGAAGACAATAGTTCTCTCAAAATTAGAATGGAACAGATGGATTCTAATGACTTTCTGAGAAACCAAGAAATCACAAAACAAAACCAAAAGAATGAAAAAATGGAAGAAAAAGTGAAATATCTCATTGGAAAAACAACTGACCTGGAAAATAGATCCAGGATAGACAATGTAAAAATTATAGGACTACCTGAAAGTCATGATCAAAAAAAGAGCCTAGAAATCATCTTCCATGAAATTGTCAAGGAAAACTGCCCTGAGATTCTAGAACCAGAGGGCAAAATAAGTATTCAAGAAATCCATAGATCACCACCTGAAAGATATCCAAAAAGAGAAACTCCTAGGAACATTGTGGCCAAATTCCAGAATTCCCAGGTCAAGGAGAAAATATTGCAAGCAGCTAGAAAGAAACAATTCCAGTATTGTGGAAATACAATCAGGATAACTCAAGATCTAGCAGCTTCTACATTAAAGGATCGAAGGGTGTGGAATAGGATATTCCAGAAGTCAAAGGAAATAGGACTCAAACCAAGAATCACCTACACAGCAAAACTGAGTATAATACTTCAGGGGAAAATATGGTCTTTCAATGAAACAGAGGACTTTCAAGCATTCTTGATGAAAAGACCAGAGCTGAAAAGAAAATTTTACTTTCAAACACAAGCATGAGAACAAGCATGAAAAAGTAAACAGCAAAGAGAAGTCATAAGGGACTTACCAAAAGTGAACTGTTTACATTTCTACATGAAAAGACAGTATTTGTAATTCTTAAAATTTTTCAGTATCTGGGTAGTTGGTGGGACCACACACACGCATACACACACAGACACATGTACATGTGTGCACGCACACACACACATACACACATGCACACACATACAGAGACAGAGAGCACAGAGTGAATTGAATAGGATAGGACCATATCTTAAAAGAAATTAAGGTAAATGGTGAGAGAGAAATGCAGTGGGAGGGCAGAGGGTGAAATGGAATGGGGTAAATTATATCTCATTCAAGAGACAAGCAGGAGACTTTTTAGTGGAGGAAAAAATAGGAGAGTTGAGAAAAAAACAAGAAGTTTATCCTCATCACATTCGACTAAAGGAAGGAATAAAATGCACACTCATTTTGGTATGAAAACCTATCTTACAATACAGGAAAGTGGGGAAGAAGGAGATAGGCAAGGGCGGGGGATGAATGGTAGCAAGGGCAATGGGAGAAGGGAGCTATTTGAAGTCAACACTCTTGGGGAGGGACAGAATCAAAAGACAGAATAGAAACAATGGGGGAAGGATAGGATGGAGGGAAATATAGTTAGTCTTACGCAACATGGCTGTTATCGAAGTCATTTGCAAAACTACATAGATAGGGCCTATATTGAATTGCCTGCCTTCCCTTAGGGAATGGGTGGGGAGGGAGGGATGGGGAGAATTTGGAACTCAAAATTTTAGGAACAACCATTGAGTATTTTTCTTGCTCCTAGGAAATAAGAAATACAGTTAATGGGGAATAGAAAGTCATTTGGCCCTACAGGACAAAAGAGAAGATGGGGACAAGAGAAGGGAGGTATGATAGAAGAGAGGGCAGATTGGTGATAGGGAAAATTAGATTGCCCAGTGTGTTGGGGTGAGGGGAGGGGATAAAACGGGAGAAAATTTGGAACCCAAAATTTTGTGAAAATGAATGTAAAAACTTAAATATATAAATTTTTATTTAAAAAAAAAAGATTAGATCTGGGGAAAATATTTGGCATGCTGGAATGAAATGGACAAAAAAAACAAACCTGAAAAATTTTAAAAGACTAAATAATGTAGAAGAGACGAGTCCCTCCAGAGTTCTAATATTAACATGCATAATAGTTGGAATTTCAAAAACAGAAACAAAACACCAAATAGGTCTGAGTTTATTTTATCTATTTCGTTGGATTCAGTAGAGGAAACAAAAGAAGGAAGAAAACTAAACACTAGGGGAAAATGTTCAAAAAGGTAGAAAAACTTACTATTTCTCTTAATTAGGATAAAAAAGAGTAACAGTATCTCTTAATTGTTCTACTTGCCTTATCAGGTTTTACCAATTGCCTTCTTTCTTGAAAGCATGTCTTCAAGCTCTACTCCACAATTTTCCTTGATTTTTCTTAATACTTTTTATATTCTCCTCATTATTCTTGATCCTGTTCATACTGAAATAGAATCTAGACCAATTTTCTTCCATTTTTTAAAAAAGTCTTTCAGCCCCAACTTGAAAATCTCATATATTTCATTAGTCCAAAAGTATTCACATCACATAAATCTCTTTACTTTGTCATTTTGCTCTAGTCTTTCTATCTTCCCCTTTTCCTCCCATTAGTTCTGAAAGTAGAATGTTAAGTATATAAATATAAAGAATGGAATTATGAGAGAAGTGTGCAGTTCATGAATCTCATTCTTACTTGAACCAGTATTTCTTCCAATCAGACAAAACATACCCACACCCATTTATTCAAAGTTTATCTGGAAGAAACTTAACATCAACAAAGATGGAGAAAAGGACAGGAAAAGCTGGAAATCTGAAGGGAATCGATTAGAAGAGAAGTGGGGAAAAAACTCTAGAGAGGATAATTGAAGGGAAAGAACTTAATTGTTAGGATAAATTGACAGGATATTTGGTTTGTTGAAGATAGGGAAGACGGTGAAATGACGTCCTTTCAATTATAGATGACAAAAGTTAATACCATTCTTTATCTTTTCCCACTTACTGCTTTGTAAGGAGATGTCAAAGGAAAAGAATGGTTTTAAAAGATGATATTATAAAGGAAAGAATAAAGTTTATCCTATATACATCTTGTTTCTAATAGCTATTTCCATGTTTTCTCCCCTTAGTAACTTCCTTGAGAGCAGAGACTATGGGGTTTTTTGTTTATCTTTTTAAATTTTTTGTATCCTTAGAAATTATCACAAAGAAGATCAAGTAGTATATGTTTCATAAATGTTTAGTGACTGCCTAAGTGATAATTGAAATGTGACTAGAATAGACATCTATAAAATGGAGAATAGTGAAATAAATTGGGGAATAGAATACAACAGTATATTATTTTACAACAAATATACTTGAAAAATGAAGATTCAAACTGTTAAAATGAAAGATTGAACAAAATGTATGAGAGATTCAGATACATCTGAAAAAAAAGCAAGATTGGTATTCATAATCTCAAGCAAATAAATTGTAGAAAATGAAGATGAGTAAAAAATATAATTTCCAATTCTTTGCCACTACCAAAATAGCTACTATAACAATTTTGGCACATCTGGGTCCTTTCCCCTTTGTGTAAACTCTTCAGACATAGTAGCAGCATATGGGCAGTTTTATAGCCCTTTGTGCGTATTTCAAAATTGCTCTCAGAATGGTTGGGTCAGTTTACAAATCCACCACTAATGCAGTTTCCAATTTTTTCCACATCTTCTTCAACATTTATCATTTCCCTGTTTTGTTTTAAAAGCTACTGTAATTGGTGTGAGGTGACACCTCAGAGTACTTTAATTTGCATTTCTGTAAACAATATTGATTTAGCGTATTTTTCTATGAAAATAGATACTTTTAGTCTCTTCGTAAAAACTGCCTGTTCATATGTTCTGACTACTAATCAACTGGAGAATAAGTTGTATTCTTATAAATTTGACTCTGCTCTGAATATATTTTAGAAATGAGTCCTTTATTAGAGACATTGTCTGTAAAAACTGCTCCCTCCTTCTAATATTGGTTGCATACTGTTTGTGCAAAAACAAACTGTTTAATTTAATGTAATTAAAATTATCTATTTTGAACTTCAAAATGTTCTCTATCTTGTTTGATCATAAATATTTCTGTTCTCCATAGATCTGACAGGTAAACTTTCCTTTCCTCTCCTAATTTGCTTACAGTATCACTCTTTATGTCTGAATCATGTACGTATTTTTATCCTCCCTTAGTATACAGTGTAGGATATTGGAATATGCTAACTTTCTGCCATATTATTTTCCAGTTTTCCCAGCAGTTTTTGTCAGATAGTAAGTTCTTGGCCCATAAGCTGGACTCTTTGGGTTTATCAAATAGTAGATTACTATAGTCATTGACTCTTCTGTCTTATATACCCAACCTATTCCACTGATTCACATTTCTATTTCCTAGGCAGTACAGAGTAGTTTTAATGGCTGCTGCTTTATAATACAATTTAAGATATGTTATGACTTGGCCACCTTCCCACAAATTTCTTTTTATTAATTCCCTTGATATTCTGAATATTTTGTTAGTCCAGATAAATTTTGTTAAAATTTTTTCTAGCTCTATGAAATAAAATTTTGTTAGTTTGACTGTTATGTGACTGAAGCAGCAAATTAATTTAGGTAGAATTCGAATTGTTTTAAATTGACCTGGCTTACTCATGATTGACATATATATATATATATAAAATTGTTTAGATTTGAGCTTTATTTATGTGGAAAATATTTTGGAATTATATTCATAAAGTTCTTGAGCTTGTCTTAGCTGGTAGACTCCAAAATATTTTAATCTTCTACAATTCATTTAATGGAATTTCTCTTTCTTTCTCTTCTGTTTGGCATTGTTAGTAATACAGAGAAATATTAATCATATCTGTGCGTGTGTGTGTGTATATATATATATCCATATATCTGTGTATAGAATTACATATACATATATTTATATTATATAAATTTGAATAGCAGAATATAAAATAAATCCATATGTACATATATATGAGTGTATGGGTTTATTTTATACCCTGCAACTTAAAAAATTATTCATTATTTCAAATAGTTTTACTTGATTCTGTAGAACTTTCTAAGTATGCCATCATACCCTCTGTAAGTAGTGATAGCTTTGTTTCTTCATTGTCTAATCTACTTGCTTCATTTTATATTTTTACTCTTATTGCTAAAGCTAACATGCCTTATACAATACTGAGTAACAGTGGTGATAATCGACATCTTTGTTGCACACCTCATCTTATTGTGAATGCTTCTAGCTTATTTCCATTACATATGATGCTTGCTGAAAATTCTAGATTGATACTACACACGAATTTAAAGAAAACTCCATCTATTCCTATGCTTTCAAGTGGTTTCTCTTTTTCTTATAGGAATAGATGTTAAATTTTGTCAAAAGATTTTTCTCTATCTACTGAGATAATCATATGATTTATGTAGTTGCATTCTTATTTCATTGAACTCCTATCTCTCCGTTTTAACCATCTCAGAATTCAGCAACATAAAATTTCCCCTAAGAATTGCTTTGGCTTCATTCCATAAGTTTTGATATGCTTTCACATTATTATCTTCCTCTTTGGTGAAGTTATCTATTGTTTCTATGGTTGTTCGGCCGATTCAATCTTTAGGATTTGATTATTGTGTTCTCAATTTTATTTTAGTCTATCTTTCCTTGAGTTTTATTACATGTATTTTTTTTGACTCATGATTTGAATAGGATCCCTATAATATTTCTGCCTGTCTGCATTGTTTATGAGATTTTGATGTCCTAGTACCTGGTGAACTGTTGTGTAGGTGATAGTCACTGCTGAGAAAAATGCATATTCCTTTCTAGCCTCATTCAGTTTTCTCCAGAAGCCTACCATATCTAACTTTTCTAAAATTCTATTCACTTCCTTAACTTCTTTCTTGTTTATTTTATGTTTAGATTTATCTAGTTCTGAGAGGGGGATGTTGAGCTCCCCCACTAGTATACTTTTTCTGTCTAAATTCTTCCTGTAAATAACTTAATTTCACCTTTAAGAATTTAGATGCTATACCACTTGGTGCAAATATGTTTGGTATTGATATTACTTCATTGTCTATGGTACCTTTAAGTAGGATGTAGTTCCTTACTTACCTCCTTTAATTAGGTCTACATTTGCTTTTCTTTGCGTAAGATCAACCTTGATATCCCTGCTTTTTGTACTTCAGGTGAAGCATACTATATTCTGCTCCATCCTTTTACCTTTTCTCTGTGTATATCTGTCTCCTTCAAATATGTTCCTCTTAAATAACATTGTAGGATTTGGTTTTTAATTCATTCTGCCATCTGCTTCAGTTATATGGGAGAGTTCATCCCTTTCACATTTGCAACTATGATTACTAACTATATGTTTCTCTCCATCTTATTTCCACCACCCTTTTCATTTATGCTTTTCTCTCTCCTTTTCCCTTTCCTTCCTCATAAGTATTTTACTTCTTACCACTGCCTTCTTCTATCTCTCCTCCCTTCTAATACACCCCTCCTTTTTCTTTCTCCTTTCCCCTCCTTACTATAGGGTAAGATAGAATTCAATACCCAAATGAGTGTGTATGTTATTTCCTCTTTGAGTCAAATATGATGAGAGTAACCTTCAAACAATGGTTGCTTCCCTCCCATCTTTTCATCTACTGTAATAGATATTCACTCCTCTTCATGTAATGTAATTTATCCCTTTCTGTCTCCTTTCCTTTTCTCCCAGTACAATCCTTTCTTTTTACTCCTTAACTTTTTACTCACATCAAAGCTATCATCCCATTAAAATTAGCTAATACACACACCCTCTGTCTATATGTATCCCATGTAAATGACATAGTTCAGGTAGACCAATAATTCTGGAATTATCTCCCTTAGATTTATTTTCCAGGGCAGTTTTTTTTCCAACAATGGATGTTATATTTTCTTCAATTTTTTTCAAAATAATGATTTTCCTTGACTCAGTCTTGATGTCTCATAACCCCCATTTGCTGAATTCTAATTTTTATTGAATTGTTTCCCTCAGTTAGATTTTGTACCTCTTTTTCCATCTGGAAAATTTTATTTTTAAGGAACTCTCTTCAGTGAATTTCTGTACCTCCTTTTACATTCTACCAATCACATTTTTTGAGGAATTGTTTTGCTCAGTTAATTTTTGTCCTCCTTTTCCAATTTTTCTTCTGCTTCTCTTATTTGACTTTTAAAACCTTTTTGAGCCTTTCCAAGAAAGCTTTTTGGATTTGGGATTGAGGAAAACAGAAAAGCAGTGTGACAGAGAAAATAAGTTTAGATTTACATTTTAGAACATATGCCACAACAGATTCGAAATGGTTATATGATCTAAATTTTACAAGTTATATAAGAAGAATGGAAAGAAAGAAGAAGGACAAAGGAGAAGACTAAATACAGTATATTTCACAACTCTGAATAGGGACTGGAATCCTTGACCAAAAATGGTTATTGCAAAAGATAAACTAGGTCAGTCAGATTACATTAAATCACACCTCTTTTCCATTAATCGACTTACAGCAGATAACTAACTAAACATAGATGTGTGAGTGTGTGTGTCTGTGAGTGTGTGTGTACTCACATTTGTATGCCATGTGAATATACATGTATAGCAAATACAAATGTGCATATACATATGTGTGTTTATATCAAATATCTGTGATTATTGTCTGTTATTGAAAACACGTAAGCAAGAATTCCAAAGTCATATTCCTGTATAATCATGTCATATGAATTATAAATATTCCTACTGTCCTGAGACGAGTTTGATCTATGAAGACTAGAAGATCCACTAAAAGATTTGCAGTGGCAGTATGATATAGGATAGAACACACTGTTTTTAGTTACCATGGTATAGTAGAGAGCACACCGTGACCTAGATTCCAGTTCAACTTTACTGTAAAATCGTTATAGAAGCTCAACAAGTCCCTTAACTGATTAAAGCCCTAGTTTCCTCATAAATAAAATGATTAGATTGAAATGATATTTAATTCTAGCTCTCTGATTTCAGGGGAGATGTCTACAATATACATCAATAGCTCATATACATAATACTTTAAGATTCATAAGGTGATTTTTCACAACAATCTTTTGAATTAGCTAGCATAAGTATTAAAACTTCTATCAATATTTCTGGAAGATAAAAGACAAAATGTGATAACATTCCACAAAGGGCAGCATGATATAATGGAAATATCTCTGGACTTGGAATCAGAGAACCTGAGTTCAATTCAAAGCTGTGATATTTTGTATTTGTGAACCTTAAGGCAAGCAACTTCATGTCATTAAGACTTTCTTCATCTGTAAAATATGATAATAGTACTTATAAAAAGGAGGAAAGCAAAATGCTGCATAAATGACAGTCATTTAATCAAATTAAATAGATGAAATACTTCTATAATTTTTATGTCTTTAAATATTGAAAAGAAGCCATATGAAGGGAGGTGTAGGAATTGCATAGTATGAAGGAACTATCTCTCTCCTTCTGCCATGTATATTGAACAGGTAATTATCAACTCACAAAGATAGTTAGAAAAAGATGCATATTCCATCCATTTTAGAAAAAAATATATACAATAATTAATTTTATTCAAATTTTCAAATAGATGGCAAATGAGTTTGAAATCATTGAGATTTTGTATGTATCTCTCTGTTGTTGTTGCTTGTTGTTGTTTTTGTTGTACGTATGGGTTTTAGTAGCCATGAGGCAAATACGCAATAAAATAATCCAAATTGGCACACTTCATTACTTGCCCTTAATGAACTGTCATACCTCTGGAAAAGAGGCTATCGTAAGCTGGAATCATCATCACTTCAAAAATACAGGGGCATATGCAGTGCCAGTAAGTCCCAGTTTCTTTGCAGATTGGACTAATTGCTAAGATTTACGTATTAAATTTAAACTGTGTGACAAGAGGATATTTCTGTCAATCTCCCTACAGGAAGTCTCCCTGTCATTGAAACAAAAATATAATTTATAGGCTTCTAAAGATGATGAAAAACCAGGAATGCAATATTGAGAATGCCTCTTTTGCAATTCACTTAGATACTCAAGGCTTTCAAAATTTTGCCTTGTGTGTGGTGGATTTCCTTAATTAGAGAAGCAAACATGTCAGAGTAATCAGATCCATTTTTTTTCTTTTTTAAAGAACCTTTCTTGTCCTGTATTTTACAATATTTTCCCTGATTTTTTTTATTTTAGCTATGTTCAGCTGTGTTTTCAACAGTATCTATTTATGCTATTAATTATACTGAAGTCCCTTTTCTTGTTGCTCCCTGAAATTTAAATAACTCATTTATTTTTAATTTTCTATAAAATCACAAATTACAGTTTAAAATAAGAGATTTTAATTTTATGTATTCATCCAGTTAATGATAAAATTTTTACTAATATGACAAATTAGAACACAAATCTCATAAAAAGATATTCATAATTTTTATCAACTTCCTTTCTCCCTGCTTTTTAAACATCACTATCATTGTGTTTTAATGATTTATCTTGTTTATGTGTAGAATCAGTAACAGATTAATATTGTGTAAAATATTTTTTCTGAGCTGTGTCTGTCACTCGAAGTATATTTATGAGCAATTATCAAAATCATTTCTTTAAATGCTAAATGAATTGCAGTCTCTCTAGGCAATAAACACCTTTAAAAGCTTACAAATAAATACTGACCTCACATATTACCTAAAATAAGAAGAACATGATTTCTCTCACAACTTTTTTTGCTCTGCTAAAGGAAAATTTATAAAAAACAAGTTAGGTGGGTCAAATAAAATCTCACTTATTTCCAAATGAAACAAGATCTTATTTATGTGACTAAGGACTTTTGGAATGAGGAAGTAACTCAAATTAACCAAATGAATGTGATGATGAATATGTGTACTGCAATTATGTCATCATGAACTAAGTTCAAGTGTGGTTTTTCTAGTCCTTTCTTACTGACTGGAAGTAGTAGATGTAATTCTTTAAGAATCATTAATGAAAATGTGTTTAATTTTCACTGAGTAATTCGAAGCAGAGGGGTATGGAAATGGCAACATTTTTAGGGTTTTGTTGTTGCTGTTGTGTAACTATTACCTCAGTCAGGTCCTTCACTCTCAGAAAATATTTCCCCTATTGAATTACCTCAGGCTATAATTGTAAATGTCTTGAGTTTTTAAAAAAATGTTGTTGAAGCTCCTTTTCCCTACATTGCTTTTACTTTCCAATGTTTCCTCCTTTGTTTCCTGTCACTCCATAGACTCATTCCTCTGGTAACAAAGTCCATCATATGACTGTATTTACTTATCCCAATATAGTACAGGTTGCCAAAATTTGTGAAGAAATCCATGGAACAAACAGGATAACAGTCTAAGACAATACAATGAGCTTTGCACAAAGTGAAATGCTATCACAATTGAACAGAAACAGTGCTCATTTAGAGTATGATAGGTATCTGAGACCTCATTTGCCAGGGAACATAACTGAAGGACCTAAGGGATAACTTTAGGAATTTTAATCTGTACATGAGTGGCAGGGACTTCTGATAAGCGATTTTCTCTTATATAGAGCTCACTGGCAGTACTGGTTTAGGAAGAGAGAAGGATAACTTTGGTTCTTGAGATTTTAGCTGTGATTCAAAAAGGAAAGCTATTTCTTTGGGAAAAGTAGTGTCCAGTCTCAGGGATGCTAATTAGGTCCCTGTGCAATGAGGTCACACATGTTCCCTAGGTCAAAAACATTATATAATAATAAAGGCTCTTCCCACGTGGTTGCTTTTTTTAAAACAGAAGGGTAAGAATCACAAGAAGTTAAAATTGACAAGTACATCTGAATTAGTGATACTGACATTCCCATCTGCTGCGGTCCTTCAGTCTTCAGTTAAGACTTCCACTCATGAGAAAACTCCTACTTCGAGGGGCAGTTCATTTCATTTTGGGAAAGTTCTGATCATTAGGGGTGGCTTCCTTTATACAGAGCCTAAATCTGTGTGCAACCTTAATCCTATTACACATAATTTTGCTTTTGGGAGATAAAAGAATAAGCCATGAACTTATTTCACTTGACTTCATTTCAAATATTTGAAAATAATTCCTTGTCTCTTCTCTAGTTCCTTCAATAGATCCTTCTATAGAATACAGTTAGACAGGTAAGTGGTTAGAGTGCTAAGCTTATGAGTAAGAAAGACCTAAATTAAAATACTGCCTCAGACACTTTCCATCTGTGCAACCCTGGAAAAGTCATTTAAACTTTCTCAACTTCTGTTTCTTCACCTGGAGAATCAGAATAATAATATCTCCTGTCTGACATGGTTCTCAAACGAATAAAATGAGATAACATAGGTAAAATAAGCTCCAAACCTTGAAGCACTATATACATGCTGGCTATTGGTGCTGCTGTTGTGGTCATTGTTGACCTGTCAATGATGATATTTTTTATTATCTCTATTTTTAACCTGTTCCTGTTCTAATATAGCTATGGCTGTTTCAATGCCTATCCCAAAATCCAAAATTGAACATAATCTTCCTTTTAAATTAACCTCATTTTTAGTGTTCTACTATCACTATCATTGAACTTAGATGTGCCCCCTCTCCCCTCTCTTCCAGAGACAGCATATGGTTTTATATAGGTTGTACACATACATTTCTATTAAAAACATTTCACTGTAGTCCTGCTGTAAAGAAGAACTAAAATGAATGGGAGAAAACATACAACAAATCAAAATGTAATACACAGAGACACACAAAAATGATCTGCTACATTCTGCTATTGAATTCCATAGATCTTTCTCTGGATGTGGAAGGCATTTTGCCTCAAAAGATCACTGGGAATTTTTGTATTACAATGAAGTTCCAAGCCTACCAGAAAATACTCTCATACACTGTGGTTGTTGCTGTGCACAGAGTTCTCGTGGTTCTATTCCTTTCGCTCAGATCACATAAGGCTTTCCAGGCCTCTCTGAAGTATTCCTGTTCATCATTTCTTATAGCATAATAGTATTCCATTACATTCATATACCAGGATTTATTCAGCCATTCCCAAGTTGACGGGCATCCCTTGATTTCCAGGTTTTAGTCACCAAAAAGAGGGTTGCTATAAATATTTTTGTTCATGTGGGACCCTTTCTCATTTTTGTGATCTCTTGGGGATACAGTCCTAGAAGCTAGAAGCAATATTGCTGAGTCAAAGCATATGCATATTTTTGTAGCCCCTTGGGGACAGTTCCAAATTACTCTCCAGAATGGATGGATCAGTTCACAGCTCCACCAACAATGAATTAGTGTTTCAACTCTCCCATATCCTCTCCAACACTTATAGTCTTCCATGTTTACCAATCTGATAGGTGTGATGTGGTACCTCAGAGCTGTTTTAATTTGCATCTCACTAATCAATAGTGTTTTAGAGCATTTTGTCATGACTATAGATACCTTTAATTTCTTCCTCTGAAAACTACCTGTTCATATCCTTTGACCATTTATCATTTGGGGAATGACTTGTATTTTTGTACGTTTGACTCAGTTCTCTATATATTCTAGAAATGAGGCCTTTGTCCCTGAGATAAGCTGCAAAAATTCTTTCCCAATTTTCTGCATCCCCACAAATCTAGGTTGCACTGGGTTTGGTTGTGTAAAACCTTTTCAGTTTAATGTAATCAAAATTATCCATCTTACACTTCATAATGCTATCTCTTCTTTAATCAAAAATTCTTCCCTTCTCCATAAATCTGATAAATACAGTATTCCTTGCTCCACCAATTTGTCCATAGTACCAATCTTTATACCTAGATCATGAACCCATTTGAACTTTTTTCTTCTGAATTGTGTCAAGCATTGGTCTATGCCTAGCTTCCACCACACTGTTATCCACTTTTCTCATCAATTTTTGTCGAACGTGAGTTCTTATCCCAGAAGCTGGGTTCCTTGGAGTTATTGAACAGTATAGTGCTGTATTCCTTGCCTATTTTGTCTTGAGTACCTCGTATATTCCACTTATCTACCCTTCTGTTTCTTAGTCAATGCCATGTGATGTTGATAACCGCTGCTTTATAATACAATTTGAGATCTGGTAGCACCAGGCCACCTTCCCTAGCATTTTTTTTTCTATTAGTCCCCTTGATATACTAGACCTTTTGTTCTTCCAGAAGAATTTTGATATTATTTTTTCTAGCTCTAGAAAATAAGTATTTGTTAGTTTAATTGATATGGCACTAAATAAGTTAATTAAGTTAAGGCAGAATTGTCATTTTTTATCATATTGGCTCGGCCTACCCACGAGCAACTGATGATTTTCCACTTAATTAGATCTGACTTTATTTGTGCGAAAAGTGTCTTGTAATTGTGTTCATATAGTCCCTGTGTTTGTTTTGGCAAGTATAGTCCCAAAAATCTTACAGTGTCTACTCTGGCTTTAAATGGGATTTCTCTTTCTATCTCTTGCTATTGGGCTTTGTTACTAATATAGAGAAATGCAGAAGATTTATGGGAGTTTATTTTGCAACCTGTAACTTTACCAAAGTTGTTTACTACTTCAAGTAGTTTTTTACTTGAGTCTCTGGGATTCTCTAATTATATCATCATATCATCTGCAAAGAGTGATAACTTAGACTCTTCTTTGTCTATTCTGATTCCTTCAATTTCATTATCTTGTCTAATTGCTACAGCTAAAATTTCTAGAACAATATTGAATAACAGTGGTGATAATGGGCATCCTTGTTTCACCCCTGATCTTATTGGAAATGCATCTAGCTTATTGTCATAGCATATAATGCTTGCTGAAGGTTTTAGGTAGATACTGCTTATTATTTTATGGAAAATTTCCTTTATTCCTATGCACTCCCGTGTTTTGAACAGGAATGGATGTTGCATTTTGTTAAAAGGGTTTTTTTTGCATCTATTGAGGTAATCATGTGCTTTCTTTTAGTTTTGTTGTTGATATGATCAATAATGCTAATGGTTTTCCTAACATTGAACCAGTCCTGCATTCCTGGTATGAATCATCTCTGGCCATAATGTATTATTATCATGATAAATTGTTGTATTCTCTTTGCTAAAATCTTATTTAAAATTTTTGCATCTATATTCATGGAGAAATTGGTCTATTATTTTCTTTCTCTGTTTTGTCTCTTCTTGGTTTAGGTATCAAAACCATATTTATATCACGAAAAGAATTTAGCAGTACTCCTTCTTCCCCACTTCTTCCAAATAGTCTATATAGTATTGGAATTAACTGTTCTTTAAATGTTTGATAGAATTCATTTGTAAATCCATCTGGCCCTGGAGGTTTTTTCCTAGGGAGTTCATTGATGACTTATTCAATTTCTTTTTCTGAGATGGGGTTGTTTAAGTATTCAACTTCCTCTTCTGTTACTCTGAGCAACTTACATTTTGTAAAATACTCATCCATCTCATTTAGATTGTCAAATTTATGAGCATAGAGTTGAGCAAAGAAACTTCTAATTGTTGTTTTAATTTCCTCCTCATTGAAGATAAGTTCACCTCTTTCCTTATTGATATTGGTAATTTGGTTTTCTTCCTTCTTATTTTAATCAATTGACCAAAGTTTCATCAATTTTCTTAGGTTTTTTTCATAAAACAAACTTAGTTTTATTTATTATTATTTTATTATTATTTACTATTTATTAGTTCAATAGTTTTCTCAATTTCCATTTTATTGATCTCTCCTTTGGTTTTCAGTAATTCTAACTTAGTATTCACTTGTGGATTTTCAATTTTTTCTTTTTCTAGCTTTCTCTGCTGTATGCCCAAGTCATTGATCTCCTCTTTCTGTATTTTATTCATGCAGGCATTCAAAGATATACACCTTCCCCTAATAACTGCTTTTGCAGTATCCCATAAGATTTGGTAGATTGTCTCATTATTGTCATTGTCTTCAATGAAGTTTTTGATTATTTTTATGATTTGTTATTTAACCCACTCCTTCTTTAGGATTAGATTGTTTAGTTTCCATTTAATTTTTGGTTTATCTTGCCATGGTCTTTTCTTACATAGTCTTAAAGTGAACTCTGCTATGCATCAGGGAGAGCATTGGTTCCAATGTCAGAAGACTTGATTTCAAATTTCACATCCTATCCTTATTATCTTGTGACTATGAATACACAACTCTACTCCTAAGGGCCTCATGGACTATTTGACATTTGAGGCCTCTTTTAGCCTTGATATATGATTCTATGAAGAATTGTCTTACCAAACATACTATAATAAAACTCTCATCTGTTTCTTATAGAAATTTCTTTTTATTACTGTAGGAGAGTATATGTCAATATGCAATATTAGCTAACTGTGCTGTCCTCATATAGTACCTGTACAGTTATATTATGGACATAAGAAAGAAGCTATGAATTTTTCATCTTCATCTTTCATCTTAAATTTTAATGAATCTTGCTTTCTATATCTCTATAAAATAAATTGATAGAACTGTTGAGCTGCGTATGGTAAAACCTAGATATCATGACATTCCACTATAGATCTCTTCAAAAATTGGAATTGATCCATTAATTCTATCCTTTAGACCTAGTCATTTAAACAATTCGGAATCTACTTAAATATACTATCATTATGTTCGCTGATTGTATGCTTATTTTTTATAATGGAAAGCTTTTATTTGAGGTGAAAATATACTTTAGAGAGAAGAAATAGAGATAGATAAAAGAGAACAAAAGGAAATTGGTCTCAATGGAACATTTTTTTTAAATGCAGGAAGGACCAGAAAGAAATTCACAATGGGGCAGAGATAAGCACCATCATGTTGGTATTCCAAGTTAAATTTAATGTGTTTTTAAAATGAACAATGCTAGAGGCAAAGCATGTGTTTTAAAAAGAATTCAGAAGAAAAGTTCAGAAAATGAAATTGAGATGGCTGCATAATATTTGTATTCCCATGTTAAATTTAATATATTCTTAAAAATAAACAATCATCATGATTATTGTACTAGAGATGCATGCTTTACGTAGTTTTGTTTTCTGTTTATTTCATATGAAAATCTTCATGTTCATCAAGTCAATACAATCTATAAATGTGTCAAGCTCATAAATTTATTGAGTAATTTTATAATTTGTTTTGTTTCAATCCAGTTATTCTAATACTTTCCTCGAGAGTATTGCCACTGTATTAATAATAAAATGAGATTACTGCACCATGATATATATCTAATGAAGACAAAATAATTCTTAGTGACAACCATTTTCCTTTCTAAATGTTCACAAACCAAGTCTTTAACAAAATGTTCAAAAATATTGCCAGAAATAAAAGTTGGGTACAATAATATATATTCTAATATGAAGACCCACTACCCAGTAACCACAGATAAAATTTGTGCACACCTGAAGACTTCGAAGACAATCAGACTCCTCCCCACTATATCTTTACTTGTTTTTAGTTTCTGCTACTTTTTAAAGTCTTTATATTCTGTTTTTTCTAGTCAAAGAATATTGATCCAAAACTGAGATGGTATTTATAGGGACAAATCTTATGTTTTGGTAAAAAGTATCAACTTCACAATATAATATAGATATTATAAAGCAATATGGGGATTCATCTGAAAAAGATCTGAGCATTTTGGGGAATTACAAATTGATGACTAAAAGCAACGCTAGCCTACACTAGGAGAAGTAGTGAAATATGGTGTTCAGTTCCAAGAAGAGGATAGTCCTAATATACTCTCTCCTAAATAGACAATGTCGATTGTGGTATGTTCAGTTCTAGGCGCTACATTTTATGACTGGAATTCATATTCCAAAGACTTCTGAGACAGGGAAACCTGAACTGTGAAAAGTCTCAAGACCATGAAGGTAGGTTGAAAACAACCAAGATATTTTGCTTAGAAAATACTTTGGTGTGGGGAGCATTCTGCTATCTTTAATTATTTGAAGGGTTTTTTCTCTCTTTAGTGACTAATGATCCAATATCCTTTCTTCTATCTTCATCAGTATTGACCTCTCTGCAGCATTTGACACTTTTCAAATATTCTCCTCCTATATATTAGGGGCATCTAAGTGTCATTGTAGATAGAGAAATGGACTTCCAATTTGCATGAACTGCATCTTGACTCAGATTAGTTCCTCTAGCTGTCTGACCTTGGATATGTCACTTAACTTATCTTAGCTTCAGTTTTCTGATCTGGAAATGCAAATAATAATAGAACATATTGCAGAAGTATTGTGAAGGTCAGTTGAAATAATCTAGTTAGAGCATTTTGAAAGCTTAAGAAGCTATATAAAGGGTTTGTGGTTGTTGCTCCTGTTATTTTCTCACCTCCCCGAATTAGATCTTCTTCTTCTTCTTCTTCTTCTTCTTCTTCTTCTTCTTCTTCTTCTTCTTCTTCTTCTTCTTCTTCTTCTTCTTCTTCTTCTTCTCCTCCCCCTCCTCCTCCCCTCCCCCCCCCTCCTCTTCCTTCTCCTCCTCCTCCTCCTCCTCCTCTTCTTCTTCTTCTTCTTCTTCTTCTTCTTCTTCTTCTTCTTCTTCTTCTTCTTCTTCTTCTTCTTCGACAGAGAGAGAGCGAGAGAGAGAGAGAGAGAGAGGACAATGCAAACAGTTTACAAGAGGCAAATTTAGACTTGGTGTAGGAAGAAACTATTAAATATCAAAGGTATTTAAAAATTTCATGGACTTTCTCAGAAGTTAGTTGTTTCAATGTCAGCTGAGGTCTTTGGGCAAAAGTGAAATAACTTGTCAGATATTTGTTCAGGTGTGATTTTTAACTTTAACTCTAAAGTACCTAATAACTCTTAACTCTCCTTCTCCATTATTAACTCCTAAATGGAGTGACTACTTCCTCCTGAGATTCACATGATTTCTACATTAACAATAAATTCTTTCAGACTGATTACGATCAGGTCCAGAATGCTCATTTCCTTTATCACTTTTCCTACCTTTAAGAAAAGAGGACAATGCTTAAGAAAAGTTAAAATAAAGCATCCATTACTTTTCATTTATCAAAGAGTTATTTGAATAGTTAAGGAAGGACTTTCTTATTTCATGTTTTTCCCCCCCTGTTTATGATGTTTTTTGTGCTCCCTATCTGTCAGAGCACTCTGAAATATAGTCCCCCACCCCCTGCCTTTGCTCCATTAGTCCTCTCCCAAATTCTCTCCACCATGTTTTTTTCTCGTTCCTGGATTTCCTCACACGAATATATTTTTGAATACAAAATGCTATTCTGCAACTTTAAGAAAAATCTGTTATATTTCTTTTAAATACAAGGAAATTTCCCACAGTCAACAAACACTTATCAATCCATTCGTAATATTGCACAGGATGAAGCAACAAAAACATTCTAAAGAAAAAAGAAGAACAAGAAAGCAAAATGTCTGTCTCCTGAGGCTGAGAAATAGCTGAGAAAAGAAGAAAAGTGAAAGTGAAGAGAAAAAGGAAAACATATACCCAATATAATGCAGAATTCCAGAAGATAATGAGAGATACGGTTTTCTTAAACCTTATGAGTAATTTAATGAGTATTTTAACTGAAAGGAGCAATTTAAAGAACCTGAAGAAAAAAATATGATGGGAAAGAGAGATCACTTCAAGAAAATTAGAGACATCATGGGAAATTTCATGAAAAAAATCAGCACGATAAAAAGTCAAAATGATACATTTTAATAGCAGCAGAGATTAAGAAGTGGGAAGAACACATTTTAAAACTTTGCAAAAAGATCTTAACATCACTTACAACCATGATTGCACGGTTACTGATGTAGAAACAGGCATCCTGGAAAATGGAGTAAAGTGGGCCTTAGGAAGGGTTACTAATAATAACGTTAGTGGAGATAGTGTAATTCCAGTTGAGCTATTTAAAATCCTGAATGATGGTGTTATTAAAGTGCTTCACTCCATATGCCAACATATTTGGAAAACTGAACCATGTCCACTGCATTGGAAAAGATCAGGTTATGTCCCAATCCTAAAGAATAGTAATGATAAGGAATGCTCAAATTACTGAACAATTGCACTTACTTTACACATCAGCAAAGTTATGGTTAAGATACTGCAAGCTAAGGTGCAGCAATATGTGGACTGAGAATTACCAGAAGATCAGGCTGATTTTCAAAGAGATGGAGGAACTAGAGACCAAATTGCCAACATTCATTGGATTGTTCCTAATTCCATTCATTGGATACTTTCTAAGTAAGGGAGTTACAGAAAAAAAATCTACATCTGCCTCATTGACTGCAGTAAAGTCTTTGACTGTATGAATCACAATAAAATTTAGCAAGTACTCAAAGAGATAGGAGTACCAAATTATCTTACTTGTCTCTTGAGGAATAGGTATGAGGGACAAACAACAATTGGCATTGAACATGGAATAACTTTTTGGTTTAAGATTGGAAAAGGAACATAATACAGCAATATATCAACACTTTATTTATTTAAATAGTATGCAGAGTACATCATGCAAAATACCAGGCTGGATGAAACAAAATCTCAGATTAAGTTTTCAAGGAGAAATAGCAAGAATCTCAAACACATAAATGATAGCACTCATGCAAAAAGTGAAGAGAAATTAAGACACCTCTTGATGAGGGTTAAAGAGGAGAGTGTAAAATTTGGCTTGAATCTTAGCATCAGAAAACCTAATATACTTTCAACTGGTCCCATTACTTCCTGGCAAATATAGGGAGAAAAAATGGAAGTATCAAAGTCTACATTCTTGGGCTCAAAGATCACTGCAGATGTTGGTTCAGTCATGAAATTAAAAAATACTTGCTCCTTGGAAGGAAAATTATGCAAATCTGGATAGCATTCTAAAAAGCAGAAACATCTATCTGCCTGCCAACAAAGGTCCAAATAAGTCAAGGCTATGTTTTTCCAGTAGCAATCTATGACTATGACAGTTGAACTATTAGGAAAGATGAGGGCCACAGAATTAATACTTTTGGATTATGGTACTATCCTTGGGCAGCAGGGAGATGTTATCAGTCAATACTTAGAGAATTTAACTCAGGATATTCATTTGGAGGTCAACTTCTAAAACTGAAGTTTAAATTCTTTGGCCACATAATGAGAAGATTTGACTCATTGGAAATAAAAGAAACTTTGAAGTTGGGAAAGAATGTTGGCAAAGGGAGAAGAGGAAGGCAGGGGATAAGATGGACAGTTTCATTGAAACAATTATCATGAACTTGGACAGACTTTAGGAGATAGTGGAGAATAGAAGGTCTGGATGCAATATGATCCATGGGGTCATGAAGAGTTGGACACAACTGAACATTTGAAAAACAATATGTACAAGGCATTATGCTAAATTATGTGTATCATACCCATGTTCAAGTCATGGTGTAAGTGAAATCGTGTAAGTCTCATCCTGTAAGTGAAATTGAAATTTATTAAGTCAAAATGACCTTGTTTTATTAATATTTTTAGGTTATTACATTTATTACACAAAGTTTACCCAATGGTATATACATTTGAGGGTGTGTGTGTATGTCTTTGTGTGTGTGTGTTCTTAGATCTTATACAAAGTGTGTCCCTATGCTCTATTTAAAGAAGTACCTTGCTGGTCTTAATGGTATACTCTGTAGGAAAAATATATAGGACTAACTTTCACTTTCTTGATCACACTCCATGAAAATATATGAATTTCATTCAATTAGTTCATCCTTCTCCCATAAAGTCTATAATTCAAGCCACAGTCCAGAAATATGGGTCTAATCATCAAATACCATGTCCATTAACAAATAAGTCTTACTCTTACAGATTTCCTACTTACAAATGGAAACAACAAGGATAACATCAATGAGCCATCTAAATGTGTAATATTCTTATTCAGACTTTTTTTTAGTAAGGATTCCTAGGTTTCATCTGATGCTATCATTTGTCCACTCACAAATCATGAATCTTGAAAAGCAGAGAGGAATGACCAAGTTTCATATGCCTTTGGACAGTCTTTGCCATGTCCCAGGTATATGGTCTGAAAAGATAATCTTCCTCCTTCCTTTCAATGTCAGTTCATTGTATATGTAAGTGCCCCTTGGTTCTGAGTCACAAACCACTACGCTGTTTTTTTGGAAGCACAATGAAGATTGGAACTGGAATCTTTGAATTATGAGTTTAGATTTAACCTGAAATGCTTATTAGCCATCTAGCCTTGTGTAAGACTGTGTCTCTGTCTGACGCAGTTTCCCTATTTGGAAAATAAGGCTAATATCTCTTTTCTCATGAGGTTCTTGTGAGGATAAAATAATATTTACAAATTACTTTACTTACCTTAAAATACTACATAATTGATAGCTATTTTAAAAATCACATTCAGTACAGAATAACCTTTCCCCCCCCAATTACACTTCTAACTCACACCATCATTGAATGGCACACAAGAAGTTGATTTCTTCTTAACAGGAACAGCTTTACTTTCTGCAGGAAAATTATAGTAATGGTTAATGGTTAGAAATGCTCAGTGGTGATTTTTCTTCTTCCTTTCCTATATTTTCTACCTCCTGACATCTTGATAAAAGTTAAAGAATTGAAAAGCCTCCTCAAATTCAGATATTCCTGCTCCCTAATTTTACAGATGTGAAAACTGTTTTAAAGGAATAGACATATCAATTAGGAATGGATGCAGATTTGGGTATAAATATGGAGAGATATATAGATATGTAATTTGTCTAAGGTCCTGCCACTATGAAGTAGCAGGGCCAAGAATATAACTGAGTTCTCTTAGGACTTAGTACCATATTCCTTTAAGTACACTTGAAAGATGTTTTTACTCCCGAAAACTCATATTCTAATTCCTTCTACATCACGTGCAAGACTTTAACAGAGCCACACTGCGTTGGGATGATCAGGAATTTGAAGTCTTGCTGGTTCTTCTTTATCTCATTTGCCAATTGTCTTGGCTCAATGCTGTGTGATTCTTGATTACAGGGAAAATACTCCCAAATCCATTTATGTCTCAGAGGCTGACTACAGATGGCCACTGAATTGAACTGGAACTGAAATTTTGAATCAAGAAGTCACACTACTTTATCTGCAACCACAAGGGACACAGGCTGATATTTATCCAGTTCCAAGATCAGCAGGAAACCTGAGTGAGTGAGTAATGATCATTTATCAAAATGACTTGAGCTGCAACTTGGAATTCTTGCTAAACTTCATATATACCCATTCTAAACCAAGCAAAAGGTAAAAAAAAAATTGTTTCCCAAATCTTCAAAGAATTTAAAGTTGAAAACAATCATATTCAATCATCCATACCATTTGACAGATCTAAACTAAGACTGAGAAATTAGGTGACCTGCCCAAGTCCAGCTTAACTAGAATTAAGGAAATGAAATACACTATAATCTCCCACTCCATGTAATAATTCAGTGCTCAACTATTATATATTTGAAAGTTTCAAGAACAGAAATCTCATTGATTTATTAAACATGACCTCATTATAGTTTTGGATAGGCTTAATTGTTCTATATTAATTTATCAATTAATAAACAAATATTTATTCAACAGTTATTAAAGGTCAGGCATTGCCCTAGTCACTGAAACTTAGAAGCAAAATATATGCAGTTCTGTCTTGCAGAAACCCACAATCAAGCTTGGGAAGACAGAGAAAAATGAAAACAAGATAATGTTGTAGAGACAGCAATCACAGATGGAGAGATCAAGAAATGTATCACATGGAGGATGACCTTTGAATTGAGGCTTGAAGGACACTAGGGCTTCTAAGAAATTGAAGTGAAGGATAAAGTGAATTCTACATATGGATGGCAGTCAGTGCAAAGAATTGGGAAATAGAGTGCCATGTGTGATGACTGGTTAATAAGGTCAATTTGACTCCTCCCCTTAGCATCTGCTATGCTGCCTCCATCAAGTTCTCCATCTTCTGGGATAAACACGCTTATTTCCTTAAATATTGTCCATTTAATTATTTATATATTATTCAACATTCTAGTCACTCTCTACGGTTTCACTCATTTCAAGTTTGGCTTATTAAAATGGTGCACCTTGAAGTTAATAAAGTATTCCAGGAGTAATTTGATTAAAGATATTTTATTGATTAGCTTAATTGATATTCATTATGAGCTTGATTAGTTCAAGATATTCTGTAACTATTTTTATTTAAAAACAAAATGAATATTATTTCTTTGATTCAGAAGGAGGGAGGAGGTGAACGGATTCTTTTCCTTGCTCTCAAAAAAAAAAGATTCTATGAATCTACTTGGAGTCTTCCTCACTCTCTCCTGATAAAACCATGGCATGAGTAAAGCACTGGCCATTCGGCAATCACTTATAGGTCAACTCTTGCCATGTGATAATTTCATCTTTTCCTGAAATACACTAAAATTATTAGATAGCATCCCTTAGTGTTATTTTTCTTCAGAGTTCCATGTTGACTACCTATACAACTACCATTAATCTTTTTCATTGCCTTCCATATAATGCTAAAATAATAAAAGGAAGATGACTTCCAACAATAGATTGAGCTAGAGGAAAGATTTTTTTCCTATTCCTTCATTTTTTACATTTAGCAATTACCAAGCCCTATCAATTCTAACCCCATAAGTAGATCTTACATCCTTGTCCTTGCTTCAATTTCCCTTTCAACCATCCTAATAAAGGACCCAGGGACTATTATAATTGCCAATGAGTTTTCCTATTTTAACTCTCTCAGTCCAATATTATCAAAATAATGTTCTTTGTGCATACATTTGGTCTTCTTGTGTCTTTGTTAATTTTTTTCAATGTCTCACATTTGTTTATTGCAATATTTTGAGTAGTGAGTAAAATTCAGTTCCCTTCTTCCAGAAATCAAGGCTCTCCACGACCTGGACTTTTCAGCCTTCTCTTTCATTTCCTTCTTCCAAGTATTCTATAATATAACCAAATGGTCCACTTCATTTTCCTTTAACAAAAATTGTACATTCCCCTTCTACATGTCCTTTCCCCTCCTTGTGCCTAGAATTATCTGACCTCTCCTTCTTCTTGATTTTCAATCAGTTTTTTTTTTAAACTCAATAGTCTGGCTTAAAACCTTCTATATTCCATTTTACCAATAATAAATTCTTCCTTTTTTTTTGGAAATCATGCCACTTGGACTTGAATGTCTTGAATCAATTTATCTCTTACTGTTATACTGTAAAATATTTAAATGCATTTATAATTTACCCTCCTACTAGAAATTAAGCTCCATAATGTAAAATCATTGCCTAAGCTTTCTCTGCCCATGCCCCTCAAAGTAAACTTCAAGTGACATGAATTTAGTATTTGCTTAATTCAATGTATTTTATGAAGTATAAGCTTTTCATGTTATAATGAAAGATGTAGTATAACACTACATATCTGTTAGTTGGTTTGCTGCTGTCTTTCATTATCAAAGAGAATCAAAACTACAACACTATGTTTGTGATCCTCTGGCTTATAGGATGCCTGACATGCAGATTCTTCCTGCTTGGAAGTTTGGCATTTTTATTCTTTCTCCACTTGAAGCCCAATACGAAAGTTGTTGTCACTGTTGTTGTTTACCTCCTGATCAAAAAGGATCAAAATAATATCACTAAGTTGGTGTCAAGATACAGCGTGTCTGATGGAGGCTGATTAGACCAATAAGATGCTGCAAAAGGTCTACCACATGCTGAGCACAAATAGTCCACATGAACTTTGAAGTGATGTCTCTAACTTTCTGTATTTCATGTTTCACTCATAGAGCATTGCACCTTCCTTGATGGGGCACAGCATGTTTTTGCTTTGCCAACATCTCCCATGTTACACAATTGATTCCAAGTTTATTCAGAGAGACCTTGAGAGCATCCTTGCCTCAATACATATGACTATGCTGTAAGAACTTTCCTCGTGTGATTTCTCCACAAAATAGCCTTTTAGGAAAATATTTATTTGGCATTCAAACAACAGAGCCAGCCAATCAGAGTTGTACTCTTTGCAATAGAATTTGACTACTTGGCCATTTAGCTCAAGAAAAGATGTCACTCTCTGGTACCTTATCTTGCCATATGATAGAATTTTCAGAAGACAATTCAAATGAAACTGAATCAGTCTCTTGGCACAGTATTGGCATACTGTCCAGGTGTCACAGTCATATAAAAATGAAATCAGCACAATAGCTCTGTATATCTTCAGTTTGTTAGGCAGTCTAATATTTCTTCTCTCCCACACTTCATAAATAATAAATACCGAGGTAGTTCTGGCAATATGTCTGTCAGCCTCATCATCTATGTAGATATCCCTTCAAAGTATGCTGTCAAAGTAAATGAACATTTGCTGTAACCAATGATTTCACATATGAATGGGTAGTGCAGACTGGTGGAGAGTCTGTGTTTTCTTGATGTTAAGTGTTAGGTCAAAATGAGCACGAACAAAAGAGAATCAATCCATACTTCGTTGCATCTCATCTTTAAAGGTTGCATTGAGTTGGCAATCTTCAGCAAAAAAAAAAAAATCATGCACTAACTCTCCCTTCACTTTAGTCTCAACTTGTAGCCTTTAAAAATTAAATCACTTATCGTCAACGTGGTAGCTGACCTTGATGCCATGCTTTTCCCGATTGAAGGCATTTGGCAACATGACCGAGAATATCATGCGAACATGCATGAAAGCAAGCACACCATCTTTCTTTATTCCACTGATGACAGAGAAAGGATGAGAGCATCATCCATTATGCAGAATGACAAGCATGTCATCATCATGAAGCTAACATGTAACTGCTGATGAATTTCTCTAAGCAACTAAATTGTGATATAATTTTCCATAAGCCCTCATGACTGAGAGCTTCAAAGACTTTGGTTAGATCAAAGAATTTTGTACACATACCTGTGTTCTGCTCCTGGCATTTCCTCTGAATTTGTCAGGCAGCAAGCACCAAGTCAACCATTCCTCAATCATTTCTTAACCAACAATGGTTTTCAGGTAGATGACCATCGTGCAAGTGAAATATCAGTTTAGTAAGGAGTACTCTGGCAAAAATCTTGCTGTCAATGACTAAGGAAGAGGAACCACCACCATGATAGCCACAATGCAATATTTTTTTTTACTTTATAGAGATGAACAAGAGAGGCATCCCTGAACTGGGAGATAACCTCCTCTTGTCATATAACCTGGAAAATTTCTATAACTTCTGTATGAGAAGTGTACCCCACCCTGCCTTGTAAATCTCAGCTGGAATAGAATTAGCACCACCTGCTTTCCAACATGAGAGGAGTCTAATGACATTCCAAATCTCGTCTTTATTTGGAAATTTGGCTATATTGGTCAATGACTTCAGCACTGATTGATTATGCTCTGTTGAGAATGCTATGGACATGTTCAGCCCATCACACTTGAATGATGTCCTTACCACCAATCAATGTGTCTCCATCAACATAGAGTAGTTGAGATACACCATATGTCTTTGGTCCATAAATAACCTTCAGGGCATCATAAAAGCACTTTTGATGTTGCTCTCTTTCAGTCATTATTTTTGCCACATATTGCAGACAACATGTGTGCCTGTTTTTTTATGTTAATTTACATATTTTTAGTTTTCAACATTCACTTACATATGTTTTAAATTTTCTAACCCTCTCTCCCCTTCCCAAGATGACATGTAATCTGATATAGGCTGTACATATACATTCCTATTAAACATACATTCACATAAGTCATGTCATAAAGAAGAATTAGAATGAATAGGAGGAATTATGAAAAATAAAAAAAAACAAAACAACAACAAAAGAAAATACTTTGCTTCAGTCTTGATTCAGACTTCACAGTTTTTCTGTGGATATGGGTGGCATTTTCTTTATGAGTTTTTTGGAATTGGTTTAGATCCTTGTACTGCTGAGAAGGGCTAAGTATATCAAAGTCAGTCATTGCACAATGTGGCTGTTACTGTGCACAATATTCTCCTGGTTCTGCTCAATTCGAGCAATGTCAGTTACTGCAAATCTTGCAAGGTTTTTCTGAAGTCCTCTGACTCATCATTTCTTATAGCACAATAGCTTCCCTTTACATTCACATACCACAACTTGTTCAACCATTCACCATTTGATGGGCATCCCTACAGTTTCCAATTCTTTGCCATCACAAAAAGAGCTGCTATATATCTTTTTGACCAGATGGGTGCCTTCACCGTTTTTATGATCTCTTTGTATTACAGCCCTAGAATTGATATTGTTGAGTCAAAGCATATGCAAATTTTTATACTCCTTCGGGCATAGTTCCAAATTGCTTCCTGGAATGATTGAATCAATTGACAACTCCACCAACAATGAATTAGTGTTCCATTTTTCCCACATTTTTAACGCGTATAATTTTCCTGTTTGGTCATTTAGCCAACCCAATAGGTGTGATAGGGTACCCCAGAGTTGTTTTGATTTTCTATTCTCTAATCAATAGCGATTTAGAGCTTCTTTTCTCATATGACAATAGAGAGCTTTAATCTCTTCCTCTCAAAACTGTCTTTTCGTATGTTTTGACCATTTGTCAATTGTGGAATGACTTGTGTTCTTATAAATTTGATGCAATTCTCTACATATCTTAGAAATGAGACCTTTGTCAGAGACACCAGTTGTAAAAATTCTTTCCAATTTTCTGTTTCTCTCCTAATGTTGGTTGCATTGGATTTGTCTGTTCAAAACTTTTCAGTTTCATGTAACCAAAAATATCCATTTTGCATTTCATAATGTTCTCAGTCTATTGTTTGGTCAAAAATTCCTCCATTCTGCATAAATATGACAGATAAACTGTTTTGTACTCCTCTAATTTACTTGTAGTATATATATTCATATCTAAATCTTGTACCCATTTGGACTTTATTTTTGTATGCAGTGTCAGACGTTGCTCTATGCCTTTTTCTGCCATACTGTTTTTCAGTTTTCCCAGAAATTTTTGTCAAACTGTGAGTTATTATCTCAGAAGCTGGGATGTTTGAGTTTATCAAATAGTAGATTATTATGGTGATTGACTACTGTGTCTTTTATATGTAACCTATTACACTGATCTACTCTATTTCTTAACCAGTACCAAGTAGTTTTGATGACTGCTGCTTTATAATACAATTTAAGACCTTGTATGGCTAGGCCACCTTCCCTATCATTTCTTCTCATTAATTCCATTGACATCCTGAAACTTTTCTTCTTCCAGATTATTTTTAAAATCAGTTTTTCTAGCTGTATAAAATAATTTTGATAGTTTTATTGTCATGGCATTGAATAAGTAATTTTTTATATCCAAGTACATGGTCAAGTTTTATATGTGTGCCACGTACCACTGAAAAAAGGTATACTCTCCTTAACTTCTTTCTTCTTAATTTTGAGTCTAAGTTTATCAAGGTGGTGGGGGTATAGTCCCCACACTGGTATAGTTTTGCGATATTTTCCTTCCTGTAACTCCGTTGACTTCTCTAAGTTTTGGATGCTCTAACACTTGGTGCATATATGTTTAGTAATGATATTACTTCATTGTCTATGGTGTCTTTTACCAGTTTCCTCCCTTTTCTGTTTTAGTTGAATCTATTTTTGCTTTTGCTTTTTGTGACACTAGGATTGCTACCCATGCTTTTTTTTTCCTTTTCTTCAGATGAAGCATTTCTATTCTACTGCAGCCTTTTACATTTACCCTCTGTGTATGCCCATCTTTCAAATACGTTTCTTTTAAACACCCTATTGAAGGATGATAGTTTTTAATTCATTCTGCCATGTATTCTGGTTTTGTGGGAGAGTGCCTCCCATTCACATTCACAGTTATAATTATTATCTGTTTCTTTCTGTCCATCCTATTACCCCTGCCCTGTTTATGCTTTTATTGCTCCGTTCCCTTTTATCTCCTCAAAAGTGTTTTGCTTTTGACTATTGTCTCCCTGAATCTTTCCTCACTTCTCTCAGCACCCCTCCTTTTTCTTTCCCTTTTCCCTTACTACTTCTTCCCTTCCTTCTAACCGCTCCCTCATTTTTCTTTCCCCTTTTCCCTCCTACTGCTTGTAGGGCAAGTTAGATTTTTATGTTGAAATGAATATGTTATTCCCTCTTTGAAATTTCAAATAATGCTCGTTTCACTCCCTTCTTTACTTCTATTATGAAATGGTTTTCATTTCTGCCTCCTCCTTTCCACTTTGATTATTACAATCAGTTTTCACTCTTTAATTTGATTTTTATCATCACATCAGTTAATTTAAACCCACACCCTCTATGTTATCCTTCTAAATGCTGTTAAAAAGATACAGTTATCAAGATGTACAAGTATCCTCTGCCTATCTAGAGATGTAAGTAGTTTACTCTTGTTGAATAAAATTTTTCTTTCCTGTTTGCCTTTTTATGTTTCTCTTGAATTTTATTTGAAGATGAAATTTTCCATGGAGTCTTTTCATCAAAAAAGTCTGGAAGTCCCTTATTTCATTGAATACCCATCTCCTTCCCTGAAAGACTATGCTCAATTTTGGTGAGTCTTTGGTTCTTGATCCAATCTCCTTTGCCTTACTGAATATCATATTTCAAGGCCTCTGGTCTTTTAATGAAGAAATTGCAAGGTCCTGTATGAACCTGACTACAGTTCCATGATATTGTTTCTTTCTGTCATGGCTGTTTGCAGTATTTTTTCTTTGACTTCAGAATTCTGGAATTTGGCTAAAATATTCCTTTGCATTTTCAGTTTGGGTTCTTTTTCAGTAGGTGATGCATAGATTTTTTCAGTGATTATTTTGCCCTCTAGTTCTAAGACCTTCAGGTAATTTTCCTGGATGATTTCTTGATACTGTTCTGGTTGTTTGTTTTTTTTTTCATAATGACTTTTCAGTACAACAGTAATTTTTAATTTGTCTCTCTGGTAGTTATTTTTTTCTAGGTCAGCTGTTTTTTTAAATGAGGTATTTTACATTTTATTTATTTTTTTCATTCTTTTGATTTTGTTTGACTGATTCCTGATACTTCATAGAGTCATTAGTTTCTACTTGACCAATTTTAATTTTTAAGAAATCGTTTTCTTCAGTTAGATTTTGTTGCTCATTTTCCATTTGGCCAATTTTATTTTTAATGCATTATTTTTTCAGTGAATTTTTGTTTCCATTTTGTCAATTATATTTTTAAGGGAATTGTTAGACTTTTCTTCTCCTTCTCTAATTTAATTTTTAAAATCCTTCCTGAGCTCTTCCAAGAAGGTTTTTAGGGCTTGATACTAGTTCATATTCTCTTTTGAAGTTTGAGATCTGATTATATTGATAATGCTGTACTCTTTTGTATTCATACTTTGCTCTTCCCTGGACACATAGTAAAAATCTATAGTCGTCGCTTTTCTAAAATGCTTTTTGCTCTTTGTGTTTGTCCTTTCCCTGACATTTAAAGTGGATCTCTGCTTCAGGAGCACAGAGCCTCTGACCCATGCTTCTTGTTTTGGGGGCTAAGGGCTTCAGTCCCAGCTTTATACGCTGGGTCCTCTGGTTCTGGCAGCTTGAAGTTTTATAATGACGTTGCTTACCTGGTACTGAGTTGGAGCTGGCTGGTGTTTGCCAAAACCAGGTGCAATTTTTCTGTGTTTTCACAGAGTTATACTGAAGCATGTTTCCTGAAGTGTAGAGAAGGAATGATTTGGTCATTGGAGGTCTATTCCTCACCAAAGACTGTGCTAGAGCATGGGTAGGTTAAACTACTGATGGATGCCTGTCCATGGTGCAAGTGGTGGTTCTCTGTACTGATGTCTGCTGATACCCTTGGTCATGTGAAGACACATAGGGTGTCCTGATGTTTGCCTTTGCCTGCTCTACCACCTTGGGACTCAGAATGTCCTGCTGGTTTTCTGAGGTGTGGCTTGCTGTTGGAGTTCCTGGATGCCTCTCATCCTAATCTGGTTCCTTTCAGTCACAGCAAGACAGACCTTTCCTGTTAATACCCTTAGCCTCCAGAGCTAAAAATACTGATGTATTTTTTCTGCTGGATCCAGTGTTCCAAGAATTTTCCCGGGGTGTTATTTTCTGCGTTTTTTTTCAAGGTCAGTAAAAGAGAATCAGAGTGACTTACTGAGGAGGGGTCAAGGTTAACCTCAGGCAGTCAGAGAATCTGGTAGCTTCCTGTTCCAAAGAATTATGCTCTTTTATTAAGCAGTAAAAAGAAAACAAACAAAATAAAATTTTACTGTTTCTAACAACCTAAGGTTGTAATCACTGACACTCCCTCCATTCATCAGATATATCTTCTTAGTACAAATGCTGCCTTGCCCTCCCTTAGTTGTTTTGTTTGTTCACTTTAATTAATTAAATAATTTTTAGTTTTCTATATTCATTGCCACAAGATTTTTCATTCCAAATTTTCTTCCCATCTCTTTTCTTCTTCCCATCCTCATATGGCATGCATTCTGATTACCTCTTCCTCCAATCTGCCTTCCTTTTTGTCTCCATCCCATCCTTATCCCCTCCCCCCATTACTTTCTTGTAGGGAAAGATAGATTTGTAGATGCCATTGTCTATATATTTTATTTCCCAATTGCATGTTTTAGCACTTATTTTTAAAACTCTGAATTCCAAATTCTCTTCTTTTCTTCCCTCCTTACCCACTCTCATTGAGAAAGCAAGCAATTCAATATAGGTTATACATGAGTAATTATGCAAAATACTTCCATAATAATCATGTTGTGTGGGTGACCAGAGCCAAGATGGTAGAGTAGAAAGAGGCATATACTCTAGTGCTCCCCCCACAGCCCATAAAATAGCTGTAAAAATGACTCTTAACAAATTCTAGAGCAGCAGAAGCCACAGAATAACAAAGTGAAAGACATTTCCAGCCAAATGTAACCTGGAAGGCCTTTCCTGTGAAAGTTCTATCCCACAGGATGCTGAGCAGAGCTGAGCCCACCCCTGGACCAGCTGCATGGGAAGGAAGAGGACCTGAACAGGCCTCCAGGGCAGAATTCCCAGCAGGGAGGGTCTCAGATCCCTCAACCCACAAGCAATAAAGAAAGCTTCAAAGATCAGTACGGGAGGGTTTTCCCAGCCGGGTGAGAGGGGAGCAGGTGGCAGGTTGCTACAGCAGCCACAGAAGTAGCCTGTGTCCATTGTCTAGGCAGCTCAACTTAAAGCCTCTGGAGCAACTGAGCAGGGAATCTGAACTTCAGCCCTCAGAGGCAGCCCCACCCCTGCCTAAAGTCCCTGGGGAAATTGAGGAGATGATTTGAATCTCATTCCTGAACACTGTCTTTGGGGTAAGAGGAATACTAAGACTCTCTTCTTGACAAATGATTTAGAAGTCAAGTAATTGACTGGGAAAATGCCCCAAAAAGGGAGAAAAATAAGACCATAGAAGGTTACTTTCTTGGAACCAGTATCACCTTCCTCCTTTCAGATGAGGAAGAACAGTGCATACTGTCAAAAGAAGTCAAGGGGTCTGGCTTCAGTACCTCCAAAATAAATATCAAGTCGGCTCAGGTCATAGAAGAGCTTATAAAGCAAGTCAGCAGCTTACTAAACCAGAAAAAAGAAAATGCCGAGGAAAATAAAATCTTTAATAATAGGCTAGCTCAACTGGAAAAAGAGATCCAAAAAGCCAATGAGGAGAAGAATGCTTTAAAAAGCAGAATTAGCCAAATGGAAAAGGAGGTTCAAAAACTCACTGAAAAAAATGTTCTTTAAAAATGAGAGTGGAGTTCAGAGAAGCTTATGACTATACAATAAGCCAAGAAGTTGCAAAATAATACCAAAAGATGGGGAAAAAATGGAA
The DNA here is from genome assembly GCA_023548195.1 of Bettongia penicillata ogilbyi. Lineage (NCBI taxonomy): Eukaryota > Metazoa > Chordata > Mammalia > Diprotodontia > Potoroidae > Bettongia > Bettongia penicillata. The sequence continues at coordinate 6,168,737 of JAJHZJ010000345.1, read as the reverse complement.
GATAATATGAAACATCTTGTGGAGAAAATCAGTTGAACTGAAAAATAGATCTAGGAGAGACAATTTAAAAATTATGGGACTGCTTGAAAGCCATGATCACATACAGAGCTTAGACATTATCTTTTATGAAAATATCAAGGAAAACTGCCTGGATATTTCAAAACCAGGGGACAAAATAATGTTGAAAGAATCCACCAAACACCTCCTGAAAGAGACTCTAAAAGAGAAATTCCTAGGAATGTTGTAGCCAAATTTCAGAGTTCCCAGGTCAAGGAGAAAATATTGCAAGCAGCTAGAAAGAAAAATTTTGATTATTGTGGAAATACAATCAGGGTGATACAGGATCTGGAAGCTTCTACATTAAAAGATCGAAGGGTTTGGAATACAATATTCCAGAATTCAAAGGAAGTGGGATTAAAACCAAGAATCACCTACCCAGAAAAGCTGAGTATAATACTTCAAGGGAAAAATGGTCATTCAGATATGTAGAGGACTTTCAAGCATTCTTGTTGAAATGATCAGAGCTGAAAAGAAAATTTGACTTTCAAACACAAGAGTCTAGAGAATTATGAAAACGTAAACAGGAAAGAGAAATTACAAGAGACTTGCTAAAGTGTAACTGTTTACAATACTATATGGAAAGAAAATGTTTGTAACTCTTGAAACTTTTCTCAGTATCTGGGTAGTTTGAGGGGTAACACATGCACACACACACAAACACACACGTATATATATATATATATATATATATATATATAGAGAGAGAGAGAGAGAGAGAGAGAGAGACAGAGACAGAGACAGAGACAGAGAGACAGACAGACAGAGACAGAAACAGAGACAGAGACACAGAGAGAGACAAAGAGAGAGGGAAAGACAGAGAGCACAAGGTGGATCGAATAGAAAGGGATCATATCAAAAAAATAATATTAAGGGGTAAGAGAGGAATATATTGGAAGAATATTAAGGGAGAAATGGAATGGTCCAAATTATCTTTCATAGAAAAGGCAATAAAAAGCTTTTCCAGTGGAGGGGAAAAGGGGGTAGGTGACAGGGAAAAATAAAACTTTCTCTCATCACATTTGTCTCAGGGAAGGAATAACATGCACACTCAATTTCGTTTGAAAATTTATCTTACACCACAAGAACGTAGGGGAAAAGTGGATAAGTAGGGTGGTGTGGATGATGGCAGGGAAGGTAAGTGGGAGGAGGGAGCAATTAGAAGTAAATAGCTTTGCGGAGGGACAAGGTTAAAAGAGAGAATAGAAGAAATGAGGGGCAGGATAAGAGGGAGGGAAATTTAGCTAGTCTTACACAACATGACTATTATGAAAGTCATTTGTAAAACTACACATATATAACCTATCTTCAATTGCTTGCTTTCTCAGTGGGGATGGGTGGGAAGGGAGAAATGAAGAAAAGTTGGACCTCAAAGTTTTAGGAGTAAATGTTGAGAATTGTTAGCACATATAACTTGGAAGTAAGAAATACAAGAAATGGGGTATAGAAATTTATCTTGCCCTACAGGACAAGAGTATGGGGATAAGGGAAGAGAGGGGTCTTAGAAGGGAGGGCACATTGGTGAAAGCGGCAATCAGAATGCAAGGCATTTTGGGGTGAGGAAGGGGGAGAGATGGGGAGAAAATTTGGATCTCCAAATTTTGTGGAAATGAATGTTGAAAAGGTAAAATAAATAAGCAAATAAAATTAGGGGCATGTTTTCAGAGAAAGAAGACTTGTAGGAACTGATACAGAGTAAAATGAGCAAAACCAGGAGAATCATTTATACAACAACAAGAACATTTTAAAGACAACTCCAAAAGACCTAAGAACTATAGTCAATGCAGTGATCAACCGTGATTCCAGACGACCAACAAGGAAGCATGCTGCTCACCTCCTGATAGAGGTAACTGAATCAAAATGAAAAATGAGCTATATATTTTGTACATGACTAAAAAGGGAATTTATTTTGCTTAACTATGCATGTTCCAAACAAGGGCTTTGTGTCTTTTTTTTTTCTTTAATTGAGGGAGCCAGGAGGAAAATAAAATAAAGACTTGTCAATTAAAAAAAGAAGAGTTTAAAAAATGGACAACAAATTTCTTTTATTTCTGTCTCCTGCTAGGTTAAGACTGTTCTAATTCTTTTCAGGTTACTAAGAATCAGCAGAGAAAAAAGAATATTGAAAAGTTATGTGAAAATTACATCTAAAAGTTAATTCTGCTTCATGTATGTATTTCTTGTGTCCTCAACAGACTAAGCTCTGAGAGCAGATATCATGTCATATACTTATTTTCTATCCCCATGGCATCTAGGTACATTATCTGTATGCAAGAAATTGAATTGAATTAAAACAAACAGATGTTTTGGTCTGACCTGGGGCAGAATTTATCTTAAAAATCAGTACTTATCCATGTTCAAAATATCACTGAAAACAAAAGTTATTTTCTAATAAAGTACCCTCTTTCGTTCCAGTAAAAAAAAAAATTAAAAAAAATAAAGAATAGCTCTGAAGGGCAGAGCTACAATGGAGTATTGAAAGCAGGGACTTCCTTGAGTTCTCCCCAAAACTCCTCCAAGTACTTGTAAAAATAAACCTTAAACAAATTCTAGAGCAGCAGAACCCACAAGATGGCAAAGTGAAACTCATTAGTAGCCCAAGAGAACCTGCAGTGTAGACAGGAATGATCTGCTGTACCAGTCTGAGAGAGTAGCACAGTCCAGTGTGTGCCATACTGGGCCAAACTGGGCCCCAGCAACACATAGAGTAGATCTCAGGAAACAATAACTGTCAGTTGTGGTAGTTTCTAGACTTCTCAATCCACAAACATCACAGAAAACTTCGAGGGTCAGTAGGAATGTTCTGTGGAACCTAGAGAGGAGGGTGGTCCAGACCGAAGATGGTGGTGGTAGCAAAGGCGGCAGCCATAGCATCAGAAGAAGCAGCTACTTCTGGAGCTCTCACACCACAGATGGTAGTGGGGGCAATCCAGCAGCTGCTCAGAGGGGGTTTGCAGGGTCCTCTCTGCTGGCACTGAGGTAGGATTTTCTTTCTTTGACCTTGCTTGGATCTGGGTCCCAGGGCGCAGGCAAGGAGGAGAGTTGGCATGGTGGAGCTCATAGCAGCAGTAGAGAGGGAATCCTCCTCACAGTTGCAAGGCAGAAAATAGTGTTTGTTATCACTCATAGAGAAGAGCATAGACCAAGAAAGGAGTAAACGCCTCTACTTTGATCATACGATCTTAAAAAAACTAAAGATTTACAGATCCCTAGAAATATCTAAGAAAACAGCTGCACAAAACCCCTAAAGCATGGCACAATGCACTCTCCACTCTGGAAGCAGAGTCTTATCTTAGGAAAGAGCTAAATAGTCAAGTAATTGACTGTATGACCCAATAATGGAAAAATCAGACTATAGAATCTTACTTTGGTGACAAGGAAGATCAAAGCATACAAGTAGCAGAAGACAAGCCAAAGCTCCTACACCCAAAACCTCCAAGAAAAATATGAATTGGTGGCAACCTATGGAAAAGCCCTAAAAGGATTTTGAAAATCAAGTAAGAGAAGAAGAGGAAAATGGGTAGAGAAATTAGAGTGATGCAAGAAAATAATGAAGAACAAGTCAACAGCTTGCTAAGAAGGGAAGGGGATAAGAGAAGGGGGTGACAGAAGGGAGTACAGATTGGGGGAAGGTATAATCAGAATGCATACTGCCTTGGGTTGGAGGAGGGGAGAAATGAGGGAAAATTTGGAACTCTAAATCTTGTGGAAGTGAATGGTGAAACTATAAATGAATTAATTTTTAAGTAAAATTCTCAAAAAGTCATAGTTATTTAATTTGTAGAGAGTCACTTCAACTACTCACTGTGCTATTTTCACTATACACTGACAATGCTAACAGGGAAGAACTATACAAGGAGTCATGCTATTGTGGTATACTTCAAAGAACCTTGATTTGGAATCAGAAAATACAGTGTAAAGTCTTTAATTTTCCATTTATTCATCTGCAAAATGAGTATGTTATGTTAGATTTGCTTCTAATTCCTAAAATACCTAAATTCTAGTCATTTTTGTTTCTTCCTTACACATGAGAGTAAAAATACATCAAATTTAAATACAGCTTGCCACAAAAATCCTATATTACTAAATATATATTAACTAGGCAAAACAACATTAATAATTTGTAAGCTCTACATAGGAAGCATTATGATTTAACAGATAACAGAATGATCTTCAAGTAAGGAAGACTAGGCTTCCATTCCTGCTTTTGACATATGCTAACTTTGTGACTATGTGATATTCATTTAATTTCTTGATGACTTAATGACTGGTTATTTGCAATATTTAAAAGAGGCCAAGCATTTGTAATGCCATTAATGTTTTTTAGGAAATTTGAACAACTTTCTATCTCAAAACAATGGTGATCCAAAATAAATTTCTTTACTTTTGTTAAAATGTTTCACTGTATAACATATTAGAATAGGAAAATAATAGAAATTTTTAATAAAAATGACTTTCTTTTTTTGATTTTTTCAACCTGAAGTCATTATTTTCTTTATGAATTTTCATTTCCCAACAGAAAGCAAGGATTTTTTAAAGAAGTACACCAAGGGAAAATAGCTGTTAGAGACAAAAGTCTTATACTTCTTAGCCACCGGAAGTAGTGCCTTGATCTATATATAGCACATGTGGTGGCAAGGTAGGCAAGGCACTTGACAAATATTTATTTATTGAATTTTTTATAAATTTTAATTGAGAACACTGTCCTTAAATACAAGAGAGCTGAACACTAATCTCTTCTTTACTGTACTTATGGAATGTGTGAGAAATCATTCAGAGTTTAAACTCTTAATCCTCACATTTATACAAGAAGAGTGGTTGAACTCTTTCAGTCATATCTAACTCGTTTTGACTCCTTGGGGGTTTTCTCAGCAAAAATATTGGAGTGGTTTGCCATTTCCTTCTACAACACATTTTACAGATGAAGAATTGAAGTAAACATGTTTGTGTGACTTGTCCAGAGTCACACAGCTAGTAAGGTTCTGAATCTAGATTTAAACTCCATTCTTCTTGACTACAGGGCCAGCACTTCTGTCCTCTGAGACACCCAGATGCCCTATGAAATATCTCAACTTCCTCCCTCTACTATGAATTCAGCATTATTATCATCTAATCACCATCTTTTCTACCTTTGTCAGAGGAAACACTGTCATTTCTCCTTTTTAAGTCTAATCCATTCACCTGTGACCTTCATTCCACCTCCTTCCTTCACCTCCAGAAATTGCTCAAGGAATCAGTCCTTTCTCACACGGTTTCTTTGTCTCTACAGACTCCTTCACAACTGCCTGGAAACATCAGGTCTTCCTAATTCTAACAAAATTCTTATGACATTAATAATTTTAACATAATTTATCTATAATTATAATGTTTATAATATGTATACATATATATTTATAATACTAACATGTTTTCTCTGATCCTTCATAGAAAAATTTTTTCAAAATTTTTTCAAAATTTTCAAAATTTCAAAATGTGTTCCTCATCTGGGACCACCACTGTTTCACCAACCAGAAGACTTCCATAGACAATTTAAAACCTAGATTAGGAAAAGTATGACACATATCCATAGGACTGTGAATACCGCCACTCTATTCAGTGAACTCCAGTGATTTCCTGTTCCCTCTAAAATTTAATTTAAAAGCAAATGTTTGGTTTTTTTTAAAGTTTTTGCTATCTGTTTTCATGTCTTCTTATACCTACTTTCTTCCATATTACTTTGCAACCCAGTGACACTGTACTCCTTGATGGTTCTCCTATCACCCTCTCTCTCCTGACTCAAGATTCAGGATATTCTGTGCCTAGAACTGTATACCTTTTCATTTCCACCTCCTGTCTTTACAGAGGTTTCTTTCAAGTCTTAGCTAAAATTTCAACTTCTGAAATACACTTTTCTTAACCGTCCTTATTTTTAGTGTGCTCATTTTAGATTATCACCAATTAATTGTGTAAATGTACTTTTTCTTACTTAAAAGTACTTTTCTCCAATTACATGGGGATAGTTTTCAACATTCACTTTTGCAAGGTTTTGAGTTCCTAATTTTTCTTCTTACCTTCCCCCTCCCTTAAATAGCAAGTAATCTAGTATAAATTAAACACATACAATGATGTTAAACATATTTGCACATTGGTCATATCATGAAAGAAGAATCAAAACAGGGGAAACATGAAAAAGGAAAAAAAAATCAAAAAAGGGAAAATAGCATGCTCCAATCTGCTTTCAGACTCCATAGTTTTTTTCTGGATGCAATTGACATTTTCTAGCATGAATCCTTGGAATTTTCTTGGATCATTGTGTTGCTGTGAAGATCAAAGTCAAACATAATTAATAATCACACAATGTTGCTGTTGCTGTGCAATATTTCGCTGGTTCTACTCACTTCACTAAGCCTTAGTTTATGTAAATCCAGGTTTTACTGAACTAGCCTGCTCATCATTTCTAATATCATAACATTATTTTATTATATTAAAATACCACAGCTTGTTCAACTATTCCCCAATTGAAAGACATCACCACAATTTCAATTCTTCGGCGCCACAAAAAGTGGTGTTATAAATATTTTTGTACATGTAGGTCCTTTTCTCTTTTTCATGATTTCTTCTGTACAGCTATATCAAAGGGCATGAATGGTTTAGTTGCCTTTGGGAAGAGTTTCAAATTGCTTTCCACAATGTTTTCGATCAGTTCACAACTCTATACATCTTTGTTCCATTTTCACACATCTTCTCCAGAACTGATCATTTTTCTTTTGTGTCATACTATCCAATGTAATAGGTGTAACATGGTACATTAGAATTGCTTGGGGGAGCAAAGCCAAGATAAGGGAGAGAACTCCTCACCTAAGTTCTTAGACCAACTCCTGTAGATGCCTCTAAAAGGGAATCTGATCAAATTTTGGAGGTGTAAAATCCAATATAGGACAGACTGTGGCAGATTCACAGACCAGAGCAGGCTGGAAGATCAACAGAAAGGATCTGTTCCTCCTGGGTGAGCCCACAAAACACAGCACAGTGTGTTCCTCAGCAGCTTGGCTGATCAGAAAATCCCCAGGGCAGCCTCATGCAGCAGCAGCACAGTGAAAGGGCAGATTGGCAGCCCAAGGCAGGAGACCAGAGAAGTCAAGTGATTGACAGCCACTGAGTCCCAGGTATCAGATGCAGCCTCTCCCAAGTCTTTCAGTCCTCAGATCAAACATCCATAGGTCACCTAATTGATCTTCAGAGAGCCAAAATGGTGGAATGATTGGTAAATTCTCTCTCCCTCTCCACTTTTTTGACCTCAAAAGAACCATAAAATATATCCCCAGAAAAATCCTGGATCACTGAGAACAACTGAAGGGTCAAGAAGTCTCGCAGCACCAGAGGCTGGGAAAAGAGCTAAGGGGGATTCCTCTTATTGTGGCAGAGGCTACTTGGAAGGGGAGGAACTAGAACTCAGGCATGCTTCCGCGGTAGGAGAGAAGCTCCAGGGATGGTGGAAATTTGCACTAGGACCAAGGAATGAGCTGAGCTTACCTGTGCTCTAGCTCAGCTAAGGAGATCTCCTGTGACAGATCACATCTCCCCCAACACTTAACAAGATAGCCTCAGGGCTAAACCTTAAAATACAAAACAAAAGGAAAAAGAAAGGAACCTGCCCTTAACTTTCCCACACCAGCAGCTGAACAACAGATTCTCTAGCTTCTAACTGAAAGAACCAGAGGACACAACAAACAAAGACTCACCATCACGAGCAAGAAGCAAAGGAGGAGGGAAAAGACCATAGAATCTTTCTGTGGGGACAAGGGAAAAAACAAGATTACTATAGAGGTCGATATTGAGGCCATACTCCCATCTGAAACTTTACAAGGGACTATGAACTGCTCAAATGAACAGAGAGCACTCCTGGAATAGATAAAGAAGGAAATAGAAGAAAAAATTGCCATTGATTTAAAAAGTATGAAAAAGAATTCACTAATGAGAACAGCTCTTTAGAAAAGAAAATTGAACAAATGGTTTTATACTGAAGGTGGTCTAGTGCTACCACATCTCAAATTGTATTATAAAGAAGCAATTAACCAAAACCACTTGGTACTGGCTAAAAAACAGAAGAGTAGATAAGGGGAATATTCCAGGTATTCAAGACACAGTAGACAATGAATATAGCAATCTATTGTTTGATAAACTCAAGGACCCCAGCTTCTGGGATAAGAACTCACATTTCAACAAAAATTACTGGGAAAACTGGATAAAAGTGTGGTGGAAACTATGCATAGACTAATGCCTGACACCATAGACAGGAATAAAATCCAAATAGGTACCCAATCTTGGCATAAAGATGGATACTATGGACAAATTGGTGGAGGAAGGAATAGTGTATTTTTCAGATTTGTGGAGAAGGCAAGAATTTTTGACTAAAGAAAGGAAAGAAAGCAGTACAAAGTGCAAGATGGATAATTTTGATCACATTAAACTGAAAAGTTTTTGCACAACCAAATTCAATGCAACCAAAATTCAGAGTGATGTAGAAAACTGGGAAAGAATTTTTAAAACTAATGTTGGTGATAAAGGCCTCATTTCCAGAATATACAGAGAACTGAGTCAAATGTACAAAAATAAAAATCATTCCCCAATTGATAAATGGTCAAAGATTAAGAACTGGCAGTTTTCAGAGGAAGAAATTAAAGATATCTTTAGTCATATGAAAAAATACTCTAAATAACTATTGATTAGAGAGGTGAAAGTCAAAACAACTCTGAGGTACTATATCATACCTATCACATTGGCAAACATGACAGAACAGGAAGATGATAAACGTTAGGGAGGATGTGGAAGAGTTGGATCACTAGTACATTGTTTGTGGATCTGTGAACTGATCCAACCATTCTGGAGAGCAATTTAGAGCTATGCCCAAAGGGTTACAAATATATACATACCCTTGCACCCAGTCATACTGCCTCTAGGACTGTATCCATAAAAGATCATGAAAATGGGAAAGGGCACCACATGTACAAAAATATTTATAGAAGCACTCTTTGTGGTGGCCAGAAACTGGAAATCAAGGGTTTGCCCATTAATTGGGGAATGGTTGAATAAATTATGGCATATGAATGCATTGGAATACTATTGTGCTATAAGACATGATGAACAGAAAGACTTTAGAGAGGCCCCAAAAGATTTATATGATCTGTTACTGAGTGAAAGGAGTATAACAAGGAGAGTTTTGTGCATAGCAATGACGACATTGTGCGAGAGTTTTTCTGGTAGACTTGGAACTTCATAGCAATGCAAGGACTTAAAAAAGATTCCCATTGTTTTTCTAAGCAAAATGCCTTCCACATCCAGAGAAACAACTGCAGAATTCAATCACAGAATGTAGTAGATCATTTGTGTGTGTGTGTGTGTGTGTGTCTGTGTGCATTATGTTTTGGTTTGTTATATGATTTTTCCCATTCATTTTAGTTTTTCCACACAGCATGACTATAGTGAAAATGTATTTAATAGGAATGCATGTGTAGAACCTATATAAAATTGTATGCCATCTTGGGCAGGGAGGGGAGAGGTAGGGGAAAATAACAATCTAAGTTATGTGGTGGTGATTGTGTAATGCTGAAAAGAAATAAAATTAATTATAAAGAAAAAAAGAGTTGCTTGCATTTTTCTTATGAATAGAAATTTGTACCATTTTATATGATTATAAATACCTTTAATTATTCCTCTGAAAAGGAATCATCAATTAATCTATTAAGGAATGGCATCTTATAATTTTAATTGATATATATAATATATATACATATACATATATATGCTCTGCCTCAGTCTAACTTCCTGCTCTACCTTTCCTGTTTCACCCATTTAGCAAACTCCTCCCTCCATGTCATGTGACTGAGAGTCCATCACAGAGATCAGGTGGGACTAAGTTCAAAACAGTTCACATAGGCATATTAATAGGTGGGAAAGATCTTCCCATTCCATTACCATTACATTTGACCCCAAGAGCTTTCAGTTCTATTATTTACATTGATGGGAACTTAAGTGTAACTGCTATTAGCATAATTTCACAACAATATAGCAGGTGGTAACACAAAGTAAACAGGTAAAACTACATCTTAGGGTGAGAGCTTGAGCACAAGCACCCCAAAAGGTCTCTTCTTCTATCACTACTTCCTCCTGAGATTGGAGCACTAAGACTACGCAAGACAAATCTAGAAAATCCTTTAAACAAACAAACAGAGGTCAAAAAAAGAGACAGACAATAACCAAAATCAGGATAAATACAGTATCAGCTGTGCTTCTGGAGTCTGTAAACCCACTGGTACTGCGCTAATTCCTCTCATCCTTACTGCAGGGTATCTATATGTAAGATAGGCCTCTACCCAGTATCTCTTAATGATCTAGTTACAGTAGCTGATCCTTTTTTCCAGTATATGATTAAACTGATATGAGGACTCTAATCTTGCCTGTGTTTTTCTTTAATCTGAGCTGGGGCTTGGGCAGTTTCCTATTCTCCCTTTAGGTGTAATGAACTTGGATTCAACGATTTAGGAGGATCTGTAGGGGCAATTTTTACTTCCCTCTTCCACCTAATATTACGTCCTTTTCTTGGTACATTTTTGCATAGTTCAGTAGTTGGAAAATAATCTATTCTTCCAAAATCTATCTCTGCTTTTAATAGAGCAGTAAACAATTATTCCTTGTTCTTCTATTCTGATTTTGAATATGTTGGCTTTTTGTTCTTCTCTCTTGAGGAAATTGATCTTTCCTTATTCCCCAAAGTCACTTAAATGTGAAATCTTATCCAGCAACTCTGAAAGAAGGTGCCCAATTAGTAAAGTCAAAATTTGGTGCTTATATGCAGGAGGAGCTGTCCTCACTATTACATTTCTATGAGGAACTGTTAAGAGAGTGCTATGATAAGCGTCAACATCTCTGACCATTATTGCATTTTTCATTACCTCTTCCTTTAAATTTCTCATATACTCTCTAAGTGAATACCAGGGTCTATCTCCACTACACCACATAGATACAGATATTGCATCCTTTGGCAGAGAAAGCTAAAAATTAGTACCATTGTTACCTCCTTTGATATGGTAATCCCTAAAAACCTGTGTACAAAAGGATTCTGACTAATACCTGTAAATTTCAAACAATCTATGTTATCTACCCATACTTCTCTGGCCCTTTCCTCACTGATTCTCATCAGCCAAAATACTAATGATTCTCCCATTTTGGAGGTGAATTGACTTAAAATACCTGTGACCTCCTGAGTACAATCCTCAGTTACTTCCCTAAACAATGCATGCTTCCTATGGTTCTCCTGCTTCCTTAGTAATATTGAAAAAAATGTCTGCATTCCTAGAAGACTCCTCAACTAAACGTGTTTCATTTTCCTCCCATGTGTTTTCCTCCCCGGTGTCCCTCTCCTAATCAGGTCGTGCATGCACAAGAGTTGCATGCAACTTCCTATTGTTAGTTTTTCTCTTACTTTTTTAAACTAAACTCAAAGCTGTCTTTTCTGCAGCCACCTGATACCTTTTAGCTTGCTTTTCTAAAGGGAAGTTCTGATCCTGCACCATAGAAAGCTTCTCACGCCTATCAGCTGAACCTTTTCTTCCAGTATTTGTCTTTGTCTTTATATGTAATATGATAACTTGCTCACAGTGTCCATTCACTTCTACATAAACCTGCCATTTCTTTCCCTCATTCTATTGATTCCTTGTAAACAGCTTACTAAATCTATGGATTCTCCCTGCTGTAGCCTCAGTTCCCAGTTTTCACAAAGTCCTGTGCTAAATGTACACGGTAAATTCTCCCATCCCGGGATACAAATTTCCTTTCCTAGAGCCTTCTGGTCTCCAAGTAGAGGTTTTATGTTTTGTGATTCTATCCTCATCACCATTTGTTAAACCAACCCAATACCCATAGCAACTGCTATGAATATGCATGCATATTTCCAGGGTAAATTCAGAAAATACGACAAACTTTCTTCCTCAAAGACAAAGCCAAAATATTTATTTGGGACATTACGAGAGTACCAGGAGGTAAGATTTAACAGGGTACTTATCACTATTCAAGTGAGCACCAATATCTTAAACCTTCTTTCAGTCAGGCTTCCTCACAATAAACAAGATCCCCAGTCAAATTCCTCCCACCACCCATTCATAGTTGGCTTCTCTCATTCTGCTCTGCCTGCTCTTGCTCTCTGTTTGTTGTCTCTTTCTCTCTGTCCCTCTCTCTCTGTCTTTCTCTGTTTCTGTCTCTTTCTCTCTCTCTCTCTCTCTCTCTCTCTCTCTCTCTCTCTCTCTCTCTCTCTCTCTCTCTCTCTTCTCTCTCTCTCTCTCTCTCTCTCTCTCTCTCTCTCTCTCTCTCTCTCTCTCTCTGTCTCGAAAAAAAAATAGAAGAAAATGAAAATAGGCCCCTTTACCTAAAAAAACCCAGATATTTGATGTATAAAATAGTGGATACCAGATATAGTATAGCTGTATTCTACCACATAAAAACTGTATAATAACACAAAGGACTCATCCACACACAATAACAAATACCTAAAAAAATCAAACAATATACAAGAGGTAAAGACTATTGGCAAAATTTACCTTAACCAAGACAATTATCTAAGACATTTCCAAAGGACCCATGATGAAAAATGTCACCTACAGAGACAAAACATTTTTTAAACTTTATTTTCATCTTATTTTGTTTGTGTTGTCTTTTGCAACACAGCTAATACAGAAATGTGTTTTGCGTGACTTTCCATGTATAATCATTATCAAGTTGCTTACCTTCTCAAGATAGGTGAAGAAGGAAGGAAAAGAACTTTGAACTCAAATATTTCAAAACAATTATTTTTAAAAAATTATATGTAACTAGTAAATAGATAATGAAATAAATAAAATTATGAAAAAAAGATTATCAGCAAATTTGTGGAACTGCTGAATAGATACTGCAATTCACCTAAGATGTGAACTATCTGAGCAGAAGCACACACTTTATACATGTTAGTCGTTAGGATTATTTGATTTATTCTTCATTGTTGGACAGCTTCTCCAAGAAGAGTATAGTTTTAAGGAGTCTCTCAAACTGTGAAACTGACACCTGATTCAATAACTTCAAGTCTTTCAAGCTTACATGGTTGCCACAAATACTAGAACCATCCATATTTCAGGATTTATGCTTGTTTCATGATCACTATTTGTTTTTATCCCTTGATATAGGTGTCCAACTTGCATTCAGGAAAAGAATAAAAAAAGAAAAACAGAGCCAGGGAGTTGAGGCTGAGATAAAGAGACAGAAACAGAGATAGAAATAAAGAATCAGAGTGAAAGACAGTGCAAGAAAGAAACAGAAATAGAAAATTAAAATAGAAATAGGGAAATAGAGACAGAGACAAGATATTGATTCTCAATTTAAAACTATTGAGTGGAACTTTTGGTGGTGAGGTCAAGATGGCAAACTAGAGAAAATAGTTAGCTGAGCTGTCCCAACATTCTGCTCCCAACAACTTTAAAATAGCATACCAAATTGAATTCTGAAGTGGCGAAGCCAACAAATGGTAAGAGTGACATATTAATCAAAGGCAAAACAACATAGGAGGCAAGGAAAAGAAATCTGTAAATGAGGGGAAGCTGACCAGAGGCCTTGTGGATGATATCTCAGTGGTGGGACTAAGTGGTATTAACAAAAGGAGAAGAAACTTCAGGAGTTCTCAAGGCATAGACAGTAATGGATCCTGGCAACTGATTAGAAAAGTGATGATAGAGAACGATTGTGCTAGCCCTGAACACAGAACCAGATGCTGTTTGGCAGCTCCATTGGCTATATCCACTTCTGAGTCCTGTTTTAAGGTCATGGAAGAGCATTTTTAATGAGAAGGAAGTAGAAGCCTTGAGCGGGTTGAATTCTTCTAGACTCAATGTAACAGATATGCTGAAGAACAATATCATTTCCAACTCTAAGAGAGAAAGAGAAGTCAAGAAACCTTGTTGGCTAAAGGGCACAATGAAGACACACAGAACAGTAACCATAGCTCTCTCCAGATCACACTTCCTTGGAAGCAACAAAACTTGAAACCTCTCAGAACTAGCTCTGAAAACAGCAGTGGAAAAAAGTCTAAAGCTTGATAAAAGGTCCCCTACCTGGGTCAAGATGAAGAGTAAGCATAAAATTGTTTTCCCTCTCTTGTACTCACCTTTGAATAACCAAATAATCATAGAAGAACACCTCCAAACAAATCTTAGACCAGTACAGAGAACAGAAATATGGGCGGAGCAGTCTTTCAGTCTGAGAGACATAGAGGATCTGAAAAAAAAAGTCCTTATCACTTAAGTAAAAAGGGCGCATAGTCCAGGATAGGGAGTGTCCCAGCAAGTCAGCAGCAAGGTACACCCCAAAAACCAGCCGGAGAATTTCAGAGTCAGGATGGTGGAGCATGGAAACATCAACACCAGAATCCAGCATATGCCTTAGCATAGCCTAGGAAACCAGCAGACTATAGCTCAGAGAACCAACACGTGCTTTATTACATCTCCTGGCAGGGACGCATCATCCAGTGGCCTGAACTCCACCTTCTTTGAGTGCAGCCCTCAGTGGACAGGCATCCTCCAGGACTTCATTCATAGTCCTATGATATGTCATTTACAAGAAACACTTTTGAAGCAGAGAGATATAGACAGATAAAGGTAAATGTTGGAGTAGTACATGTTATGCTTTTTTTAAAAAAAGCAGGAGCAGCAATCCTGATTTCAAACAAAGCAAAAACAAAAATAGATCTAATTAAAGGACATAAGAAAGGAAACCACATCTTGCTAAAAGGTACGATAAACAAAGAAGTAATATTAATCCCAAACATAAATGCACAAAGTGGTATAACATCCAGATTCTTAGAGGAGGAGTTAAGAGAGTTACAAGAAGAAACAGAAACTACAACTATACTAGTGGAGGAACTTAACCTCCCTCTCTCAAAACTAAATAAACAGAATCTCAAAATAAGCAAGAAAGACATTTAGGAGGTCAATAGGATTTTAGAAAAGTTAGATAGAGTAGATTTCTGCAGAAAAATGGAAGGGAATAGAAAGGAATATGCCTCTTTTTGGCATTACATGGCACCTGCACAAAAATGGAAAATATGCTAGGTCATAAAAATCTCACAGTTACTTCTGGGAGCCAAGAGAGTGGAGTAAGCAGTAAGGTAGTGTCACTCTTTTTGGCATTTAAAAAAACAAACAAACAGAAAGTAGCACCCCAGGTAAAATCCTGGAATGGTGGAGGGAGAGGGGCAGTCTCTTAACCTGGTAAATTTGGAGGATCAGCAAGAAAGATCTGTTTCACTAAGGTAAAAAGGAAGAAAATTCCAGAAAAGGAAATATCTCAGGAAGCCAGGGGCAAGCCCCATGTCAAAAAAAAAAAAAAAACCAGTGAGAAAATCTGGGACCTAGGATGGTGGAGCAGGCAAATGTCAACACTAAAACCCCACTAGTATCTTAGTATAGAAAGGGAATAGGCAGAATCCAGCTCATAGAATCACCATATGTGCCAGCACAACCCTGGAATGAGCAGTTGATCTCCAGAAGTGGATCTCCACGTGATTCAGTGGAGCCCTGGGTGGTAAAGCATCCTTCATCAGCCTGAATTCCATGTGTTCCAGTGGAGGCCTGGGAAGCAGGCATACTCCAGCAACATACCTCAAAGTACTTTAGAGGTGCCCCAGCAGGAAGGCATTCTTCAGGAGCCAAACTTCAACTTCGTTCAATGTCACCATAAGTGAGAAGGGGTTCTCCAGCAGCCAACCTCTCTGTGCTTTGGTACAGTCCAGGAGAAGCTCAGAAAAAAACTGACTTGAGCTCAGAACATGCCACACACCACCAATGGGACACCAGGTACATTTGCACCCCTTAGAGAACTCAGCTGCCAGCATCTGAGGTACCAACACACAAAGCCAGTGACCAGGCCACTGGTCACCAGCACAAGAAGCTTGGGACACTGCCTCCAGTGCTTCAGCAGGAGAGTTCAATTTTAAAAGTGAGGAAATAGGCAAACATCATGAAGAAGACACAGAAAAAAACTGAACATAGGTTCTTATTATGGTGACATAAAATATCAAATCACAAACTCAGAAGAGGAAAACTTTGTCAATGTATTTACATTGGAAACCTCAAAGAGGAATTTGAATTGGTCCCAAGCCCAAAAGACGATCTTATGAGTGCTCAAGAAGGATTTTAAAAGGCAAGTAATAGAGGTAGAAGAAAAATTGAGAAAATAAATATGCAAGAGAGACTCAATATCTTGGAAAAGGAAGGAAAAACTACCAAAGGAAACAACTCCTTAAAATAAACAATTGACAGCATGGAAAAAGGTGTAAAAAATCCACTGAAAAGAAGAACTTACAAAGCAGAATTGACCAAATGGAAAAGAAAGTACAAAAGCTAAGTGAAAAAAAAACAATTGGGTAAAAATTAGAATTAGGCAAGGGGAAACAGATGACAGTATGAGATATCAGGAAATAGTCAAACAAAATCAAAAGAATGAAAAAATAGAATAAAATGGAAACTATCTTAATAAGAAAAGAGATCTAGGAGAGATAATATAAGAATTATGTGTGTACCAGAGAGGCACAATCAAAAAAAGATCCTGGACAGTATCTTTCAAGTAATTATCAAGGAAAACTGCACTGAAGTCCTAGAACAAGAAGATAAAATAGTCATTAAAAGAATCCACAAATCTTCCCTTAAAAGAGATCCCAAAATGAAAACACCAAGGAATATCATAGCCAAATTCGAGAATGGTCAGCTCAAAGAGGAAATACTGCAAGCAGTCAGAAAGAAACAAAGTTATCTTAACTTTCAAAATTATTTTACTTGTTTTTAGTTTTCTTCAATCACTTCCCTATATCTTAAATGTTTCTCCCCTCTACCCCTCCTAACTCACCCCATCCCCAAGTCCTCCCCAAGATAGCATGCAATTTTATACAGGCTCTACACATATATTCTTAATAAATACATTTTCACCTTAATCATGATGCATAGAAGAACGAAAATGAATGAGAGAAACCATAAAACAAAACAAAACATAACACAAGAGAAAATGGTCTTCTTCATTCTGTGACCCAATTCCATAGTTCTTTCTCTGGATGTGGAATGCATTTTTCCTCGAGTCCATTGTGAATTATTTAGATCCTTGAACTGCTACGAAGTTAGTCTACCAGAAAAATTCCTTGCACACTGTGATTATTGCTGTGTACAAAGTTCTCCTGGTTTTGCTCCTTTCACTCAAAATCAGTTCATATAGGTCCTTCCCAGCCTCTCTGAAGTTTGCCTGTTCACCATTTCTTACAGTACAATAGTATTTCATCATATTTATATACCACAACTTGTTCAGTCATTTCCCAGTTGATGGACATCACTTGATTTCCAGTTTTTAGCCAATACAAAGAGTGCTGCTATAATTATTTTTGCACATGTGGGACCTTTTCCCATTTTTACGATCTCCTTGGGATACAGTTCCAAAAGCAATATTACTGAATCAAAGGTTATGCACATTTTTGTAGCCCTTGGGGCATAGGTCCAAATTGCTCTCCAGAAAGTTTGGATCAGCTCATAGCTTCATCTACAATGAATTAGTGTTCCATCTCTCCAACTTCATCTTCTCCAAGATTTATTATCGTCCTGTTTTGTCATGTTAGCAAATATGATAGGTATGATGTGGTAACTCAGAATTGTTTTGATTTGCATCTCTCTGATCAATAGTGATTTAGAGAATTTTTTTTCTTCTGACTACAGATAGCTTTAATTTCTTCCTCTAAAAGCTGCCTGTCCATATCCTTTCACAATTTATCAACTGGAAAATGCCTTGCATTCTTTTACATTTGACTTAGTTACGTATACATTTTTGAAATGAAGCCTTTTTCACAGACATTAATTCCAAAAACTCTTTCCTAGGTCTCTCCTCCAATGTTGTTTGCATTGAGTGTATTTGCACAAAGACTTTTCAATTTATTGTAATCAAATTTATCCATTTTGCACTTCAAAATGTTCTCTATCTCTTGTTTGGTCAAAAATTGCTCCATTCTCCACAAATCTGACAAATTCACTATTTCTTGTACCCCTAGTTTCTTTATAGTATCAGTCTTTATACCTTGATCATGGATCCTTTGGATCCATTATTCTTGTGGACAGTGTCAAGTATTGGTCTATGCCCACTTTCCTCCACATTATTATCCAATTTTCCCAGCAATTTTTGTCAGTGAGTACTTATCCCAGAAGCTGCAGTCCTTGCTTTATAAAACATTAGGTTGCTATAAGCATTTAGTACTGTGTCTTCCCTTAAGTACCCAGCATATTCCACTGGTCTACCCCTCTATTTCTTAGCCAGTAACAAATAGTTTTGATGATTGCTGCTTTATAATCCAATCTGAGATCTGGTAGGGATAAGCTACCTTCCCTCGAATTTCTTTTCATCAGTTCCATTGATAATCTGGATCTGTGGTTCTTCCTCATGAATTTTGATATTATTTTTTCTAGCTATACAAAATAATTATCTGGTAGTTTGATTGGTATGGAGGGGTAGAGCATTTACTGATGACTCCAACATCTTGGCTCCTGGAAGTTCAAGTAGGTAGACATTCAATCTATGAGCTGAAAGTCTCAGTAGCCACTGCTGCAGTCATCTGAGGTTCTGTGGTTTTCTCTCACTCAGGTGGAGTTCAGTGGAACTCCTGTCCTGGACTCTTATATTTGAGATTCTCCAACTCTGCTGATGCTTCAGATCACTCAGGGCTTCCTGCTTGGCTTTGCTATCGCAGAGTCTGTGCTGGAATAGCCTATGCACTGTGTTCTTTGCACTGTGTGGTCCTCCTGCCCCATGAAACATATCCTTCTGGTCTACTTTTCAGCCTGTCTTGGGTTGAAACTCTGCCACACTGTCTCCTATTGGATTCTGCCACTCTAAAATTTGTTCAGATTCTCTTTTTAGAGGTATCTGAAGAAGCTTGTATTAGAGCTTATGTGAGTAGTTGGTCTCACACCTCCATCTTGGCTCCATCCCCAAGAAATAATTTAAATAGCATGGAAACACAGTCAGCACTATGCAGGACCTACCCGCTTCTACAATGGAGTAGATTATTTATGATCATATGACTTGAAATATCATACTCCAGAAAGCAAAGACTTTGGATCACAACAAAGGATCAACTCCCCAGCAAAACTGAGCATAATCTTTTGGGGGAAGAGATGGACATTGAATAAAATGGGAGATTTCCAAGTCTTCTTGATGGTAGAAACAGAACTGAACAGAAAATTTGATTTGTAATTACAAGACTAAGGAGAGTGATAAAAAAGGTAAACAAGAAAGAAAAAGGAGCATGTTATTTAATAAGGGTAAATTGTTTACATCCTTTCAAGGGAAGATGATACTTGTAACTCATCAGAACTCTATCATTATTATAATATTTAGAAGAGGCATGCAAAGATAGAGGGTTTGGGTACAAGTTGAATTATATATTATGATAAAAATATCAACTACACGAGGGGTGAAGAAACTGGGAGAAGAGGAAAGGAGGAGACAGAAAAGGGTAAATTACAACACATGAAGAGGCACAAACTGTAGAGGGAAAGTGAAGAGGGAAGTTAGTATTGTGTGAATCTTACTGTTGGTAGATTTGACTCATAGAGAGAATAAAATGTAAACTCACCTGGATAGAGAAATCTATCTTACCCGATAGGAAGTAGGAAGGAGAAAGGGAAAGAAAGTGAGAGGGCAGATAAAAAGGATGGTATAAGGGAAAAAGAAGTTACAAAGGAAAGGGGGAAATGGGAGTGGGTCTAATAGAAGGGAGGGCAGATTAAGAGAGGTGATGCTCAGAAGAAAACCTCTTCTGAAAAGGGAAAGGGAAAAAGGAGTGAGAAAAATATAAATGGGAGAAACAGGATGGAGAAAAATACATAGTAATGATAACTGTGAATGTAAAGGAGATGAATTCTCCCATATGATGGAACTGGATAGAAGAATGAATTAGAAATCATAATCCTACAAAGTGTTGTTTACAAGAGACACATTTGAAGCAGACAGACGGTCTACCCAAAGAGTAAAGGTAAAAGGCTGGAGCAGAATATATTATCTTTCAGCTGAAGTAAAAAAAAATAAAAAAATTCAGAGAAAGCAGGAAGTCCTGATACCAGACAAACAAAAGCAAAAATATATGTAACTGAAAGGGACCAAAAAAGAATCTGCATGTTGCTGAAAGATACCATAGACAATTAAGTATTGCCAGTATTAAACATATAAGTACCAAGTGGCATAGCATCCAAATTCTTAAAGAAGTTAAATGAGTTACAGGAAAAAATGGATAGCAAAACTATAGTAATGGGGTACCTCAACTTCCCCCTCTTAAACCTCTGTGATTCAAACCAAAAAATAAACATGAGAGAAATTAAGTATGTGAGGAGAAATATAGAGAAGTTAGATATAGTAAACTTCTGGAGAAAATTGAATGGGGTTACAAAGGAATATACATTTTTCTTGGCAGTACATGGCATCTACACAAAACATCACTGTATACTAGGGTACAAAAATTTCACAATCCAATGCACAATATTTAATGCATTTTCCAGATCATAATGCAATAACAAGTACATGAAATAAAGGACTATGGAAAAGTAGAATACGGATTAATTGGAAACTGTAAAATCTAAGACTAAAGAATGAGGGGTTCAAACAAAAATTCACAGAAACAATAAATAACTTCATCCAAGGGAATAACAATAATGAGGCCACATACCAAACTTATGGGATTCAATCAACGCACTTCTAAGGGAAAAATTTTTATCTCTAAATGCTTACATAAATAAAAGTGAAAAAGAGGAGACAAATGAATTGGAAATGGAATTTTAAAAGCCAGAAAGCAAAAAAAAAAAATTCCCAACTAACAGCCATTTTAAAAATTCTGAAAATTAAAGAAGATATTAATAAAAATGAAATTGAGGAAACTATTGAAATACTAAACTAAACTAAGAGCTGATTTTACAAGAAAAAACAATAAAATAGATAATTTTGATTTAAAAAAGAAAAAGAAAATCAATCTGTCAGTATCAAAAATGGGTAGGGTGAAATCATCATCAGTGAAGAGGAAATAATACAATAATTACGTGGGATATTTTATACAGCTCTATGCATATAAATCTCATGATTCTGGTGAAATGGATGAGTACGTTAAAAATGTAAATTGCCCAGATGAACAGAAAAGGAAATAAAATACTCAAATAACCTCACTTCAGAAAAAAGAATGAAATGATATATACCTAGAGAATCCTAAAGAATCACCAAAAAAAGACTCACTTTGAAATAGTTAACAATTTTAACAAATTTGTGAGATGTAAAATAAACCCACAGAAATCATTGGAATTTCTCTATAGTAACAACAATGAAAGGAGAGTTTGTAATGCTAAATTAAATGGGAAGATCTTTCCCATTCATTGATAGGTCCAGGAGTCCTGTTTTAGTCACACAGGAGTCTGAGGCACATGAGGCCAAGTCACATGGAACAAGAACAGGTTGAGCAGGAAGGGTGAAAGAGGCAGGGATGGAACTAGAGCAAAGTTGAGAGAATAACTGTTCAGAGCAGGCAGAACTGAGGGAGAGAGAGAAAAGTAGGGTAGCTGGCTGGTGTGGTTGAGAGAGCTTTTGTGTGATTTATTTAAGGGAACTGATTTATGGGCAGCCTAATAGAGGGAAGGCTTGGGGAGAGTGTTGTCCTCTGCATTGCTACTGTTTATAGATTTCTTTGGTACTATGATGAATTTGGCTTTTGGGTGTTGAAATTTGACTTTCTGGCATCCGAATAAATGTTTTCGTTCTGTCTTCCATGTGGTGAGGCTGCTCTATTTCATGATTCAAATTGTTCCAGCATATTCATGATCCTCTCTATACACTGTGAATATTGCCTTGGCATTACAGAGGTATGCAAGGAAAAGTCCACTGCTTAGATAAAGAACAAAATTGACTGAAGTCAATGATGTCTTAAAGTAACAATTGGCAAAAAGGGAGAAAAAATCTACTAAAGAAAGCAACTGTTTAAAAAGCAGAATTTGCCAAACAGAAAGGAGACACAAAAATTCACTGAAGAAAAGAACTCCTTCAAAAGCAGAATTGGTCAAATGAAAAAGAAAGTACAAAAGGTAACTGAGGAAAACAATTCATTAAAAATTAAAATTGGGTGAATTGAAGCTAATGACTCTATGAGAGCTCAATAATCAGTGAAACAAAATCAAAAGACTGAAGAAATAGAAGAAAATGTAAACCATCTCACTGTAAAAACAATTGACCTGAAAAATAGATACAGAAGAGATAATTTAAGGACAAATAGTCTACCAGAAAGTCAATACACAAAAGAAAAGAACTGGGAGAACATCTTTCCAGAAATTATAATGAAAACTGTCGAGTCCTAGGGTAAAATATTCATTGAAAAAATTTCCCAATCACCCCCTGAAAGAGATCCCAAAATGAAATGTTAAATATTGTGTAAGGGGTCTGGAACTTTCGTTTTATCAGGGTTATGATGCCCTCAGGAGAAATCTCTTTGAGACGCCATGTCCTTGCATGATTTACATGATGGACCACCTCTACACAATTACTGACCTTCACATTTATCTTGAGCAAGAATAACAACAGCCAAGCATGTAAACATAGCAGATAGTATTTACAAACTTCTTGCTTGAATGGAAGTAGAATGGAAGTAGAATGTCTACATATACTTAGATTTAGCTGAGAATAAATGGAGCACATACCATCTTTGCTCCTCCCTCATTCATTCACGCCCGGAAGAAAGATCTCATGTAGGCATGGGATCTTTGAGAACTTAACAATATTGTGGCCAAATTGCAGAAATATCAGATCAAGGAGAAAATACTCAAAGCAGCCATAAAGAAACAATTTAAATACTGTGCAAAAACAGCCATGATTACGCAGGACCTTACAGTTTCCACATAAATAGACTGGAGGGCTTGGAATATTATATTCCATTAGAGCTTGAATAGCAACCAAGAGACAAATATCCAGCAAAACTGAGCATAAACTTTCAGGGAAGGAGATGGAATTTCAATGAAACAAGGAACTTCTAAACTTCTAAAGAATAGAGCTCAATGGAATATTTGGTCTGTAAATTCAAGACTGAAGAGAAAGGAATTTAAAAAAGAAATGTTATTCAACAAGAGAAAACCATTTAAATCCCTATATCATAAGAGGATACATGTAACTCTTGAGAATTCCATCTTTACCATGACATTTATTTATTTATTTTATGAGATTACTTATTTTAATTAATTAAGTTTTTCTTTGGTTTTCAACATTACCTCCAAAATCTTTTGACTTTCCAATTTTTTCTCCCTTCCCCTCCCCAAGATGTCATACAATCTCAAATAGGCTCTACATACATATTCATATTAAACATATTTTCACATTACTCGTGTTTAAAAGAAGAATTAGAACCGATGGGAGGAGTCACAAGAAAGAAGAAACTAAACAAAGACAACAAAAGATAAAAGAAGATCAAACAGTATACATTGATCCATATTCAGGTTTCATAGTTCTTTCTCTGTGTGTGGACAAATTTTGCATCATGACTCTTTTTGAGTTGTCATAGATCCTTGAATTGTTGAGACCTAACTTTATGAAAATCAGTCATTGGAAACTGTGACTTTTACTGTGTACAGTATTCTCCTGGTTCTGCTCACTTCAAGCAGCAGCAGTTCTTATAAATCTTTCCAGTTTTTCTGAAGTCCTCTGGCTAATCATTTCTTATAGCACAATAGTTTTTCATTATATGCATATACAATAACTTGCTCAGCCATTCCCCATCTGCTGGGCATCTCCTCAGTTTCCAATTCTTTGCCATAAAAAAAACTGCTATAAGTATTTTTGTACATGTGAGTCCTTTCTCTATTTTGATGACCTCTTTATGATATAACCCTAGAACTGGTATTGCTGAGTCACAAGATATGCACATTTTTATAGTCCTTTGGGCATCATTCCAAATTGTTCTCCAGAACGATTGGATCAGTTTGCAACTCCACCAACAATGCATTAGCGATCCAATTTTCCCACATTTTCTCCAAATTTATCCTTTTCTTGGTTTGTCATGTTGGTCAGTCTGATAGGTGTGATGTGGCACCTCACAGTTATTTTAATTTATACTTCTCCAATCAATAGTAATTTATAGAATTGTTATATAACTATAAATGGTATTAATTTCTTCATCTGAAAATTGCCTGTTCAAATCCTTTGACCATTTATCAATTGGAGAATGATTTAAATTCTTATAAATTTACCTCAGTTGTCTATATATTTTACAAATGAAGTGTTTATCAGAGACGTTGGTTGTAAAAATTGTTTTCCAGCATTCTACTTCCCTTCTAATCTTGGTAGTATTGACTTTGTGCATTTTTTTTAAATTTAATGTGGTCAAAATTATCCATTTTGCATTTCATAATGTTCTTTATGCCTTCTTTAGTCATCAATTCTTCTGTTCATAGATCTGAGAGATAAACTACTACTCTTTCTCCTAATTTGGTTATAGTTTCAACCTCAATGTCTAAATCATTTACCTATTTCGACTTTATCTTGGTATATGTAGTAAGATGTTGGTTTATGTCTAGTTTCAGACACACTGTTCTTTAGTTTCTATCACATAGTGAGCCCTTATCCCAGAAACTGTAGTCCTTGGGTGTATTAAATATTAGATTAAGAAGATGACGCCAGTAGATCAGAAAATTCTAAACTCTCAAGATTTCCCCCCACAGAAGGTATAAAATGGCACCTTAGGGTAAAGAAAGTACCAGTAAAGATGAATAAGAAAGGGGGACAGTCCTGGCATTCCTGGGACAATTTGCGAAGAGCAGAAGAAAAATACCAGAAGTTTTGGTCATTGTTAAGGGTAAACAGACTCAGGCTAGGGTCTGCTGTAACAAGTGGCAAGCCACTGAAGCAACAAGCCACAAGCCCTGGGTTGAATTTGAGAGATTGCCTCAGTCCAGGAACAGGAAATTTTATAGCTGGTACAA
Organism: Bettongia penicillata ogilbyi; assembly: GCA_023548195.1. Taxonomy (NCBI): domain Eukaryota; kingdom Metazoa; phylum Chordata; class Mammalia; order Diprotodontia; family Potoroidae; genus Bettongia; species Bettongia penicillata. The sequence goes on along the minus strand of JAJHZJ010000345.1, from coordinate 6,143,658 downwards.
TGAGAGTTGTTGGGTACCTTAGCCTGAGAAGCTCAAGGGACCTCTGCTGATAAGAAGGTCAGAACCAACTGTTCTGCAAAGAGTGGTGAGAGAATTGACACAGAAGAATTACATGGGGAAAGACGGTTTGTAGTTCTGGTAACCTAGCATCGCGAATGGGTTGAAGATGGAACACTATATGTATTTTAAAAAGAGTATAAAAAGTCTTCTAAATTCAAGAGAAATAGAATTGTAGGGGCATAGGGAAGAAGGAGAGTGCAAGGGAAGTATATTTATAGGGGAGGCTGAGGGAATAGGTTAAATGGGGGTATGGAAAGGTTTAGATTTATCAGAATGGGAGGATAGGGGAAGAATCCTTGGAGGGGTGGTAGGCAGGTAATAATAGGAGGGCAAGATAGTGAGTAGAAGCTAAGTAGAGAAGGTAGGAGGGATAGGAAACAAAAAATATGCACAAACATAAAAAAAGATATGGAGCAGAATTTGTTTGGGAAACTATGTCTATATATTTATATATAAATGTGTATGTTTATATAATATATATATATACATATGGATGTGTGTATCTATACATATATATGTGTGTGTGTATATATATATATATGTATGTATGTATGTATGTAAAGAGAGAGAGAGAGAGAGAGCTATAGAGGAAGATATTCAAACTTAACTGGGGATTCAGGGGGAGCAAAGTAAAAAAGTGCACAGGAAAGAACAAAAAGAAAACTTACAAGGAATGAAAGAGAAAATGGACGGTTCTACACATATGTACTATTTATCATACAAGCTAAACAGTATATAACTATAGTCATTGACTGCTGTGTCTTGTGTACCTGATCTAATCCACTAATCCAACAATCCTTTTCTTCTTTTTCTTCTACCAAGCAGTTTCAACAATTGCTACTTTAGAATACAGTTTTAGATGTGATACAGTTAGGCTGCCTTTTCTAGTATTACTTTTCATTAATTCTCTTGATATTATGGACTTCTGTTTTTCCAGTTTAATTTTCTTTTTGTATTTTCTAGCTCTATAAAATATTTTTGTTAGCTACATTTGTGTGACACTAAATAATTATTTTAGGTAGAATTGTTAGTTGTTTTTGTTTTTTTTTTTACATTAGCTTGACATACCAATTGAAATTATCCATTTATTTAGATCTGTTGTGTGAAAAGTGATTTCAAATCGTGTTCATATAGTTCCTGGGTCTTTTTTGGCAGGTAGACTCTCAAATATTTTATTTTGTCTACAATTACTTCAGTGGAATTTCCCTTGCTATTTCATGCTGCTGGACTTTGTCAGAAATATATACAAATGCTAATGTTTTATGTGGGTTTATTTTATATCCTGAAACTTTGAGAAAGTTGTTAATTATTTCAAGCAGTTGTTTAGTTGATTCTCTGGAATTCCCTAAGTATACTATCATATCATCTGCACAGAGTGATGGCTTTGTCTCTTCATTAACTATTCTATTTTTTTTCAATTTCTTCTCTTGTAGTTAAAGGAAAATTTTTAGTACAATATTACATAACAGTGGTGATGAAAAATATTCATGTTTCACCTCTGTTCATATCAGAAATGCTTCCAGCTTATCCCAATTACATATAATACCTGTTCATCATTTTAGATAGATGCTACTTATCATTTTAAGGAAAACTTCAGTGATTTCTATGCTCTCCAGTGTTTCAAATAGGAATGGGGTATTGTATTTTGTCTAAAGTTTTTTATGCAACTACTTAGACAATCAAATTTTTGTTACTGATATGGTCAATTATGCTGATAGTTTTCCTAATAGTGAACCAATCCTGCATTCCTGCTATTAGTACAACTTAGCAATAGGGTATTATTTTCATGATAAATTGCTGTAATCCCTTGGTTAACATACGATTTAAATTTTGTGCATCTAAATTCAATAGAGGAATCATTCTGTATTTTAATTCTATATTTGGATATTCCAAGTTTAGGCATCAGCATCATGCATTTTATAGAAAGAATTTGACAGGTCTCCACTTATTTTTCCAAATAGATTACCTATTATTATAATTAATTGTTCCTTAAGTGTTTCCTAAAATTCACTAAAATCCATCTGGCCCTGGTGATTTCTACTTAAGGAGTTCACTGATGCCTTGTTCACTTTCTATTTCTGAAATGGGGCTATTTAAGTATTTTGTTTCCTCTTCTGTTAAACTGAGAAATTAAATTTTTTTGCAAATATTCATTTATTTCACTTTGATTGCCAGATTTATTGGTATACAGCTGAACAAATAGAATTTAATTATTGTTTTAATTTCCTTTTATTTGGTGGTAAGTTCTCTGTTTTCAGTTTTTATACTGACAATTTGGGTTTTTTTTTCCTTTTCTAAATCAAATTAACCAAACCTTTATCTATTTTATTAATTTCTCATTAAACTATCCCTAAGTTTTATTTAGCAATACAATAATTTTCATACATTCAATTTTATTAGTCTCTCCCTTAATTTTCAGAATTTTTAATTTGGTGTTTAATTAGAGATTTTAAGTTGTTCTTTTCCTAATTTTTTAGTTAGATGTTCAATTAATTTATCTTACTTTTCTCTTTTTTATTCATGCAAATATAGAGAGATATAAAATTTCCCCTAAGAATCACTTTGACTGTCTGTCATAAGTTTTAGTATATTATCTCATTATTGTCATTCAATTGGATGAAATTATTGATTATTTCCACGATGTCTTCTTTGACACAGTCATTCTTTAAGATTATATTATTGTTTCCAAGTGATTTCAGTCTATCGTTCCATGGTCTTTGTTACATGTAATTTTTCTTGCATCATCATGTCAAAAGGCAGAAATTTGTCTTTCAGTATTGGTTAGTGAGATTTTCTGAATTTTCCCAGTTCTTTGCTGAAGCATGGGAAGGCTTGGCTACTGGAGGATGCCTGCCTATGTTGAAACTCAGGGACGTCCACTACTGGAAGAGGCTTGCCTGTTTGAGGCTTGCCAATGAACTTAGTGGTTCTGTGAGCCAGAGTTTGATGGTTTTCACGAATGCTAAGACACATGGAGGGCATTGATTACTGATGTTGGAGTTCGCATGCTCCACCATTCTGGTACTAAGGATGTCCCCCTGGTTTGTTGAGATAGAGGGTGCCAAGTGCTTGCTGGAATGCCTCCTGGCCAGGACAGTGCTCTTCTTTTACCCAAATGATTCAGACCTTACATAGCAATCTTCTAAGGCTCATGGATCAAAATATTGGACCACCCTATGTTTCTGCTGGCTCCACTAATCCAGGATCTTTTCTGGGGCACAGTTTTATGGATGTATGGGGAGCAGAATGGAGGAGAGATAGAGATCTACTACGTATTCTGCCATCTTGGCTCGCAGAATTGATGTTTCTGCATGTTATCCATAAGTACACCATATGGAACTTTTTTAATGCTATGATAAATCACAATTATGCTATGACTATGCCATTTTGTTCATCTAGCACAATACCCTTGTCAAAACATCATTTCATAATCTTTCATTAATTGATAAACTCATCGTGCCTCTAAATGATAGCTGTTTTCCTTTCAAAACGATTACCTACCCTTCTGTTAAATTACTAGATGACCCCAAGAATTTCAGTCAGTCTCATTGTTCTGTAGTTTGAAGACTTCAGTAGCCTCCTGTTCCTAAGAAATCAGAATATTTTGCTTTCTTGGTGACACAGCAATTTTGCTCTCTTTTCTACTATCGGTAATGATTGTGCTTTGATAGATTATTCATCTGGGACTATTTTGAATTAATTGAAAGCAGACAGTTGTTTTCTTACCATCTCATCACTTGTTTGGAGTTTAAAGCCTCTGTTATACATTTTCTTGTCTTCTTTTCCCTCCAAAAATCATTATTCTTAATAGATTGGGATAGATTGGCATAGAATGGAATTGAAATTATAATTTTTTAAAGTTGAGTTCCACCTTCTCTCCATAAGGACAACTGGGTTAAAATATATACATTTAAAACAGACTCTGAAACTAAGGGTAAAATGTAATTTATATTCCATTTAAAATCTTTCCAAATGTTTAATGACAGCTATTAATATTAGCATGGTGCACTCAAATCACGTTTCTTTTTTTCTTTATTTAAATTTATTTATTTTTAGTTTTCAACATTCATTTCCACAAACATTTTGTGTTCCAAATTTTCTTCCTATCTTTCCTCTCCCCTCACTCCAAGACACCATGCATTCTGATTGCCCCTTACCACAATCAGCCCTCCTTTCTATCATACCCCACCCTTTTGTTTTCCCTATTATCTCTCTTTTCTTGTAGGGCAAGATAGATTTCTATACCTCATAACCAGTATTTCTTATTTCCCAGTTCCATGCAAAAACCATTCTCAACAGTCATTCCTAAAACTTTGAGTTCCAACTTCTCTCCCTTACTCCCTCCCCACCCATCCCCCACTAAGAAGGCAAACAATTCAGTATAGGCTATACATGTATAGTTATGCAGAAGACTTCCACAATAGTCATGTTGTAAAAGACTATATTTCTCTCCAAATTGTCCTGCTTCCCATTTATTCTATTCTTAATTTTGACCTTGTCCCTCCCCAAAAGTGTTTACTTCTAATTACTCCCTCCTTCCATTTCCCTCTTTCTATCATTCCACTCATATCCCACTTATCCCCTTCTCCCCTATTTTCCTCGGGGGGAGAAGGGGATAGATTTTTATACCAAATTGAGTGTGCATATTATTCCTTCCTTAAACCAAATGTGATTAGAGTAAGCTTCACTTTTCCCCTCTCATCTCCCACTTTTTCCCCTCCATTGAAAAAGCTTTTTCTAGCCTTTTTTACGGGAGTTAAATTGCCTCATTCCATTTCTCCCTTTTACCTCCCAATGTATTCCTCTCTCACCACTTAATTTTATTTTTTAGATAATATGCTTCCTATTCAACTCACCCTGTGCCCTCTGTCTATATGTATATACTCCCTCTAACTATACAGATACTGAGAAAAGTCTCAAGAGGTACAAATAGTATGTTTCCATGTAGGAATATAAGCTGTGCAACTTTAGTGACTCCCTTTTGATTTCTCTTTCCTATTTTCCTTTTCATGCTTCTCTTGATTCTTGTGTTTGAAAGTCAAATTTTCTATTCAGCTCTGGTGTTTTCTTTTTTTTATTTGTTTTAATTTTTCTTTAATGTTTTACAATCATTTCCTTAAAGTTAAGATTTTATCCCCCCCACCCTTCCACCAATCACACCCTCCCTCCCCATGACAGCATATAATTCTGTTTAGGTTCTACAAACACTTTCCTATTGAGCACATTTTCACTATAATCATGCTATGTAGTCGAACTAAAATAAATGGAAGAAATCATATAACAAATCAAAACATAATACACTGAAACCCACACACACACAAACATGATCTGCTACATTCTGTGAATGACTTCCATATTTCTTTCTCTGAGTGTGGAAGGCATTTTGCCTTAGAAGACCAACATTAGGAATTTTTTTTTCTCAGTAAGTTCTTGTGTTATTACAAAGTTCCAAGTCTACCAGAAAAAACTCTCGCACATTGTGGTCATTGCTGTACACAAAGTTCTCCTGGTTCTTCTCCTTTCGCTCAGCATCAGATCATATAAGTCCTTCCAGGCCTCCCTGAAGTCTTCTTGTTCATCATTTCTTATGGCACAATAGTACTCCATTACATTCATATACCATAATTTATTCAGCCATTCCCCAATTGATGGGCATCCTCTTGACTTCCAGTTTTTGGCTACCACAAAGAGTGCTGCTATAAATATTTTTGTACACGTGGGACCCTTTCCCGTTTTTATAATCTCTTGGGGATACAGTCCTAGTAGCGATATTTCTGGGTCAAAGGGTATGCACATTTTTGTAGCCCTTTGGGCATAGTTCCAAATCGTTCTCCAGAAGGGTTGGATGATCTCACAGCTCCACCAACAAAAAATTAGTGTTCCAACTCTCCCACATCCTCTCCAGCATTTATCATTTTCTTGTTCTGTCATGTTTGCGAATCTTACAGGTGTGATGTGGTACCTCAGAGTTGTTTTGATTTGCATCTCTCTAATCAATAGTGATTTAGAGCACTTTTTCATATGATTATAGATATCTTTGATTTCTTCCCCTGAAAATTGCTTGTTCATATCCTTTGACCATTTATCAATTGGGGAATGACTTGGATGGTTATATATTTGAGTCAGTTCTCTATATATTCTAGAAATGAGGCCTTTATCCCCGAGCTTAGCTGTAAAAATTTTTTTCCCAATTTACTACATCCCTCCGAATTTTGGTTGCATTGGGTTTGGTTGTGCAAAAACTTTTCAGTTTAAAGTAATCAAAATTATCCATCTTGCATTTCATAATGCTTTCTATTGTTTCTTTAGAAAAATATTCTTCCCCTCTCCATAAATCTGATAAATACACTATTCCTTGCTTCTCCAGTTTATTCATGGTATCAATCTTTATACCTAAATCATGTACCCATTTGGACTTTATTCTTGTGTACGGTGTCAGGCATGGGTCTATGCCTAATTTCTGCCACACAGTTAACCAGTTTTCCCAGCAATTTTTGTCGAACAGTGAGTTCTTATCCCAGAAGCTGGGATCTTTGGGTTTATCAAACAGGAGGTTGCTATATTCCTTGCCTACTGTGTTTTGAGTGCCAAGTCTATTCCATTTGTCTACCCCTCTGTTTCTTAGCCAATACAAAGTGGTTTTGATAATTGCTGCTTTATAATACAATTTGAGATCTGGTAGCGCTAGGCCACATTCCCAAGCATTTCTTTTCATTAGTCCCTTTGATATTCTGGACCTTTTGTTTTTCCAAATGAATTTTGATATTATTTTATCCAGCTCTAGAAAATAATTATTTCATAGTTTAATTGGTATGGCACTAAATATGTAGATTAATTTAGGTAGAATTTTCATTTTTATTATATTAGCTCAGCCTACTCATGAACAACTGATGTTTTTCCACTTACTTAAGTCTGACTTTATTTGTGCAAAAAATGTCTTGTAATTGCATTCATATAACCTCTGGGTTTGTTTTGGCAGGTAAATTCCTAAGTATTTTATAGTGTCTACTCTATCTTTAAATGGGATTTCACTTTCTATCTCTTGCTGTTGGACTTTGTTGCTAATATATAGGAATGCAAATGATGTTTTTCCACGTACTTAGATCTGACTTTATTTGTGCAAAAAGTGTCTTGTAATTGTGTTCATATAATCCCTGGGTTTGTTTTGGCAGGCAAACTCCCAAATATTTTATAGTGTCTACACTAGATTTAAATGGGATTTCTCTTTCTATCCCTTGCGGTTGGACTTTGTTACTAATGTATAGTAATGCAAAAGTTTTGTGCACACTTATTTTGTAACCAGCAGCTTTGCCAAGGTTGTTTATTATTTCAAGTAGTTTTTACCTTGAGTCTCTGGGGTCTTCTAAGGATATCATCATATCATCTGCAAAGAATGATAACATAGTTTCTTCTTTACCTATTCTTATTCCTTCAATTTCTTTATCTTGTCTGATTGCTACAACTAACATTTCTGGTACAATATTGAATAATAGTGGTGATAATGACATCCTTGTTTCACCCTTGATCTTATTGGAAATGCATCTAGCTTATCTCCATTGGATATAATGCTTCCTGAAGGTTTTAGGTAGATACTGCTTGTTATTTTATGGAAAGTTCCCTTTATTCCTATGTTCTCCAGTGTGTTGTATTTTGTCAAAAGCTTTTTCTGCATCAATTGAGATAATCATGTGGTTTTTGTTGGTTTTGTTGTTGATATGATTAATAATGCTAATAGATTTCCTAATATTGAACCAGCCCTGCATTCCTGGTATGAAACCTACCTGATCATAATATATTATTCTCTTCATAAGATGCTGTATTCGTTTTGCTAAAATCTTGAAAATTTTTCCATCTATATTCATTAGAGAAATTGGTCTATAATTTTCTTTTTCTGTTTTGTCTCTTCCTGGCTTGGGTATCAAAACCATATTTGTATCATAGAAAGAATTTGGGAGTACTCCTTCTTCCCCAATTTTCCCAAATAGTCTATATAATATTGGAATTAACTGTTCTTTAAAGGTTTGATAGAATTCACTTGTGAATCCATCTCGTCCTGGAGATTTTTTCCTACGGAGTTCATTGATGGCTTGTTCAATTTCTTTTTCTGAGATAGGGTTGTTTAAGTATTCAATTTCCTCTTCTGTTAATCTGGGCAATTTGTATTTTTTAAAATATTCATCCATCTCATTTAGATTATCGAATTTGTGGGCATAAAGTTGGGCAAAATAATTTCTGATTATTGTTTTAATTTCCTCCTCATTGGAGGTGAGTTCACCCCTTTCATTTTTAATATTAGTAATATGATTTTCTTCTTTCTTTTTTTAATCAAATTGACCAAAGGTTTATCAATTTTATTATTTTTTTCATAAAGCAAACTATTGGTTTTATTTACTAATTCAGTAGCTTTCTTAATTTCAATTTTATTAATCTCTCCTTTGGTTTTCAGTATTTCTAATTTGGTATTTTCTTGGGGATTTTCAATTTGTTCTTTTTCTAGCTGTTTCAGCTGCATACCCAAGTCATTGAACTCCTCTTTCTCTATTTTATTTATGTAGGCATTCAAAGATATAAAACTTCCCCTAAGAATTGCTTTTGCAGTATCCCATAAGATTTGGTAGGTTGTCTCATTATTGTCATTCTCTTCAATGAAGTTGTTGATTGTTTCTATGATTTCTTCTTTAACCCATTCCTTCTTTAGGATTAAATTATTTAGTTTCCAATTGATTTTTGCTTTATCTTTCCATGGCCTTTTATTACATATAATTTTTATTGCATTATGATCTGAGAAGGATGCACTGATTTTCTCTACCTTTCTGCACTGGATTTTGAGATTTTTATGTCCTAGTACATGGTCAGTTTTTGTAAATGTTCCATGTACTGCTGAGAAAAAGGTATATTCCTTTCTATTCTCATTCAATTTTCTCCAAAGATCTATCATATCTACCTAATCTAGAGTTTTATTTACCTCCTTAACCTCTTTCTTGTTTATTTTGAGGTTAGATTTATCAAGTTCAGAAAGAGGGAGGTTGAGGTCCCCCACTAGTATAGTTTTGCTGTCAATTTCTTCCTTCAACTCCCTCAATCTCTCCTCTAAGAATCTGGATGCTATACCACTTGGAGCATACATGTTTAGTAATGATATTGCTTCATTGTCTATGGTGCCCTTTAGCAGGATAGAGTTTCCATCCTTATCCCTTTTGATTAGATCTATTTCTGCTTTTGTTTTGTCTGAGATTAGGATTGCTACTCCTGCCTTTCTTACATCAGCTGAATCACAATATATTCTGCTCCATCCTTTACCCTTTATCCTATGTGTATCCCCCCATTTCAAATGTGTTTCTTGTAAGCAGCATATTGTTGGATTATGGGTTTTAATCCATTCTGCTATCCGTCTCCGTTTTATGGGAGAATTCATTCCATTCACATTCACAGTTATGATTACAATCTGTGTATTTCCCTCCATCTTCTTTCCCACCATTTGTGCTTTTTCTCTGCTGTCTCCCTTCCCCTCCTCACTAGTATTCACTTTTCACCCCCTCCTCTTGCCGCCTTCCCCTCTTTCTTTTAGCCCCCCTCCCTTTTACTCCCCTTTACTCTTATTGCTTCTTCCCTCCCCTTTGCCTCCCTCCCCTTTCTTCCCCCTTCCTCTCCCACTGCTTATAGAGCTAGTTAGGATTTTCTACTTAAGTTTATTGTTCCGTCCTTTAAACAAATCCGATGAGAGTACCTCTCACACAATGCTCATCTCCCTCCCCTCTTTCCCTCTACTATGATTTTGTACTTCTTCTTGTGATGTAATTTGCCATTTTCTGCTTCCTCCTTTTCACACCTCCTATTACACTTCCTTCTCATACTTAAATCATATTTTTTATCATGATATAATTTACTTTTTACCCGTTCCCCCTGTGCTTATCCCTTTTATATTTCTTAATAGACACACAGTTCTCAAGATAAACAGATATCATCTTCCCTTATAGGGAGGTAAACAATTTGCCTTAATTGAGTAGCAAACTGTTCCCCCCCCCCCCCCACTGTTTACCTTTTTATGATTCTCTTGAGACCTGCATTTGAAGATCGAAATGTCTATTAAGTTCTGGCGTTTTGGTCAGGAAATTCTGGAAATCCCTTACTTCATTGAATGACTTTCTCCTTGCCTGAAATGTTATGCTGAACTTTGCTGGGTAGTTGATCCTTGGTTGTAGTCCCACCTCCTTTGCCTTATGGAATATTGGGTTCCAATTCTTTCGATCTTTTAATGTAGAAGCTTCAAGGTCCTGTGTAATCCTGATTGTATCTCCTTGGTATTTAAATTGTTTCTTTCTGGCTGCTTGTAATATTTTCTCCTTCACTTGATAGCTCTGGAATTTGGCAACTATATTTCTTGGGGGTTTTGAGTTTGGGATCCCTTTCTGGAGGGGAACGGTGGATTCTTTCGATGACTATTTTGCCCTCTGAATCTAGTACTTCTGGGCAGTTTTCCTTGATGATTTCCTGGAAGATATTGTCCAGGCTCTTTTCTCCATCCTGGGTTTCTGGCAGGCCAATAATTCTTAAGTTTTCTCTTCTGGATCTATTTTCCAGGTCAGTTGTTTTTCCAATTAGATATTTTACATTTTCTTCTATCTTTTCATTCTTTAGATTTTGTTTGACTGATTCTTGCTGCCTCATTGAGTCGTTAGTTTCTACTTGCCCAATTCTAATCTTCATCAAATTGTTTTCTTCCGTTAACTTTTGTATCTCCTTTTCCATCTGCCCAATTTTTCCTTTTAAGAAGCTATTTTCTCCAGTTAATTTTTGTACTTCCTTTTCCATTTGCCCTTTTAGGAAGTTATTTTCTCTAGTTAATTTTTGTACTTCCTTTTCCATTTGGCCTTTCAGGAATTTATTTTCTCCCGTTAATTTTTGAACGTCTTTTTCCATTTGTTCAATTTTCCTTTTCAAGGAGATGTTCTCATCAGTGAATTCTTTCTTAATTTTAAAATCATTGGCCAGTTTATCTTCTATTTCCTTCTTCAGCTGTTCCAGGAGAGCTGCTTGTACTTGCGAGTAGTTCATAGTCCCTTCAGAAGTTTCAGATGGAAGTACAGTCTCAGCTGTGACCTCTTTGGGGTTTGTGTTTTGGTCCTTATCCCCATAGAAAGATTCGGCCCTCTGCTTTTTCCTGTTCATGATTTTGGTTGAGTGTTGTGGCTTCTGGTTCTTTCAGTCAGAAGCTACAGAACTTTTTGCTGAGCTGATGTGTGAAAAAGCTAAAAGCAGGTTTTTGTTTGGTGTTTCCCTGATCAGCCCTGGGTTTAGCGTGTTAAGTGTGGAGAAGGGGTGGTCTGGTCACAGGAGATCTCCTCAGCTGAATTGAGGCAAAGGCAAGCTCAGGAGCTGGTAATACCAACTGCCCTATTGTCTTTCTGATTCCCCTGGACAGCTAAGGCACGCCTAGATGCTAATGCGTGTTCCCACCCCTCCTGGGGCTCCTTTCCTGGTGCTGAGGCTTGCCTGGATCCTAGTGCGAGTTTTCTCTGCCCTGGGTCCTCTGTCCTTCCTGTTTGCCTCTGCCACCATAGGAGGAATCCCCCTTAGCTATTTTCCTTGTCTCAGGTGTTATGAGGCTATTGGTCTCCTTCTATTTCTACTGATCTGGGATTTTTCTGGGGACATATTTTATGGTTCTTTCACGGTCATCAAGGGGGGAGGAGAGAGCATTTACTGATCACTCCGTCATCTTGGCTCCCGGAAGTTCACGTAGGCAACTTACCGATGTTTGATCTTTGGGCTGAAGGTCTCAGGAGCTGCTGTGCTGATAATCTGGCAGTCCGCGGCTCTCACTGACTCAGTTCGGCTTGTCTCCCGCCCTGGTTGCCGCTCCTCTGGTTCCACCCGCCACTCAGGTTTCTTGGGTCTCTTCTGCTCTGCTGTGCTGGCCATGCTGCGCTGTGCACTGTGGGCTCACCCCCGCGGAACAGTTCCTTCCCGTGGACCTTCCAGTCCTACCTGAGCTCTGAATCCATCGCCATCTGTCTCCCACTTGATTCCGCACCTCCAAAATTTGATCAGATTCTCCTTTCAGAGGTACCTAGAGGAGTTTGTCCGAGAGCTTAGGTGAGTCGCTGCTCTCACTCCTCCATCTTGGCTCCACCCCCCGAGAATTAGCTCTGATGTTTTCATCAAGAATGCTTGAACGTCCTCTATTTCATTGAAAGACCATTTTTCCCCAAAAGTATAATACTCAGCTTTGCTGGGTAGGTGATTCTTGGTTTTAACCCTAATTCCTCTGACTTCTGGAATATTGTATTCCAAGCCCTATGATCCCTTAATGTAGATGTGCTAGATTTTGTGCTGTTATGATTACATTTCCACCATACTCAAATTGTTTCTTTCTGACTGCTTGCAATATTTTCTCCTTGACCTGGGAACTCTGGAATTCAGCTATAATATTCTTAGCAGTCTTTCTTTTTGAATCTCTTTCAGGAGGTGACTGGTGGATTCTTTCAATATTTGTTTCCCATGCTTTTGCTTGCTATAATATCAGGACAGTATTCCCTGATAATTTCATGAAAGTTGACTCCTAGGCTCTTTTTTTATTATGGTTCTCGCATAGTCCTATAATTTTTAACTTGTCTCTCCTGGATCTATTTTCCAGGTCAGTTGCTTTTCCAATGATATATTTCACATTGCCTTCTATTTTTTTTTCATTCTTTTGGTTTTCTTTCCTAAATTCTTGGTTTCTCATAAAGTCCCTACCTTCCGTCTGCTGCATTCTAATTTTTAAAGAACTCTTTCCTTCAGCAAGTATTTGAACCTCCCTTTTCGTTTGCCTAATTCTGTTTTTCAAAGTAGTCTTCTCTTCATTGGCTTTTTCAACCTCTTTTACCATTTGTGTTAATCTATTTTTAAAGGTGTCATTTTCTTCAGTATTTTTTTTTGTTTCTCATTTAGAAGGCTGTTAACTCACTTTTCATGATTTTCTTGCATCCCTCTCATTTCTTTTCCCAATTTTTCCTCCACCTCCCTTATTTGATCTTCAAGGTGTTTTGTGAGCTCTTCCATGACCTGAGACCAATGTGTATTTTTTTTGTAGGTTTTCAATGTAGAAGTCTTGACTTTTATGTCTTCCTGTGATGGCATTCTTTGTTCTTTCTCATCCTAAAGGGTGGAAGAAAATACCTGTTCACCAAGAAAACTACCTTCTATCATGTTATTCCCCCCCCCCCTTTGAAGGCATTTTTTCAGTCAGTTACTTGACTTTTGAGTCCGTTATCAAGTGAAGAGTATACTCGAGGGACTTGTAAGTTCTCAGTTCTTCCAACGTTGTGCAATCAATGGAAAGGTATTTACTACTCTTCTAGCCTGTGTTCTGGTATGGGAGCAAGCACAAGCTTTTCTGCCCAGGATCTGTGAGTAGAATTCTTCCTCCAGTCTCCACCAGCTTCACTATGACAGGGTTCCTCCTCACCCCAGGACCATGTCTCAGGACTGAAAGCCAGATTGACAGCTCAATTTCCCCAGAGTATTTCAGCAAAGGACTTCCACAATGGACACTGCTGAGGCAGTAGCTATTGCCACCCTGGAGCCAGGCCAGACCTTGATCTCTTCTCACTCATTTGAAAGAGATTTCTTACAGACCTCTGAAGCTGTCTTTGGTGCTTGAGGGTTTAGATATCTTGGAACTGCAGCTGCTACTCATGATTCCAAACCCTGAAACCTGCTTCTGTCCTGTCCATGCTGTGTTGTGCAGTCAAGGCTGAGTTATGCTCTGCTCTGAGCTAGGTGCAATAGAACTTTCCAGTCAGTCTTCCAGGCTACCTTGGACTGGAAATCTCTTTCACTCTGTCGTTTGGTGGCTTCTGCAGCTCCAGAATTTGTTTAGATTTATTTTTGTGGGTATTTTATTGGTTATGTGGGAAGAATTACATCACAACCATCCTTCTACTCTGGCATCTTGGCTCTGCCCCCACAACAACATTCTAAGACATTTCTAAGATCAATCTGTCTACAGACAGGAAATATATGCAATTATATTAGTATAATATTATATATAAGTATATTTAGTAAGGAAATGTATTGTCAGTAGAGAATCTGCAAGAACAATTAAACTAATATCCCCAGAGAATGTCAAAGGATACAAGGAAACTCTCTAGGACAACAGAAAGTTTTTACATAATAATAAATGTGGGAAAAATCACAGAAGATGAGAAAATGAGTGGATTTGTGACTTAAGAACAAAGTAATATGCTAAAGTAAGAATTTAATCAAGTAAGAGAATTTTTCAGGAAGCAGTTTACTCTTGTAGATTTTTCTTTTTTTGCTTATTCAGTGATCTAAAAATCTATTTTTGGACACAAAGTTATAAAGTTGAGACAGTTATTTTAATTTCTTACCAAAACCCTGTGGCTTTACATAAATAGCACTGAATTTTGAGTCAAGAAACTAATATTTAGACTCTTATCCTGGAACTTACCTGTTGCAGGAAAAGAATAAAGTGTTTAGGTAATTAATAACTCTGAACTTCGTTTTTCTAATTTGTAATAAGGAGATACAAACAATTGAAATATCTTCCCTTCAAGGTTTTTGTGACCAATAAAGAAAAGTCTCATGGGGGAGTAAGGGAGAAGGGTGTGTGGAGGAAGGTAGAAGAGATAGTGACCTTCAATTCTTTGACCGTTCACATGCATCGACAAAGCAGACCTGTTTAGCCCAAGAAATCAAAATGTGACATATATTTTAAGACCATGTGAAGTAAGGTATAAATTCACATGCAAGGGGAAAAAATTCCTAACTGCTGTCATCCAGAAATAAAATGAACTGCTTCAGTAAATAATGTGTTCTCCATACAGTAATTCTTCAAACAAAAACTATATCACCATTTGTCAGGAATACTGTAAGTGAAATTTCTGTTTGGATGGTACCTTCCAATTCTGTGATTCTGTGATCCTCATACTGAGGTAATTTTTTATTTGATCTTAATTACATGGAAGACTAATTTTCTTCCTCATTTCATTTGTGTGAACCCAAGTTTAGTGTTGGAAAATAGACTGAAATAATTTCAAGGACTGGAAACCAATAATTAAATGGAACTGATGTTTGCATAAAATATCAGAAGCATCTGGAACTGGTTTTAGGAATCAGAGATAAGTACAAGTAAAAGGAAAAAAGGAGCTGAGATAGGCAATTCTTAGATGATATGTTTCAGCCAGGAATGGGCATGGACTGTCTAATTCTGAGGACTATATTTTTTTCTTTGTGATTTTGAGCTCTGAAAATTCAGTGCCAAACATAACCAGGGACTAT
This sequence comes from Bettongia penicillata ogilbyi, assembly GCA_023548195.1. Taxonomy (NCBI): domain Eukaryota; kingdom Metazoa; phylum Chordata; class Mammalia; order Diprotodontia; family Potoroidae; genus Bettongia; species Bettongia penicillata. Next base: position 6,128,313 of record JAJHZJ010000345.1, on the reverse strand, counting down.
GTACTAAACTATTGGGATCTATATAATACCTTCAGAGAATAAACTTTTTTTTCCCTTCAAGTAGGAACTTATTCCCTATTCAACTATTTAGTTTTCTCTAAAGCTTTACTGAAAAACTCATGCCAAAAGAACAAAAGATTTAACTGTATCCCTTTCTTCTTTTCAATTCTTTGTGACTTTAAAAAAAAAGTTGGATGCACATTCAAATATTTTTAAGTCACCTGAGGTACAGATTAACTTTTTGAATAACCCACTTCACAACTAGTCATAGTCATAGAATATTCGAGCCAATGTGACTGCTTCTTTATATTGACAGAAATAACCATGCTTCCTTGGCTTATGTAGACACATTCACCATATATTTTTAGAAAATCAGTGTAATCTCCTATTATTATTTGGTAAAGAATTAGAAGAAAGTAGGTAACATGAATTCAGAAAAAAAATGTCTTGAATAACAATTGCTGATAAATAAAAAAATTATTACCAAGCACTTTGAAAGACAGCCCATCTTACCACAATTGATCTCAGGATCATCAGGAAGTCTCACTTCTGATGCATGCCAGCTAAGTGAAACTGGAAATGTTTCTTAACATACCAGAACCTTGATGAAATTCTCTAAGACAGTAAATTTCAGAACACTTAACAATCATCTTTCAGTAGGAGTAGCTTCTTTAGGTGGAAGTTCCTTCCATTAATGAAATCACAGGTTTGAATCAAACATATTATATACATTGAATAAGATAGTTTACTATGAGTGTTCTTCATCCTAGACACCGAAAAGAAGCCCTTCAGGAGTAGATTATCACATTCTATCTTTAATTACATCTTGGTTTGGACATTGGACTTGATTAGCACTCTTGTCTATGGATTACTGTAGCACCAAAGTGATATTCACAGCCCCTATGACAGCCATGAATATGCAAGTGGAATTCTCAATCAGGAAACACAACAGACTCTCGACATAAAAGACAGAACCAAAACATTTATTCAGATAACATAAAGCCAAATCCCAATATCAGAAAGACAGTTCATAGTAACAAAAAATTCTATACACAATAATGATGTAGAGGGTACTATCATTCCCAATCCTTCCCCCCGTCTTCCCACAAAGTAACTCCCTTAAACAAGTTACAAACAGTCTCTCCCCCTCGTGCTAGCTGCTGGCTTTCTCAGCTCTGATTGCTCTCTAACTTCCTCTCATTTCAGCTCTAGTTCCACCCCTTCCTGTAGCTTGATTCATGCAACTCAGGGCTCCATGTGACTTAAGCAGGTCACATAGGCCTATTGTTGAATGGGAAAGAGCTTCCCATTAGTAAGTAAAATTACATTAAAAAGAAGCAAAAATGCATTTTCAGTGCAATTACCCATTAAAGGATTCACACATTTTTAAATTATGCTAAGCATTTAGCTCGCTCTATAAAAGCTCCACATGCCCTTCAATTTTCTACCTATTGACAAATCCATTATTATCTATCACAGTAGGAGGAGCCATTTCAGTCAATAATGATCCTGTCCATGCCCACACTATAGTAAGGAAACTTTTAAAAGTATAATAAAATATTACATTTAATTAACAAAAATTAAGACAACCAAAGAAACTGTCCTATAAATAGTTGATTTGACTGGTTTTTAAAGATATTTTTGAGCACTGTAAAATTAAGGAATGTATGGGTTCAAAATGTTTGATCTGTATTAGTTAGGAAAAACAAAATATTTTAACAGCCTGGACCTATCCTTACTTTTTCTACATGTGTAGAGCAGTCTTCTATTTCCTGTAAAATGCTATATATTTCCTCCATCAGTCTGCTGAATAGAGTGAGAGAGAAGGGAGGATAAAGGGATACGGACAATGCATGCTTATTCAATAGGGACCAATGGTCATCATTTTTTTTCAGTAAGATAGGGTCAGCCAATATGGAGGATAAGGGGTCCAAAATCCTAAGTTACAGTGGCACACTGCATTTCTAAACTTTATTTTAGGTGATGAAGTATTATCTAACTGCCTCATCTCCCACATTTTTCTATTACCTACAAAGAATAAAACTCTCAAATAAAATTATTAGAGAACTGTTTACAAGAACAGTTGCCTTCAGCTGCATACCTGTTTGGTATTTATTCCAGACTATTAGAAAACTTTGAGAGTATAGGGATGCTCATATCTGAATTCAACAGACAATTGGACTCCTACTGTCTGACCATAGTTACCAGGGAGAGAAGCATGACATCTGGGTTCTCTAAGTCAGGGGTTCCTTAGCAGCTTTCAAGAGTACTCATCTGGCCAAAGAAACAGTTCCAGTCAGTAAACCCCAAAGTAATGAACAGACATGGCTTCCTCTGCCTGGTTACAATTCAACAGACAAGAAAAGCTGTCTGGCAATTGGTACCAGAGAGGGAAGCACTGACACCTGCGTTGTCAAAGCCAGGAGGTTCCTGAGTGACGTCCCAGAGTCCTCATCTGGTATTCAAACCTTCTTATCAAAAAATAAGCCCCAAAGTAAAACCTCAACTCAGTATTTATAACACTTTTAGAACTAGAGGGCAACCTGTTGACTCAATAGAAAAAACATAAAGAGTCCTCCTACAAAACAATTCCCCATTCAAGCTTCCCACAATGGGCAGACTCATCAGTGGGTGAGAAAGATCTTTAATCACATTAAAATAATTAACAATACAAATGCATACACTGTTTATAGTTAAAGAAACTCTTGTTTCTGGTATTTTTAAAGGTACGATTCAATCAGAGGCACTTGACCACACTAAAACAAAAATAGCAAAATATCCTATTTTGATTGCCATCACATAAGATCAAGCAATGGGATTTCTGGATAAAGTTCTCAAAACCTTGTTGAGAAAAATCAAGCCAGTGAGCTTCCAGTGAATTTATTATAGCAATATGTATACAAGTATATGTCCCTATTGTCAATTTAGTCAATGTGCCACAGGAGGATCAGAAAAAAATTATATGAGGGCCATCAAGTGGAAGATGAATTAGATTTGAAATGCTTGGTCATAGAGAAGTAATAGATAAAAACTGAAGAAAGATAAGTGAAAGCTAAACTCAATGGAAAAATTTCTAACCAATATAGGTATCCAAAACTGTAGTCAATATGGAGTAAGCAAAACAGAATTGACTATTTACTATATGTCTGTCACTGTCACAAGCAGCAGGCATATAACAAAAGGCAAAAATGGTCCCAGTCCTCATGGAAATTGAAATGGAATTAATTCTAAATCTAAGGAGAATGTAGATGGGTGGCAGTATTTGAAGGTCTTGATACTGGAGGTCTTCAGTTAGGAGCTGGATTTCTACTACTCATAAACATTTTCAAGGGTTTGATTCTGCAGGTAAAGAATAAACTGGGTGACATCTCAGATTCCTTATTACTAAGACTGTTCAAGTCTCAGTTTGGTATATTCGCATACAGAGTCTTAAAATCTTCTTTATTCATCTTTCAGAGAGCCATTTGGTCTTACTTCTTCTATCTTTTTTTCTGTCAGTAAGCCCGGATTAAAGATATTTTTCTCACATTTAAAAATATTTTGAGAGATCTATTTCTGACATTTTTCGGCAGGATCTGCATGCACTTGGTTATAAGCTACTCACATGGCCTGATATATTGCCTTTCTTAGATTGGCAGAATGACAGGGTACCAATTAACATTGTAATAGTGTTTCTATTTTAGATACTGACAAACTTATAGATCTTAAGATTCAAGGACAGAGATGACAGTGAGTTTTTGAGTAGCTGATAGGCATACCAAAAAAAAAAAAAAAAAAGCAGCAGCAGTTATGGACTTGCCCCCAGGACATATACTAAGTATCTTGTTTGTTTAGCATTTATTTGTAAAAGTGGGAGAGGCAGCTAGGTTGTGCAGTGGATAGAGCATTAGTGCAGGAGTCAGGAGGACCTGAGTTCAAATCTCACCTCAGACACTTGACCCTCAGTAGCTCACTTGACATTCACTAACTGTATGACCTTGGGCAAGTCACTTAACCCCAACTGCCTCATCCTGGATCATTTCCAGTCATCGTGATGAATATCTGTCGCTGGATTCAGATGGCTTTGGAGGAGAAATGAAGCTGGTGACCTTGCACAGCCCTCTCTCATTCAAAACAAAGTTAAGTGTAAGTCATGTCATCATTCCTCTGATGGCATGGTCTTCTTCAACAATGAAGGATGAGCACATTTATAAAAGTACACAGAAACTCTGAATGATAAAAGCTAAAGAAACATCAGCTCCAGCACTCTGTAATGATTATTGTCCAAGTTGACTTTGCCTACAGAGATAGAGAATGGGCAATGAAGATCTAACCTTTAACTATGAAAAATCAAGGTGGAAAAGAGGTTATATCTTTTTGCCTACTTCATGAGGAGGTGGGGCAACCTCATGAGCCTTTCAAAGAGAGAATTTGAGAGACTTCCATCAATTCTAGAGGTGAGGTCTCTTCCCTGACAGAGCTCAATCCATGCTGAATGAATTCAGCATTATCCCAGCTAAGGTCTTGAGTTGAACATGAAGTAGAAAGTGGCAGAAACTGCAGTGCAGTTAAGGGTCAAACCTAACATAATAGCAGAGTAACCCAGCGTAGGAGCAAAGCCACCAAAATGCACAAACTTCATGAAGAAAGTTTCAAAGACAATGAATCTTGACAGATTCAGAAAGAAAAAAAAACAAGAGTACCAGGCAGTGAAGGTCCTGAATTATAAGTTGTCTCGGTCAGATGTATTAATTACTTCATAGGTGCCTTAAGAGATATTAAGACATTTTACTTTTTTGTCTAATTATATTTTATTTTTTTAATTAGCAAAAAGTAATTTTACCTCCTTCCCGTCCCTTAGTAATAAAAATTAAAAAAAGTTATAGCAAATATTGATAACCAAAACAAGCTCCCAAATTGACCATGTAAAAAGGGGGTGGGGGGGGCATTCAGTATTTTGAGTCTATCATCTATCAGAAAGAAAATGCTTCATTATCATTTCTCTGTAATCATAGCTAGTCATTATGTTGAACAGAGTTCTTAAATTGTTCAAAGTTATGTATGTGCAGTATAATTATTATTGTATGCAATCATTATCTCCATTTTACTCACTTCACTCAATGTCATTTCCATTGTTTCTTGTGCCACTGTCTGAGGACTTCAAGAAGTACCTCAGGCATAAGGCCTTGCTGAGCCTTTTTCAGGGCTTCTCATCCATCTTTGGTGCCCATGTCTCACCTAACTCCTATTTGTGACTCCAAGAAGCTACTGAAAGCACAGTAGACCCACTCCAGTACAACCATCTCAGCAGATGGGCTAATGTGAAATGGATCTCAAACTTCTAAGTGAGCTAAGGGGACCTGTACCTCCAAGTAGTGAAGTCTTTCCTTAGCAGAATGAAAAAAGGAAGAATAATTTGTTCCAATGGCCTTGAGGGCATTCTGGAGCATTTAGAACTTGGCTTGACATTGAAGACAGCAGTGTAATGCCCCTACATCCCAGGCTATGAACAGTTATCTTGACTTATTTTGTCTTCACTGGACCTCAATGACTTTGGAAAAGAATGAGATTGATGACTTTGTGCACTTGTGCCTCACTTAAATATAGTTCATAGATGAGTTAGTATATCATCATATGATGTTGCTTACATTTCTCTAAGACACAGGATGAGCAACAATACCACTGCGGTACTTCTTTATACATAGGTAAGTGAAATGTTAAGGAAATTTGAAGATCTTTCCCGCCCTTTAATAAGCCCATGTGACCAGCTTTGAGCTCTGGTCCAGCCCACAGCTTGAGTCACATGGAGCCAATGGTGGGAGGAACTTTATGAATATGTGGAGCAGGAAGCATTGGGCAAGAGGAGAGAACAAGGTGGAGCTGAGAGAGACGCAGCAGGCAGAGCAGTTCAGAGCAGCTTGTCTGAGTGAGAGAGGGACATTTTGCCTAAGGGAGTTTTCTTGTGGGGAGATGTGACAGAGGGAACTTCTGGAGTGGCAGTCCTCCCTCAGGTGGTAATGTGTACAAACTTCCTTGTTATCATGGTGGGATTGACTTTCTGGTATCTGAATAAATATTTTTGTTTCATCTTTGAGGAAAGGAGTTTTTATTTTGCAAATTTGCCCTAAAAATACACATGCGTATCCATTGTGGCTGCCATGGGTATCTCATTGGCACTAATATACTTACTTGGCACTTACTATACAGTAAGACAACTTAGTATAGTTGTGTGGAATCCAACATAGTGGCATAAGCAGTAAACAAACAAAGCAAAAACAAAACAAAGCAAAACAGGAAAGACATACTTGTGCTGAGTGAAGTGATTGAAATGAAGGAGAACATTGTACACAGTAACAGCAATACAATGTGATGACATACTTTGATAGCCTTAGCTTTTCTGAGCAATGCGATGATATGAGACAATTGAAAAAGACTCACAGAAATTGCTATCCACAACCAGAGAAAGAATTATAGAGTCTGAAAGTCTATTGAAGTATACTATTTTCTCTGCTTTTTGTTTTTATTTTCTTTCTTGTGGTTTTTCCCTTACATTCTGAATCTTCTTTACTATATCACTAACGTGGAAATTAGTTTAATATGTTTGTATAAGTGTAGCTTATAACAGATTACATGACGTCTTGGGAGTAGGGTGAGGAGGAATGGAGGAAAATTTAGAACTCAAAATCTTATGAAAGTGAATGTTGAAAATTAAAAATAGATAAATATTTTTTAAAAATTATTTGTTTATTCATTCCCTAATTGATTAGGACCCTTTATACTTGTTCATGGATACTATAAAAACAACTGATGTAAATATTTTTGTAGATGTAAATAAAAAAAGAGGAAGGAAATAACAATTTACGTAACCTTTACAATATGGCAGTAATTGTGATAAGGACTTTACAAATGTTATTTCATTTTATTTTCACAACAAGTGAATATAATATCTTTGGGATAAAGACTTATTTGTAGTGTTACTGTATTAAAGAATATGCATAGTTTAGTAATTTGGGAAACATGGCTCAGAACTGCTTTCCAAAATATCTAGCCCAATGTGGCAGTTTTCTGTTAACTTCTCCAATATTTGTCATTTTCCGTTTTTGTCAACTTTGTCAATCTGATGTGTATTTGCTATAAACTCAGAATATCTTTAATTTCTCTAATGTTATTTATTAGTGGTAAGGAGCATTTTATATGACAGTTTATACTTTGGATTTCTTATCTATAAGACTGCCAGTATCATTGGTCATTTATTAATTAGGGAATGTCTCTTACTTTGATGTGTTCACAAAGATAGATGTGTCAGTAGGTACATAAGCAGATAGAGAGCTAGATAGATAAATAGATATGTGAAAATGATATGCTTAGAAAGATCTGCTGTAAAGATTTTTTCCAGTTGTGTATTTCCCTTAAAATATTTGTTTCATTGATTTCTTTATACAAAAAAGAACTTTTAAAATATTACATAATAAAATTATCCATAACATCTTCTGTGATCCTCTCTCTTTTTGGGCATGAAAGTTTCCCATATCTGTAGGAGGATAATTTCTTTAGTGCCCTCCAAATTTATTTATGGTGTACCCTTGATCTAATTCATGTATCTCTTTAGAGATTGTGTACTATGTGGGATTATATATAGTTTCTCCCAAACATTCCAAATTTCTCACAAAGTTTTGTTGTCCATGGAATTCTTTACTCAGTAGCTGGGTTTCTCCCTTTGCAACCACTATGCTACTGTGTTTGTCTATTTCATTTATCTATTTTTCTCTTTCTTGAACAAATTGTTACCAAACTATTTCAATGACTATTATTTTATTTTATTATTTCAGACTATCTTTGCACTTTAACGTTATGCACACTATCCACAAGAATGCTGTGTGTTTGGTGGGTGTCCAAGGTTTATGGAAGGAATGTAATGTAATTATTTTTCTTGCTGTTAAGTTTGAGTAAATGTCCTTATTGAAAGTTAGTTGAATATGGAGGCAAAGTCAAGAAGGCGAAGAAAAGAAAGCACTCAGTTGAGCTCTCCCTCTAACCCCTGCAAATACCTTTAAAAATGACCGTACACAAATTCTACAGTAGTAGAAGCCACAAAAAGATCAAGTGAAAAATACTCCAGCCTAAGACAACCTGTAAGGTTAACAGAAAAGTCTATCACACCAGAATGAGAGTGGAGCACAGCCTAGCACAGGCCATGCTATCACAACCTCAGCCAAAGTAAACAAGGAAAAGGTCTTAAGAGTGACTCAAACAGCAGCAGCACCGGCTGCTTCTGGAGCTCTGAGGCCACTGATGGGAATAGATTCAAACAACTGGTCAGAAGAAATATTACAAGGGTCTTTTTGCTAGCACTGAGGATGGACTACTTTACTTTGCCCATACTTATGTCCATGTTGCAGTCATGGGCGGAAGTCCCAGGGAAAGAAGGAGCACAAACACAGCAAAGCTTGTGGTATTAGTGGAGGTGAAACCCTTCTCACATATCCAGTGTAGAAAAGAGTGCTTATGGACACCACACCAGAGAACAGGCCAAAAGAGTAGTAAATAACTCTTTAGATCATACTACCTTGGAAAAACTGAAAACATACAGGTCCATAGAAGTATCTCTGAAAACAACTGCACAAAACTCCTGAAGCTTGGGACAGTGCGCCCTCTGTTCCAGTAGCAGAGCTGCACCTTAACAACTAAATAAGTCAAGAAACAGGATGGGAAAATGAGCAAACAATGGGGGAGGGGGAAGGCTCATAATATAGAAAATAACTATGGTGACCAAGAAAACCAAAGCACACACTCCAAAAAAGAAAACAAAGTCAAAGCTCCTACATGCAAAAATCCCCAAGAAAAAATGAGAATTAGTCTCAGGCAAGGAGTAAAAGAAGTAGAGGAAAACTTGGGATGAGAAATGAGAATGAGGAAAGAAAATCATGGGGGATGGAGCCAAGATGGCAGACTAGAAAGACACATTTATGCAGGGTCCTCCCAACAGCTCATAAAACACCTGTAGAGAGTGACTCTCAACAAATTTTGGAGCAGCAGAGTGGAGGAGATTTCCAGCCCACGTGAAAGACCCACGGAAACATCGCTTGCGCTGGACGTGGAGCTGAGCATGGAGCCCAGCCCAGCCTTGGCCACTCAGCACAGCAGGATAAGACTCTGGGAGGAGGACACCTCGGGGGTGGAATCTCCAGTTGCAGCAGCGGTCATCAGACCCCTCAAACCACAGGTGCCAAAGGTCAGTGACAGGGTTTTATCAGCTGGCCAGGAAGGGAGAAGGGCCTTCTCATAGCTCCCACAGCAGACAGTGGCCACAGAGCCAGCACAGCAACCTGTACAGAAGCTCCACTGTTGGGGCATAAAAACCCCTGGGGGCATTTAAGAGCTGAATCTTACCTCAGTCATCGGTGGAGCCCCTGGCCAACCCGGTCTTTGTCTCAAACTCAGCGATGGCCCTGCCCATCTAGTTTATCTGAAAAATCATCCCCCAGTGCTGACATGGCAGAACTGGAGGCGAAGTGGCTATGGAGAGATATCTGCTAAGATTCTGGGCACAAAAATCCCTCTCTGCATCCAGACCAGTACACACTTGATTGTACCTCCTTGGAGGAACTGAGATCTCACAGATTCCCAGAGCATACCCTACTCTTGAAAAAGGACCCAAAAATCAAGTAATTGATTGGGAAAATGCCCAAAAAAGGGAAAAAAAAATAAGACCATAGAAAGTCACATAGAAGGTGAACAGATATCTCCTCCCATCCTTTCAGATGAGGAGGAACAATGCTTACCATCAGGGAAAGACATAGAAGTCAAGGCTTCCATATCCCAAACATCCAAAATAAATATTCAATGGGCTCAGGCCATGGAAGACCTCAAAAAGATTTTGAAAATCAAGTGAGAGAGATGGAGGAAAAACTGAGAAGAGAAATGAGAGAGATACAAGAAAAGCATGAAAAGCAGGTCAACACCTTGCTAAAGGAGACCCAAAAAAATGCTGAAGAAAATAGCTCCTTTAAAAATAGGCTACTTCAATTGGCAAAAGATGTTGAAAAAGCCAATTAGGAGAAAAATGCTTTCAAAAGTAGAATTGGCCAAATGGAAAAGGAGTTCAAAAGCTCACTGAAGGAAATAGCTTTTTAAAAATTAGAATGGAAGAGATGGAGACTAATGACTTTACGAGAAACCAAGAAATCACAAAACAAAACCAAAAGAATGAAAAAAATGGAAGATAATGTGAAACATCTCATTGGAAAAACAACTGACCTGGAAAATAGATCCAGGAGAGACAATTTAAAAAAAAATGGGACTACCTGAAAGCCTTGATCAAAAAAAGGACCCTAGACATCATCTTTCGTGAAATTTTCAAGGAAAACTGCCCTGATATTCTAGAACCAGAGGACAAAAAATATATTGAAAGAATCCACCAATCCCCTCCTGAAAGAGATCCAAAAAGAGAAACACCTAGGAACATTGTGGCCAAATTCCAGAATTCCCAGGTCAAGGAGAAAGTATTGCAAGCAGTTAGAAAGAAACAATTCAAGTATAGTGGAAATACAATCAAGATAACACAATATCTAGCAGCTTCATCATTAAGGGCATGGAATATGATACTCCAGAAGTCAAAGGAACCAGGACTAAAACCAGAATCACCTATCCAGCAAAACTAAGTATAATACTTCAGGGGAAAAATGGTCATCCAATGAAATAGAGGACTTCCAAGCATTCTTGATGAACCGACCAGAGCTGAGAAGAAAATTTGACTTTCAAACACAAGAATTAACAGAAGCATGAAAAGGTAAACAGCAAAGAGAAGTCATAAGGGACTTACTAAAGTTGAACTGTTTACACTCCCACATGGAAAGACAATATTTGTAACTCTTGAAACCTTTCAGTATCTGGGTAGTTGGTGGGATTACATACATACACACACAAACACACACACACACACACACACATACACACAGAGAGAGACAGAGAGCAAATTGAATAGGATGCGATCATATCTTAAAAAATGAAATTAAGTGGTAAGAGAGAAATATATTCGAAGGAGAAAGGTAGAAATGGAATGGGGCAAATTATCTCTCAAAAAGAGGCAAGCAAAAGATTTTTTAGTGGAGGGAAAAAGAGGCGAGGGGAGAGAAACCATGAAGCTTAATCTCATCACATTCAACTAAAAGAAGGAATAAAATGCATATTCATTTTGGTATGAAAACCTATCTTACAATACAAGAAAGTGGGGGAGAAAGGGATAAGCAGGGTGGGGGGGATGATGAAAGGGAGGGCAGTAGGAGGAGGGAGCAATTTGGAGTCAACACTCTTGGGGATGGACACAATCCAAAGTGAGAACAGAAGCAATGGGAGGAAGAAAAGGATGGAGGGAAATATAGTTAGTCTTACACAACATGACTATTGTTAGTGGCCAAGCTCTGGACCTCCTTCAGGTGCTGGGACCACCCTTTGGGAGCTGGCTTTGCCCTCAGGGAGGAACATGGGAGGGGCTCTGTCGGGGATATAAGGAGCTGTCAGGGAGGGATGGGGGGGAGTTATGTAATGAATAAAGTGAAGAGCACTAGCCATCTCGGGTGCTCTGTGTAATCATTTCCCCTCCATGGAGGAGGGGATTCCCCTGCCGCACAGCAGGCCACATGGCAGGGGCCGGAGATTTCCAAAGACCCGGAGACAAGGTAAGTACAAGCAAAGGCCAGGGATAGCCCAGTGAGATACGGTCGGGATTAGGAAGCCCGACCAAGGCTAGGGGGGGGTAGCCCTGTGCAGACTATTATGGAAGTCATTTGCAAAACTTCACAGATATGGCCTATATTGAATTGCTTGCTTCCCAAAGGGAATTGGTGGGGAGGGAGGGATGAAGAGAAGTTAGAAGTCAAAGTTTTAGGAACAACTGTCAACTATTTTGCTTACTATTAGGAAAAAAGAAATACAGGTAATGGGGTATAGAAAGTTATCTGGCCCTACAGGACAAAGGAGAAGATGGGAACAAGGGAAGGGAGGGATGTTAGAAGAGAGGGAAGATTGGTGATAGGGATAATTAGAATGCTAGACGTTTTGGGGTGGGGGTAGGAAGAAATGGGGAGAACATTTGGAACCCAAAATTTTGTGAAAATGAATGTTAAAAGTTAAATAAATAATTTAAAAAAAAAGTAAAAAAGAAAATAAGAAGGAAAATCGTGACAATGATTCAGTAGCTTGATATAGGAGACTCAAAAAGAAAATGTTGAGGAAAGTAACATTTTAAAAATCAGACTACGTCAAATAATAAAAAAGATGAAAAAAAAATCAGTGAAGAGAAGAATGTCGTGAAAATTGACCAAATGGAAATAAACGTCCAAAAGCTCACTGAAGAAAATAATCCCTTAAAAATTAGAATTGGACAAATAGGAACTAATGACTTTAAGAGAAATAAAGTAAAAATTAAACACAACCAAAAGAAAAAATAGGAGACAATATGAAATATCTCATTGAAAGACAATTCAACTGAAAAATACTTCCAGGAAAAATCAGTTAAAAATTATTGGATTACCTGAAAACCATGATTTTAAAAAGAGCCTCAAAATCATAGAAGTCATCCGGGGGGAGGGTTAAGGGAGTGCTGAGACAAGATGGAGGAATAGAAGCAGGGAATTGTTGGAGCTCTCCAGCCAATGCCCTCAAAATACCTGCAAAAATGGCTCTTAACAAATGTTAGAGCATCAGAAGACACAAATGACAAAGTGAAAAAGATTTCCAGCTCAAGACAATTTGAAAGGCCAACAGGAGGGGTATATTGTACCAGCTATCAGAGGGGAATGCAGATGGTACTGGAGGAAATCTCAGGGTGTTGGTTCACTGCACCACAGTTTCCAAACCGCTAAACCCACAAATGCAAAACACAACTTCAAAGGTCAATGGGAAAGCTCTCTCACTTAGATGAAAGAGGAATATGTTCCATCCCTAACCCCAACCATAGGCCTTGGGTGGCAGCAGTCACTGCTGCATCAGCTGGCAGCTTCTGGAGCTATTGACCTACAAACAGTTGGGGAATCAAGCAGCTGATCTGGGTCCCAGTCCTTGGTGCATGTCCTATGGTAAAGAGGAGCACTGGTGTCGTGGAGCTGGTGGCATCTATGCAGAAGTAATTCTACTCACAGATTCACTGCAAGAAAAAATGCTTACAGTTGCTCATAGACCAAAGTGCAGGCCAAGAGAGGAGTAAACATGTTTCCTTTGATCACACCACATTACAGGGGCTGAGAATTTACAGATCCCTGGAGATATCTCTGAAAGTAGCTGCACAAGTCCCCTGAAACTTGGGGTAGTGAACCTTTCTCTTAACAAAGGGCACATAGACCAAATAACTGGCTGGGAAAATAACCAAAATGGGGAGTAGTGGTAAAAATAAGACTATAGAATGTTACTTTTTTGGAGAGAAGATATTTCCTTTCAATGAGGAAGATCAAAGCATAACATAGCAAGATCAAGGCTCCTACATCAAAAGCCTCCAAGAAAAATATGAAATGATCTCAGGTCATGGAAGAGCTCAAAAAGGATTTTGAAAATAATACAGAGGACAAATGGAAAGAGAAATGGGAGTGATCCAAGAAAATAATGAAAAATTTAAAAAAAATTATGAAAATGCTTGCTAAAGGAGACAAAAAAATTCTCAAGAACACAAGACTTTTAAAAATAGACTAACCTAAATGTCAAAGAGGTACAAAGAGCCAATGATAATATCTGTACTATCTATCTATCTATCTGTCTATCTATCTATCTATCTATCTATCTATCTATCTATCTATGTGTGTGTGTATGTACAATCTCTCCAACTACCCAAATACTGAGAAAAGATGCAAGAGTTAAAAATACTTTCTTTCCGTGTAGTAATGTAAACAGTTCAGCTTTAGAGAGTCTTTTTATGATGTTTCTTTTCTGTTTACCTTTTCATGCTTCTCTTGATTCTTATCTTGGGAAGTCAAATTTTTAAATACAGATCTGGTCTTTTCCTCAACATGAAATCTTGAAATTTGGCTATATCATTTAATGGCCATTTTTTCCCCTGAAGTATTATATTCAAATTTTCTGGGTAGGTGATTCTTGGCTTCAATCCCAGTTTCTTTGACTTCTGAAATATCCCCCTCCAAGCCCTTCGATCTCTTAATGTTGAAGCTGCCAGATCCTGTGTTATTCTGATTGTATTTCCACAGTACTCAAATTGTTTCTTTCTAGTTGCTTGGAGTATTTTCTCCTTGATCTGAGAACTCTGAAATTTGGCCACAATATTCCTAGGAGTTTCTCTGTTAGGGTTTCTTTCTAGAGGTGATTGATGAATTCTTTCAATATCCATTTTGCCCTCTGGTTCTATAACATCAGGTCAGTTTTCCTTGTTAATTTCATGGAAGGTAGTGTCGAGGCTCTTTTTTGATCATGGCTTTCAGGTAGTCCAATAACTTTTAAATTGTTTCTCCTGGATCTATTTTCCAGGTCAGTTGTTTTTCCAATGAGTTGTTTCACATTATCTTCTATTTTTTCAAATTTTTGGTTTTGTTGACTAACTTCTTGGTTTAACTCGTTGTCATTCATTTCCCTGGACTCAATTCTCTCTTTCAAAGAATTATTTTGTTCAGTGAGCTTTTGAGCCTTCTCCTCCACATGGATAATTCTGCTTTTTAAAATCTCCTGGTTCTATTCCTTTCACACTGCATCAGTTCATATAAGTCTTTTCAGGCTTCTCTGAAGTCTTTCTCTTCATCGTTTCTCATAGCCCAATAGTATTCCATTACATTCATATACCACAACTTCTTCAACTCTTCTCCAATTGATGGGCATCTCCTTGATTTCCAGGTTTTTGCCAACACAAAAATAACTGTTAAAAATATTTTTGTACATGTGGTTGCCTTTCCCATTTTTATGATCTCTTGGAAAATACAGTCCTAGAAGCAGTATTGCTGGGTCAAAGAGTGTGCACATTTTTGTAGCCCTTTGGGCATAGTTCCAAATTGCTCTCCAAAATGGTTGGATCAGCTCACAGCTCCAACAACAATGAATTAGGGTTCCAACTCTCCCACATCTTCTCCAACGTTTATCATCTTCCTGTTTCCTCATGTTAGTCAATATGATAGCTGTGATGTGGTACCACAGAGATGTTTCAATTTGCATCTCTCTAATCAATAGTAATTTAGAGCATTTTCTCATAACATTATAGATAGCTTTAATATCTTCTTCTAAAAATTCCCTGTTCATATCCTTTGACCATTTAGCAATTGGAGAATGACTTTTATTCTTGTACATTTGGCTCAGTTTTCTATATATTTTAGAAATGATGCTTTTATCACAGACACTAGTTGTAAAAATCCTTTCCCAATTTTGGATCACAGATTGAAGCAGATCATTGTCTTTTGTGTTGTGTTTTGTTTTGTTTTATGGTTTCTCCCATTCATTTTAATTCTTCTATTCAACCTTACTATGCTGAAATTTTATTTAGTAAGAATGTATCTGTAGAATCCATATAAGACTGTAAGCCATCTCAGGGTGGGAGGGGGGAAGAAGCAGGAGGGAAGGGGAAAATCTAACATATATGGAAATTATTAGAGAATATTGAAAACAAATAAAATAATTATTAAAATAATAAATTAGAAAAAAGAAAAAGAAAAAAAAAGAAATGATGAATAGGAAGACTTAAGAGAGACCTGGAAGGACTTATATGAACTGATGCTGAGTGAAAGGGGAAGAATGAGGAGAATTTCGTACACAGCAACAACTGCCATGTGTGAGGAATTTTTCTGGTTGACTTAGCCCTTCATAGCAACGCAAGGATATAAGAAATTCCCAGTGGACTCTTGAGGCAAAATGCCATCCACCTCCAAAGAAAGAAATATGGAACTGGATTGCAGAATGAAGCAGACTATTTTCTCTTGTGTTGTGTTTTGGTTTGGTTTTTCTCATGGTTTCTCCCATTCATTTTATTACTTCTATGCAAAATGACTAAGGTGAAAATGTATTTACTAAGAATGTATGTGTAGAACTCATATAATATTTTAAGCCATCTTGGGGAAGGAGTTGATAGAGTGGGAAGAAGGAGATGGGAGGGAGATGGAGAAAATCTAAGAGTTATGGAAATGATTGTAGAAATCAGAAAACAAATTAGTTAATTAATAACAATAATAATAATGATAATACTGACAAATGAGCTTCCCTTAAACAAAATGTCCTCACACTTAAGACCAGCTGCGAGCTTGCCTGTGTCCTTCAGTTCTGGCTGCTCTCTCACTAATTTCCTCTAATGTCTGCTCTATCTCTGCCTCTTCCTGTTCCAATTTTCTCGTTCCACCCATTCAGCAAACTCTTCCCACCACAAGTCCCATGTGACTCAGACTTCCATATGACCAGGCAGTTCTAATAATGGGCCTAATAATGAATGGGAAAGATCTTCCCATTTAAATTACCATTACGGGAGGAAGGAAGGAAAGAAGGAAGGAAGGAAGTTAGGAAGGAAGGAAGGAAGGAAGTTAAGAAGGAAGGAAGGAAGGAAGGAAGGAAGGAAGGAAGGAAGGAAGGAAGGAAGGAAGGAAGGAAGGAAGGAAGGAAGGAAGGAAGGAAGGAAGGAAGGAAGGAAGGAAGGAAGGAAGGAAGGAAGGAAAGACGGGAGGGAAGGAGGGAAGGAAGGAGGAAGGAGAAAGAGAAGAATGGTGGGTAGTAATAAAATTGGCCAAGAGAATGGAAGGGAGGAAAAAAGGTAAGAGTGTTTTTAACTTCACCAACATAGGAAAAAAATAAAAGGTCTTAATTTTTTAGATACAAGAATTCTAGCTTTTGTAAAGGATTGGGAGTGAATAAGAAAGAAACATGAAACGATGTCATGAATGAGAAAACAAAATTCAGAATGGTAATGATGGGGATGGAAATATGGAAGTGAACAAAATGAACAAAATATTCACGACATTTTTTATTGGATAACTTTACCTTTCATTATTCCTTATGGCACAACATTTTTTTCATTCTATTTGTACAATATGCCTTATTTAAATTACCTAAATTATAGTTATTCATTTAAATAATTCCTAATTCTTTGCACAAAAAATCTACAAAAAAACTGCCTAAAATATTTCAGTACTTATTGGTCCTTTTCTTCTTACTGTAATCTCAGCAGGTTTCAAAAGAAAAATTACACTCACTAACCATATGAAGGATTGTTTTAAATAACTAATGAGATAAATGAAAATTAAAATAACTCTATGGTTTCACTTCACACAAACATATGCTCAAAAACTGACAAAGGTTTAGGAGTTGAAAGAGGTCCTTGCTACAGGTAATAACTGACTCAATTATTTAGGAAAAAAAGCTGGAATGTCATAAATGTCACCAGACTAATCATAATAATCTAAACTGGGACAGTATTTCTGGAAAACTATGCCAAAAAGATACCAGCAAGAATAAAGGCTGCATATCAAAATAACCTTAGCTGTAGGTTTTTTTCTGTTTGTTTTTGGTTTTTTTGTCACAATAAAATCTTGGAAAAAAGTGAAATGTTTCCTGAACAATAACTGAAAAAATTGTGGTATATTAAATAAATAATATATTATTATTCTGTTAAATTTACTTATGCTAGAAATTTAGAAAAAAAATCATGTATATGTATGTGAAGAAGAATTATGAGGATAAGACCAGTAAATAACTGTTGAAAAAAATAAATTTGTGATGTCACATTAAATGTTTCTTTTAGAAGCTCAAGCCCCCATTTCTTCTCAATGAGTCAAACAATTGAAGATGAAAAGAGAAGAGGAAATTAGGGAAAAATTTACAGCAATTTTCTCTGATGAAGATCTCATTTCTCAACTAAGAAGAAAACTTGGTTAATTTAGGAGAATATGACTCATTCCCCAAATGAAAATGGTCAAAAATATGAACAGGTAGTTTTCAGAAAACAAATCAATGCTATATATAGTCATATAAAAAAGCTCTAAGTCACTACTAAAGAAGTGCAAATTAAAACAACTCTGAGGTACCATCTCACAATTATCAGATAGACTAATGTTATAAGAAAAATGTTGGAGGAAACCTTGAAAATTGGAACACATTCACTTTTGTTAGAGTTGTGAACTGATCCAATTATTCTTGAGAAATAATTGGAACTATGACAAAAGCGCAAAAAAATTTTGCACACCATTTAACCCAATAATAACACTCCTATTGCTATTTACTATTATATTGTGACCTGTATCCCAAAGAGGTCAAAGAAAGAAGAAAAGAACTTTTATGTGCACAAATATTTATAGCAGCTCTTTTAGTGGTTGCAAGCAATTGAAAATTGGGGGGATCTCCATCAATTGGGGAATGGCGGAACAAGTTGTGGTATATAATTGTGATGGAATACCATTGCAGTATAAGGAATGACAAGCAGGATGCCTTCAGGAAAATCTGGAAATTCTCGTATGAACTGATACAATATGAAGTGAACAGAAACAGGAGAACATTTTACAGAGTAACAGCTATACTGTCACTGTTAAGATAAATTGTGAATGACTTAGATCTTCTCAACAAGAAAATGATCCAAGACAATTCTGAAGGAATTATGATGAAAAGTATTATCCACCTCCAGAGAAAAAACTGATAGGATGTGAAAGAAACTACAGGGGTCTCTTTGCCATCACTGAAGCAGGACTTTCCTGCTTTTACCATACTTAAATCTGAGCCACAGTACTGAAGGGCATTCCTGGGGAGAGGAGAACTGGAGTGTAAAATAGAAACTGAAGGAGTCCACTGATTATGTCCTGAATTATATTTTCAAAATGAAAAGATCCAAGAATATTATATTAAAATTTCAGATTTTAATCTGAATCAAGGAGAATATATTGCAAGCAGTTGAAAGGAAACAATTCAAGTATCATGGAGCATCAGTCAGGATAACACAGCTTCTACATTATAGGTTCTGAGGGCTTAGATTATTATGATCCAGAGGTAAAAAAGCTATGACTACAACTAAGAATAACCTACCAAGCAAAACTAATTGTAATCCTTCAGGAGAAACAAAAAATAAAAAAGCACATTGAATGACATAAAGGAATTTAATGCATTCCCGAGGGGGAAAAAAACAGAGCTAAATATGAGATTTGACTTTCAAATACAAGACTTAAGAGAAGCATGGAAAGATAAACAGGAAAGAGAAATCATAAGGAATTTATTAAAGTTAATTGTTTACATTTCTGCTTTCATGTATGGAAAGATATTTCTTCAGAAGGAAGACATTTCTCATTATTGAAATAGGCATATATATATATATATATATATATATAATATAGACAGAAGACACAGGAGTTAGTTGAATATGAAGGGATAATATTGAAAATAATCAAATGAAGGGATGAGAGAGGAAGGTACTGGGAGAAAGAGAAAGGGAAAAGTAGAATGGAGTAAACTATCTCACATAAAAGATGCAAGATAATTTTTTTTTACAGAGGAGGGGAAGGGGGTGGTGACAGGGAGTGAGTGTACCTTACTCTCTTCAGAATTGACTCAAAGAGGGAATAAAATATATACTCAATTGGGTATAGAAGTGGGGAAGGGGATATGAGAGGGAGTGATAGAAGAGAGGAAAGATTGGGGGATTGGGTAGTCAGAAACCGAACACTTTTGAGGAAGGATAGGATGAAAGGAGAAGAGCTAAGCGAAATAAGGATAAATGGGAATGGGATGGAGGCAAACACGGCAAAAATAGGATGGAGGTCCTTCACAGTATGGCCATTACAGAAGTGTTTTGCATTAACACACACACACACACACACACACACACACACACACATATATATGTATATATATATATATAAATCTATATTGAATTGCTTGCCTTATCAATGAGAGGGCGGGGTGGTGAGTAGAGAATTTGGAGCTCAAAGTTTTAAAAATGAAAGTTAAAATTGTTTTTGCATGTAACTGGGGAAAAATGAAATGATGAATAAAACAATTTAAAGAATTCTAAAGAGGAAGTCAGCCCGACACAATCTGAAGAAATATTTTCTTTTTTTATTCTGCGTATTTCTTTTATTCTTTTATTTATTTTTTTAATGTTCTACAATCACAACCATAAAACTTAGATTTTTACCCCACGCACACTTACCCCCCACCACCACCCTCCCTCCCCAAGATGGCATACAATTCTATATAAGATCTACATATACTTTCTTAATGAATACGTTTTTCACTATAGTCATGATATGCAGATGAACTAAAATAAATGGAAGAAATAATATTACAAATCAAAACATAATACGCACATACACAAACACACACACACACACACACACACAAACATGATCTGCTACATTCTGTGAATGAATTCCATAGTTTTTTCTCCGAATGTGGAAGGCATTTTGTCTTAGAAAACCACTTGAAATTTTTTGTTTTAAGTTCTTGCGTTATTACGAAATTCCAAGTCTACCAGAAAAAAACTCTCACACTGGGGTCGTCGCTGTGCACAAAGTTCTCCTGGTTCTGTTCCTTTTGCTCAGTATCAGATCATATAAGTCCTTCCAGGCTTCCCTGAAGTCTTCTTGATCATCATTTCTTATGGCGTAATAATACTCCATTACATTTAGATACCATAATTTATTCAGCCATTCCCCAATTGATGGGCATCCTCTTGATTTCCAGTTTTTGGCAACTACAAAGAGTGCTGCTTTAAATATTTTTGTATATATGGGACCCTTTCCCATTTTTAATGATCTCTTGGGGATACAGTCTGAAATATTTTCTTAAGACACAAACAGAAACTATGCTGATGAGGAATAAAGAGTTAAGCAGTCAAAAGAGACAGATGGGTGTACAAGATATACAAAAGACAAGGAACAGCAGGCAACAGGATAGACTCAAAAGAGTAGTAGCACATTTGTTAAGAACACTAAGGATTCAGTTAAAATTCAGAAGGAATTGAGTTAAAGGGAATTATGATTTTTACAATAACCAATATAAAATGAATATACTAATAGATTAGAGTTTTCAGAATTGCCCTTTCTAACGAGTCATACTTACAATGCACCTTGAAACACTTACTACGACTGGTATTCTTGTGTTTGTAGACCTTAAGTAAAGAGAAAAAAGACTGTAGAACCTCTTCTGATCACAGAACTCTGGTCCTGTGACCCATCAATTATGTACTCCCCTACTTGAGCAATATTGCTCCCACAGGACTTCAGAATGTTGAATTGTTTTCCATTTGTGGGTTTGTGGTGGTCAACAACTTCAGCACAGGAAATGATTCTTTGTAATCCATCTTTCCCACACCTCTACTTTTCCACTTTTCCACCTCCCTTCAGCAAGGGAGAATTCTGATTAGAAAAATTCCCAATTTGCAAATCTTAATTAATTAGATAGCTACCTGATTATTGGCAAAATGAGGATTTGGCCTGTATACCTTGATTTCAGGCAAGGAACTAGAAGGCCACATGCAATCTTGAATCTGTTGGTCCCCCCCTCCTGGAGAAGGTATATATTTTATTAATTTTTTTTTGTCTGTTTTGTTTTCCAACATGGTTAGTACTGAAATAAGTTTAGCTTGACTATACATGTTGAAGAAATAGCAAATTCTTTCCTTTCTCAAGGAGTGGGGAGAGGGACAGAGAGTGAGAGAAGGAAAAAATTTAGAAATCAAAATTTTGAAAAATGAATTTTTTTACACATAATTGAGAAAAATAAAATAAATGAGTCAGGCAATAATTTAGCAATGAGAATATCAAAACAACAGGTTAATGATGCATAATAAAAATATCAATTTGTACTAATTTTTACTTATAATTTATGAATGGCTTTTTACCAAGTTCCCAGGTAAAGAGAGGAGAGAGAGAGAGACAGAGAGAGACAGAGAGAGAGAGAGAGAGAG
The DNA here is from genome assembly GCA_023548195.1 of Bettongia penicillata ogilbyi. Classification (NCBI taxonomy): domain Eukaryota; kingdom Metazoa; phylum Chordata; class Mammalia; order Diprotodontia; family Potoroidae; genus Bettongia; species Bettongia penicillata. The sequence goes on along the minus strand of JAJHZJ010000345.1, from coordinate 6,106,478 downwards.
AGAGAGAGAGAATTAACAGAGTTGGAAAGTTTGGGAAAGTAAAAAAAGTTTGATTTATGATGACTATTATCCATCAGACTAGTCTATAACTCTTTGGCTATCTTTTCTCTTATTCCCCACTTTGTTTTCCATGGTTGATGAGGAAAAGAACCTGCATCTATGGCTATCTAAACTGCAATACCATCTCTCTGTTGATCCTTCCCAAAAAGAAAATCAGTATTATTTTCCTAGATCTTTAGCATTCTATGATTCTATGATTTAAGATGAAATTGGTGTATTTTCTTGGGAATCACTGATTTTCCAATAGACTTGTGTACTTAAAAATGGTCCTAAAAAAGATTGGCTAGTAGTCATTTATGTAGGTGAACTTGAAGAAAGTCCCATAGGTTTTAGAAAAAAAAGACTTAATATACTATCTGCAGTTATGCAGCAGCCAGTGAAAGAGGACTGCAAGAGCTACTCCAACCTGCTACTCCAGTCTTCACCTGGGTCTGGGAAACCAGAATGCTGGGGGGAAAAAAACAGTTTTATCTCACACAGGATTATTTACATTAAAAGTGCAGTGTCTATCTTCTTCCACTCCACAAGAATTCATACTTCCCCTGGACTCAAGAAGAGACTGAAGAATGCTAGTAAGGAATAGACAAGTACTGAAGCCTGTAAATAACTTCTTTATTTGGAGTTACATGATGGCTTCAGTGTATCATGTGGTGAATTATTATTCCAAAACTATCTTTGCTTTTGTGACCTGCAAGAGTAAGAACTTTTCTAAATTTCTGATTGAGACCCAGCAACACATTTGCACATCTAGAAATTCCTCACCGATTTTTATTCTTCCATTTTGCTCTTGAAGATATCTCTTAGTAACAATTTCTTTTATAGCCCTTCTAAGAGGACAGTATGCAAGTGTGCAAAAGTGATACACAAAATATTTTTAAAAGAATGTCTTACAAATATGCCTCAAATGATAGGATAGTTGAACTTGACTAAAAAGATAAAAAATAAAGAAGCCTTATAACTTTGTTTATGTTTTATGTCTATATGTATTTAAAGAGAAAATCTTATAATTTGAGTTGGTTCATCTATAAATTCCTTGACTGCAGCAAAATAATTCGAATAGTTATTTTAAAAGTGTGCTTGAAATATATCCAAATCTTTATAGTAAAACAAGTTAATTTGTTTTTCAAATTACACAATGATTCGATTATGCTTATTGTTGCACCATGCATTGTTTATAAATAATTGAAGCTTTCATCAGTTGGTCAAATTCCTAAGGTTTACATTTTAGATTCACAGATCTCATTTTCTTCCTCTTTGTACCAGCTAATTCTAGTTGTTCTGTGCTCTATGTTACAGCACAAAAAGTTTACTTAGCTTCAGAAGCTCTTATCTTACAGCTAGGCATAAATGCTAATGACAAAAAAAAATTCTTTGGAAATTCTGACATAAATGGATTTATCCTTAAGCAAGAAATTATTTAAGAATGTTTTCCTTGTTCAAAAAAAGAAAAAATACGACATTGTTTATAATGCAATAGATTTGCAACGTGTGATTTTTGTGTTACTTTATTCCAACTATCTTAAATAGAAATATATTTGTCGAAGTTTGACCAAAAATTTTTATTTTCTATTTTATTTTTGTTTTCATATTTTTCACACTTATATTTCACAGTCAAATATTTTCATCACCTATGTCATCTTTGTTTCCTTCAAGATTTAGGAATCTCAAAAAAAAAAAACAGTTTTGTTTTCAAAATAAAAAGGAATGAAAAAACAACTTTAAAAATTACTATTTAATTTTATTCTCTATTATTTCAGGATATGGATATTCATAATACCCACTATTTCTGCTCTGGCTTCTATACTTTTTTTTAATAGCAAAGAGAAGAGAACCAAATACAAAACAATAATTTCTCCAGATGCTGTCAACTTAAAGGAATCTCTTTAGGATTATATTTGATTCTTCAATTTATACGTTTTAAAGATTTGCTTGCTTTCCTACTACTTTTAGGAAGAGTGTTGCAAAGTTTAAAATGTCATACAGTAATGTCCCCAGATGTTTCTCCTGATCACTGTTATGGAACTTATTTCACAGAAAATAAAAGACACTCAAATTGTATTATAAAGCAGCAATTTTCAAAACATTTGGTACTGGCTAAGAAACGGAAGGGTAGACAAGAGGAATATGCTAGGTATTCAAGACACAGTAGAGAATGTTGTTTGATAAACTCAAGGACCCCAGCTTCTGAGATAAGAACTCACATTTCACAAAAATTTCTGGGAAAACTGGATAAAGGTGTGGTGGAAACTAGGTATAGACCAATGCCTGACACCATACACAGGAATAAAATCCAAATGGGTACATGATCTTGGCATAAAGATGGATCCTATGGACAAACTGGTGGAGCAAGAAATAGCGTATTTATCAGATTTTTGGAGAAGGGAAGAATTTTTGACTAAAGAAGGAATAAAAAGCAGGATGACGTGCAAGGTGGATAATTTTGATTAAATAAAACTGAAAAGTTTTTGCACAACCAAATCCAATGCAACCAAATTCAGAAGGATGTAGAAAACTGGGAAAGATTTTTTACAGCTAATGTTGGTGATGAAGGCCTCATTTCCAGAATATATAGAGAACTGAGTCAAATGTACAAAAATACAAGTCATTCCCCAATTGATAAATGGTCAAAGGATATCAACAGGCAATTTTCAGAGGAAGAAATTAAAGGTATCCATAGTCATATGAAAAAATGCTCTAAATCACATTTGATTAGATGCAAATCAAAACATCTCTGAGGTACCTACATCACACCTATCATATTGGCAAACATGACAGAAAAGAAGATGAAAAATGTTGGAGAGGATGAGGGAGAGTTGGAACACTAATACACTGTTGGTGGAACTGTGAGCTGATGCAATCATTCTGGAGAGCAATTTGGAAGTATGCCTAAAGGGCTAATAAAATATGCATACCCTTTGACCCAGCAACAGCATTTCTAATACTATATCTCCAAGAGATCACAAAAATGAGAAAAGGTCCCACATGCACAAAACTATTTATAGCAGCACTCGTTGTGCTGGCCAAGAACTGGAAATCAAGGGGCTGTCCATCAATTGGGGAATGGCTGGATAAATTATGGTATATGAATGTAATGGAATACTATTGTGCTATAAGAAACGAGGAACAGAAAGACTTCAGAGAGGCCTGACAAGACTTATATGATCTGATGCTGAGCAAAAGGAGCAGAACCAGGAGAACTTTGTGCACAGCAACTACCAGAGTGTGAGAGAGTGTTTTTCTGGTAGATCTGGAATTTCACCGCAATGCAAGAATTAAAAAAAAAAAATCCCAATGATCTTCTAAGGTAAAATGCCTTCTACACCCAGAGAAAGAACTATGAGATTCAATCACAGATTGTAGCATATCGTGTGTGTGTGTGTGTGTGTGTGTGTGTGTTTGTATTGCGTTTTGGATTGTTAGATGATTTCTCCCACTCATTTTAATTCTTCAACACACCATGACTAGAGTGAAAATGTATTTAATAGGAATGCATGTGTAGAACCTGTACAAAATTGTATGCTGTCTTGGGGAGGGAGGGGAAAAAATAACCAAAGTTAAGGTAGTTATTGTAGAATACTGAAAAGAAATAAAATTAATTAATAAAAAAAGAAAGAAAAGAAAAGATATACCCCTTCCTCGGTTTTTGAACTTTTAGGTTCTTTTTCTTGTTACCTTAAATTTTCCTCCTTGTTAGCTTACATTTCTCTTCAACTTCAGTTCACATATTTTATCTTCAATTCAAATCACGTAGTATTGTTGAAAATCTACTCTTACCTACTCTAGAAGTTGTGGTAAGATACAAAACATAGCAGATAGAACAATTACATTGAGAGACTTTTACTGTAAGCTAATAATTATGTCACAATTTAAAAATCACATGCCAATGAAAAAAAGAATGTGAGACCGAGACAGCATATTCTTGAAAACTGAGATGTGTAATATTAGATCATAAAAACTAAAAGCTTGATTTTTTTTTTTTACAAGGAGGGAATGATCCTGGAGGAATAGGATAAATCTTTATAAATGAAATAGAATTGTTTTCACCAGGCATAAGAGTTACATAAATTGGGAAAGGGAAATTCTGGACCTACAGAATAACAGTAGTCTTTAGAAGGTTATCTCCCAGGTTAAACAGCTGTGATGCAAGGAATAACACTGGGAAATCAGTGGAGGGACATGAGCTAGAATAGGCAATATGAAGTCAGATCATGGGGATCTTTGAAATATAGATTGACTTTTACTTTTTTTCCTGTGACTAGCATCATGTCACTCAAAGTTTAGTAAAAGTGTTGATTATAAAAAAAAAGCATTTTTCACAAAAAAAAGGTCAATGATACCCATGTTGGAAGTGAAATTGTGGTAGTAATTGTGGCAAAATATTCTTTCAGAGTTTACTGCCTTTACATAGGTAGACGATGACAAAGGTTTGGATAAAGTTTTAAGAAAATGTGGAAAGGAAGGTGGTGGAGTGACACCAACTACTCACCTAAGCTCTTAGATAAACTCCTTCAGATACCTATAAGAAGAGACTCTGAGCATATTTTGGAGGGGCAGAATCCAATAGAAGACAAACTGAGGCAGATTCACAGTCTAGGACAGACTGTAAGGTCAATGGGAAGGATCTGTTCCACGGGGCTGGAGGAGCACACAGCACATAGTGCACAAGCTGCACCAGTGTATTCCTGCCACTGTAGGCCTGAGCAGCAAGCCAAGGTAGGTGCACTGCTTATTCTCAGATGTGTCAGCCCAGGATGGAGTTCAATGGAACCAAGAGAGTGAGAGCTGCAGAGCCCCAGGTATCTCCTACCTGAGACTAGCAGCCTGCAGATTAAATGTCTGTAAATCACCTACTTGAAACCTCTGGCAGCCAAAATGGTAGAGTGATCAGTAAGTGCTCTTTTCTCCTTCTCTTGATGAACTTGAAAGACCCATTAAATATTTCCCCAGAAAAATCCTGGATCAGTGGGGTCAGTAAAAGGCACTAACAGTCTCATAGCATGTGAGGCTAGGAAAATTGCTAAGGAGGATTTCTCCTCCTGTGGTGTAAGGGCACCAGTGCAGGACCAGAGCTATCCCAGAAAACACCACCTCAGTGAACTAGGAGGAGATCTGGAGCCCCAGGGGGTGGAACCATGTAACCATCACCAACAGGACCCCAGGCATGCCTCAGCATCTCAGGGGAAATTGGAAGACACTAGGGCAGCTGGGACCACCAACCACTGAGCTTTCCTTTGTTCTAGTTCAGTTGAAGAGATTTCCCATGGCCAGACTACTTCTCCCCCAACACTTAACAAACTAAGCCTCTGCTTTCTCCTACCAGCCAGCTCAGCACCAGGTTCTTTAGCTTCTAGCTAAAAGAACTAGAGGCTACAACACACAAAGCCTCATCATCATGAGTAAGAAGAAAAGCAGGAAAGAAAAGACCATAGAATATTTCTCTGGGGAAAAGAATCAAAACAGGAATAACAAAGAGTTAAGCATTGAGACTGTATTCCCATCTGAAACTTCAGAAGGAACTATGAACTGGTCAGAAGCACAAAGAGCACTCTTAGAAGAGCTGAAGAAGGATTTTGAAAGTGAAATTAGAGAAAGAGAAGAAAAACTGGCCAATGATTTTAAAAGTATGAAAAAAGAATTCACTTAAGAGAACACCTTCCTAAAAAGGAAAACTGAACAAATGGAAAAGGAAGTACAAAAAATAACTGGAGAAAATAATTCCTCAGAAGGAATAATTGGAGAGATGGAAACAGAAATGTAATAGTTAACTGAAGAAAAAAATTGATAAAAAATATTAGAATTGGACAAGTAGAAGTTAATGACTTTATGAGATATCAAGAATCAGTCAAACAAATGTAAAGAATGAATAGAGGGAAGAAAATGTGAAATATCTCATTGGAAAAAGAACAGACCTCGAAAGAAGTTCCAGGAGAGAAAATCTAAGAATTACTGACCTATCAGAAAGCCATGATAAATAAAAGAACCTGGGCAATATCTTCTAAGAAATCATTAAGGAAAACTGCCCGGAAGTCCTAGATCCATAGACCAAAATAGTCATCGAAAGAATCCACCATTCGCCTCCCAAAAGGGATTCCAAATACAAAGGAATGTCGTTTCTAGAACTATCAAGTGAAGGAAAATATACTACAGGCAGCCAGAAAGAAACCATTCAAATAACGAGGAGCTACAATAAGGCTCACACAGGACCTTACAACTTCTACATTAAAAGATCAAAAGAATTGCAATATGATATACCATAAGGCAAAGGAGCTGGCACTACATCCAAGGATCAATTACTCAGCAAAGTTGAGCATAACATTTCAGAAAAGGAGATGGACATTCGATGAAATAAGAGATTTCCAGATCTTCCTGATAAAAAGGCCAGAACTCAATAGAAAATTCGATCTTCAAATGTAAGTCTCGAGAGAGGCATAAAAAGGTAAACAAGGGAAGAGAAGAACTCAATACTCAATATGGGAAAACTGTTCACATTCCTATAAGGGAAGATGATATTTGTTAATCCTAAGAATAATATCTTTATTTTGAAATATAAAAGGGATATACATAGATAGAGGGAGTGGGTATAAAGCAAATGATGTGTTGATCAAAATGTGATTTATCGGTGTGAAGGGACTGTAACAGGAGATATGAAAAGAAGGAGGCAGAAAATGATAAATTGCATCACAGGAAGAGGCAAAAAATTATATTACAGTAGAGGTAAAGAGGGGAAGGAGAGGAGCAATATTTGAGAGTTCTCTCATCTGATTTGGTTCAAGGTGGGAACAACAAACTTAATTAAATATATAAATTAAACTAGCTCTGCAGGCAGTAGAAGGAGAAGGAGGAAGGAAAGGGAGGAGTAGGCTAAAAGGAAGGGAAGAAATGGTAATTGTAAAAGGGGATAAAAGGAAGGGGGGTAAAGAAGGGAGGAAAGACTGTGGGAAATGGTGGTGAAAAATTAAAGTGGAGGGGAAGAAGGGAGAACAAAAAAAGCAAAAGATAGGAAAGTGGGTGGAGGGAAAGACACAGATAGTAATCATAACTATGAATGTGAATGGGATGAACTCTCCCATAAAAAGTAGATGGATAGTAGAATAAATTAAAAAGAATAATCCAACAACACATTGTTCACAAGAAACATATTTGAAATGGGGGGATACACACAGGGTAAAGGGAAAAGGCTGGAGCAGAATATATTGTGCTTTATTTGATATGAAAAAAGCAGGAGTAGCAATCCTACCTCAGACAAAGCAAAAGCAGAAATAGATCTAATCAAAAGAGATAAGAAAAGAAAACATATCCTGCTAAAAGATACCATAGACAACAAAGCAATGTCATTACTAAGCATATGGTTGTTGTCTTTCTTCTTCAAAGAGGACTAAAATGACATCACCATTGTAAAGTGCAATTTCAGCATGTGCAGCTGTGGCTGATCAGACCAATATGAGTTCGAAATGTTCTACCACAGGTTGTGCACAGATAGTTCATTTGAATATCTGAGGAGGATATCCCAAATTTGTGCATCCTGTGTTTACTTTGTACTGTCTCAATTCTGCTTTACTCAAAGAGTACACCACCTTTTCTTACATGGGCATGCCATGCTGAGCAACCCTGTGCCAGTGTCTCCCATGTTCCACAGTCAAATCCAAAGTTCTTGAGAGAGACCTTGAGAATGTTTTTGTATCATATCTTCTGGCCACCATGTGATCGCCTGCCCCATGCAAGTTCTCCATAAAATAATATTTTTGGCAAGTGTACACTTTACTTTCAAACAACGTGACCAGCCCATCAAAATCGTGCACTCTGAAGCATAATTTGTATACCTGGCAGTTCACCTTGAGCAAGGACTTCAGTGTCTGGTACCTTATCCTGTCAGGTGATCCTCAGAATCTTCCTAAGACAGTTCAAATGGAAGTAATTCAGTTTTCTGCCACAGTGCTGGTAGACTGTCCATGTTTCACAAGCATATAACAATGAGGTCAGCACAACAGCTCTGTAGATCTTCAATTTTGTAGTCACTCTAATATCTCTTCTCTCACAAACCTTTCTTCGAAGTCTCCCAAACACTGAGCTAGCTCTGGCAATGCATGCATCCCTGGAAAGTACACTACCAAGGTAAGTGAACTTATCCACAGCATTCAAAATGTCTCCGTTTGTTGTAACCAATGGTTCCACGGGTGGATAGTGTGGTGGTGGTTGATGGAGGACCTGTGTATTTTTGTTGTTAATTATTAGGCCAAAATTAGCACAGGAAGGAGAGAATTGATCCATACCTTGCATGTCAGTTTCAGAGGCTGCAAACAGAAAATCATGCACCAACACTCCTACTACTTTCGTCTTGGCTTGTAACCTTTTCAAATTGAAGAACGTGCCATCAGTATGGTAGTTGGCCTTGATGTCATGTTCATCCTCACTGAAAGCATTTGTTAATATGGCTGAAAACATCATGCTAAAAAGCATGGGAGCAAGCACACAGCCCTGTTTCACTCCATTGGTGATTGGGAAGGCATGAGAGCTTTGTCCAAATTCTTAGAGGAAAAGTTAAAGGAGTTCTAGGAAGAAACAGATAGCAAAAATGTACTAGTGGGAGACCTCGACTTCCCCCTCTCTGAAACTGATAAGTCTAACCTCAAAATAAACGAAAAAATAAGTTAAGGAAGTGAATAAAACTCTGGATACTTAAGTATGACAGATCTATGGAGAAAATTGAATGAGGATAGAAAGGAATATACCTTTTTTCTCAGTGGTATACGGCACATATACAAAAATTAATCATGTACTATGGCATAAAACCCTCACAATCCATTGCGGTAACACAGAGATAGTCAATGCATCCTTCTCAGATCGTAATGCAATAAAAATTATATATGTAATAAAAGGCCATAAAAAGATAGACCAAAATTTATTTGGAAACTAAAGAATGTAATCCTAAGAATGAGTGGATTAAACAATCAACAACTTCATTCAGAAGAATGACAATAATGAGACAACCTACCAAATCTTGTGTGACACTGCAAAAGCAGTTCTTAAGGGAAGCTTCATATCTTTGAATGACTCTATGAATAAAATAAAGAGGAGATCAATGAATTAGGCACACATCTGAAAATGCTAGAAAACGAACAAATTGAAAACCCCCAAGTAAATGCCAAATTAGAAATACTGAAAACCACAGGATTGATAAATAAAATTAAATTAAGAAACTATTGAACTTATAAATAGAACTAAGAGTTGCTTTTATGAAAGATAAAAACCAACAAAATTGATAAATGTTTGGTCAATTTGATTTTTAAAAAATAAAGGTGAAAACCAAATTATCAACAGCAACAATGAAAAGGGTGAACTCACCTCCAATGAGGAGGAAATTAAAACATTAACTAAAAATTGCTTTGCCTAACTGTATGCTCATCAGTTCATCAATCTAAATGAGGTGGATGATTATTTTAAAAAATATAAACTGCGCAGAATAACAGAAGAGGGAGTTGAACATTTAAATAACCTCATCTCAGAAAAAGAAATTGTACAAGATGTCAATGAACTCACTATGAAAATATCTCCAGGAACAGCTATATTTACAAGTGAATTCTATAAAGCATTTAAAGAACAGTTAATTCCAATACTATATAGACTATTTTTGAAAATTGGGGAAGAAGGAGTCCTGCCAAATTCTTTTTATGTTACAAATATTGTTTTGATACCTAAACTGGGAAGAGATAAAACAGAGAAAGAAAATTATAGCCCAATTTCTCTAATGAATATAGATGCAAAAATTTTAAATAAGATTTTAGCAAAAAGAATATAGCAACTTATCATTAGACTAATACATTATGATCAGGTAGGATTTATACCAAGAATGCAGGGCTGGTTCAACATTAGGAAAGGTATTAGCATAATTGATCATATCAACAACAAAAATGACAGAAACCACATGACTGTCTCAATAGACACATAAAAAGCTTTTGACAAAATATAACACCCATTCCAACTGACAACACTGAAGAGCATAGGAATGAATGGAACTTTTCATAAAATAATAAGCAATATCTAATTAAAACCATCAACAAGTATTATATACAATGGAGATAAGCCAGATGCATTCCCAATAAGATCAGGCATGAAATGATTATGTCCATTATCACCACTATTATTCAATATGGTTCTAGAAACATTAGCTGTAGCTAGAAGAGAAGAGAAATAAATTGAAGAAATTATATAGTCAAAGAAGAACCTAAGTTATCTCTCTTTGATATACTTAGAGAATCGCAGAGATTCAAATAAAAAACTCCTTTTGTAATAAACTACTTTGGCAAAGTTGCAGGTTGCAAAATAATCCCAATAAAATCTTTTGCTTTTCTATATATTAATAACAAAGCACAACAGCAAAAGATAGGAAGAGAAATCCCATTTAAAGCTAGGGTGGACACTATAACATATTTGGGAATCTACCTGCCAAAACAAATCCAGGGACTATATGAACACAATTATAAAACGCTTTTTGCACAAAAAAAGTCAGATCTAAATTAGTGGGGAAAAAGTCAGTTCATGGGTAGACCAAGATAATATAATAAAAATGACAATTCTATGTAAATTAATTTACTTATTCAGTGGCATACCAATCAAACTATCAGATAATTATTTTCAAGGGCTAGAAAAAATTTCAAAATTCATCTGGAAGAACAAAAGGTCCAGAATATCAAGAGAACTAATTCAAAGAAATGCTAGGGAAGGTGGCCTAGTTCTACAAGATCTCAAATTATATTATAAAGCAGCAAATATCAAAAGCACTTGGTACTAGCTAAGAAACAGAAGGGTAGACAAGTGGAATAGGTTAGGTACTCAAGACTCAGTAGTCAATGAATATAGCAATCTACTGTTTTATAAATCCATGGACACCAGCTTCTGGGATAAGAACTCACTGTTTGACAAATATTGCTGGGAAAACTGAATAACAATGTGATAGGGACTGGACAGAGACCAATGCCTGACACCACACACATGAATAAATTCCAAATGGATAAATGATCTAGGTAAGAAGACTGATACTACAAACAAATTGGGGGAACAAGCAAGTTGTCAGATTTATGAAGAATGGAGAAATTTATGACCCAAGAAGAGAGAGAGAGAACATAATCATATGTAAAATGGATAATTTTGATTTCATTAAATTGAAAATTTTACATTATTGCATTAAATTGAAAACTTTTTGCACAAAGCCAATGCAACCAAGATTAGGAGGGAAACAGAAAAGTGGGAAAGAATCTGTGATAAAGGCCTCATTCATAAAATACCTAGAGAATTGAGTCAAATATACAAGCTTACAAATTCCCCAATTGACAAATGGTCAAAGAATATGAATACTCAATTTTCAGAGGAAGAAATTAAAGCTCTCTATGGTCATGTAAAAAATGCTCTAAAACACTATTGATTAGAGAGATGAAAATCAAAAGAACTCTGAGAGTTCATCACATTACACCTACCAGATTTGCTAACATGACAAAACAGGGAGATGATAAATGTTGGAGAAGATGTGTTAAAGTTGATGCCCAAAGGGCTACAAAAATGTGCACAACCTTTGACCTAGCAATACTGCTTCTAAGACTGTATTCCCAAGAGATCATAAAAATGTGATAGGGACCTACATGTAGAAAATATTTACAGCAACTCTCTTTCTTGTGGCCAAAAACTGGAAATCAAGGAGATGTCCATCAATTGAGGAATGGCAGAACAAATTATGATATATGAATGTAATGGAATATTATTGTGCTATAAGAACTGATGAACAGGAAGACCTCAGAGAGGCCTGGAAAGACATATGTGAAATGATGCTGAGTGAAAGGAGCAGAACCAGAAGAACTTTGTACACAGCTGCAACCACAATATACAAGGAATTTTTCTGGTAGACTTAGTACTTCATTGCAATGCAAGGGCTTAAATAATTCCCAATGGGGTCTTAAGGCAAAATGCCTTCCACATCCAGGGAAAAAATTATGGAATTTTATCACAGAATGGAGCAAATCATTTTCTCTTGTATTATGCTTTGGTTTGTTATATGATTTCTCCCCTTCGTTTTGATTCTTCTATGCAACAGGACTAAGGTGAAAATGTATTTAATGAGAATGTATGTGTAGAAACTAAAAAAATACCATATGCCATCTCAGGGAAAGATGGGGAGTTAAGGGGGAAGGGAGGGAGGGGAAAAATCTCAGAAATATGGAAGTGATTGTAAGACACTGAAAACTAATAGAATAAATAAATAAAGAAGTTGTGAAAAGGAAAGAAAAAAATAAAGAAACTTTCCAAATTAAGGAATGAAATTACCTAGTAACACTATGTGGAAGAGCGGAAAGACAAGAGTGGAATATATAGCACTCCTCATACTATATCTGCCCCTTTCTTCAACCTTCAGCAAAGAGCAGTAAGGCTTTTGCTGGGTGTAAAAAGAATAAGTAAGGGAAAAGAAATGTCATTTTCTAATGGGAAACATTAGTGTCAAAATAAAATTAATAGTTAGATAATGTCAATCTGAATAGTTGCTAGAACTGACAATTGAATCCACTCACCCTTTTTGTACTCTGTAACAGGAAAGTCAAAGCCATGGTATACTAAGAAGTCCCTTGCAGTCACCAGGCATTGCAAGTCAAGACTGGAAAAAGTATGATCCTCATAAGATCAGTTTCGCACTAGGTTGAAATGAGATCCCAAAATTTGATGTTCTGTCAGATGACTAGTTCCATAGGAAGAGTGAGACACATTATGGAAACTGTATTATTGCATCCATTGATCTACTCAAGAGAAAAACATTGCCTAAAATGCCTTAATCCAGATATCCCATATTTGGATTGCGTAGAGTGATGGACTCACAGTTACTCAATAGATGTGTTACTGTTTTATAATGCATTGTATCCTCTGGTTGTTAAATATTTTATTTGTTTATCAATACTAGACTAAGGAGAAGAGAAAAAGCAACTCCATGAAGCATTCAAGCATCAGTATGTGTTTCTGTGTAAAGTTAACAGCATTACATCAGTGCTTCCTGAAATGCAGTCATTTAAGAGAACATTTTAGTAGACTATAGGGGTGTAGAGTCAAATTCTAACCAATAGATTCATAAAGTCACTCAGCCTTTGACAGTAAACTGTCTAGAGAGAAAGAGAAATAAAGGTTAAAAGATCATTTATTTTCTAGTAATCATCAAGATTATAGTGATTTCTCAGATTTTACACTCCAATATGACAAGTATAAACAAGAAGCATAATAAAGACCTATAAAGACACATAGAGATCAAGTACGCACTGATCATGCCACACAAAAAAAGCAAAAACAAAACAGAAATGAAGAGGGTGAGTGGTTTATTGCATGAAGTTTGGCCAGAAGCAAGTTAAGTGATTTTAGAATTAAAAGGTCTTTATACTCTATCTTAAAATGTATTTTTTTTAGTTTTCAACAATTACTTTTATAAGATTTTGAGTGTCAATTTTTTCTTCCTCCCTCTCACCCCTTTCCCCACAACCCCTCTCCTTAAGAAGGCAAGTAATCTGATAAAAGTTACCCATATACAAATAGATTTCCCCTTTAGTCATGCATGTTGTGAAAGAAGAATAAGAACACAAAAGGAAAAACCACAAGAAAGAAAAAAAATTGTATGCTTCAACGTGCATTCAGATTCCATAGTTCTTTATCTGAATGTGGGTAGTATTTTTCATCATGAGTTTTTGGAATTGTTTTAGATCACTGGATTATTAAGAAGAGCTTATTCTTTCAAAGTTGATCATCACAAAATGTTGCCTTTATTGTGTACAATGTTCCCTTGGTTCTGCTCACTACACACAGCTTCAGTTCATGTAAATCTTTCCAGTTTTTTGTGAAATCTGCCTGCTCATCATTTACTATAGAATAATAGTATTCCATCACATTCATATATCACAATCTGTTGAGCCATTTCCCACCTGATGGGCATCCTTTCATTTTTTATTTCTTTGCCATCAGGAAAAGAGTTGCTATAAAATTTTTTCTGCATGGATTTTTTTTCCTTTTTTATGATCTCTTTAGGATATAGACCTAGTAGTGACACTGTGGTATCAAAGATTATGGATGATATAAATGTCCTTTAGGCATAGTTCCTAGTTGCTGTCCAGAATGGTTCACAACTCTACCAACATTGTATTTGTATCCCAATTATCCCACATTTCTTCCAACATTTATCATTTTTCATTTTTGTCATATATATCAGTCTAATGGGCTTCAGACTCTTGTTTTTGGGATAACACATTATTTGACAAAAAGTTCTGGGAAAATTAAAAAATAATATGACAGAACCAGACGAGACCAGACCAGATTCTTAGACTGTGTACCAAGATAAGGTCACGATGCATATACAATTTAGAAATTAAGGGTGATTTCATAATAAAATTAGGAGAATGGAAGAATTTATGACCAAGCAAGAGATGGAGAATATTATAAAAGGAAAATATACAAGTCATTCTGCAATTGAAAAAATGGTCAAAGTATATGAACAGGAAGTTTTCAGATAAATATATTGAAATTATTTATAGTTATATGAAAATATACTTTATTATATGTCATGTTTTCAATAATTTTAGCATTAAATAATGAATTAAAAAGACCAATAAACATTGACATAAAAGATTTGTCTAAAAAAATCAGTGCTAACTTTGTTTCCTCAGTATCTATTCTAATTTCTTCAATTTATTTTTCTTCTCTTATTGTTAAGGCATATTATGATTCATTCATAATTTCTAGTGCAAGACTGAATAACAGTGGTGCTATCAGGTGTGATTTCACCCCTAACCTTACTGGAAATGTTTCTAGTTTATTCCCATTACATATAATGCTAGCTGACAGTGTTAGATAGATTATACTTGACATTTTAAGGAAAAGTCTATGAATTCCTATACTCTCTACTGTTTTTAATAGGAATGGAAACTCTATTTCGTCAAGTTTTTTTTTCATCTTTTAAAATAATCATTTTTTCTGTTAAATTTGTTATTGACACTGTAAATTAGGCTGATAATTTTCCTAATATTTAAGCAGCTCTTCATTCCAGATACACATTCCACCTAGTCATAGTATATTATCCTCAAGATAAGTTGCGATGATATTATTTTTAAAATATAAAATTTTTGTGTCACTATACATTAGGGAAATGGGTTTATAATTCTCTTTCTCTGTTTTGGCTCTTCTTGGTTTAGGTATCAGCACCCTATTTGTGTCATAAAAAGAATTTGGTATGACTCTTTCTTGGCTTATTTTTCCAAATATTTTATTTAGTGTAGAAATTAATTGTTCACTAAATGTTTGGTAGAATTCACTTGCAAATTTGTCTGGCCTTGGAAATTTTTCTTAGGGAGTTCACTGATGGCTTGTTCACGTTCTTTTTTTTTCTTTTCTGAAATGAGATTACATAAATATTTTATTTCCCGGAGGAGAAGTGAGGGTAGTGACCTTGCACAGCCCTCCATCAATCAAAACAAAGTCAAGTACAAGTCAGGTCATCATTTTTCAGATGGTATGGTCTTCTTTGGCAATGAAGGATGAACACAATAACAACATTTCCTCTTATGTTAATAAAGGTAATTTATAATTTTGCACACATTAATTTCATTTAAGTGTCAAGATTTATTGGGATACAGTTGGGCAAAATAGCACCTAAATCATGGTTTTAATTTCCTCCTCACTGATGATTTTTCACCCTTTTTTGATACTGGCAATTTGGTTTTCTTCTTTTTTTTTTATAAAATTAACTAAATTTATCTATTTTATTGACTTTTTCATAAAACCAGCCTTTAATTTTATTAGTTCAATAGATTTTTTAAATTCTAATTTTATTAATCTCTCCTTTGATCTTCATAATTTCTAATTTTTACATTTAATTGGAGTTTGTTAATTTGTTCTTTTTTGAAGCTTTTTTTGTAAGAAGTCCAATTTGTTGATCTTTTTTCCCTCTATTTTATTTGTGTAAGTATTCAAGTAAAATTTCCCTTAAGAACTATTTTGGTTGCATTCCATACATTTGGGTATTTTTGCTTCCTTATTGCCATTCTTTCTTATGGAATTATGATTATTTTTGTGATTTATTGTTTGAACTATGCTTTCTTAAGATTAGATTATTTACTTTGAAATTAATTTTAGTGTATCTTTCCATGACTCTTTAATACATATGTTTTTTGAATGATGATCTGTAAAAGGATTTTTTAAAAATATTTCTGCCTTTCTTCATTATATTCTAAGGATTTATGCCCTAATATATGGTCACTTTTTGTGTAGCTGCCAACTGCTGAGAAAAAGGCATAACTCTTTCGATCCCCATTCAGTTTTCTCCAGACATCTATCATACCTAAATATCCAAAATTATATTTCCTTCTTTAACTTTTCTTGTTTATTTTGTGGTTAGATTTATCTGATTTGGAGAGAGGAAGGTTGAGATCCCCAACTAGTATATATTTGCTGTCTATTTCTTCCTGTAACTCCCTTAAGGTCTTCCCTACAAAGTTGGATGTTATACCACTTGGTGCATATATTGTTAGTATTGATATTACTTCATTGTCTATTGTACCCTTAAGCAACAGGTAGTTTCCTTCCTTATATCTAAATTAGATCTATTTTTTCTTTTCCTTTTTTGGGATCAGGATTGCTTACCTCTGTTTTTTAGTGTAACTTCAGTTGAAGCATAATAAATTCTACTCAATCCTTTTTTTTATGTGAATCTCTCTACTTCAAATGTGGTTCTTATAAACAACGTATTGCAGGATTATGGGTTTTTTGTTTTAAATCCATTCTACTTCCCATTTTCATTTTATGGGAAAATTCATCACACAGTTTTGATTACTGATTTTGTCTTTCTCTCCATCCCCTTCCTCCTTATCATTAATGCTTTTCTCTCTCCTTTTTCATTTTCTTCATCAGTGTTTTGCTTCTGACCAACACCTCCCTTTATCTGCTGTCCCTTCCAATAGTACCCCCTTTCCTTTCGCATTTCTCCTGCTTCCCTACAGGGTTAGATAGATTTCTATATGCAGCTGAATGTGTATGCTATTCCTTCTTTGAATCAAATGCAAGGAGAGGAAATTTCAAACAATGCTCACCCTGTCTGTTCTATCCCTCAACTATATGTCTTTTATGAGTCTTCATGCGATATGATTTACTTTATTCTTCCACCCCCTTTTCTCATCCACAGTATAATTTTTTCACCCCATAATTATTTTCATATCATCACATTAATGTAAATTTATACCCAAATCCTCTATCTATACACTCCTTCAAAATTTCTTAATATTGGAACAGATCCGAAGAGTTATGACTATCATTTTCCTGTGCAGAGATGTAAACAGTTTAACCTATTAATTAACATTTTTTATTGTTTACCTTTTTGTGCTTCTCTTGAGTCTTGTATATGAAAATCAAATTTTCTGTTTAGCTCTGATCTTTTTCCCCTTTATTCTTTATTGTAAATTCTAACATGAAACTGCTTCCAATATTTCCACCACTTCCATTGCATCCACCAGTGCCTCCTAGCTTGTGAAAATCAACTCTAGAATAGAGTTAAGGGTTCCACTGTTTGAATCATGACATTATCACAAAAGAAAGTCATAACCTTATTAGATTATCTGTTTTTGGCAGAAGGGAATCTCTATTCACTTCTTTGAATAATTGAAGTCCCCTATTATGAATACATTATGTTTTTATGCCAAGCTTGCTGTCTTTCTCCCACCAACTCCTCCTAAATTTCCCCTTTTCTTACAAATGTTATATATCTGTGATAATATCACTTCTATTTCTGCTTTTATCTTCACTCAAATATTCTTCATCAAGCTATCCACCCCTGCATCTTGGATTTCCCTACGTGGTTATATGTTCTTCATATACAGAACAACTTTGGGCCCACACTATATGCTCCTTTACCTATTCTATTTAAGGATTGTATAAGTAAGCACCCCAACACAAACAAGGAGGCCTGCTATCACAGGTTCTTAGATCTGAATTCATAAAAGGAAAGGCAACTTTTGAGGGGTTAACAATCACTTTAATCAAGCATATGCATCATTGCTTTAACTAAGCACATATATCATTCACCTACTTCAGGGGATTCAGCACCCTGAACTTCATAGAAAATACAGAGAAATCAAAGATCAACACATATGGCTTCTGCTGGCTAACCATAATCAATACATATATCAGAAATCAACAGACAGGTCCAACTGTCTAACCATAGTTACCACAGAAGGAAGCACTGACATCTGGGTTTTCAAAGCCAGGGGCCTCCTTAGCAGCTTCCCAGAATCCTCATCTTGCCACAGGACATATCTGGTTAGTAAGTCTCAAAATAAAATCGTACCTCAGAGTCTTTATATACTTTTTAGTGCCAGAGGGCATCACATCCCTTCAGAACCAGTTCCTCATTAGCCAAAGGCCTGGACCTTCCTAAAAATCTTCCCAGGCCTGACAATGGATGGGAAAGATTCTCCTTAATCACATTATTCAGTGGCACTTTTAGCAAAACAAAAAGTGCAAAAGATTCTACTAATCTTGGCCTTAAAAGGATACACTTAGGAAGAAAAGCAGAATCTCTTACGTGAGAAAGATAATAACTCAGAAGAGTTTGGTCTAATTATCCATATAGGACAAATCAAGTGAAAAAGGAAAGTCTATCGTACAGACTGCGATGTGCAGTTGAATATATGGGTTATAGAGTTTGTCCATCAGGATGATTATCAAACAATCAGTAGACAAACATTTATTGGGATTTCTTTGTTTGTTTGCTTTGTTTTGTTTTTTGGTAGATCAATCATTTTATTTCCCTCTGATCAGTCCATGAATTCTGATGTTCAGATGGCTCTTTGCATGGGCTTTGCAGAAGGTCTGGGGGCAGCATTTGCAGGTCTAAAGTGGGTGGGGGTGTCCAATCCTTTAGTGCCTCGTAGGATTGATTCCTCACTACCTAGCTGTAGATTGTGTAGCTCACACATTAATGTAGTTTCATATACAGTTTGGGTAGCACATAGGAGTTTAAAACATTGATGTTGGAGATGACTCTAAAGGGTGTGGACTCCTCGATGCTGTGGATGAGAAAGTTCTTGATGGTCTTGTTCCTGGGCACACAGCCGGTGCAGTTGCTGCCATGGATGGACTGCACTTGGCTGTGGTCCTTCTTGATGAGTCCATTTTTCCTTGTCATATTTTCATGGTTTTCTTGAGTCTTGTATTTGAAAGTCAAATTTTCTATTCAGCTTTGCTCTTTCCATTAAGAATTCTGAAAGTCCTCTATTTCATTGAATGACCATTTTTTATCCCCTGAAAGATTATATTCAGTTTTGCTGGGTAGATGATTCTTGCTTTTAATCCTAGCTCCTTTGAACTCTGGAATATCATATTCTAAGACCTTTAATGCCTCAGTGTAGATGCTGATAAGTCTTGAGTTATCCTGATTGGGATTCCCAAATACTAATACTTTCTTTCTGACTGCTTGAAATATTTTCTCCTTGACCTAGGAACTCTGGAATATTGCTCTAATATCCCCAAAAATTTTCCTTTGGGGATTTCTCTCAGGAGGTCATCAGTGGATTCTTTCAATTTCTACTTTATCATCTGGTTCTAGAATATCAGGGCAGTTTTCCTTGATAATTTCTTGAAAGCTGATTCCCACGCTCTTTTTTTTATTTCTTCAGGTAAGTGAATAATTTTCAAATTATCGCAAGTGGTTCAATTTTTCAGGTCAGTTGTTTTGCCAGTGAGATATTTCACATTGTCTACTATTTTTTTTTTCATTATTTTGACTCTGTTTTATAATTTCTTGATTTCTCATAAGTCATTATCTTCCATTTGCTCCTTTCTAAATTTTAAGGAATTATATTCTTCAGTGAGCTGTCCATATGGTCAATTCTGCTTTTTAAGGTATTCTTCTGCTCATTGGCTTTTTGGAGCTCTTTTGCCATTTGGTTTAGTCAATTTTTAAGGTGTTATTTTCTTCAGCATTTTTGAGGTCTCCATTAGCATTCTATTAATTTGTTTTTCATGATTTTTTTTTACATCACTCTCATTTCTCCACCTGTTTTTCCTCTACTTCTCTTACTTGTTTTTCAAAATTCTTTCTGAGATCTTCTATGGCCTGAGAACAATTCATGCTTTTCTTGGAGGCTTTGCATCTAGGAACTTTGACTTTGTTGTCTTCTGCTTGTTGTATGTTTTGATCTTCTTTGTCACCAAGGAAGTTTGTGGTTTGATTTTTTCCAATGTTTGCTCATTTTTCCAGCCACTGACTTGACTTTTTATCTCTTTGTTAAGATAAGACTCTGCTTCTAATGTGGAGTGTTTACCGTCCAAGCTTCAGAAATTTTGTGTAACTGTTTTCAGAAATATTTCTAGGGACCTATTAATCATCAGGTCTTCCACAGAGGTCTGATAAAAGAAGTGTTTACTTCTCTCCTGGTCTGTGCCGTGATCTGTAAGTGAATACAAGTACTATTTTCTGACTTGGAACTGTAAGGATTCTCTCAACACTGACTCTGTTACAAGCTCCACCATGCCAGTGTTCCTTCTCACCCCAGAGCCACCCCCGAGGGTTGTGAGATATGAAAGGGCAAAACAAGGGATTCCTGTCTCAGCACCAGCAAAGAGATCCCCACAATCTCCCTCTGACCTGCTATCTGATATCCCCACCAGCTATGGGACAAGAAATCTGGAAGCAATTGCAGACACTGTCAATGCTACTGCCACCAATGCTACCTTGGGGCTAGGATTGGACTGGACTCCTCTCTCAGGCAGGTCCAAGAGAACTTTTCCAACAGATTCATTCCCCTGAAGCCTGCTCCCAGTTGACTGGGGCCCTGTCAGTACTGGTCTACACTCCTCTGTAAGACTGGTGCAACAGACTTTCCTGTCGATGTTCCAAGTTCTATTAGGCTGGAAATTTGCTTCATCCTGTCATTTTGTGTGTTCTGCTGCTCTAGAATTTGCTTAGAGTCACTTTCTTATAGGTATTTCGAGGGATTTGGGAGTGGAGCTCAAACAATTCCCTTTTTTAACTCATCCATCTTGACTCCACCCCCCTTCGGTCAATTCTATTTTTTTTTTTTTTAGGAATTGTTTTCTTCAGTAGATTTTTTTTCCACTTTGTGACTTGTATTTTTTAAGGAAATGTTTTCTTCACTCAATTTTTGTGCTTCCTTTTCCAAGTTACTGATTCTTTCTTGAATATCTGTCATTTCTTTTCCCAGTTATTTTGCTACCTCTCTTATTTGACTCAAAATCTTTCTTTGCGTTCTTCCAAGTAGAATTGCGACTAATTCATATTCCTTTTTGAGGTTTGTATGGAGGTATATTGATAATGTTCTTCTCTTTTGGGTTTGTGTTTAAGTTTCTTTTGATTGCATGCCATCTGAATGCCTCCATTTGAAATAGGGAATTATTAAAGTCATTTAAAACCATTGATATTACAGACAACAAGAATCAAAGGAGACCTCTTCAATGGAAGTTATTAGGACAAAGATTTTTACTGGATTAATATCTAAATTTCCAAATTTTGACGCTGCCTATATTCCAGATACCATAAATTCTTATATAATTCCTTTAACCCTTTATCTCATCTAGTAGGTATGTAAAAGCTAATGATTTTAAAACTCAGAGTTCATAGTTTATTTTTGGTTTTGGAAGATATGCTTCTAAATTCCATTTCTTTAGTCAGTAGAAACAGCATCAGAATTGAATTTATATGGGTTGGGAGGGGGAAACACTGGGGATGACTCAGATGATATAAAAATCAGAATACATAAAAAAAAAACTTATGTAACTGTGGTTACTACCCTTCTGAAGGAGTTAGTGGTATGGGAAAAATGGAACCAGTGTTTCTATTAATCTACCACAGCTATGAGTCACAAAGGTAAGTCTTGATAAAGCACTCTGACCAGATTTTGTGGTGCATAATTAATGTGTTTGCCACAGGTAGACCCAGTTTAAGTTTCTTTTAATTGCATGCCCTCTGAATGTATCAGACTGAAATCAGGAGTTATTAAAGACATTTTAGAAAAGTAAAAGAGACAACAATAATTTTACAGTCTATTTCAAAAGATATTCTAGAACTCCATTTTTCTGTGTAATAGTAATAGTACTTTACCAGATTATTTTGTGACAGATTTAATATACCAATTTATAAACCCCAGAAGTAGTTTTCCCATTACTGTTAAGGCAGAGTACTAAAAAAAGTTCTAAAAAGGAGTAAGTGAATGGAAGTTGAATCCCATAAGAAAAACAATTTGATCAATTTCTATAAATATATAAAAAAAAGAGAGAGAGAAATATATAAATATATAAAATATATATATATAAAATATATAAAAATATATAATATATTTTATATGATATGGAATATATTCCATATTATATCAATATTATTGATATGGAATATATTCCATATTATATATGGAATATATAATATAAAAAATATATAGAAATATATAAATATATAAAATATATATATATAAAATATATAAAAAAAAGAGAAAGAGAGAAAAAATAGCTGCATTTGCAATTTAATGCTATCAGGCAGGTGTGTGATGTCACATGTCTGCAGAATTCTACTTATAAATGCACATTTTAATAGCAGCTCATTGGCCCTATTCATTAAGGGGAAAGTGCTGATTAGGAACAATTTTGATTTTTCAGTGCACCCCAAGAGTTCTATTGAAAAAAACTTCTTAGAAGACTTTAGCAAGCAGGTTAGCAATATATTCGTAGGTATTCTCTTTTCTAAGCTTGTAGTTTAAGGAATAAATAAGTGTAGTTGGAAAAATGTAATGATTCATTTTCTAAGGAAATGATTAAAACACAATCAGGAACTTATATCAAGTTCTTCAATCCTTCAAGGTGAGTTATTTGGTTTTTAAAAAGTTATACAGCCCAATTTACCATATTACATTATCATAAGGAGGCTAGGACAAGTTGGAGTTTCTGTCTTTTGGAAAGAATGCTGTGGCTGTGACCAACCAATTTTTTTTCCTAATTGTACTTTTGTTTTGGTTTTACATGTTGTTTTCATTACTTGTACTATCAGTTCACATAATGAACAAAGAAATGTACATGAAAAATAGTTTGAGTTCTGGAGAGTCAAGAGTTAGATTTCTATACTAATTTATGTGCTAGGCTTTTACTTCACGTGTGTACTCCTGACTACCCACAGCATTTGACATTTGTCATCTCTCTTGGGAGTATCAGTCCATGTTCCACATGTAATGATTCCATGGTTCTCATCAGATCTTACCTATCCTGAAGATACAATAGGTAAATAATGAACTAAGCTAATTAATTTGATTGTCATGGTCTTCTGTGTTATTTCATCAAATAAAATTTCTAGTTTCCAGATGCAAACCATTTGAATGACAAATGGTGGGAATTTTAACCACTAAAGCAGAATCTATAGTGAAAAATTTTTGAGAGAATATAAATATCTACATTCATTAGAGAATATCACATATTCTATGTTGCTAAGCCTATGTTGCTTATGCATAATAACAATCTTAAAAGAGAAAAGAGGTGGGATAAATAATGTAATATCCTAGACCTAGAGGGAGATGGTGACAAAGTACATAAAGAATGGAAGACCTGAGCTCAAACATAGTCCCTGATATTTATTAGCTGTGTGATCATAGGTAAGTTACTAAACTTCTTTCTGCCTCAGTTTCCCCAACTACAAAATGGGAATAATTTAGTACCTATCTCACAGGGTCATTTTTTTAAATGAGACAATAATTTTAAATGAAAATGAAAACAAAAAGACTTAGAACAGCATCTGGCACATTGTAGATGATATAAAAATATTTTTTTCTTTTCCCTTTTTCTAAAAATCCTGGAATTCATAAAATCTAATAAAGACTGAAGGATATATTTGACTTTGATTTACATGAAATTGCAGTATAAGGAAATGTCTTTTCAACTAAATGGCATGATCATATTAATTCATAATAAAGTATTTGTAATACCCATCAACCTGCAAAACAGCATCTATAGGTTTCGGCACTATCCTATGATTGTCATAAAAAGACAATATTCTGATCCTGGGTATGCATTTTGGGGAAAAGGGGAATTTCTTTTAAACTTTTACTTAAATTACCTTCATACATTTTGCAAATTATCACCTTCATCATAGACCTTAATGCAGGTAATTGTGTCATTAGTCAGAAAATTTTAAGAGGTTAGGGTAGAATCTGGGGCTTCAACATGTATTGTTGTTACAGATTTACCTAGCTAGATACATCCTCCCATCCTCTTTCCCAGCCTTCGTTTTACTTTGTCTACTGTGGAAAACTTTTTCCAGAAGATGGCAATATTTTTTCTCATTTGGCAGCATACGCCTAAAAAGACTTGACATAGCTTAAATTGTTGGTCGTTTATGCCCTCTACTGTAAACTACAAAATGAAGTATTTTGCTTTCTCTAAACAAAATACACTTTAGATTAAAACATTATTAGATATATGCATTTGAGTTGTGGAAACATCACAGATGATACATAATCTATGTAGAAAAGATGTCATCAGATCAATCTAGCAAATGATCACGGTCATACTGGTATGAAAGTAAACAAATGATGATAATAATCATGACATAATTCTGTTTTTGTCATATTTTAATCTTAATACACTTCAGATGGTCTTCATTATAATTATCATCAATAGTTTATAGCCAATAAAATCATCTCTCAGTTATTAATATTTTGGTTATCATTGAGAGAAAAGGCAAGTATAAACTTAAAGAAAAGAAAACCTAAGTCCTAATCAGAGACTCTTCTATGGTGCTCTGCCAGTTTTCTTACAATGGTCTGTCAGAGTCAGTGTCAGAAAATAAGGTTTGTTAAATCGAGAAAGTCACAAAAATTTAAGCTTTTCTTATCATATATGTACAAAGATACCTAAACCTTCATATTCATTTGATATTTTGGAAAGAACAGATATATTTGAGGAATGGAAACACATATGGAAGTCTTATTCCTTTGTTCAGCAATTTATCCATTAAATTTAATTGGTTTTTAATGACAAATCAAGTCAATTAGACCACATACCTCAAAACACAACTAAGTAATTAAGTTATAAGCCAAATCATGGGGAAAATGTATTTGATCTAGCAATCCAGTGTGATTTGGGAAATCTAGCTGTGAAAAAGTAAGATTTATATGGAATGGTCAATGTATAAATACTCTGAACTGACATTTTACTTTGAGGCTTGCTCATTGGAAGTTTTTGTTTGGCCAGATGAAATTTTGGGTAGCCTCTAAGAAACATCCCTCAACTTTTAAAACTGAAATGTTCGTGCTTCTCTCTCTGGAAACCACGAATATAGATAATGATCTGACTGCTGAATCTGTCTGTTGATCTGTGATGTATGTATTGCTTATGGTCAAACAGTTGAAATTCCTGTTTGTTGGTATTTATTTCTCTGCTTGCATGTTCTCTGTTGGTATATGTGTTTGATTAAATTGGTTGTTGACCCATCAAAAGTTGCTTTCCTTTTAGAAAAGCAGATCTAACAATCTGTTACAGCAGGGTACCCTGTGTATTTCAGGATCCTTACTGTTGCAGTAATCCAAGTTCTTTGCCGTATGAAATATCACATTCCAACCCCTACAACCATTTAATGTACAAGTTGCAAGGTCCTGCATAATCCTGATTGCAATTCCAACAAATTGCTTATTTATCTGGCTGCTTCCAGTAATTTCTCCATGAACTGATCATTTGGGAATTTGACTACAATATTTCTTGGAGTTTTCATTTTGAGATCTCTTTCAGGAGGGGATCAATGGATTCTTTTAAAGATTATTTTATCCTTTGGTTCTAGGGCCTCAGGGCAGTTTCCTTGATGATTTTTTTTGAAAGATGCTGACTAGGCTCGTTTGTCTGTCATGAATTTTAGGTGGAAAAATAATTCTTAAATTATCTCTCCTGGATTTACTTTGCATATCAGTTGTTTGCCAATGAAGAATTTTCCATTTTCTTACATTTTTTTCATTTTTCTGATTTTGTTTGACTAATTCCTGTTGTCACATAGAGTTGTTGATTTCCATTTGCCCAATTCTATTTTTTAATAGATTGTTTTCTTCAGTTACCTTTTTAAACTTCATTTTCCATTTGGCCAATTTTAGTTCTTAAAAAATTATCTTCCCTGAGTTTTTGAGTATCCTTTTCCATTTGCTCAATTCTACTTTTTAAGGAGTTATTTTCTTCACTGGATTTTCTTCCATTTGATCAATTTTATTTTTAAGACATTGTTTTCCTCAGTAATTTTTCTTTTATTTTCTTTGCCAAGCTGTTGAATCTCTCTTATATACCTTTCATATCTTTTCCTAATTTTTCTTCTAGCTGTCTTATTTACCTTTACATTCTCCTTGAGCTCTTCACAAAAAGGCTTTTGGGGCTTGAGGCCAGTTCATATTCCCCTTTCAGGTTTCGGATGTAGATATATTGACAACATTGTCCTCTTCTGAATTTGTGCCTTGTCCCCATAAAAAGAACCTGTGATCATTGTCTGTTTCTGCTTTGTGCTTATGATGTTTGCTTATTTACTGGATTTTAAAGTTGAAGCTCATCTGTTGGAGGACTAGGGGAACTTTTCCAAGATTCTTGTGCAGGGAGCTCGGGGCATGGTTATTGACTTTGTCTGCTGTGGTTTCAGGTCCTTGCAACTGAAGACTGTAGGATTCTGTGCTAAGCTACAGTCATAGTGGTGGTGTCCAGCATGTGTCAATTCCATGTGGAGTTTTTCTGTGTTTTCTTGGGCTACACTCAAGATCTTGCTGGGGGAGATGGGGAAAGTCTTGGCCCTAGAGGATGCCTGCTCACCCAGAGGTGTTCTGAAGCATGGGGAAGTTTGGCTCTTGGAGGACACCTTCCCTCCAGAACATGTGGTGGTTCTCTAAGTTGGAGTATGCTACTTTCCCTGACTGTGCCAAGGCATGTGGAGGGTCCTGATGTTGGTGCTCATCTGCTTCTGAATCTTGGAAATTGGCATCTCCCTCTTATTTTTGGAGGTAAAGTTTGTTGCTGGTTTGCTAGGATATTTCCATTCCTTCACTGCTCCCCCTCCAACAAAACAAATGGGACATTTCCTATAAATTCCTCAGACTTTCTAGGCTAAAATACTGCAGCACCCTCTCTTTCTTCTTGTTCTACTATTCCAGGATTTTTTTCTGTGGTGATATTTTCTGGATTTTTAGAGGTCAATAAAAGGGAGTGAGAGGGACATACTGGTTCTCATCAGTTAGTATGCACTTTGTGATACTGAACATTTTGCCATTAGATGAGTGTATCTCTTTCTTTTCTTTTATTTCACTTAGCTACATATCCTCTAATCATCTTTGGAAACCTGTTCAAAATTCCCTTCACTACTTTCTCTGTTTCCCAAATATATTTGTATCCTTACAACACCCAAAAACATGTTAGAAGTGATCAAAATGCTAATGTGAATAATTTAGTGACTATTCATTCCAAAAACACTTAGGACAAAATTGACTTCAGCTTTTTTTTCCGTCAAAAAATGGAGATGGGGGGTAGAACCAAGATGGCAGAGTGAGAGCAACGACTCACCTAAGCCCTTGGACAAACTCCTTTGGATACCTCTAAAAGGAGAATCTGACCAAATTTTGGATGTGTGGAATCCAGTGGGAGACAGACTGTGGTGGATTTGTGGGCCCAGGACAGACTGGAAGGTCTACCGGAAGAATCTGTTCCACGGGGGTGAGCCCACAGCACACAGCGCAGCGCCTCCAGTGCAGTAGAGTGGAAGGGTCCAAGGAAATCTGAGAGCAGCAAGCAGAACCAGCGAAGTGGCACCTCTAGGTGGGAGACCAGCAGAGCTGAAGGAGTTACAGTCACTGAGCACCAGATATCAGCACAGTAGCTCCTGAGATTTTCAGCCTGCAGATTAAGCTTTGGTAAGTCACCTACTTGAATTTCGGGGAGCCAGGATAGCGGAGTGATCAGTAAATGCTCTCTCCTCCCCCTTGATGACCTTGAAAGAACCATAAAATATTTCCTCTCAGAAATCCTGGATCAGCAGAAACAGCAGAGGGAGCACATAGTCTCATAATAACTGAAGTTAGGAAAATAGCTAAGGAGGATTCCTCCTACTGTGGTGCAGGCAAACCAGAAGGACAGAGGACCTCGGGTGGAAACTTGCACTGGGAACAAGGAAAGCCTCAGTGCCAGGAAAGGAGCCCAGGAGGGGTAGAAACCCACACTAGTATCTAGGCGTGCCTCAGAACTCCAGGGGAAATGGGAAGACAATAGGACAGCTGTGATCACCATCCTCTGAGCTTGCTTTTCCCTCAGTTCAGCTGAGGAGATCACCCATGACCAGATCACCCCTCCCCCACACTTAACAAGTTAACCCAAGAGGGGATAGGGGAAACACACAACAAAAAACTGCTCTTATTTTTTTCACATGTCAGCTCAACACCAAGTTCTGCAGCTTCTAACTGGAAGAACCAGAAGGCACAACACACAATCACTATCATGAATAAAAAAAAAAGCAAAATAAGCATGAAAAAAACCATAGAATCTTTCGATGGGGATAAGAACCAAAACACAAATACCAAAGAGGTCAGCAGTGAGACTGTACATCTATCTGAAACTTCAGAAAGGACTATGATCTGCTCACATGCACAAACTGCTCTCCTGGAACAGCTGAATAAGGAAATAGAAGAAAAACTGGCCAATGATTTTAAAATTATATATATATATAAAAGCATTCACTGAAGAGAACATCACTTTGAAAAGGATAATTGAACAAATGGAAAAGGAAGTACAAAAATTGACTGGAGAAAATAACTCCTTAGAAGGAAAAATTGGACAGGTAGAAAAGGAGATGCAAAAGTTAACTGAAGAAAATAATTTGATAAAGATTAGAATTGGGCAAGTAGAGACTGATGACTCAAAGAGACAGCAAGAATCAGTCAAACAAAATCTAAAGAATGAAAAGATAGAAGTAAATGTAAAATATCTAATTGGAAAAAACAATTGACCTGGAAAATAGATCCAGGAGAGAAAATTGAAGAATTATTGGCCTGCAAGAAAGACATGGTGGAAAAAAAAAGGAATCTGTCCAATATCTTCCAGGAAATCATCAAGGAAAACTGCCCAAAGGTGCTAGATTCAGAGGGCAAAACAGTCATCAAAAGAATCCACCATTCACCTCCTGAAAGAGATCCCAAACTAAAAACCTCAAGAAATATTGTTGCCAAATTCTAGAACTATCAAGTGAAGGAGAAAATACTACAGGCAGTCAGAAAGAAACAATTCAAGTAATGAGGAGTTACAATTAGGATCACACAAGACCTTGCAGTTTCTGCATTAAAAGATCGAAGGAATTGGAATCCAATATTCCATAAGGCAAAGAACTTGGAACTACAGCCAAGGATCAACTACCCAGAAAAGTTCAGGATAACATTTCAGACAAGGAGAAGATCATTCAACAAAGCAAGAGATTTCCAGACCTTCCTGACAAAAGCACCAGAACATAATAGACAATTCGATCTTCAAATGCAGGTCTCAAGAGAATCATAAGAAAGTAAACGGGGGGTGGGGAACAACTTGTTACTCAATATGTGCAAACTGTTTACCTCCCTATAAGGGAAGATGATGCTTGTTAATCTTGAGAATTGTACATCTATTATGAAATATAAAAGGGGTATACATAGAGGGAACGAGTATAAAGTAAATGATGTCATGTAAAAAATGTGATTTAAGTATGAGAAGGGAATGTAACAAGAGGTGTGAAAAGGACAAAGCAGAAAATGGTAAATTACATCACAGGAAGTACAAAATTATAGTAGAGGGAAAGAGGGGAGGGAGATGAGCATTGTTTGAGAGGCACTCTCATCTCATTTGTTTCAACGAAGGAACAATAAACTTAAGTAAATACTCCTTACTAGTTCTATAGGCAATAGAAGGAGAAGGGGGAAGAAAGGGGAAGAAAGATAAAAGGGAGGGAATAAGCAATAAGGGTAAAGGGGAGTAAAAGGGAGGGGGGCTAAAAGAAAGAATGGAAGGCTGCAGGAGGAGGTTGTGAAAAGTGAATACTACTGAGGAGGAGAAGGGGGACAGGAGAGCTAAAAGCACAAACCATGGGAAAGAGGATGGAGGGAAATACAGATGGTAATCGTATCTGTGAATGTGAATGGAATGAAACAGAAGACAGATATCAGAATGGATTAAAAGTCATAATCCAACAATATGTTGTTTACAAGAAACACATTTGAAATAGGGGGATACACACAGGATAAAGGTCAAAGGTTGGAGCAGAACATATTGTGCTTCAGCTGATGTAAGAGAAGCAGGAGTAGCAATCCTAATCTCAGACAAAGAAAAAGCAGAAATAGATCTAATTAAAAGATATGAGGATGCTAAAAGCATCAGAGACAATGAAACAATATCATTACTAAACATGAATGCTCCAAGTGGCATAGCACCCACATTCTTAAAGCAGAGGTTGGGGGAGTTGAAGGAAGAAATTGACAGCAAAACTATACTAGTGGGAGACCTCAACCTCCCCCTCTCTGAACTTGATAAATCTAACCCCAAAATAAACAAGAAAAAGGCTATGAAAGTAAATAAAACTCTGGATAAGGTAGATATGATAGATTTCTGAAGAAAACTGAATGGAAATAGAAAGAAATATACATTTTTTTCAGGGGTACATGGCACATTTACAAAAATTGACCATGTACTAGGACATAAAAACCTCACAATCCAGTGCAGAAAGGCAAAGATAATCAATACATCCTTCTCAGATAATAATGCATAAAAATTAAACACAATAAAAGGCCATGGAATGATAAACAAAAAATCAATTTATCAAAAATAATCTTATCCTAAAGAAGGAGTGGGTTAAAGAAGAAATCATAGAAACAATCAAAAACTTCATTCAAGAGAATGACAATAATGAGACAACTTAGAAAATCTTATGGAATATTGCATAAGTAGTCCTTAGGGGAAGTTTTATATCTTTGAATGCCTACAAAAATAAAATAGAGAAAGAGGAGATCAATGACTTGGGCATGCAGCTGAAAAAGCTAGAAAAAGAGCAAATTGAAAATTCCGAGGTAAATACCCAAGTATTTACTGAAAACCAAAGGAGAGATTAGTAAAATTGAAATTAAGAAAACTATTAAATTAATAAATAAAACCAATAGTTGGTTTTATGAAAAAAAAACTAGTAAAATTGATAAACCTTTGGTCAGATAGATTAAAAAAAAAGAAAGAAGAAAATGAAAATGCTTATATTAAAAATGAAAGGGGTGAACTCACCTCCAATGAGGAGGAAATTAAAACAATAAATAGAAATTACTTTGCCCAACTTTATGCCCACAAATTCAATAATCTAAACGAGATGGATGAGTATTTTTAAAAAAATGCCAATTGCCCAGATTAACAGAAGAGGAAGTTGAATACTTAAACAACCCCATCTCAGAAAAAGAAATTAAACAAGCCATCAATGAACTCCCTAGGAAAAAATCTCCAGGGGCAGATGGATTTACAAGTGAATTCTATCAAACATTTAAAGAACAGTTAATTCCAATACTATGTAGACTAGTTTTGAAAATTGGGGAAGAAGGAGTCTTTCCAAATTCTTTCTATGATACAAATATGGTTTTGATACCTAAACCATGAAGAGACAAAACAGAGAAAGAAAATTATAGACCAATTTCTCTAATGAATGTAGATGAAAAAAATTTAAATAAGATTTTCACAAAATGAATACAGCATCTTATCAAGAGAATAATACATTATGATCAGGTAGGATTCATACCAGGAATGCAGGGCTGGTTCAATATTAGGAAAACTATTAGCATTATCGATCATATCAACAACAAAACTAACAAAAACCACATGATTATCTCAATAGATGCAGAAAAAGCTTTTGACAATATAGAGCACCCTTGCCTATTAAAAACACTGGAGGGGGAGGAGCCAAGATGGCGGAGTAGAAAGACGCACATAGGCTACCTTCGAATCCACAGCTCAGAAATTTTCGGTAAAAAGAACTCCCCACAAATTTTGGATCACTGCAAGGCACACAGAAACACAGTGGAAAAGATTTCCGTTCCAGAGAGCCCTGGAGAGCCGTCCCTAGGGGTCCATCACACTAAGGACAGTGGAGTCCACCCCTGTGCTGCCCTAGTCGCTGCGACCCTAGAGGAGCATATCCGAGCAGGTTTCAGGGACAGAATCTCCAGAGGCCAGGAAGGTCGCTCCACCCACAGGTGCCACAGGTCAGTGAGAGAGACATCTGGGCTGGCCAAGAGGGGAGCGGGTGTCTCCGTGACTTGGACATCCGCAGGAGGCAGCGGAAGAGGCAGCGGCAGCCCGGAACTCCCAGAGCAGCAGGCAGAATTTCAGAGCCATTACCGAAGGTCTCTGATTAAACCCCCTGAGGGAACTGAGCCTGGGATGTGGCCCTGCCCCTGCCCAAGCACCAGAGCTTAAGCTCACATTGAATAGCAGCCCCGACCTGCCAGGGAAAGCCCATTAGAATCTCAGACCCCAAGCACTAGCTGGGCGGATCTAGGTGGGGGTGGACAGGAATCTCAGAAGTCAGGTAACTGGCTGGGAAAATGCCCAGAAAAGGGAAGAAAAATAACACTATAGAAAGCTACTTTGATGGGGTACAGATGTTCCCACCTTTCAATTCTGATGACGAGGAAGTATTCTGACCATCAGGGAAAGACGTGGAGGTGGGGGCCTCTGTATCCCAGAAATCCCAGGTGGATGTCTGGGGGGCTCAGGCCATGGAAGAGCTGAAAAGGGATTTTGAAAATCAAGTTAGACAGGTGGAGGAAAAACTGGGAAGAGAAATGAGAGAGATGCAAGAAAAGCATGAAAAATGAGTCAATACCTTGGTAAATGAGACCAAAAAAAATGCTGAAGAAAATAACACCTTGAAAAATAGGCTCACTCAATTGGCAAAAGAGGTTCAAAAAGCCAATGAGGAGAAGAATGCTTTCAAAAACAGAATTAGCCAAATGGAAAAAGAGGTTCAAAAGCACACTGAAGAGAATAGTTCTCTCAAAATTGGAATGGAACAGAAGGAATCCAATGACTTTCTGAGAAACCAAGAAATCACCAAACAAAACGAAAAGAATGAAAAAATGGAAGAGAATGTGAAATATCTCATGGGAAAAACAACTGACCTGGAAAATAGATCCAGGAGAGACAATTTAAAAATGATGGGACTACCTGAAAGTCATGATCAAAAAAAGAGCCTAGACATCATGAAATTATCAAGGAAAACTCCCTTGATATTCTACAACCAGAGGGCAAAATAAATATTGAAGGAATCCATCTATCACCACCTGAAAGAGATCCAAAAAGAGAAACTCCTAGGAACATTGTGACTAAATTCCAGAATTCCAGGTCAAGGAGAAAATATTGCAAGGAGCTAGAAAGAAACAATTCCAGTATTGTGGAAATACAATCAGGATAACTCAAGATCTAGCAGCTTCTACATTAAGGGATCAAAGGGTGTGGAATAGGATATTCCAGAAGTCAAAGGAACTAGGACTCAAACCAAGAATCACCTACACACCAAAATTGAGTATAATACTTCAGGGGAAAAAATGGTCTTTCGATGAAACAGAGGACTTTCAAGCATTCTTGATGAAAAGACCTGAACTGAAAAGAAAATTTGAGTTTCAAACACAAGAATGAGAAGAAGCATGAAAAAGTAAACAGCAAAGAGAAGTCATAAGGGACTTACCAAAAGTGAACTCTTTACATTCCTACATGGAAAGACAATATTTGTAACTCTTAAAACTTTTCAGTATCTGGGTAGTTGGTAGGACCACACACACACATACACACACACACACACACAAACACATGTACACGCATGCATGCACACACATACACACATGCACGCACAGACAGAGACAGAAAGCACAGAGTGAATTGAATAGGATGGGACCATATCTTAAAAGAAATTAAGGTAAATGGTGAGAGAGAAATGTAGTGGGGGGAAAGAGGGTGAAATGGAATGGGGTAAATTATATCTCATTCAAGAAGCAAGCAGGAGAATTTTTAGTGGAGGGAAAAAGAGGAGAGCTGAGAAAAAAAAACATGAAGTTTACTCTCATCACATTCAACTAAAGGAGGGAATAAAATGCACACTCATTTTGGTATGAAAACCTATCTTACAATACAGGAAAGTGGGGGAGAAGGAGATAAGCAAGGTGGGGGGGATGATGGTAGGGAGGGCAATGGGGGAAGGGAGCAATTTGATGTCAACACTCTTGGGGATGGACAGGATCAAAAGACAGAATAGAAACAATGGGGGGGCAGGATAGGATGGAGGGAAATACAGTTAGTCTTACACAACACGACTATTATCGAAGTCATTTGCAAAACTACACAGATAGGGCCTATATTGAATTGCCTGCCTTCCCCAAGGGAATGGGTGGGGAGAGAGGGATGGGGAGAATTTGGAACTCAAAGTTTTAAGAGCAACTGTTTTGTATTGTTCTTGCTACTAGGAAATAAGAAATACAGTTAATGGGGAATAGAAAGTCATCTGGCCCTACAGGACAAAAGAGAAGATGGGGACAAGAGAAGGGAGGGATGATAGAAGAGAGGGAAAATTGGTGATAGGGAAGATTAGAATGCTCATTGCATTGGGGTGGGGGGGAGGGGATAAAAGGGGAGAAAATTTGGAACCCAAAATTTTGTGAAAATGATTGTAAAAAGTTAAATAAATAAATTTATATTAAAAAAAAACACTGGAGAACGTAGGAATAAAGGAAACTTTCCGTAAAATAATAACCACTAGCCAACTAAAACCTTCCACAAGCATTATATGCAATGAGGATAAGCTAGATGCATTTCCACTAAGATCAGGGGTGAAACAAGGATGGGCATTATCACCACTGTTATTCAATATGGAGTGATAATGTTTCTAGTAGAAATTTCTAGTAGAAATTTTAGCTGTAGCAATTAGACAAGATAAAGAAATTGAAGGAATAAAAATAGGCAAAGAAGAAACTAAGTTATCACTCTTTGAAGATGATATGATGATAGACTCAAGTAAAAAACTACTTGAAATAATAAACAACTTTGGCAAAGTTGCAGGTTACAAAATAAATCCACACAAATCTTCTACATTCCTTTATATTACCAACAAAATCCAATAGCAAGAGATAGAAAGAGAAATCCCATTTAAAACTAGGGTAGACACTATAAAATACTTGGGAGTTTACCTGCCAAAACAAACCCAGGGACTATACGAACACAATTACAAGACACTTTTTGCACAAATATTCAGATTTAAGTAAGTGGAAAAATATCAGTTGCTCATGCGTAGGCCAAGCTAATGTAATAAAAATCATAATTCTATCTAAATTAATTCACTTATTTAGTGCCACATCAATTAAACTATCAGATAATGATAAAATAACATCAAAATTCATCTGGAAGAACAAATGGTCTAGAATATCAAACAGACTAATGAAAAGAAATGCTAGAGAAGGTCTCAAATTGTACTATAAAGCAGCAATTATCAAAACCACTCGGTACTGGCTAAGTACCACTAGGTACTGGGATAAGAACTCACTGTTCCACAAAAATTTCTGGGAAAAGTGGATAACAGCGTGGCAGAAAATAGGCATAAACCCATGCCTGACATCATACACAAGAATAAAGTCCAAATGCATACACGATCTAGGTATAAAGACTGATACCATGGACAAACTGGAGGAGCAAGGAATAGTGTATTTATCAGATTTATGGAGAAGGGAAGAATTTTTGACTGAAGAAGAGATAGAAAGCATTATGAAATGCAAGATGGATAATTTTGATTATATTAAACTGAAAAGTTTTTGGACAACCAAACCCAATGCAACCAAAATTCAGAGGGATGTACTAAATTGGGAAAGAATTTTTACAACTATTCTCAGGGATAAAGGCCTCATTTCTAGAATATATAGAGAACTGACTCAAATGTACAACTATGCAAGTCATTCCCCAATTGGCAAACGGTCAAAGGATTTCACAGGCAATTTTCAGAGGAAGAAATTAAAGATGTCCATAATCATATGAAAAAATGCTCTTAATCACTATTGATTAGAGAGATGGAAATCAAAACAACTCTGAGGTACCACATCATGCCTATAAGAGTGGCAAACATGACAGAACAGGAAAATGATAAATGCTGGAGAGGATGTGGGACAGTTGGAACACTAATTCATGGTTGGTGGAGCTGTGAGCTCATCCAACCATTCTGGAGAGCAATTTGGAACTATGCCCAAAGGGCTACAAAAATGTGCCTACCCTTTGACCCAGCAATATTGCCACTAAGACTGTATCCCCAAGAGAGCATAAAAATGGGAAAGGGTCCCACATGTACAACAATATTTATACCAGTACTCTTTGTAGTTGCCAAAAAATGGAAATCAAGGGGAAGCCCATCAGTTGGGGAATGGCTGAATAAATTATGGTATATGAATATAATGAAGTACTGTTGCTCCATAAGAAATGATGAACAAGAAGACTTCATGGAGGCCTGGAAAGATTTATATGATCTGATTCTGAATGAAAGGAGCAGAATCAGGATAACTTTGTGCATAGCCTTGACCACAGTGTGAGAGAGTTTTTTTTTCTGATAGACTTGGAACGTCGTAATAATGCAAGAACTTAAAGAAAAAAAAATTTGCATGGTTTTCTAAGGTAAAAGCTTTCCACACTCAGAGAAAGAACTACAGAATTCATTAACAGAATGTAGCAGATCATGTGTGTGTGTGTGTGTGTGTGTGTGTGTGTGTGTGTGGTGTTTTGATTTGTTATATGGTTTCTTCCATTTATTTTAGTTCGTCTACATAGCATGACTATAGTGAAAACGTACTGAATAGGAAAGTATATGTAGATCCTATATAGAATTGTATGCCGTCTTGGAGAGGGAGGGGGCTGGTGGGGGATAGGTGTGTGGGGAGGTAAAATTCTAAGTTTTATGGTAGTGATTGTACAGCATTAAAAAACAAATAAATAAAATAATAGAAAAAGGAAAAGGGGGAAAAAAGAAAAAATGGAGATGTATATTATGTTGAGGTAACAGTTTAAGAGGTGTTTTTTTCTTTGCCACACTGAGACACCTAAGGGGAAAAAATACATCTTACCACAACAATGGAACTGCTTATGTAGCTTCAGTCTGAGCTGATTGATTTTAATTTTCTTCCCTAATTTGGCTAGTAAAATCCATCAAAGTTTTTTGTATGATTAAACACAATTATAATCAGAACTATTCTCAAAAATTGTGGTATTTTAAAATTGTTGCTAAAATATCTGATTCAGATGAAAAGCTACCTAGAATCTCAGTTTGTGAACTCTGTTTCTTGGTTATAATTATCTACGTCACTGTTACCAGTTTGTTACGTAGCATTAAGCAAGCCACTTCTCCGGGCCACAATTTCCTCTTCTGTAAAGTGAAAGGCATGTTGAATGACTCCCTCTGCTGGTAAGTGTCCACTATGAGCTGATTTAGTCATTTAAAATTTTTATGTTTGATTGGTAGAGTTAGAATAGGAGTAGGGTTAAGACAGATAGACATGATAGATAGAGAGATAGATCTATATGTATGTATGTATATATGTATATAGCTATCTACAGGCATACATGTAGATATATATTTGAAAAGTAAACATTTTATGAAGGAGTTCATAAAATCATGGAATGTTAGCAGAGGAAAATACCTTAAAGTTGATAGAATCAAGCTACTTTATTCTACTATTAACTAGTTATGTAACTTCTGGTAAATCCCTTCATTTTGCTGAAGTGTTTCCTCAGCTATCGAATTAAGCATTTGGACAGACTGATCTATGAAGTATAACATTTTACATTCCATATATATATATATATATATATATATATATATATATATATATATATATATATAAAAGAAGTCTTCAGGTCAATCTAGCAATTTATCAAAGTCACACAGGTGTGAAAGCAAAGAAACTAATGATAATAATAATAATATTAATAACTTTATTATCAGTTTTCAATGGCAATACATTTCAGATAAATTTCATAATCATTATCATCAATATTTTATAGCCAATAAAATCATCGTCCAGTTGCCGACATCCTGGTTATTACTAGGACAAAAGGTATGAAGTCGAAAGTTGATTCCGTATACAAAGTCCTTCCAGATTGATATGACCAGAGAGAGTTGGTGCACTGATGGAGTAGCCTTCAAGAAAAGAGGGTCATCTCAACCCTACAATAATTCATATAGGACTTAAAAATAAAGATATAGAAAAAATTGCTTTGTAATTTCATATAAGGGCCTATATGATAGTGACCTAGTCCCGTCTAATTCTAAGATTCTATGAAGTCTTCATATTACGAATATATTATGAAGTCAGGTTATTCTTGATCTCTCTTCAGAATCATTATTGCAAAGATATTTGGGGGTTATTCTGCATGCTTGCAAAATATTTTTGATATTTGGATAGATTTTTAAAACTCATGTGCAGGTCTGTTCTTATTTTTAAAGGAGAGTAATCAATATTTAAGCATAGCAGTACTTGTTTGGCAACAAAGTCTACAATTTAGAATATAAATAGGTTTTTAACTACAGGGGTATTTTCTCAACAGGTGTGAAAACAAATTCTGTTTTTCTTCAAACAGTGTATTGGACAGTAATTAAAACTCTATTGTGGTCATTGTTTATTTTTCAGCTCAAATTGACTTAACAACCACTAAAACCTCAATCTCATTTGTCCGTAGTGAGATTCATTTGTGTGCTTCAATGTCACTCACAGGGACCTTCAATAAACCCCCAATTATTTGGAGAAAAAGGTAATGGTAATATACGTTTCTTTTATTTTTTTTACTTTTTTTAAATTTATTTATTTAACTTTTTACATTCATTTTCACAAAATTTTGGGTTCCAAATTTTCTCCCCTTTTATCCCCCCGCCCCACCCCAATACACCGAGCAATCTAATCTTCCCTATCACCAATTTGCCCTCTCTTCTATCATCCCTCCCTTCTCTTGTCCCCATCTTCTCTTTTGTCCTGTAGGGCCAGATGACTTTCTATTCCCCATTAACTGTATTTCTTATTTCCTAGTAGCAAGAACAATACAGAACAGTTGTTCCTAAAACTTTGAGTTCCAAATTCTCCCCATCCCTCCCTCCCCGCCCATTCCCTTTGGGAAGGCAGGCAATTCAATATAGGCCCTATCTGTGTAGTTTTGCAAATGACTTCCATAATAGTCATGTTGTGTAAGACTAACTGAATTACCCTCCATCCTATCCTTCCCCCCATTGTTTCTATTCTGTCTTTTGATCCTGTCCCTCCCCAAGAGTGTTGACATCAAATTGCTCCCTCCTCCCATTGCCCTCCCTACCATCATCCTCCCCCCTGTTGCTTATCTCCTTCTCCCCCACTTTCCTGTATTGTAAGATAGGTTTTCATACCAAAATGAGTGTGCATTTTATTCCTTCCTTTAGTCAAATGTGATGAGGGCAAACTTCATGGTTTTTTTTTTCTCAGCTCTCCTCTTTTTCCCTCCACTAAAAAGTCTCCTGCTTGCCTCTTGAACGAGAGATAATTGTACCCCATTCCATTTCACCCTCTCTCCTCCCATTACATTTCTCTCTCACCATTTACCTTAATTTCTTTTAAGATACGGTCCTATCCTATTCAGTTCACTCTGTGCTCTCTGTCTCTGTATGTGCATGCATGTATGTATGTGTGTTCATGCATGCCTGTACGTGTGTTTGTGTGTGTGTGTATGTGTGTTTGTGGTACAACCAACTACCCAGATACTGAAAGTTTTAAGAGTTACAAATATTGTCTTTCCATGTAGGAATATAAAGAGTTCACTTTTGGTAAGTGCCTTATGACTTCTCTTTGCTCTTTACTTTTTCATGCTTCTTCTCATTCTTGTGTTTGAAAGTCAAATTTTCTTTTCAGCTCTGGTCTTTTCATCAAGAATGCTTGAAAGTCCTCTGTTTCATTGAAAGACCATATTTTCCCCTGAAGTATTATACTCAGTTTTGCTGTGTAGGTGATTCTTGGTTTGAGTCCTAGTTCCTTTGACTTCTGGAATATCCCATTCCACGCCCTTTGATCCCTTAATGTAGAAGCTGCTAGATCTTGAGTTATCCTGATTGTATTTCCACAATACTGGAATTGTTTCTTTCTAGCTCCTTGTAATATTTTCTCCTTGACCTGGGAACTCTGGAATTTGGCCACAATATTCCTAGGAGTTTCTCTTTTTGGATCTTTTTCAGGTGATGATCAATACTTATTTTGCCCTCTGGTTCTAGAATGTCAGGGCAGTTTTCCTCGATAATTTCATGGAAGATGATGTCTAGGCTCCTATTTTGATCATGACTTTCAGGTAGTCCCATAATTTTTAAATTGTCTCTCCTGGATCTATTTTCCAGGTCAGTTGTTTTTCCCATGAGATATTTCACATTCTCTTCCATTTTTTCATTCTTTTGATTTTGTTTGGTGATTTCTTGGTTTCTCAGAGTCATTAGATTCCATCTATCCCATTCTAATTTTGAGAGAACTATTCTCTTCAGTGAGCTTTTGAACCTCTTTTTCCATTTGGCTAATTCTGTTTTTGAAAGCATTCTTCTCCTCATTGGCTTTTTGAACCTCTTTTGCCAATTGAGTGAGCCTATTTTTCAAGGTGTTATTTTCTTCAGCATTTTTTTGGGTCTCATTTACCAAGGTATTGACCCATTTTTCATGCTTGTCTTGCATCTCTCTCATTTCTCTTCCCAGTTTTTCCTCCACCTGTCTAACTTGATTTTCAAAATCCTTTTTGAATTCTTCCATGGCCTGAGCCAACCAGACATCCCCCTGGGATTTCTGGGATACAGAGGCCCCGACCTCCACGTCTTTCCCTGATGGTAAGAATTGTTCCTTGTCATCAGAATTGAATGGTAGGAACATCTGAACCCCATCAAAGTAGCTTTCCATGGTCTTATTTTTCTTCCCTTTTCTGGGCATCTTCCCAGCCAGTTACCTGACTTCTGAGATTCCTGTCCACCCCCACCTAGATCTGCCCAGCTAGTGCTTGGGGTCTGAGATTCAAATGGGCTTTCTGTAGCAGGTGCGGCTGTTATTCAATGTGAGCTTAAGTTCTGGTGCTCGGGTGGGGGCAGGGCCGCCTCCCTGGCTCAGTTCCCTCAGGGACTTTATGCAGAGACCTTCAGTAATGGGGCAGGTGGGGGCAGGGCAGTCTCCCAGGCTCAGTTCCCTCAGGGGGTTCATGCAGCGACCTGAATTTCTGCCTGCTGCTGCCTGCTATCCCGGGCCGCTGCTGCTGCCTCTGCTGCTGCCCCTGCCGCTGCCTCCACTGCTGCCTCCCCAGGGGGCCCGAGTCATGGAGACACCCTGCTCCCCTCTCGGCCAGCCCAGAAGTCTCTCTCATTGACCTGTAGTGTCTGTGGGAGGAGGGAACTTCCTGGCCGCCGGAGGTTCCCTCCCTGAAGCCTGCTCAGATCTGCTCCTCTGGGGCCGTGGCCAGGGCAGCTCAGGGATGGACTCTGCTTTCCGGGGCACGATGGACCCCTAGGGATGGCTCTCCAGGGCTCTCTGGAACGGAGATCTTTTCCACTGTGTTTCTGCGCACCTTGCAGTGATCCAGAATTTGTGGGGAGTTCTTCTTGCAGGAAATATATGGGCTGTGTGTTCACAGCTAGCATATGTGAGTCTTTCTACCCCAGCTCCACCCCTGTAATATATGTTTCAATGTTGAACAGTATTTTAAATTAATCCTTTATTATTTACATAGGAAAACAATTTATTTTAATGTGTTACAATTTATTTAGGATGCTGCTAATTTCTTCTGGAGTGGATATTTTGCTGATTTTATAACCATGCAATTTGAAAGGCAGTATGGCATAATGGAAAATGCATTAAATTTGCATCAGGAGATTTGGGGATCAAATCTTAGATGAAATGTTTACTAGTGTAATAACCCATTTTGATAGGATAATTTAAGGTTTACAAAACACTACACACACACACATATGTATACATGTACATCTGTATGTATATAAAAATGCATATATGTGTATATACATATACCTGCGTTTATATATATGAATGTACTTCACTATGCTACCCTTGTAGGTTATGAGTATCAACAAGGGACTGCCTAAATATGGGTTGCAGGGAGTCATGAATAGATATTTGTACAGTCTCCTTCCCCAGTCCTTCACCAAAAGAGGCTTTGACTCCTGCCAGGAGGGGAAGCAGGAGATTCATCCCAGAGGCCAGCTGAAAACTCAGCTTTCCTTAAAGGAAGAAAACTACAGGGCCATAATTATACCTTGTGTTCAGCTCTCATACTGGTAGCCTAAGGGAAATAATTTTTAAATTTAAGTTGAATTCGATGGTTACTCCTTAAAGGAAGAGTGCCTCAAACTATATATTGAAGCCCAGCAAATGCCAGTTGCACAATGAACACACATAGCTAATAGTAATTAAATCCATTTATGCAAAGTGATATCAAACCAAAATCAGAGAAAGTGTATGCAAATGTATGTGTGTATAAATACATACACGTAAGTATGAATGCATAAAATATCTTCTGAAATAAGAGAAATTGTATCAAATCTCACCCAAGGAGATACTTCCCAAAGCCTCTTCTTTAGTAAGTTGATAAAGGGACATGGTGGAGCTGCTGGTTCCTCTACATGCTCTGTCTTCCAGGACCTGAAGAGAGTGTGGAACTGAGCATCTTCCCTCTCAAAGCTAGAAGCTCTAGTCCAGAAGACCAGAATTTCTCTTCTCTCTCATTTTTTGTCTACTTCACTCCTCATGCAGACCCAGATCATTGAATAATTGATTTCCACCAATGAGGAGAGTACCACACAAATGTCTGTTGACATGCAGTTTACATATATATCATGCACGTGTTATTTTATGTTATACAACACTTAGGAGGTAGGTTCTACTAGTATCCTTTTACAGGTAAAGAAAGAGATTCTGAGAGTTTAATTCACTTGCCAAGATTCAAATAGCTATTAAGTATTAAAGAGCTATGAATCTAAGTCTTCTTAACTCTAACATCAGTACTCTACCCCCTATAACATTCTACCTTTCACAGTACTTGTAAGTCTCAGTTTCCTCATCTCTTAAAAATATCAATAATAGTTTATATACCACCTACCGCCTAAAGGTTTTAGTGCTTTGTGCACCTG
The DNA here is from genome assembly GCA_023548195.1 of Bettongia penicillata ogilbyi. Classification (NCBI taxonomy): domain Eukaryota; kingdom Metazoa; phylum Chordata; class Mammalia; order Diprotodontia; family Potoroidae; genus Bettongia; species Bettongia penicillata. The sequence continues at coordinate 6,063,214 of JAJHZJ010000345.1, read as the reverse complement.
GAATTACTATGTAACAATGAACTATTACATTATATACCTATAAAGTTATTTTTCTTTAATGATAATTCTATCATATTCTAATATGTATGTAGCACTTTCCCTTCCACAACACAAAGAACCATATGTTGAAAGCATTTTTGACCCCAATCTGACAGATTTGGAAACTGAGGCTAAAAGAGGTGAAATAAATTGCCTAGGGCCACAGGGTTCCTAAGTGATAGAATTACAGTTTTAATCTATTAATCATTAAATATAAGGCCAGTGCTCTTTTCCCTATAGAATATTCCACAATTCTCTGTCTCTCCCATCAAGAGTAAAGAAGTTCCAGTAAGGAGAAAGAAAACAAGAATATTATGGATGGAATAGAATTCTATATGCCTACATACTAATAAGCTTTGTTTACTGGTCAAAGCAGTTAACACAATAAAATCCAAGTTTAGTGACTTATTGTGTGACTTTGAGTGTTTAGGAATAATCATCCTGATTTCTATGATACATTATCTATTCTATTCAAGTGACTCACTGGAATAAGAGCTACAAAAGAGCCAAGAGACTTGTTGGTCACATAGAACTAAGAAAAAAAGAAAACCAATTCATTGCAAGGTTTATTCATAAACAGAAAAGTAATGAAGTTGTCTCCCAATTATGTCCTCCTAAAGGTATATAAAACTAGTACATGCATACAAATCCATTTAAAATCAGATCCATATGGAGCTCAGCTGATCTGTACATAGACAAGTCTTTTAATGAATGACTTGGCAGTCTCATCCAGGATTTTAGAATCACTCAGGCAAAACTCAACCACAGACATGGGTAAATTCATATTGTACTTGTGAAGACGGTGGATTTAAAGCCAACAATATCTCCATTTTAATGCTGCCTTAGACAATATCTAGTTCAATGACCTGAACACATTCCTTAAACTCTCTCAGTCTTATTTTCCTCAATTATAAAGTGAGGGGGACTGAAGCTGATAGTTTCTAAAATCTGATTCCAGGGCTAAAACTATGACTATAAGAATTGTCCTATGAAAATGACCCATGTGAATGTCAGCTTCCTATGGAGTAGGAACTCTTTCTCTGAGTGTGGAAGGCATTTTGCCTTAGAAAATCGACATTGGGATTATTTTTTCAATATGTTCTCGTGTTATTACAAAGTTCCAAGTCTACCAGAAGAAACTCTCACACACTGTGGTCGTTGCTGTGCACAAAGTTCTCCTGGTTCTGCTCCTTTTGCTCAGCATCAGATCATATAAGTGCTTCCAGGCCTCCCTGAAGTCTTCTTGTTCATCATTTCTTATGGTGCAATAGTACTCTGTTACATTCATATGCCATAATTTATTCAGCCATTCCCCAATTGATGGGCATCCCCTTGACTTCCAGTTCTTGACTACCACAAAGAGTGCTGCTATAAATATTTTTGTACTTGTGGGACCCTTTCCCATTTTTATAATCTCTTGGGGATACATTCCTAGTAGCGATATTTCTGGATCAAAGGGTAGGCACATTTTTGTAGCCTTTTGGGCATAGTTCCAAACTGCTTTCCAGAATGGTTGGATGAGCTCACATCTCCACCAACAATGAATTAGTGTTTCAATTCTCCCACATCCTCTCCAGCATTTATCGTTTTCTTGTTCTGTCATGTTTGCCAATCTTATAGGTGTGATGTGGTACCTCAGAGTTGTTTTTATTTGCATCTCTCTAATCAATAGTGATCTAGAGAACTTTTTCATATGATTATAGATATCTTTAATTTCTTCCCCTGAAAATTGCCTCTTCATATCCTTTGACTATTTATCAATTGGGGAATGACTTGTATGGTTATATATTTGAGTCAGTTCTCTATATATTCTAGAAATGAGGCCTTTATCCCCAAGCTTAGCTGTAAAATTTTTTTTTCCCAATTTACTATATCCCTCCGAATTTTGGTTGCATTGGGTTTGGTTGTCCAAAAACTTTTCAGTTTAAAGTAATCAAAATTATCCATCTTGCATTTCATAATGCTTTCTATTGCTTCTTTAGAAAACAATTCTTCCCCTCTCCATAAATCTGATAAATACACTATTCTTTGCTTCTCCAGTTTATTCATGGTATCAATCTTTATACCGAAATCATGTACCCATTTGGACTTTATTCTTGTGTACTGTGTCAGGCATAGGTCTATGCCTAATTTCCACCACGCAGTTAACCAGTTTTCCCAGCAACTTTTGTCAAACAGTGAGTTCTTATCCCAGAAGTTGGGGTGAGTTCTTATCCCAGAATCTGGGTAGCCTATTTTTCAAGGTGTTATTTTCTTCAGCATTTTTTTGGGTCTCCTTTAGCAAGGTATTGATCTGTTTTTCATGCTTTTCTTGCATCTCTCTCATTTCTCTTCACAGTTTTTCCTCTACCTGTCTAACTTGATTTTCAAAATCCTTTTTGAACTCTTCCATGGCTTGAGCCCATTGGATATCTATTTTGTATGTTTGGGATACAGAGGCCTTGACTTCTATGTCTTTCCCTTATGGTAAGCATTGTTCTTCCTGATCAGAAAGAAAAGGAGGGAACATCTGTTCACCAAGAACGTAACCTTCTATGTTCTTATTTTTTTTCCCCTTTTCTGGGCATTTTCCCAGCCAGTCACTTAACTCCTGAGATTCTGCTTCACCCCCACCTCACCAGTGCTTGGGGTCTGAGATTCAAATGCTGCTCCCCAGCCTCAGGGCTTCCAGAGCTGGTAGGGGCTTCTATTCAGTGAGAGATTAAGTACTGCTGCTCAGGTGGGGGCAGGGCCTCCTCCCAGGCTCAGTTCCCTCAGAGAGTTTATGCAGAGACCTTCAGTAATGGCCCTGCGCTCCCGTCTGCTTCAGGAGCCTCTGTCTGCCGCCTTCCCCGCCACTTCCTCCTGAGGGGGCCTGAGACACAGAGACACCCCACTCCCCTCTCGGCCAGTCCAGAAGGTTCTCTCACTGACCTGTACCACCTGTGGGTGGAGGGACAGGTGCAGCCACCAGAGATTCCATCCCTGAAGCCTGCTTGGATCTGTTCCTCTGGGGCCTCACTGCCATGGTAGGGGCTCCGCTCCATGTCCAGTGCCAGATGGACCATTGGGGTCGGTTTTTCAGGGCTCTGTGGAACAGAAATCTCCTCCACTCTGCTGCTGCATGGCTTCCACTGCTCCAGAACCCGTTGGGAGTTCTTTCCATGGGTAATTTATGGACTTTCGGTTTGGAGCTTGCATATGTGAGTCTTTCTACTCTGCCATCTTGGCTCCTCCCCACAGCTCCTGATATTCCTGAATACCATTCTGTGGCTATCCAAAGTACTCTGCTGAAGCACCTTACTCCAGACTTCCCTACATCAAAATGCTTGATTTTCCAAAATTTCTTCTTCCACTTGACTAATATTGAAATATGTTTTGCATTACTGCACATGTGTAACTTATATCAAGTTGCTTGTCTTCTTAATAAGTGGGGAGGGAGGGAGAGAATTTGGAACTCATTTTTTTAAAATGAATTTTAAAAATTATTTCTTTTGTAATTGGGAAAATAAACAAAATTCCCTCTCTTCAATATCTATTCTGAAATTTAAATAACCGTTCCTTTACTGAGACTTAGTAAGATTTAATTCGTTAGCAGTAACACGAAGTTGTCAATGGCTAACAGTCATTTCACATTACTCCCCCACTTAAAACATTCAAAGTTCTGAATTTATTTAACCAAATTTGGTATCTACCTGGTGGAAGCTCAGAAGAAGCCCAGACTTAGCAGCTGGAGCCATAATATGGGGGCAGAAATCTTTCTAGAGGGATTTCAATTGTTGGGTAATAATCAAACTTTCAAGCTTCAATGTACTTTTCAGGATCCCCTGAACCTCATCATATGGCAGGATAACATTAACTCTGAAATTCACACCTCCTATGTATTCCCTACCCCTGGAGCCCTTTCTTTCCTCAGTTGTATAAGGTGGAGAGTAGACAACTGATCCAAGACCTTGGTGGCTCTACCAGAGATTTTGAACAGATAGTTCACATTAATATTTGGAGATGAGATATCTATAAATTTTCCCATTTAATATTTCTTTAACCTACTGCAATTCTGCTTTGCTCATAGAACATAGAATCTTCTTAGATGTGAGCACACCAATCTGGATGGTCCTTTATCAGTGTCTCCTAGGTCTCACAATCAATTCCAAAATTTTTCAGAAAGCACTGAAAAAAGCATTGCATGCCTTGTTCTGAGCTCTGTGTGAGGGCTTCCCTTTTGTGAGTTCTCTGTAAAATAGTCTTTATAGAAACAAACATTTGGAATTCGAACAATGTGGCCAACTCATCAGAGTTGTGTTCTCTGCAGCAGAGTTTGATGATTAGGTGATTTAACTCAAGAAAGAACCACAGTATCTGATACTTTATCTTGCCAGGTGATTTTTGGAATATTCCTACTACAATTCACATGGAAGCACTTCACTTTCCTGGCATGGCATTAGTATACTGTCCAGGTTTCATAGACATACAACAATGAGGTCAACACAATAGCTGTATAGACCTTTAGTTTGGCAGATAGCCTAATACCTCTTCTCTCCCATACCTTCCCTCAGAGCCTTGCAAACAATGAACTCGCTCTGGTAATGCATGCATCAACCTCATTATCTATGCATAGATCCTTGGAAATTATACTGTTGATGGAATCTTAATGAAGCTGCCCCAAGCTCCAATATTCTAACTTCATCATGGGCCCCATTGATTAAGAGGTATATCTTGATTTAACCAAACAATCAGGTTTTAACCACACTATGGTACCCAGAGTCAATCACAGGCCTCAATGAACAGCAAGATCCCTGCCTCTACATAACCACTGCTCCCTCACCTCCAATTCAACATTCTAAGTTCTTCATATATGCCTCACTGCCTCACCATAACAACATGTGTTGTCAATGCACTCAACCACAACCACACCATATAACCACAGAAATGACCATAAAAGTCAGGTAATAAGAAAGCAGCAACCACCAGGATGTCTAAGCAATTTGTGGATACCAAAAATATAGAAGAGCTTTCCCTAAATAGGCACCTGTGCAGTAATAGTAAAGAACAGATTTTGAATAAACTTATGACATAGAGAGGTTTAGTATAATGTCATTTTCACATGTACATGTTCCTCCCTCCAGTTGAGTTTTTCTTTATACATATGCAATTTCACTGAGACTGGGACACCTCCCCTAATATTTAATGCTTTATAAAACCCTCATCATTACCTAATCCTTTGACAATCACCTCCCACCTTTTCAATATTTATTATTTCTGTTGAGTAATCAGCATCATTATGCTATAAAATTAACTGTCTTTTTTTTACTATGTTTCTGGTTCTTCTTAGAACCCAACCTGATTCTGGCAGGAGTCATCCAAATAAATGCTTGTACTTGGATGAAAGGTGGTCTGAGTCTGAATTTTTTGAGACAGTCACTCAGCAACAAACCGTGAAACCATAACACTGCCAAAGTAAGTGAACTTATCCACATCATTCAGAATTTCTCCATTTGCTGTAACTGATGGTTCCACATATGAACGGAGTGGTCCTGATTAGCAAAGAACTCCTGTTTTTTTGGTATTAACTGTTTTTAATGACCCCCAAATTTGGGGGTGCAGCTAAGATGGAAGAGTAGCAGAATACATTTTCTAGAGTGCTACCCCCAAGTCCAGCCAAATACCTGTAAAAAATGGCTCTAAAGAAATTCTGGAGCTTCAGAACCCAAAGAATGATGGAGTGAAGCAAATCTTCAGCACAAGATAGCTGGAAGGTCGCCAGGAAGTGTCTATAGCACCACACTGAGAGCAGAGTACAGTCTAAGGTGGGCCCTGCATGAACAGAGGGGCATGAAAAGACCTTGGGGTGACTGAATCTCTCACACTTGTGGCAGTTGTCAGACTTCAGGACCCCAAAACATATAGGAGAGATTGGAAGGTCAGTGGAAAAGCATGTGGGACCAGTATTGGAGAGTGGAGTGGTCTGGCCCCAGTCCTAGGCAAGCAGAGTGGGAAGGAGGTAGAGGAACTCCCTGCAGCCACAGTAGCAGCAGGGGCAGAGAGAGCGACTGTTTCTGGAGCTGTAGGACCACAGAATGTGGGGGAATCGAGCAGCAGACAGTATGCCTCCACTGCCACTGGAAGCAGAGATCTACATTGATAAAGATCTCAAAAGTCAAGTAAATGGCTAGAGAAATGAGCAAAAACAAACAAACCAAAAAGAATCAGACTATAGAATCTTACTTTGGTGACAAGACCAAAACATGCAAATGGAAGACAACAAAGTCAAAAGTTTCCACCCAAAGCCTTCAAGAAAAATATGAATTGGTCTCAAGCTATGGAAGAGCTCACAAAGGAATTTGAAAATCATGTAAAAGAAGTAGAGAAAAAATTGGGGAGAGAAACGAGAGTGATGCAAGAAAATTATGAAAAATGAGTCAACTGCTTGCTAAAGGAGACTCAGTAAAATTCTGAAGAAAATAGTACTGTAAAAAATAGACTAACCCAAATGACAGGAGTTCCAAAAAGCCAATGAAGAGAAGAATGCCCTAAAGAGCAGAATTGGCCAGATGGAAAAGGAGGCCCAAAAACTCAATGAAGAATATAATTCCTTACAGATTAGAATGGATCAGATGGAAGCTAATGATTTTATGAAAAATGAAGAAATTATAAAACAAAACAAAAGGAAGGAAAAAATAGCAAACTATGTGAAATAACTCGTTGTAGAAACAACTTACCTGGAAATTAGATCCAAGAGAGGCAGTTTGAAAATTATGGGACTACCTGAAAGCCATAATCAAACAAAAAAAGAGACCATACATCATCTTTCAAGAAATTATCAAGGAAAACTGTCCTGATATTCTAGAAAGAGATGGTGAAATGTATTTTCATTAATCAACTGATCAGAGAAGAGGAAAGACCTAGTCATCTCTCCCACCTGTCGCCCTGTGAAATAACCAGGAATTTATCAAATAATCTTCCTGTATCACCTACTTGCTACCTAAACACCATAAAAGGAAGAGGAAAGAGCAGAAGACCTGAAATTAGAAGAGACTTGAGTCAAAACCTTCCTCTGTGAATGACAGCTGTCACCTATGACATGTCGCTTAATCTCTGGTAAATTCTGTTTTCTCATCAGTAAATGGGGATAATAATATCCACAGTATGTAAGTTAAATAATTATTATGAGGGTCAAATGAGAAAATGTATATAAGCACTTAATTAATCTTGAAGGACTTTATAAATATTAGTTATTAGTATCTTATATACTCTTAGCTAATTTCAAAAATCTTATTTTGATTTTGTGTAAGTGACAATAATTACAGTCATTTGAGTGAACTACTTAGCATTTGTCTAATTATCATGAAACAAAATAATAATTATGCACATCATTATTTCTGTCAGACTAACTTTGTTATAAAATTTGATTTTAACTCTTAACTGTTCACAAAAGGGTATTTTTTTTGTAACTTTTGTAACTCTTGCACTCCTTTTTGTGGTCACTTTCTTAATACACCTAGGTACTCTTAGGAATATTTGTCATATATCCTCCTTTTTCTTTTTTCAGACCAAGCCAGATGACCATGAATACAAAGCAAAGATACTTAATGAAATAGAATAGTAAAGCAATGATGAGAAATTTAACCAGATATTAAGTACTTCTGCACAAATTTTCAATGGCAGCTACATCACCATTTTTCCAGGGTGTAAAATTCTCAGTTCCCTCAGCTTAACGAAAGAAGATGATATTATCAGCTCACTCACAAGAGCATGCTAGGATTACCATATATGGCAACTTCACTTAATTTATGTACTTCTCACTCCATCTCACTGCAATATCTTTGGGGAACTGATTTCCTTACACTGTACCCAGATCAAATCTTCTTATTGACATCAGAGAGCATTATTGAGAGTCCCAGTGGCATTTCTGTAATTTTTGCAAGACTTGGAAGGATTTGAATACTATCATATCTAATTGTCTTCTATTTCTCACTCTTCTCAGTTGCTTCCACTTTGCCTTCGTGGTACCTTCCCCTTGTCTTTTTAAAATCCTCTGTCCCCAGAGTCCTGCTCATCATGTTTTGAACTCATGTTCAGTCTTTTGGGTATGAGTTACAAAGAAAACATAGTACATTTCCCCGAACATAATGTCTTTTCTTCCTCTAGACACTCTTTCTGCTACACTTTTTATAAACACATATTACAAACATTGATCATTGGGCACACAGCATAGTCATAGGTAACAATGCCAAATCTGTAGGATATATAAATCAAAGACCAAAAAAACATTTTTATGAAGATAGTATCCTTTAGAATATAAGTGTATGATCTAGAAGAAGAGAATAAAGGGTACATAAATCAATAGCATATTGAACAAAGTTGAAATAGTGTAGATCAAAACCCCTTTAGGAGGTAAAATTTCAGTTTAACTTTAAAGAAAACTGAGGATTCTGAGAGGTACATTCCAGGCATGTTAGAAAGTCTGTACAAAGGCATGGAGGTAAGAGATAGAAATAGAACACTACGTGTGAAGAAAAGCAAGAGAGTCAGTTTGACTGGGCTGTAGAATGCAGGCTTGCGAATACTTTATAAAAAACTGGAAAGGTAGGTAAGAGATATGTAGTTAACTGGGTCTTTTCATTCGTGTTCAACTCTCCATGATCCCACTTGGGCTTTTCTTGGCAAAGATATTGGAGTGGTTTATTATTTCTTTCTCCAGTTCATTTTACAGATGAGGAATTGAGGTAATGGATGTTAAGTGATTTGCCCACAGGGCATTAAGGGCCAAATAGAGAAGTGTGAATTTGATGATAGACATAATATAGGATGAATAGATATGATTAAACAAAGAAATGATATGACCAGACCTGTGTTTTAGTAATTTCACTTGGGCAGCTGTTTGGAAGATGGATTGTACTAAGGAAAGACTTTAGGCAAGCAGAACAGTTAGAAAACTCTGGAAACAGTCCAAGCAAAGAGGATAAAGGTCCTGGACTAGGATGGTAGTCTCATGAACAAGGAGAAAAAATCAATGGAGGAGAAGTTTGAGTAGAATTAGTGGTTTCTCACTAAGATCAAATAGTGGAAGGAAAGTGAGTACATTAACACCAGGTTTTTATGCTCATGAGATTGGAGTAATGATGAAATCTCTTAATTGAAATAGGTAAGTGTCAAAGAGGTTTGGATTTGTGTTTTGGATATGCTGTGTTTCAGATGCATATAGGACACGCAGTTTAAAATGTCTAACAGATAGTGATGCAGTGCTGGTGCTCAGGAGAGAGATTAGAGATGGATGTGTGTGGAGTGCATGTGTGTAGTTAATGTTCAATAAACAATTATCTGAGAGGATGTACAAATAACATTTTTTTTATTTTCTAAAAATGTATTTATTTTAACATAGTTTTTTAAAAAAATTAGTTTCAAAATTTCTGCTACCCTCTGTCCTTTCTGCACCCATTGAGATGGCAAGTAATATATCAGTTATGCATGGAAAAATACAAAAGCCATGTCTCAAAATAACAAGAAGAATAAAGAAAGTGAGAAAATTATACTTCAGTTTGTACTCAGATTTTAAAAGGAAATTAGTATTGATTGCACTTAATTTAGTTTGATTATAGGACTAAAACCTTTTCTTTAGGAAAAGCTATTCCCAAAAGGTAAACCAGAATAGCATAGTTTCTTCAGTCTAGGTTACCTGTAGATTTAGTGAATAGATGATTTGATAAGATCTTATCGTTTAGTATCAGAAAATTTAGAGTAAGACATATATTTATGAAATGAAATAATCCTAGAATTATAAGACTTTTTTAAGAAAAATAAGGATTAATTCCCCTTTCTACTAGTTAGAGAAAAGGAGTGAACCAATGCTTAAATTCCTCTTCCCATTAGGTGTAAATTAAGTAGTCTAATCTCCTAAAGTTGTTTCCCCTTCTGATAGCTGGGAGAATGAGAGTTGACTGCCAGTTTATCAACCACCAACCACAACTTCATCTTTCCCAATCCCAGTTCCCTTTTTCTCCTGGATCCTCTCAAACAAGGTTCCTTTTCTAGAATCTGATCAATCATTTCATTTGATCTGCGTGCATCATAAAGTAACATTTCTTGTTTCAAATACAATAGAAATAATGAATTTCTAAGGTTGAATTAGGAAAGTCCAACTAGGCAGCTAACTTTCCTTATCCAATGGGATTATGTTCAAGGAAAGACTTTGTCATGTTTTTAATCTTTGTTTCTGTTATAAAAATCAGTTCTGCAAATCACTCAATGTCACTGACACCTGAGGAGTGAGGTGACCTTATTTAATATCCAAATGGCATATTTGAAAATTAAGTCATAGATGCTAGGTAACTTGGTCCTCAGTTTCCTTTCATTCAGATAATTAGTTTTGACAGAATTCATCAGTTCTCTCTCTAGAGATATATAACATGTTTCATCACGAGTACTTCAGAGTTGCCTTGGATCCTTGTATTGCTCACAGAAGCTAACTCTTTCATAGTTGATCCACTGCATCACACAATGATTTTCTGGTTCTATTCACTTTACTTTGCAACAAGTTCATATAGATCTTCCCAGGATTTTTCTGAAATCATCACCCTCATAATTCCAAATAATACAGTAGTAATCCATCACAATCATATACCACAATGTGTTCATCCATTTTCAATTCTTTGCCACCACACAAATTATTGCTAGAAATACTTATTTACTCCAATTTTACTTTACTCACCCCATCTGTGCTGATTTCTGCCCAATTCCCAGGAATGTAATAAGGCACACCTGGTGTCCTGGTGTTGGCACTAACTGGCTCCACTTACTTCTTGGGTTCAAGATCTCCTGCTGGTTCATTCAGGTGTGACTTGCTGGTACTCTACCAGTTCTGCACTGGTCCCCTTCAACCACATGAAGACAGACACTTTCCAGTGGTCTCCCCATCCTCCTGAGCTAAAAGACCATTTATCCCTTCTGATGGCTCCACTATTCCAGGATTTTTCCTAGGACAATAGGCTTCTCAAGGTTAACAAGGGAGGGTGACAGCACATACATTTTACTTTTCCATCTTGGCTCCTGGAAGTTCAAGTAGGTGACTTTCAAATACGTACTCTGTGCCCTGATAGCCCCGGGAGTACCTGCCGCAGCCGTCATGGATCCTGTGCTTGTTTCTCACCCAGTTCTACTGGACTGCTGTGTCCTGTGTTGAGCAGTTTGGGAATTCGATCTGCTGCTGGCAATTCAGACCACCTAGGGCTACTCCCGCTCCACTATGGCCTCATTTGTGCTTTTTGCCAATATTTTCCTGTTTTTCAGTATTTGTATTTTTTTAGAACTTTAAGGATTTTTTCATTATTTTTTCTAATGGAATGTAGGGTATGCTCAGTGAAGACTAGTACCTCTGATGTGAAGGCTGCTGAGCCCTTTTCAGGGTTGCTTATCCAACTTTGGTGTCCACCTGATCCACTTAACTGTCACCTGTGGCTCCAAGAAGCTGTAGTATGCACAGTGGTGACATCCCAGTAAGCCACTTTGCCAAACTGGCTAACCCATTTTGAGGTAGATTGTTGAGTTAAGGGAGTTTCTACCGCAAGTAAGTGAAGACTTCCCCTGGTTAAATGGGTGGATGAGAACGATGTGTTATAACGGCCATGAAGTCAGTTGAAGCAGGTGCTCTGGAGCATTTAGAGTTTGGTTAGAAATCAAAGACACCAGTGTCATCCACTGCATCTTCTGTCATCACCATTGATCTTAACTTTTTCCTGCCACTGGACTGCGATGACTCTGGAGCAGAGAGAGAGGCATATGACTTCATGCAATTCCGCCTCACTTAAATCCAATTTACACATGAATCAAAAAATATCACCCATATAATTTTACCATTATTGCCTATCTCAAAGTCCTGTGGCAACAGGTAATTGTTGAAGCAGCAGGTGCAAATACACTGGGAGCTGTCATCACAAATCTGCTTACAGGTTCCCAAGCCATTGTATCATTTTCTCGGTGGAAGCAGCAATCATATTCAGTAGCCCCCTGGTTGCTTGAGCAACCTTTTAAGGATCACACTGTTCCCCTCCTGGCATGAGGAAGGGGTTAGAAAAGATGCCCTAACATTCTCTGCTTACCTGCTCCTGTCCTGATTACTGAAGCAGATGGGAATCCCATCTTGTTGTCAAAACACCAAAAATTGTACAAAAAATGTCTACAAAGATGATTGCACTCACCATCAGCACATGGGATGTGCACACACTTATAGACTACACAAAATCAAAATTCAATAGACCTGAGAAGCAAATAGCTGTTGTTACAAGAGAATGCAGCAGGTACTACATGCAAATAGCAGTACTGTGTGAAACAAGGTTGGAAAGTAAAGGCCAAGTTACTGAAGCTGGAGTTGGATACACATTTTTTCTGGAGTGGCCACAGTGAAGGGGGAGTGCTGTGAAGCTGAATCGGGTTTTACAATCAAAACTAATCTAGTCAAAAAGCTTGTGTGCCTCACAAAAGAATTGAATGAAAATTCATGACAATGTAATCGTCACTTGCCGAAAAGATCATGCCACCATCATCTGTGCCTATACTCCCATCACGACAAGCCCTGATGAGGTCAAAGAAAATTTGATGAAGACCTGGAGACCCTTATTATTAATGTGCCAAAAAAAATGGAGAACCTTATAACTCATGGTGACTTTAATATTAGAGTAAGTTCAGATTACCAGACATGGCAAGGAGTCCTAGAGAGAAATGGAGTTGAAAACAGCAAAAATAATTGTCACTTACTAATGAAGACTTATGCATCTCTGACCTTTTCATCACCAATGTTGTCATTCGTTTACCTATGCACGAATGCACCCTTGCAGCAAACACTGACATGTAATAAACTATGTTATTGTAAGGGGAAGAGATAGAGAGGATGTGAGTGACAATGGCAATGTCCTGTGCAGAGTGCTGGATTGATCATAGACTTATCCTTTCCAAGTTAAATATATACATTCAAAAAAAAGCAGTAGTCCCAAGGCAAAATGATGACCAGAAAAATTGTCAACAGATTAGAGGTTTTCTCTGAGAAGGAAAAATTTGTTCCTAACTTGGAAGGAAAGTTGAGGTAACACACATTTGGCAACAGTGGAGCAGAAAAGAAGTGAGCAGCTTTCAGAGATTTGGTATACAAGACTGCATTTGCTTATTTGGGTCACAACACTCACAAGTATCAAAACTGGTTTCATGAAAATGATGGGGAAATTCGGAAGCTGCTAAATGAAAAATAAGAACTCCATAAGCCTTATCAGCAGGATAGTTCATCGATCTCTAAGAAGGCAGCTTTTAATTACATCAAAAGTAAAGTACAAGCAAAACTTAAAGAAATGCAGGATTTTGGGCTCACTAAAAAGGCAGATGAAATTCAGATCTATGCTGATAGTAATATTCCAAAGTGCTTTCATGATGTCCTTCAGGCTTTATGGGCCAAAGATCTATGGTGAATCTCAACTACTCACTGCTGATGAAGCCTTATTGTTTACTGATAAGGGCATGGTTCTAGACAGATGGCTGAACACTTCCATAGTGTTCTTAACAGACTATCATCAGTCAATGCTGAAGCCATGGACCATTTACCTCAGGTTGAAGTAAATCCCTATCTAGTCAAATTTCCAATTGAGGAAGAAGTTTGAGATACCACTGGGCTCTTTTCATGTGGCAATGCACCCAGTGCTGATTCTATTCCAAATATTTACAAGGTAGGGGATCCATTGCTCATACAAAAGTTGACTGAAATCGTCCAGGTTATGTGGCAAGATGTTATCCCCCAGAAATTCAGGGATGCCCCCATTGTCCATCTCTATAAAGGTTAAGAAAATAGATTGTCCTGTGAGGGGACATGGAGGGGTGAGTCCTCTCTCTTAGTCACTGCTGACATGATTTTTGCCAGAGACTTCCTTAATTGTCTGACCATTCACCTGGAAAATGGCTGTCTACCTGGAAGGGCCAAGGAGTAGTTCATATAGTGTTTGCTGCAAGACAACTTCAGGGAAAGTGCCAGGAACAGAAGAGAGACCTGTAAGTCTGATCAATATTGTTAGTCATGAGGGCTTATGGAAAATTATATTGAAATTTGGTTACCTGGAGAAGTTCATCAGCATTGTACCTCAATTTCCTGATGGAATGTTTGGGTTCTAGACAATGGACAATGTTCTCATGCTTTCCTAGTAACCAATGGAGTGAGACATGGCTATGTCCTTGCTCCTATGTTTTATAGCATGATGTTTTCAGCCATGTTGTCAAATGCTTCCAAGGAAGCTGAACACTACATCAAGGTCATTTAATGCAATGATGGTAAGTTCCTCAAGTTGAAAAGGCTACAAGTAAAGACCAAAGTGGAGGGAATGTTTGGTGCATGATTTTATTTTTGCATATGAGTGTGCACTCAGTACAGCCTCTGAAGCTGAGATGCAGCAAAGTACGGATCAGTTCTCTATGGTGTGTGCAAATTTTGACCTAACAATTAGCACCAACAAAAGACAGGCACTCCATCAGTCACAACCATACCACCCATACATGGAACTTGCAGCAAATGGAAAAGTTTCAAATGCTGTGGATAAATTCACTTACCTTGGTAGTGTAGATTCAGAAATGTGCTCATTGATAAAGATGGATGCATGCATTGCCAGAGCTAGCTTAGTGTTTGGGAGACTTCAAAGCAAAGCATGAGACAGAAATGGTATTTGACTGATAACCAAATTGAAGGTCTACAGAGCCATTGTGCTGACCTCATTCTTGTATGCCTGTGAAATCTGGACAGTATAACAGCATCATGCCAGGAAACTGAATCTTTTCCATTTGAATTGTCTTAGTAAGATTCTCAACATCACCTGGCAAGATGAAATACCAGAAATTGAGCTCCTTTCTAGAATTAAACTGCCAAGTACTCAAATTCTATTTAAGAAAGTACGGCTACAATGGACTGGACACATTGCTTGAGTGTAAAAATATGCTTATAAAGAGACTATTCTATGGAGAACTCATACAGGGCAAGTGTTCATAAGGTGGACAAAAACGCTATACAAGAATATTCTCAAGGTCTCTCTCAAGAACTTTGGAATTGATGATGTGGCATGGGAAGTAAAAGCACAGGAATGCTCAACATGGTGTGCCCACAGCAGAGAAGGTGCAGGCAAAACAGTAAAACAGAATTGAAGTAGCTAAAAAAAAATGGAGGTGCACAGATTGAGAGGATCCAGACTAAGTGTTCACACGAACAAGCCTGATCTGTAATAAAATATTCTAAGCTCATACTGGTCTGATCAGACATAGTCAGACATGTTTTTGCATAGTGATGTCATTTTGGTGCTCTTTGAGAATGCGGGACAACAGTCATCTTACCAAGCCTCTTCTTACCATTCTATTAATTCTTTTTTCATAATTTTTCCATCATTCTCATTTCTCTTACCAATTGTTCATCTATCACATAGATATTTAAACAAGACAAACAGAGAGTAACAACAATAACGAAAACTTTTCTAGAAATTCTTCTTGGGCTTATGCTCAATTTGCATTTTCTTTGAGGCTTTGCTTGTAGCTCTTTTCACGTCTTCTGCATTTCTTGGTTTTTGTCTGCTATCATGGTAGCTTTCCATGGTTAAGTTATTCTGTTGTTGCTGCTTCGTCATTTTTCCAATCCATTTCTTGACTTTGATCTCTTGTCAAAATTGAATTTTGCTCACCACGGGGAGGAGAGGGACTGGGTCAACTTCAGTCTTTTATGTGTTTTTATTTCTGTTTTGTTTTGTTTTATTACTGTTTTAATAGTTATTTTTGTTAGGTAGTTAGGAATCTACAAATTTTCAGTGTTTTCATGGTAGTATGATCAAGGAAGATGTGTGATCACTACTCTCCTGGTCTGTGTTTTCATATTTACTCATGAAGAGTTCATGTTTGCCTTCAGCCAAAAGTGCTAGCACTCCTCCTGGCCTTAGAATTATGACTAGGTCTCCTGCAAGCATCAGTGCTCCTCTCTGCTTTGGAATTGTGACCAGGGCCCCTGCTCCCTTGTGACTGACCACA
This sequence comes from Bettongia penicillata ogilbyi, assembly GCA_023548195.1. Taxonomy (NCBI): domain Eukaryota; kingdom Metazoa; phylum Chordata; class Mammalia; order Diprotodontia; family Potoroidae; genus Bettongia; species Bettongia penicillata. The sequence continues at coordinate 6,047,167 of JAJHZJ010000345.1, read as the reverse complement.
AGACCTCCTTTACACCCTATAACTACAGCCCAGGAACGAATATGGACAATAGAGTAGCCAAACAGCCAAGTCCTGCACCCAGTATCAGCAAAGAGCATCTTGTAATCTCTTCCTGACCAGACACCTGACTCCCTTACCATCTCTGGGCTGAGAAACTCCCACAGTTTTCCTGCCACTGTCACTGCCTCCAAGGGCCACTACTGGCACTACTACTACATGTACTCCAGGCTGGCCCCAATTTTGGTGCCATAGACTTCTCCTGCCAATCTTTAAAGTTCTCTTCAGCAAGAAAAAAGGTTTCACTCTAACATTTTGTTGGCTCTGCTGCTCCAGAATTCCATTTGAAACATCATTTGAAGGAGAATATTAGGAGAGTTCAGCTGGCTTGATGTCTCTGCCATCTTCCACATAAGACTTTTAAGCTTAATCTACATTATTAATATTTTTTCCATCACTTTCTCAATCAGTAAAACAATAATTCAAGCCTGGATTTGTATCATGACCTTTTGCTTCAATATCCCAATTCCCCAATGGAGCTGAGATCCCATTGACATAAGTATTCCCCTGCAGTCATGTAAATCACAATTCTGCCAGCCCAACTATACAAATATCATCAGTGTCATATCATATTTGCAATAGGGAGCACACCAAACAAACTATAGGGAGGGGTTTTCCTTTTTATTGCATCAGATGAATGACAATGGAGTACTATGTTCTTTCTTCAATATCATCTCTCAGATTTTTGCTATGTGACCTTATTTTTAAAACATACATTTATTTGATAATATCCTTCATACCAATTATTCTATGCAATTCATGGTTTTAATGTATTTCATTAGACATAGACACAATATGTCTCTCCATTGTGTTTGTGTGATTTTCAATTTCTGTTATTAAGAAAGAGCAAAGTTCTTTTACTTAGTCATACAACAATATATATCATATGCCAGAAAACTGTTGATATGAAAAAGATGAGTCTTTTCCTTATATGAAAACTCTTGTAAATATTCATTTTTCTAAGGGATTACATCATTCTTCCTATGTTCTACTTTAAACCTAGTTCATTATCAATACATATATGGTATATATTGCATACGTATAGATTAACACATATAATTGTTCATGTTGCACATATGTTCATATGTACTGTTTACCAATTACAAGTTGGTAATTAATATAAAACTATACAATGGATGAGATCTATAGATCACCTATCGAAATATATCTCATTCTGAAAAATAGGTATACTTTTCTTTCTGATTACATAGATTGATTCTTTGCATTATTATGAATGTAATTTAGACTGCTCTTAAATGTTTTAGATCTTATTGCAACCAGCCCAATGTCATCCACAAATAGAAAACTACAAAGGATTCACAATTCAATAAGTTATCCTAATTGAACTGGGTCTCTATGATGAATTTCTTTCAAGTCAGTCATTATGTACTTTTGGAGAGTATATATCTTGTGTTTGATGTCTCATCTGATGTTAATAATTATATGACCATTACACAAAGCTCTATATTTTCTGATATTTTTCAAAGATTTATAATTTTGATTTTTCCATGGAGATAACTTATTGGAGGAGAAATCTGAAATTATTAATTTTTCACTACTGAACTGAATGATTTATTTTGTCTAATCAACAAACAGAAAGTGTAATGGATCCTCATTTCTCTATCTTTCCCTCTATTTTGTTAAGATATATTCTACCAGGGGAGGAGCCAAGGTGGCCGAGTAAAGACAAGGACTTGCATGAGCTGTCCCCCAAACCCATCCAAATAAATTCTGGAGATGCAGAACCCAAAGGATAATGGAGTGAAACCAATTTCTGGAGTTGCATAGCCCATAGAATGGTGGAGTCAAATAAATTTCCAGCCCAAGACAGCCTAGAAAGCTAACATGAAGTATCTATGGTGCCAGGCTGGGAACAGAGCACAGTCCAGTGTGGGCCACACCAGCAAATATGGGGCATGAGCAGGCCCCACAGCACTGAATCACTGGAAACTGTGGTAGCTTCCAGACATCTTGGAAGGTCCGCGTAAAAAGCCTGTCATACGTGTATGAGAGAGTAATATGGTCCAGTCCCAGATCAGGGTGGTGGAGATCGCAGTGGAGCTCATGGTGGTCGCAGCAGCAGCAGCTGTTACTGGAACTCTAGGCCCCCAGATTGTGGAGGGATCAAGTGGCTGATCTGAGGCGTATGGCAAGGATGCCTTTGCCAGTGCTGAGGCAGAATTCTCTTGCTTTCCCCTGCTTGGATCTGGGTCACAGTCCTGAGTGGTCCTAATGGGGCAAGGAGGGTTGCTGGCATAGTGGAGCTTGCTGCAGAAATAGAAAGGGAGCCTTCCTCAAAGTTCCAGGAAAGACGAGTGTTTTTGGTCTCTCACCGACCACATCATGAACCTGGAGAGGAGCGAATACCTCTCCTTTGCTTGTACAGCCTTGGAAGAGCTGGAAATTTGCAAGTCTCAAGAGTTATTTCTGAGGGCAGTTGCACAAGGCCCCTGAAGCTTGGGACAATGCACAGTTCTCACTCCCATCACCACTGCAGGAAGCAGAGAACTATACTGAAAGAAATCAAGTCAAGTAATGGGCTGGAAAAATGAGTAAAGACCAGGAGAAAATATCAGACGATAGAATCTTACTTGGTGACAAGGAAGATCAAAACATACAACCATAAAAGCAGCTAAAAAAATATGAATTGGTTTTAGGCCATGGAAGAGCTCAAAGAGGATTTTGAAAATCAAGCAAAAGAAGAGGAAAAATTAGGAAGAGAAATGAAAATTCAAGAAAGCAATAAAATCATGAAAAAAGAGTCAACTGCTTGCTAAAAGGGACCCAAAATATTTTGAAGAAAATTACACCTTAAAAAGAGATGTATCTAAATGGCAAAAGAGGTGGAAAAAGCCAATGAGAAAAAGGATGCCTTAACAAGCTGAATTGGCCAAATGGAAAAGGAGGTACAAAAGTTCACTGAAGAAAATAATCCGTTAAAAATTATAATGGAGTTTTAATGATTTCATGAAAAATCAAGAAATCTTAAAACAAAATCAAAAGAATGGAAAAAATAGAAGACAACATGAAATATCTCATGGGAAAAACAACTGACCTGGAAATAGATCCAGGAGAGACAACTTGAAAAATATTAGATTACCTGAAAGCCATGATCAAAAAGACAGCCTAGACATCATCTTTCAAGAAATTATCAAAGAAAGCTATCCTTATATTTTAGAAACAGAGGGGAAAATAGATATTGAAAGAATCCACTGATCACCTCCTCAGAGAGATCCCAAAGGCAAACTCCAAGAATATTGTAACCAAATTCCAGAGTTCCCAGGTCAAGAAGAAAAACATTGCAAACATGCAGAGAGAAAGAAACAATTCAAGTATTGTGGGAACACAATGAGGATAACACAAGATTTAGCAGCATCTAGATTAATGGATTAGAGGACTTGGAATATGATATTCCATATATAAAAGAAGCTAGGATTAAAACAAAAAATCACCTATTCAGAAAAACTGAGTATAATACTTCAGAGGAAAAAAATGGGCATTCAATGAAATGGAAGACTTTGAAGCATTCTTGAAAAGACCAGAGCTGAATAGGAAAGATGACTTTCAAATATAAGAAACAGGAGAAGTATGAAAAGGTAAACAGGAAATGTTAAGCCCATGGTAGGAGGAGCTTGCCAAATGGATGCAGCAAGAAGGATGCAGCAGGATGAGAGCGTGAGGTGGACCTGACAGAGAGAGGAGGCAGAGCATTAAGAGTTAAGGATAGAGGGAGTGATTTTGCCTAAGGGAGTTTGTCCGTAGGGAAGCCTGATGGATGGAGGGCTTGAGGATGGATGTGCTCCCTCTAATGGTAATGTGTATAAATTCTTTGTTACCATGATGCAATTGGCTTTGTGGTATTGGAATAAATATTTTGGTTTCATCAATGAGGAAGAGAGTTTATATTTTGCAAATTTACCAGGGAAATACACATGCATATCCATAGAGGCTGCTATGAGTATCACATTGGTATTACAGAAGTAAACATTTTTAAGGAGGGACAGGGTCAAAAGAGAGAATGGAATAAATGGAGGGTGGCAAAAGATGCAGAGAAATATAGTTAGGCTTTCACAACATAACTGTTATGGAAGTGTTTTATGTAACTACACATGTGTAGCCTATATGGAATTGCTTGCCTTCTCAGTGGGGGGTGGGTGGTAAGGGATGAAGGTGGAAAATTTGAACCTCAAAGTTGTAAAAACTAATATTGAAAATTGTTTTTACATGCAACTGGGAAATAAGACATACAGGCAAAAGCATATAAAAATCTATCTTGCCCTCCAAGAAAACAGAGGGTAAGGAGATAAGAGATGGGTAAGGAGTGTACCAAAAGGGAGGACAGATTGGGGGAAGAGATAACCAAAATAAACACTGTTTTGAGGTGAGGGAGGGGAGAGATGGGGAGACAATCTGGAACTCACAGTCTTGTGGAAATGATGTTGAAAACTAAAAATTAATGAATTAAAAAATTAAAAAAATAAAAATTTTTTAAGATGCATTCTACTAATTGACTCTGAATTGAGAAACACTACCTGTTCTTTTTAAATACTATTTAAGAATGCCCTTGGTGAATGCTTGAATTAATTAAAATTGTGTCTATATGTATACACAATTATACATATATGAATATATGGAAATATATACAATGTTCATATTCGTTGTAATTTGTCATTTATATTTTCTTCATCACCTTTTTGTCCCAGAAATAAAATATTTCAAGGAGTTTTTAATTATTTCTTTCTATCTTTTTCTTTTTTTTTGTTAATTTTTGGTATTTCCTCCTTCAGAAAGACTGATGGTTGATTCCTCAATCCTTTTAAAATTATAACAGATCCATCATGGGCCTTTCCAATGAATATTTGATCTCATCTAGCTGTTTTTCCTACATTTTCTTTCTTCAGTGCCGTTTAAATTTCTTGAAGAAATATATCTGGGAGTATATGATGTAATAATTAGTAAATAATGAGCAACATGAGTAAAACTGTAAAAGGTCCTCTCCATTTGACAGTGAAAAGACGTATGTGTAATCATCTTACATCTACTGACAACATTTAAGAAAATATTGGAGATACTTTCACTTCTGAATACACTTAAGTAAAATAAACACACCAGAAAGTGCAGAGTATGATACAATGAACTAAGCATGAGATCTAGACATAGGATCTAGGTTCAACTCCAGTTTCAATGCTTACTCTGTATCAGCTTGCCTGAGTCTGTCAAACTCCCTAGTTTCAAATTCTCTACCCTTAAAATTAGAGGTTTAGACAAAATGACCCTTGAGTTCCATTCTGGTTCTCAACTTATTACGCTGTAACACCAGGATTTTGATGGTTGCTTTTGATCAGATAGAAAGTAAAGTAAAATACACATATAAAATCAGTTACCACTTGCCCATGGCTTTGTTTGTAGATGGACTTGAATTATAAGTTAAGCAATTCACATTTTTCTTGGGGGCAATGAAGAATAACTGAAGGGTTTTTTTTTTTAACAGAGTACATATATTGTTATTAGGCCTATATGGTGGCAAAATTAATTTGCACAGGTATAAAAGATGGTTTGGGGGAGAGAGAGATTGGAATAAGGAAGTATAATTAGGCAATGATATCCTGAAGTAACATTCCACTGGCATAAGTTGAAAAAAAATGTAAAAGAACTGGAAGTGAAGCTAGATAGGTAACTGAGAATAAAATCCAAAAAGTGGTAAAGTAGCATAAGAACAGTATTTAGAAAGCTAAGCTTTCTAGTAAAGCATGAGGTTTGCCAATAATAATAATACTATTTATACATGCTTATTATGTGCTAGGTACTATGCTAAGTGCTTTATTATTGCCTCATTTAACCTTCACAACAATTCTAGGAGGTAGATGCCATTATTTTCCACATTTTATAAATGAGGAAACTGAGGCAAACAAATTAAGTGATTTTCCCAGGTAACACAGTAAGTATCTGAGAACGGATCTGAATTCAGCTCCTCTTGACTCTAGGGTCAGTGCTGTATCTGTCACCACCACTATGCTGCCTAAATGATCCTTTTTTTTTACTCCTCCCCCCCCCCGCTTTGCTTTGGCATTTTCTAGACACTTATCAAAGATTTAAGATATCTTTAATGGAAGTAATGACAGGCCCAACAAAGTTTCACATGAATCCTTTTTCTGACCCTTTGAAATAAGAGATATGGATGGTGTGGGGCGGAATCTGCCTGACCCCCAAAAACAGTAAAATTAAAGATAGTCTCTTAGCCTAACCCTGTGTGAAGAGGTAGAGGAACTATTCTTTTGCAGCTGCCTCAGGGATCCTTTAAGTCACCACCCAGGTGGTGCAGTGAGGCTATTGAAAAAAAAAAAACAGACTAAAAATGTGCTGATTAGACCCTAAGCATATGACTTGGAATGTTGGAGTCTAAAAAAAAAAACTCTAACTGGAGACCTGAAACTTAAACAGGCAGCTTGAATCTAAAAAGGTAATAAACAATGACCCCCACAGGCCAGTCAACCTGGGAGAACAAAAATTAAAGAAGTCATGAAGAAGTCAGAAGAAATAGAATAAAACTTCTCTGGACAACCTCAAATGTGCCCCTTTGGGGTAAAATTACAAAGACAGAACACCAGGAATTGTCAAGACAAAGTAATAGCTCTGCTGGCAGATGTATCTTGATTGAAGAGGCCTCTACTAAGGAGTCCATGACTCAGTGATAACATAAGGAGGCAAGTAGTTGCCCAGAAAAGTGGTCCCAAAGTAACTCAAGGCAGTACTCACCACAAATTCCCTTGAGGCTTGTCTTAAGAGTAAAAGAACTTCCTGGAGAGGAATCCTAATAGCAGACAACAGAAGGAAGACCTCCCTCCCATAATTTTCTCACTGTTTCCTTTATCTTGTCATTGCAGAAATTTGTAAAAGGGATCTATTTACTATTGATTTATGAAGTGGTTGAAATATTTTATAGTATGGATTTTCTTGTTTGTAAGATTATTTTTGGTATGTTTCTATTAAATATTTTCTTTTCTGATTTCTAGACATTTGCATGGTCTAGAAGTTGTCAAAATTTTTGGTGTTAGGACTCCTTTGAAATCTTCAAAATTAATGAGAACATTTCAAATAAGTTTGTTTACATAGGTTATATTTTTGGAATTAGAAATTAAAATGTATTAGCATTTTTTGAAGAAAATAGTTTTTATCTCATGGATACCTTAAAACTAGGGTCCCCAGAACACATTTGAAGAATTACTGTCTATGCAAAAAATGTTTATTGCATGGGAGATGTAGCAAAGAATGTATTTCCCTTCACCCCCATCGAAGTCAAGCATATTTAGCATGGGTATGTCAGGATGGAAAGGGACATGCTTATAAATTTAATTCTTATAAAGTTAAAGTGGGAACAAAGGAAAGGTTAGGACTGCTCTTTCATGTAATTAGGCAGTTAAGTGGTACAATGTATAGAGCTCAGGATTGGGATATAGAAAGGCTTGAGTTCAAATCTTGCCAAAAGTATTTACCACCTATACAGCCGTAAGGAAGACTTTTAACCTGTGTCTCAATTGCTTCTTCGGTAGAATAAGAATAATAATAGCATGTATCTCACAGGGTTGTTGTGAGATTCAAATGAATTAACATATGTGCAGAACTTTGAAAACTTTAAAGCAACATATAGTAGTCAACAATTATTGTGGAGGGATAAGAAACAACACAAAGAAGCAGTACCTATTCACTAACTTGCATTGCTCTTCTATTTTCTATAATCAGATTATACTAAATATTTATGAGTTGCTATTTCGTCTATTTTGAGTCTCAAGAACACCAGAAGTTTCCAGAGGGAGGTAACAAAAACAGAACTTGTGCAACATCATGTTATAAGACTTCCCCAGGGCAGCTAGGTGGCACAACAGATAATGAGTCAGACCTGGAGTAAAAAAGTCTCCTCTTGCTTAGTTCAAATATGACCTTAGCACATCCTAGCTGTGTGACACTGGGCAAATCACTTATGGTTGTTTGCCTCAGTTGTGTTCTCTGAAAAATGAGCTAAAAAATGAAATGGCAAACCACTACAGTAATTCTGCATGCCAAGAAATCCCCAGATGTGGGGTTAAGAGTCAAATATGACAGAATTACTAAACAACAACGATATTCTTTAGGGCATAAAAATGACAAGGAAGCTGTGTGGCAAGAGATATGCTTCAGAGTTGGAAGTGATATGATTGACATGGTGTATACATGTTTGAAGGCTTTTATTCTTCCTGCTGCCCTCAGAACCAGAATTTGTGATTGTCGTGTAAGCAATGGGGCATAGGCCAATAGTGTTCTGAGTTTTGCTTTTATGAGATTGACTGGAGCTATCAAAATTATGAATGTAGCAACCACTGACTGTCACTGTCACTCAGTTCTTTCATCTGCTGACCAAGAATTCTAGAACTGAGACCTGCAAAGAAAAATGTGATGCTAAAGCTTAAAGACAGATGCCTTAACTGGAGAGGCACTGCTTGCCATGACTGTCCTTTACTACGAATGCACTTTGGCTGGTTAGATGGGAAGAAGAAACTGATTTCAATCACTGTCTTCTCCACTTTGCCATTCTCTAAATGGCATACAAGATAAAGGCAAATACCTTCCATTATTCTATTACATGAGTTGTAGGAGCTGTTGGTTTGGACCTACCCACTCCCACACCCATTACTCTCGCTATAAAGACATGAATTCTCTCTCTTTGCCTTCAGAATTTCATTACGAAGAGTGAAGTTTTGCTCTCTCTTCACCAGCCTATAGAATTTTCTTCATGGAATCAATGAACACACATTTATACAGTGCTTACCACGAGCAAGGTACTGTGCTAAGCACTAGAGACACAAAAAATGGCAAGGAAGGGATACTAAATATCTTTCCCCTAAACCTTAGAAATCTTTTCTCTCAGAATTTAGGACACATAGCAAACTATGCTCAACTTTTTTTCTCTTCTATCACAAGACTTGGAAGGGAGTACTGACTTCCTCCCAAAATTTCCATAATTCTAATCATAGCAACAAATTCCTCCCTGCTGGGGAGAGTTAGATCCACTACTGATTTTTTTCTGTTTCATTCCTCCTCCTGTTCAACGACAAAGTTAGTATTAAAGCAAGTCAAGTATTAACTGCTGTATTTGGGGAAGACAAAATGTTCCAGCAGATGTCTGAATACTTGAAGTCATCAAGCACTATTTACATCATGCCTCTCTGACAGGCTTGTGGTCTGTTTCATGAACTTTTCATCTATTATCTATTTTTTTTCCTTTCCAGGTGTCCCATGGCAAATTGTGAGGACAAAAATACTTCTATTTTTTCCTCTGGTGATCTTCAAGCAAATGTTCTTTTTCCTTCATTATCATTATTCTCTATAGTATCTCAGTTGGTGAATACACATAAAACATAGTTTGCTCTCTTCCCCCTCCTTTTCATTTGAAAACTCTTTTAATTAGATTTGCAAGCCTCCAGACAAATGCATTCATACAGGTATCATCCATTCCTGGCAATAGGCCCATCACTTCTGTATGTGAAGCCATGATCCCTTCTTAACTTATTGTGCACTTCTCAAATGAGCTTTTATGATATGCATCTGATTGTCAGTGTCAATGATGAAAACATCACCTGTACCCTTATGGTCTGAGTGTTTTCATATGAATTCAAAATCAAGTTTCTTCTAGTAATATAATTTGTACTCACATGAATCACCAGAAGTGAGTAATATTCATTTTTCTTGAAAAAAGTCTTGGGAGAGTCTTTCCATTCCTATAATATAAAAATTAAAAGAAGAATAAAAACTCCTGATAATTTTAATGAAAGAGAAGTCAATCAATCAGATTTCAGAACTGCTTCTTAGTAAATTTGAGACAATATATACGGAGAAGATGAAATGAGAGAATAAACTTATATAAATTCTTTTCAAGTACACATTCAACCCTATCCTTTTTAAAGTTGTTCACATGCTGTCACAAAGTACTACCACATATATTTTAATGATAGTGCAAGTGATATATTTTCAGGATATTTATTATACTTTAATACTTCAGAAAATCTCTAGTCCCCTCAATCATACCTCATATTGTGTTATTCTTCATGTTTTCCAACAGATCCTCCAGGGAAAATTTCAACATGCACTAAAGAGTTTTTTTATTTATCTTTTTAAAAAATATTTTTCAAACATACAGTGTAGCATTACAGTAACCCATGTGTTAACTCTTACTGAACAATCCATCGACCTTTCTTCTTTCTAGTCATATACACAATGATGAATACAGTCAGCACTTGTATAATGCTTTAAGATTTACAAAGGTATTTTAAATGCTGTTGGAAGAAAGAGAAAAAGGAAAAGAGGAAGGAAGGAAGGAAGAAGAAAGAAGAAAGAAAGGAGGGGGAATACAGGTTAATAATCTTTCTTTCTACTGTTTAATCTGGACCCAAATCTCTGCCAAGTGGAGAGATAGTTTGCTAGGTAGAAGGATTAAACTAGTTGATAGTCTTTTAACCACTCATTATCATCTGACCTAAAGGAGTTGTTTTCTCATTTGGTTTTTCCATTATCAATTATTAGACCAGTTTCTTGAGAATCATAATCCTCAACAGAAAAATCTTTGAACATTGTGGTGCTTGATGCAAATGGTACAATATAATTAATAGGATCATCTGTAGAACTTCATTACCTAAAAGCATTTAGTGTTTCCTTCCTTGACAAGGGCCATGAGTTCATTGTGATACATCCATCAATTGTATTATCCTTACTGTTGATATTAATATTATCCTTAATGTTAATAATCAGAAGTTAATTGAACAGAAGAATCTTGAAACTTGGCAATTTTTTTTCATAAAGTTCCTTCTGTGACTAATATACATTAGAAAATCTATGTGGAAGGTGAGCTTTTATTATTGCGCTTTATTCTACCAGGTCAAAGGCCTTTGGTAATCAACAATTAAGAAACAGATACTTTGTACATTTTAGTGAATTTTGTGATCATATTGATGTGATATATTTTTGAAAATAGCTACCATACTTATGGTTAAAAGAATATATTGGGTAATTTGAGGAGCCACATTGGTGGAATAAGCAATAAATCACTGTCACTCTCCCATATGCACCTCTGAACAACCACAAAATTGTGCCTTATAACAAATCCTGGAACAGAAGAGACAGTGGAAAGATGGGGTGGAGCAGTCTTTTGGCCCAGGAAACTTGCAGAACTGAAAAGAAAGGTCTGTCTTACTCCAGTAAAATGGGAGACCATTCCAGAACAGTATGCATCCAATCAAGCTAGCAGCAAACCCCACCCCAGCAAATCCTTAGACCCACTAAGTTGGAGCAGGTAAATGGCAATGCTAGGACTTCCCACATGCATTAGCATAGCCAGGGGAATAGGCAGAGTCCACATCACAGAACCACATTGCTCCATTGTAGCACTACCAGACAGGCATTTGACAAGCCTACTTCCCCATGCTTTGGCACAGCCCCAAGTAGGCAGGCATGCCATGGTGGTCAGACATCCCCTTGCTCTGGGGCATCACAGGGCAGTCAGATACCTTCTGGATGCCAGAAATCCATGTGTTTAAGTGCAAAACAAGGCAAACTGGCATCCTTCAGTGGTCAGACCTCTATGTGTTTCAGTGTAGCCCCGAGAAAATGTGGAAAAACCCCAGACGGCCTCAGTACGTGCCAGATACCACTGCTAGGACCCCAAGCATCAGGTTAAATGCCAGACATCTACAACCTCCAGGTCCCAGCATCTGAAACTGTGACACCAAAAGCCAGTGATTAGGCCCCTGGTCCCAAGCAAAAAATGCTTGGGAGAGTGTCCCCTGTGTTCTAGCATAAAAGTTAAATCTGCAGTCAGAAAATAGGCAAGCAAGACGCAAAACTGAGCAGTAACTATAGAAACATACCATGGTGACAGGGAAGATCAAACCCAAAAGAGGAAAAGATTGTCAATACACTGACATACAAAACTTTGAAGAGGAATATGAATCAGTCCCAAACCCAAAAAGTCTTTTTCTAAGAGCTCAAGAAGGATTGTAAGGTCAAATAAAAGAAGTTGAAAAAATAAGAAGAGTTATGTGGGAGAAAGTCAACAGCTTGGAAAAGGAAGAACAAAAATTCACGGAAGAAAACAATGCCTCAAAATATACAATTGGCCAAATTGGGAGGGGGGAGTGATCCACTGAGGAAAATAACTTTTTTAAAAAGCATAATCACACAAATAGAAAATTCACTGAAGAGAATAACTCTTTAAAAACTAAAATTGGCCAAATAGAAAAAGAGGTACAAAAGCTAACTGAAGAAAAGAATACCTTAAAAATTAGAATTGAAGCTAAACTAGGAAACATCAAGAATCAGTTAAAAATTGAAAAGAATGAAAAACAGAAGAAAACATAAAATATATCACTGGAAAAAAAGATAACCTGGAAAATAGGACCAAGAGAGGTAATTTGAGAAATGTTGGTCTACCTGAAAGACAGAACTAAAAATAAATAACCTGGACAGTATCTTTAAGACAACAGTCCAGGAAAATCGCCCCAGTATCCTAGAACCCAAGGTTAAAATAGTCAATAAACGAATTCATTGGTCCCCTCCTGAAAGAAATCCCAAAATGAAAACCCCAAGGAATATTGTAGCCAAGTTCCAGAATTATCAAGTCAAGGAGACAATAATGTAAGCAGTAAGGAAGAAACAACTTAAATATAATGGAACAACCATCAGGATGACCCAGGACTGAGCAGCTTCTACACTGAAGGATCCAGAGGCTATGGGATATGATATTCTGGAAGGGAAAGAAACTTGGGTTACAATCAAGAGTCAACTATTCAGAAAAATTGAGCATAACTTTTCAAAAGAAAAGGTGGATATTGAGTGAACTAGGGGAATTTCAAATCATTCCTGATGGAAAAAAAACAAAGCAGAATAGAAAATATAATCTTTAAATATAAAACTCAAGAGAAACATAAATAGATAAACATGACAGAAGACAACATGACAAACTGAAGGAATTGTAGTGAGTAAAGAAACAAAGTTATCACTCTTTGCAGATGACATGATGGTATAATTAAGGGAATCTTTTCTAAAAAATCAAATAAAACACTACTTGAAATCATTAACAACTTGAGCAAAGTTGTAGGAACAAATAAACCCACATAAATTATTGCCATTTCTATATATTAATAACAAAGCCCAGTAGCAAGAGACAGAAAGAGAAATTCCATTTAAAGTAACTGTTGAAAATATAAAATATTTGGGAGTCTATGTGCTAAGATAAACCCAAGAATTTTATATAACTAGAGTTACAAAAGACTTTTCACACATATATACTCAGATATAAATAACTGGAAAATAATTAGTTACTGAGGGATAGGCTGAGCTAATATTATAACATGACAATTCTTCCTAAACTAATTTACTAATTAAATGCCATAAAATCAAACTACCAAAATTATTTTATAGAACTAGGACAAAAATTTTACCAAATAAAGGGAATTAAATAAAAGAAATATAAGTGAAAGTGGCTTAGCCAACGCTAGATCCAAAACTGTAATATAAACTATCAATCATCAAAACCTTACAGGCAGTGGCTAAAAAATACAGTGGTGGACCAGTGAAATAGATGAGGTATACAAGACACAGTAGTCAATGAATCTAGTAATCTACTATTTGATAAACCCAAAGACCCAAGTTTCAAAAATAAAGTCTCATTATTTGACAAAAGTTCATGAGAAAACTAGAAAATAGTATGGCAGAAATTAGGCATAGACAAACAACTTATAGGAATAAAGTCAAAATAACTTAGTCATAAAGGATGGTACCACAAGCAAATTGGGAGAGCAAAGAATAGCTTACCTGTCAGGTCTATGAAGAATGGAAGAATTTATGACCAAACAAGGGATACAAAATATTATGAAATGCAAAGTGAAGGGCAGGGCCAAGATGGTGAGGTAAAGGCAGGTATTTGATTGAGCTCTAGCCCAAATCCCTCCCAATGACTAAACATTTCTAGAACATAGAACCCACAAGAAGACATAATTAAATGATTTTCCAGGACCAGACAAGTTAGAAGTTCATCAGAAGAGGTCTGTTTCTCTTGGGTGAGATGGAAAAATGTCTAGCATGGGACACAGCCATGCAGACTCACCCCTGAAACACTTGAAACAGGCCAAGCACAACCAATCACTGGCAAGAGTAGCAGTTTCCAGACCTCTCATCCCAGAGACATGAAAGAAAGCTTAGAAGGTCAGCAGGAAAATCCTGTTATACCTGGATGAGAACAGAGCCCAATCCAGCACAGATCATGCCAACACAATCTAGTAAACAGGGAGAATTTAAGAGACACTGAATCAGCAGCGGCTTCTGGAGCTTTCAATTCACAGATTGGGGGTAAAAGGGTTGAACAACTGGTCAGGAGAATTGAGGTATCTCTTTGCTAGTCCCCAGGCAAGACTCTTGTTTTGGCCCTACTTGAATCCAGGTCACAGTGTTGGGTGGCAGAACAAGGGTGAGGAGGAGCACTAGCATAGCTCAGCTTGCAGCCACACTTCATCATGATCTGAAAAAATGCATTTAGTATTTATGCTTTTCTGCATTGGATTGTGAGATTTGTATGTCCTAATATGTGCTCAGTTTTTGTGTGGATACAATATACTGCTGCGAAAACGTTATGCTACTTTCTCTCTCCATTCAGTTTTTTTTTCAGGTCTACTATTTTTAACTTTTCTAAATTTTATCTACTTCACTCTCCTTTCTCATTTATTCTATCATTGGATTTATCTAGTTCTGAGTAGGGGTAGTTGAGTTCCTTCACTAGTATAATTTTGCTGTTTATTTCTTCCTGCAACTCAATTAGCTTCTCCCCTAAGAATGTGGATGCTATACCACTTTTTGCATGTACATTTAGTATTGAGATTACTTCATTGACTAGGGCACCTATTAGCAGTACGTAGTTTCTTTCCTTGTCTCATAATAAAATCTAATTTTGTACTTTCAAGTATTCTTGATTTAAACACCAGAGTTAAATAAAAAATTTCACTGTGAGAAGCATAAAAAGGTAAACAGGAATAGGAATTTATAAGGTATTTAATAGGTTTAACTTTTTACATTCCTCCATTGGAAGATGATATTTGTAACTCATAAGAGCTTCCTCATTATTAAGGTAGTTATTAGTATGTACAGAAGGCACAATTCTGAGTTGAATATGAAGGGATTGTATCTAAACAATAATGCTTGAGAGAGGAATGTACTGGCAGAAAGAGAAAGGGTGAAGTAGAATGTGGTAACTTATCTCACAAAGATACAAGAAAAAGTTTTACAGTGGAGGCAAAATGGTCAGTGGTGAGGGATAGTGACTGAATCTCTTATCAGAATAAACTCACAGAGGGAATAAGATACAAACTCAGTTAGGTATAGAAATCTACATTACTCTACAGGAAAGTAGAAGAGGAAGGAGATAAGAGAAACTGGAAGGTGATAGGAAGGCAAACTGAGAGGGGGGACAATCAGAACCAAAACTCTTTTGAAGAAGGAGAGGGTAAACGGAGGGAAATTAGAATATATGGAGGGGAATATGATGGAGGGCAATACACTTAGCAATAGTAACTATTAAAAATTGAAGGAAGTTTCTCTGGTAAAGAGTCTCATTTTTCTACCAGAGAGCAGAGTCAATTTGATAAAAAAAAAAAAAATGAGACATTCCCCAAATGAAAAACGATCAGAAAATATGAACAGTTTTCAGATGAAGTAATCAAAGATATTTATATCTGTATGAAAAAGTACTCTGCTGTTCCTCTGGCAGTGACCCCACAGCACACAGCACAGCCTATCCCGCAGCAGTGCAGTTGAGAAGGAAATCCCTGGGGATGGCTTCAGGCAGCAGTAGCACGGTGGAAAGGCAGAGTGGCAGCCCAGGGCAGGAGAGCAACTGAACTGAGTGAATGGCAGCGGTTGAGTCCCAGGTATCAGTCACAGCTGCTCCTGAGACTTTCAGCCCAAAGATTAAACATCTGTAAGTCACTTACTTGATCTTTTGGGAGTCAAAATGGGGGAGTGATTGGTAAATGCTCTCTCTCCCTCCCCTTATTGACCTCAAAAGAACCATAAATTATTTCCCCAGAAAAATCCTGAAACAGTGGGAATAGCTGAAGGGGCAAGCAGTCTTATAGCACCTGAGGCTAGGAAAATAGCTAAGGGGAATTCCTCTTACTCTGACAGAGGCAAACCAGAAGGAGAGGAGTCCCAGGGCAGTGGAAACTCTCACTAGGACCCACACATGCTTCAGCACTAGGAGAGGAGCCACACAGGGGTTAGAAACTCACACTAGAGCACAAATGTTACTTGAGCTTGCCTTCACTCTAGCCCAACTGAGGAGATCTCCTGTGACTAGAACCACCCTTTCCCTGCTCGGGGCTAATCCCCGGCCTTCACTTGGCTACTAAGCCAGGCGGCCTCGCCCACTATTCCAGGCAGTAATCTCTCTGGGGTCTTCGCCCAATATTCCAGGCGGTACTCTAACACAGGGCCCACTTCCTTACCCCAGACTTCGCTTGGGAACCTTTCTTCCAGGTCTTCGGATGTCTCTGGTCCCTGCCGTGCGACCCTATGGCCTAGCTGCGCGACAGGGCTATCCCCTCCTCCACGGAGGGAACAATGACTACACGCCCACCCGAGGATGTCAGTGCTCTTCACCTTATTGATGGCGTCCTGTACAACTCTGCCCAGCAGCCCCTTATATACCCAGCCAGAGCTCCTCCCACGTTCCTCCCTGAGGGCGGTTACTTGGACAGAGCTCCTCCCCTGTTCCTCCCTGAGGGCGGTTACTTGGCCAGAGCTCCTCCCACGATCCTCCCTGAGGGCGGTTACTTGGCCAGAGCTCCTCCCACGTTCCTCCCTGAGGGCGGTTACTTGGCCAGAGCTCCTCCCACGTTCCTCCCTGAGGGCGGTTACTTGGCCAGAGCTCCTCCCACGTTCCTCCCTGAGGGCGGTTACTTGGACAGAGCTCCTCCCACGTTCCTCCCTGAGGGCGGTTACTTGGACAGAGCTCCTCCCACGTTCCTCCCTGAGGGCGGTTACTTGGACAGAGCTCCTCCCACGTTCCTCCCTGAGGGCGGTTACTTGGACAGAGCTCCTCCCACGTTCCTCCCTGAGGGCGGTTACTTGGACAGAGCTCCTCTCACGTTCCTCCCTGAGGGCGGTTACTTGGACAGAGCTCCTCCCACGTTCCTCCCTGAGGGCGGTTACTTGGCCAGAGCTCCTCCCACGTTCCTCCCTGAGGGTGTGTACTTGGCCAGAGCTCCTCCCATGTTCCTCCCTGAGGGCGGAGCCAGCTCCCGTATAGGCGGTCCCAGCACCCGAAGGCGGGTTAACACCCGGGGAGTCTTCCAGGCTCCTCAGGGGGCCACGGTCCAGAGCTTGGTTCCCAACATTTTCCCCCAGGGGGCCACAGTCCAGAGCTAGGCCCCTAACATTTCCCCACACTTAACAAGGTAGCCCCAGGGATAAGCCAGAAAACACACAAAAAAGGAAAAACAAATGTACCTGCCCTTAGTTTTCTTACACTAGCAGCTCAACAACAAGTACTCTAGCTTCTAACTGAAAGAACCAGAGGCCACAGCACACAAAACTTCATCATCATGAGCAAGAAGCAAAAGAGGAAGGAAAAGACCATAGAATTTTTCTATGGGCACAAGAACCAAAATACAAATACTACAGAGGTCAGTATTGAGACTATACTCCCACTGAAACTTCAGAAGGGACTATGAACTGCTCACATGCACAGAGAGCACTCATGGAACAGCTGAAGAAGGAAACAGAAGAAAAAATGGCCAATGATTTTAAAAGTATGAAAAAGAAATTCATGGAAGAGAACAGCTCTTTAAAAAGGAAAATTGAACAAATGGAAAAGGAAGTGCAAAAACTTACTCTAGAAACTAATTTAACTAATTCCTTCAAAGGAGTAATTGGACAGATGGAAAAGGAGATGCAAAAGTTAACTGAAGAAAACAATTTGATGAAAATTAGAATTGGAAGTAGAAGCTAATAACTTCATGAGATGTCAAGAATCAATCAGATAAAATCTACAGAATGAAAAGAGAAGAAAACTCAAAATATCTAACTGGTAAAACAACTGACCTGGAAAAGAGATCCAGGAGAGAAAATTTAAGAATTACTGGCCTACCAGAAAAGCATGATGAATAAAAGAGTCTGGACAATATCTTCCAAAAAATCATCAAAGAAAACTGTGCAGAAGTGTTAGATTCAGAGGGCAAAACAGTCATTGAAAGAATCCACCATTCACCTCCCACAAGGGATGCCAAAGTAAAAACACTCAGAAATATTGTTGCCAAATTCCAGAATTATCAAGTGAAGGAGTAAATATTACAGGCAGCCAGAAAGAAAGCATCCAAATATCAAGGAGCTATAGTCAGGATCACACCCGACCTTGAAGCTTCTACTTTAAAAGATCTCAACCTCCCCCTCCTTGAACTTCATAAATCTAACCTTAAAATAAGCAAGAAAGAAGTTAAGGAAGTGAATAAAAGTCTCGATAAGATAGATATGATAGATCTCTGAAGAAAATTGAATGTGGATAGAAAAGAATACACCTTTTTTTTCAGTGGTACATGGCACCTATACAAAAATTGACCACAGATGGATTTACTAATGAATTCTATCAAACATCGAAAGAACAGTTAATTCCAATGTTATATAGACTATTTGGGAAAATTGGAGCAGAAGAAGTACTCCCAAATTCTTTCTATGACACAAATATGGATTTGATACCTAAACAAGGAAGAGATGAAAAAGAGAAAGGAAATTATAGATCAATTTCTCTAATGAATATAGATGCAAAAATTTTAAATAAGATTTTTAGCAAAAAGAATATAGCAACTTATCATAATGCTAATACATTATGATCAGGTAGGATTCATACCAGGAATGCAGGGCTGGTTCCATATTAGGAAAACTATTAGCATTATTGATCATATCAACAACAAACCTAACAGAAACCACATGATTGAATCAATAGATGCAGAAAAAGCTTTTGACAAAATACAACACCCATTCCTATTAAAAACATTGGAGAGCATAGGAATAAATGGAACTTTCCACAAAGTAATAAGCAGTTATCTACCTAAATCCTTCATCAAGCATAATATGCAATGTAGATAAGCTAGATGCATTTCCAGTAAGATCAGGGGTGAAACAAGGATGCCCATTATCATCAGTATTATTCAATATGGTACTAGAAATGTTAGCGGTAGCAATTAGAGAGCATAAAGAAATTGAAGGATATAGAATAGGCAAAGAAGAAACTAAGTTATCACTCTTTGAAGATGATATACTTAGAAAATCCCAGAGATTCAACAAATAATCTACTTGAAGTAATAAACGACTTTGGCAGTGTTGCAGGTTACAAAATAAACCCACACAGACCTTTTGCAATTCTGTATATTAGTAACAAAGCCCAACAGCAAGAGATAGAAAGAGAAATCCTATTTAAAAGCAGGGTACACATTACAAAATATTTGGGAGTTTACCTGCTAAAATAAACCCAGGAGCTATATGAACACAACTACAAGACACTTTCCACACAAATAAAGTCAGATCTAAGTAAGTGGAAAAACATCAGTTGCTCATAGGTAGGCTGAGCCAATATAATCAAAATGACAATTTTACCTAAATTAATTTACCTATTTAGTGCCATACCAATTACACTCTCAGATAATTATTTTCTAGAGTTGGAAAAAAGAGTATCAAAATTCATCTGGAAGAACAAAAGGTCCAGAATATCAAGGGGACCAATGAAAAGAAATGCTAGGGAAGGTGACCTAGCACTACCAGATCTCAAATCATATTATAAAGCAGTAATTATCACAGACACTTGGTAATGGCTAAGATACAAAAGGGTAGACAAGTAAAATAGGCAATGTACTCAAGACACAGTAGACAATGAATATAGCAATCTGCTGTTTGATAAACCCAAGGACCTTAGACTCTGGGATAAGAACTCATTGTTCAACAAAAATTGCTGAGAAAACTGGATAAAAGTGTGGCAGAAAGTAAGTGTAGACCAGTGCCTGACAACATACAGAAGAATAAAGTCCTTTGGATAAATGATCTAGGTATAATGGTACATCTAGCTATAAAGACTGGAAAAATTGGTGGAGCAAGGAATAGTGTATTTATCAGATTCATGGAGAAGAGAAGAAATTTTGACTAAAGAATGATAGAAAGCATTATGAAGTGCAAGATAGATAATTTTGATTAGATTCAACTGAAAAGTTTTTGCACAGGCAAACCCAATGCAAGCAAAATTTGAAGTGATGTAGAAAACTGGGAAAGAATTTTTACAGCTAATATCATTGATAAAGGACTCATTTCTTGAATATATAGAGAACTGAATCAAATGTACAAAAATACAAGTCATTTCCCAATTGATACATGGTCAAAGGATATGAACAGGCAATTTTCAGAGGAAGAAGTTAAAGATATCTATAGTCATATGAAAAAGCTTTCTAAATCACTTTTAATTAGAGAGATGCAAATCAAAACAACTCTGAAGTACCACATCACACCTATCAGATTGGCAAACATGACAGAACAGGAAGACGATAAATGTTGGAATGGATGTGGGAGAGTTGGAACACTAATACATTGGTGGTGGAGCTGTGAGCTGATCCAACCATTCTGGAGAGCAATTTGGAACTATGCCCAAAGTGCTACAAAAATATGCATACCCTTTGATCCAGCAATAGTGCTTCTAGGAATGTATCCCCAAGAGATCATAAAAATGAGAAAGGGTTCTCCTTTTACAGTGGCCAAAAACTGGAAATCAAAGGGATGCCCATCAACTGGGGAATGGCTGAATAAATTATGGCATATGAATGCAATGGAATACTACTATGCTATAAGAAATGATGAACAGGAGACTTCAGAGAGACATAGAAAGACCTATATGATCCGATACTGAGTGAAAGGAGCAGAATCAGGAGCACTTTGTGCACAGCAATGACTGCAGTGTGGGAGAGTATGTTCTGGAAGACTTGGAACTTCGTAGCAATGCAAGGACTTTAAAAAAATTCCTAATGGTCTTCTAAGTCAAAATGCCTTCCACACCCAGAGAAAGGATATACAAACTCTTATGTTGGGTGTGGAATCAAACCTGATGAGACTTCTGTGACATTATTGACTTTCCTTAAAACTAATGAGAGAAGGACATAAATGCTAATACATGCCACAGAGTGTATCACAAAGTCTGACACACCATCCTAGAATGTCTATGATTTCAAAACCAAACCAACAAAAACGAAAAAGTCTAAAGAACCATGCTTGCTCTCTTTCTATATCTTGAGAAAGATAACTTCAATACTTTTTTAGATCATTCTCATGAAGAACTCAAAAAGATGAAAAAGTTTGGTTATAGTTAAATAGTTATTGATAGTATATTTTTGTTAGTTTATTTAGGCAATCTTATCACCCTTGATTTTCTTTTGCCTTCCTTTTAGTAACTTCCTTTCTTAGCTATATCAAGCAGAGTTCAGCTTTCAGTGCTTTGAAGATTATTTTTTCCAACATGGGTTGCCTCAATGTATATTTTGATCTGGTTCAGGGAATCTTCCTCATTCTGTCAGCTTAAATGCCATTTCTATTTCTTCATATAGCATAGGGAGAAGTGAGGTGTTAGGGTCCATATGTGATGGTTCCTCTGTCATTGATGATGAAAATAGATTATAGAAAAGTTGACAAATTTGTTCCAATTTACATAAACTTGTCCTCCTGCCAGTTACATCTACAAATTCTCTTGGGATGATGTTACTCATTTAGGTCTCATGCCAAGATTTCTATGGACTTGTTATCAGTTAGATTTCTTTTACTTGTTTTAGAACAAGCTACTGCTCATAATTTTCTTCTACTTCCTCTATAGTGTATTACAAATGAATGTATATTCTAAAATGATATTGCCCTTGACTGTCACCTCTCCCTATTTCTCAAGGAGATAAGTGTTCCCTGCTGAAGAACTTTCCTGAGCTTTTATCCTCCTACTCACTCACAGAGTATGCTTCCTATCCTCTCACTTGCTTCTCACAAATTTGCAATTTGGCTTCTGATCTCATCCATTGAAGTGAAACTACTTTCATCAAAGTAATGGACAATTCTTTTGTTGCTTTTTCTGATGGCCTTTTTTCAGTCCTTTTTCCTTGTTGTCTCTCTGCTGCTTTTGACACTGCTGAACACCATCTCTTCCTAATAGTCTGTCTTCTATGAGATTTCATGATGCCACTCCTTCCTAGTTATCACTATTCCTACTTTTCAATTTTATTTATTTATTGCCATAAAATGATGCAAATCACAAACTCTAACTGTGACATACCCCAAAGGTCTACTATCAGACATATTCTCTTATCTCTGTATACTCTACCTCTTGATGACCTCATCAACTCCTATGATACTTATTATCATCTCTAGTCAGATGACTTACATATTTAAATATATAGGCCCAGTTTTGGAAATTCTACATGATCAATTGACTACTAGACATTACAGAGTTTTAATCACACAGATACCTGAAAGGAAATACATTCAAAACAGAACTATTGTCTTTTCCTCAAAGTCATGCTCTAATGAACTTCCTTATATATGAACAAGGTCACCACCATCTCTGAGGTTTGTAAATTCAGTATTATCCTTATACTACATCTTCATCATACAATATATACAATCAGTATCAAATTTTGCCATTTCTATCTCTACAACATCTCTGTTATTTGGTACCTCCTTACAACTCACAGTGGCAACCTTTATTAATACTCTCACCGTCCCTCACCTAGGCTGTTTTAGTGTCTTTCTATGATTTCCATAATTCAACTTTCTCCCTCCTTTGTTGCTTTGATTACAAAATTATATTCCTGCAAAGAGATATGACCTATCACTCCCCTACACATTAAAATCCAGTAACTTCCTATCTCCATTAGAATAAATTAAGTACTTCTCTCTTAGGTTTTTAAAGCCCTTGATAATTAGGCCATCACATTTTTTTCTAGCCGTTTTGTATGTTATTGATCTTCTCATGCTGTACAGTGCAGTCAACTTGGCCTTCTCTATGTTTCACACTTAAGTAATTCCATTTTCCATCTTATATATCTTTGTTTCCTCTCTCTATAACCATCCCCAGTGAGACACTTGATGGCACAGTAGATAAATGTAGATAGACAATTAGACCTGGAGTAAGGAAAGCCCTAAGTTCAAAATATACCTTAAACTCTACTAGCTGTGTGACTGTAGGGATGTCACTTAAATTCCATTTACTCAATTGTATGATGGAGATAAGAGCACTTAATTTCTAAGGTTGTGTAGAGAATCAAGTGACTATATATACATATGTGTATGTGTGTGTGTGTGTTACAAAGTACTTAACACAGTGCTTGTCATATATAAATTCTTTATAAATGCTTAATCCTTCCCTCTATCCCTCCCATGCCTAAAGCTCACTTTTCTTACCTATAACTCATAGAATTTCTCATTTTCTTCAAGATTCAGCTGGATCACCACCATCTCCCTAAACCTTTCCTAAACAGCTAAGTGGTTTGTGAATGGAGAATTGAGCTAAGACTCAAAAATCCCAGTGCTCCGATACTTGCTGTGTGATTCTCAGTTTCTCAGTCTCAGTTTCTATATAATAATATTACATGTATTTTGCACATATATGTATATAATTTTGCTTTCATGTATAATTTTGCAAATATAAAAGTGATCTAGAAGTTCTGGATATCATTATTATAATCTATCAACTTTGAGAGGCCTTCTTTCCCAAATAATTTCTTCAACTACTTTTAATTGATTTTACAATAATTTTGTATATATTGATTCTTTATATACTTGTCCATGTACATGTCTCCCTTAACAGAATATATGTATGGTCATTTTGTATCCTCAGAACCTAGCATAGTACATGACACAAAACACTTAAAAATGCTTGCTCCCTTTGACTCAGGAATGCCAGTGCTAGGTTGTATCCCCAAGACATCATACAAAAAGATAAAGGACCCACATGTATAAAAATAGTTATAGCAGTTTTTTTTGGTGGCCAAGTACTGGAAATTGAAGGGATTCCTATCAATTGGGGAATTGCTGGACAAATTATGATGTATGAATATAATGGAATATTATTGTGCTATAAGAAATATTCAGGCAAACTTTAGAAAAAGCTGCAAAGACTTATATGAACTGATGCTGAATGAAATGAGCAGAATCAAGAGAACATTGTACACAGTAACAGTCATGTTATGTGATATTTGATAGACTTAGCTCTTCTCAGAAAGGCAAAGATTTAAGACAACTCCAAAAGACTCATGATTGAAAATGCTATCCACATCCAAAGAAAGAACTATGGAGTCCAATGCGGATTGAAGCATACTGTTTGCTCTCTCTCTCTCTCTCTCTCTCTCTCTCTCTTTCTCTCTCTCTCTCTCTCTCTCTCTCTCTCTCTCTCTCTCTCTCTCTCTCTCACCCCCTCTCTCCTCCCTCTCTCTCTTTCTTTCTTCTTTTGTCTTGTTTTTTTGTTTCTCATGGTTCCCTCCTCATTCTAAATCTTCTTTATCACATGACTAATGTGAAAGTATCCTTACTAAGAATGTATATGTAAAGCCTATATCAGATTATATGCTCTCTTGAGGAGGGGGGAGGAAAGGGAGGCAGAGATAGCTTAAAACTCAAAAGTTTATGGAATTGAATGTCCAACACTAAAAGTTAATTAATTTTAAAATGTTTCCTGATTGATTGGATAGTATGGAGGCAAATGCTATATGATAGCTAAATTTTTGTTAAGGAAAGGTTCTAATCAAGAACAACTTCCATTTCACATTGAAATTGTTTACTGTCTTCTTATCAGCTTTTCTTCCTTTTTATATTGATTTCAAATAGCTTTCTAACTACAGAGAGAAAACTAGTTGATTCTTATTTTACTTCTCCAGTTATAAGCAGATATTTCCTTTCTTCTTAAATCTATTTGCTTCATTTTTTTGCAATATAATTGTAGTAGTTTTGAATTCATTCCAGAAAGTTATTTATAATATAAGGCTATAAGTTTTCTGCAAAGGCTGTATTGGTGTCCTTCCTTTTTTCTCAATTATAAACCATGTTTTCTAACATGATTTTTTCATCTTTTCCCCTGATTTTATTTTGTTATCTATCATGAAAATACTAGTAGAGAGGTGGATCCAAGATAGTTGAATAAAGGCAAGGATGTACCTGAGCTCTCTTCCAAACACCTTTAAATAATAACTCTAAAATTCTAGAGCATCAGAACCCATAAGAAGATGGAGTGAAGCGATTTTCCAGTCTAAGACAACTTAGAATGTTGATAGGAAAGGTCTGTTGCACCAGAGTGAGAGTGTTTAGTGTAGCAGACTGAGTCAGTGCAGATCCAGCCCCAGTAAACCAGGAGCAGATCTGAGGGGACTTAATCATTTCCAGATCTCTTAGCCTACAGAAACCACAGACAATTTAAAAAGTCATCAAGAAAGGTCTTTCACACGAAGGTGAGAGTGGAGTACAGTACCATGCAGGCTGTGCCAGCACAGCCCCAGCCATAGCAAACCAGGAGCAGGTCTTGGGAGTCACTGAATCAGCAGCAGCAGTGACTGCTTGTGGAACTCTTAGCTCGCAGATGTTAAATGGGTGATGGGGTCAAACAACTGATGAGAAGGAGATTATGAGGCTCTCTCTGCTTAGCACTATGGTAGGACTCTGTTGCTTTGCCCATACTCAGATCCATATCTCAGTCCCAGGTGACAATCCCAGGGTAAGCAGGTGAACTAGCACATTGAAGTGTGTGACCACAGTGGAGTGGGGGAATCTTTCTCACAGTTCCAGTTCATAGATTGCCAAGAGCAAAAAAAATATCATTTTTTAGTAAATCTTCTGAAAATAAGCCTAACTGTGCCTGCTTATGTGGGTCCTAAAAACCTAGACTAAGTTTTTTGTTAGTTATGTACTTAAAGCCATTCTACCTTTCTAGAATCCACCAGTATTGCCTGGGTCAGTTCCATCTTGTTCAGTTCTTGCTCTAGAGTCCACCACATAAGTTCCATGCCACAATAATGCAATGTACTGAGCCTTTGTGACAGATTTACTAACATGAACATCAATTGCATAATAAATTACAAGAAAGAAAAGAAAAGAAGAGAAAATGGATATAGTGACCGAAACAAGATTTGAAAGAAACAGAAGGATAAAATAAAAAATAAAAGAAACAGATGAAAACTTTAGTTTCAGCAGGAAATCTGGATTTAGCATGATGCCTGAGTTTGTGGTCATGATTAATCCAAATTTCTTACATAACTGAAAAAAATATAACAAGTGAACCAAATAAAGTAAAAGAACAATAGGCTTTAAAAAGAAGGGAAAAGGAACTTTTTCAAAGAGGAAGAGGACATCTTTCCAAAAATGTATATGAAACCTAAAGAAAAGATAATACAAAGAATAGAATGAAAAATAATAGAAACAGAGAAAAAGAGATCGTGACAAAAAGACACCTGATTTTAAATAAATGAAGTTTTCCAAAAAGAAGAAAATAGTGCAATAAAATGAAAGTTTCATCCAGAAGGGAGATAGTCCAGAAGAATCTTCAATAAGGGTAAAAAAATCATTAGGAAATACAGTGGAAAATTTTATAGTTATATAAATGGATAAAATGATTCTAGTTAAGATTGTGATGTGAAAGATTGTAAATGATCTCTCCCACCTCTCTCACATGAAATTCAGAAAATATGTGAAAAGGACCCCATTAAAATAAGAATGAGGAAAATTAGAGAAAAGCAAGTAAGTTCCTCTATTAACTCTAGAAGTACATTTTATAAGTTGGATAAAAGCTATTGAAGGCTAGGAAAAGGATTAAAACATAAAAATGAGGTCTAAGTTTGTGTGTGTGTGTGTGTGTACTGTGTTCCACTATATATACATATATATAGTATAGTAGAGTATATATACATATATATAGTATATATAGTATATATATAGTATAGTATATATACATACATATATATACACATTTATAATATGTTTGTGTTTGTATGTGTATGTGTGTCAGTGAGAGAGACATCTGAGCTGGCCGAGAGGGGAGCAGGGTGTCTCCATGACTCGGGCCCCCTTGGGAGGCAGCTGCAAAGGGAGCGGCAGGGGCAACGGCAGAGGCAGCAGAGGTGGCCTGGGACTCCCCAAGGGAAGAGAAATGAGAGAGATTCAAGAAAATCATGAAAAACGGGACAATATCTTGGTAAAAGAGACCCCAAAAAATGCTAAAGAAAATAACACCTTGAAAAATAGGCTAACTCAATTGACAAAAGAGGTTCAAAAAGCCAATGAGGAGAAGAATGCTTTCAAAAGCAGAATTAGACAAATGGAAAAAAAGAGGTTCAAAAGTTCACTGAAGGAAATAGTTCTCTCAATAATAGAATGGAACAGATGGAGGCTAATGACTTTCTGAGAAACCAAGAAATCACAAAACAAAACCAAAAGAATGAAAAAATGGAAGAGAACGTGAAATATCTCATTGGAAAAACAACTGACCTGGAAAATAGATCCAGGAGAGACAATTTAAAAATTATGGGACTACCTGAAAGCCATGATCAAAAAAAGAGCCTAGACATCATCTTCCATGAAATTCTCGAGGAAAACTGCCCTGATATTCTACAGCCAGAGGGCAAAATAAGCATTGAAAGAATCCATCGATCACCACCTGAAAGAGATCCAAAAAGAGAAACTCCTAGGAACATTGTGGCCAAATTCCAGAATTCCCAGGTCAAGAAGAAAATATTGCAAGTAGCTGGAAAGTAACAATTCCAGTATTGTGGAAATACAACCAGGATAACACAAGATCTAGCAGCTTCTACATTAAGGGATCAAAGGGCATGGAATAGGATATTCCAGAAGTCAAAGGAACTAGGACTCAAACCAAGAATCACCTACCCAGCAAAACTGAGTATAATACTTCAGGGGAAAATATGGTCTTTCAATGAAACAGAGGACTTTCAAGCATTCTTGATGAAAAGACCTGAGCTGAAAAGAAAATTTGACTTCCAAACACAAGAATGAGAAGAAGCATGAAAAAGTAAACAGAAAGAGAAGTCATAAGGGACTTACCAAAAGTGAACTGTTTACATTCCTACATGGAAAGACAATATTTGTAACTCTTAAAACTTTTCAGTATCTGGGTAGTTGGTGGGACCACACAGATACATACACACACACACATGTACACGTGTGCATGCACACACCCATACACACATGCACGCACATACAGAGACAGAGAGCACAGAGGGAATTGAATAGGATGGGACCATGTCTTAAAAGAAATTAAGATAAATGGTGAGAAATGTATTGGGAGGAGAGAGGGTGAAATGGAATGGGGTAAATTATATCTCATTCAAGAGGCAAGCAGGAGACTTTTTAGTGGAGGGAAAAAGAGGAGAGCTGAGAAAAAAACAAGAAGTTTGCCCTCATCACATTCAACTAAAGGAAGGAATAAAATGTGCACTCATTTTGGTGTGAAAACCTCTCTTACAATACAGGAAAGTGGGGGAGAAGGAGATAAGCAAGGGGTGGGGATGATGGAAGAGAGGGCAATGGGAGGAGGGAGCAATTTGAAGTCAACATTCGGGGAGGGACAGGATCAAAAGACAGAATAGAAACAATGGGGGGCAGGATAGGATGGAGGGAAATACAGTTAGTCTTACACAACACGACTATTGTCGAAGTCATTTGCAAAACTACACAGATATGGCCTATATTGAATTGCCTGCCTTTCCAAAGGGAATAAGTGGGGAGGGAGGGATGGGGAGAAGTTGGAACTCAAAGTTTTAGGAACAACTGTTTAGTATTGTTCTTGCTACTAGGAAATAAGACATATAGTCAATGGGGAATAGAAAGTCATCTGGCCCTACAGGACAAAAGAGAAGATGAGGATAAGAGAAGGGAGGGATGATAGAAGAGAGGGCAGATTGGTGATAGGGAAAAGTAGATTGCTCGGTGTATTGGGGTGGGGGAAGGGCATAAACGGGGGAATTGCATGCCCAATTCATTTATCTCCTCTTTCTCTATTTTCTTCACGTAGGTATTCAGAGATATAAAACTTCCCCTAAGAGCTGCTTTCACAGTATCCCACAACATTTGGTAGATTGTCTCATTATTGTCATTCTCTGGATTGAAGTTGTCGATTTTTTCTATGGTGTGTTGTTTAACCCACTCATTGCTTAGGATTATATTATTTAGTTTCAAATTAATTTGGCTCTATCTTTCTATGGCCTTCTATTACATATATTTTTATTGCATTATGATCTGAGAAGGAAACTTTAACTATCACTGCCTTTTTGCACTGGGTTGCAAGGTTTTTATGCCATGGTACATGGTCAATTTTTGTGCATATTCTATGTACTGCTAAAAAGAAAGTTATAGTCCTTTCTATTGCCATTCAGTTTTCTCCAGAGATCTATCATATCTACCTTATCAAGAGTTTTATTCACCTCCTTTACTTCTTCCTCACTCATTTTGAGATTAGATTTATCAAGTTCAGAGAGGAGTAGGTTGAGGTCTCCCACTAGTATAATTTTGCTGTCCATTTCTTCCTGTAACTCCCTTAACTTATCCTCTAAGAAGCTGGATGCTATACCACTGGGAGCATATATGTTTAGTAAGGATATTGCTTTGTTGTCTATGGTGTTTTTTAGCAGGATATAATTTCCTCCCTTATCTCTTTTGATTAGATCTATTTCTGCTTTTGCTTTGTATGAGTTTAGGATCTCTACCCCTGCTTTTTTACATCAGATGGAGCACAATATATTCTACTCCAGCTTTTGCCTTTGTTCCATGTGTATACTCCTGTTTCAAATGTGTTTCTTGTAGACAACATGTTGTTGGATTACAGTTTTTAATCCATTCTGGTATCCATCTCTATTTTATGGAAGAGTTCATCCCATTCACATTCAGTTATCATTCCTGTCTTTGTCTTTCCATCTTTCTCCCCATTTTTGCTTTTAGTTCTCCTTTCTTTCTTCCCCTCCAAAAGGGAGTTGTAATTTTTGACCACCACCTCCCTCAGTCTTCCCTTCCTTCTTTCAGCCCCCCTCCCTTTTATGCCCTTTTACCCTTACTACTTCTTCCCTCCCTTTTTGCCTCCCTTCTTTTTTCTTTCCCCCTTCCCTTCCTACTGCCTATAGATCCAGTTAGATTTCTATACTTAACTGAGTTTGTTGTTCTGTCCTTGAAAAAAATTAGAAGAGAATAAATATCAAACAATGGTCCTCTTCCTCTTCTCTTTTCCTCGACTGTAATATAATTTTGTGCCTCTTCCTGTGATGCAATTTATTATGTTCTGCCTCTTCCTTTTCATATCTCCTGTTATAATCACCTCACAGCCTCATCACATCATTTACTTTATACCTGCTGATAGTATCTATGTATATCCCTTTTATATATCATGAAAAATATAAATCCTCATGATTAGCAAATATCATCTTCCATTATTGTGATGTAAACAGTATGCCCATATTGAATACCAATATTTTTTTCATCTGTTCGCAGGAATATTATAGTCAAAATCCAGAGCTCCCAGATCAAAGGGAAAAAATATCTCAAATAGCAAAATGAAAGAAAAGCAAGTAGTATGCAACAGTACTCAGGATCACACAGAATTCATTAGCCACTAGACAGAAAAAGTAATGAAGAAATTGGAATGTGCTATTTATTCATTTGCAAAGTAGTGGAATATAAAAGAAATTAATGGCCAGATTTTAGTTAAGGGAAGGGTACATCCTCAAATAAAAGCTAGTTCACAAGAGATGTCATAGCAAGGACTTGAACCCAATCCTCTAATCATTAACACAATATCCCATATTTGCAAAAAGCAGGTAGATATTAACTATTTCAAAAGTATAAATTCTATCTCTTGTGATTCATTGGATTAAGAAATTTTTTTAAGATGAAACTTCCCACAGCCAAAAAAAAAAAAAGAAAACAAAAACAAACAAACAAAAAAAAAAACAATGAGAAGTTTGTATTCTCAGTGTTTCAGAGACTTGTACATATTGTTTACCCATTCCTATAGAATGTTATAGTCACTGATGGCTCAGTGGGTGAAATATTGGAAGTCAGATAGGTTTGTCTTCAAATTGGTATCAGAACTTACTAGTTGTGTGATCCTGAGCAAATCACTGAAAGTCTTGTTTGCCTTAATACACTGAAAAAGGAAATGGCGAACTACTTCAATACCTTTTCCAAGAAAATTCCTTGGACAGTTTCACCAAATGATGGTCCATGGGTTCATAAAATGTCTGACATCACTGAATAACTGAACAGCAGCATAACAATTCTTTGAAGATAGAGATTGTTTTTTGCTTTGTATCCTCAAAGAATCTATAAAATATCTGCTTTGCTTAGCATATATTTGCGTAGGAAAGGAGAAGGTTAAATAAGGTGTCTTAGGGTGTTAGGGTGAGAAAAGTTCCAAAAGAAGCACTCTGTTACAGTGATACTTTCTCCTAGCACAGAGACCATGTCCTTGTTAAATTGTTTATTGGATTTCAATCCAATGGAAATTCTACAGAATATATTCAGAAATTTTAAAAAATGAAAAATTTTCTCTACTTCAATCTAAGAATCTGGTTGGGGGTGGGGTTACCTCATGAAATAATTGTCTCTCTTTTCCATTTCAGACAACGAATTTTCAAAGTTACTGAAAATCACTGTTAGTTACAATATATGTTATTGAGTATATGAAATAGAAGCTATTTGGTAGGGTAAATATGGAAAACTGGGCTCTGAAATAGGAAATCCTGGGCTCTACTCCCACTTCTGACATACTTTTGCTACATTTTCCTAGGCAAGAAACTTAGCCTTTTAGTGTCCCTAGGGAATTCTCTAAAACTATAAATTGCAGAAACAGGTGCTAATTTGCATTGATATTGTAAATTTCTCACAAAAAGTACCCTACACAGACTGTTATCACTTTAAGTAAGACTTCAATGTAAAGTGATTTTTACATAATGCAAATTTGTATTTGGACATGGGGAAGGGAGGGAAGAGAGAGAGGTGGCCTAGCACTCATGTAAGGAGATAACTGGGACATGATTCAAGGATATTTGGAGGCTGGGCAGATAATGGCAAGAGAGGAGGAGAAATGTAGATGCACAAATAGAACTGAGATGGAAGAACATGTAAGGGGCGGATATCTGGGGATGAGCATGGACACAGAGAGGGGAAGAGGTGAAAAGGGACCAAGAAAAACCCCTTGGAAATCAAGCATGGAAGGACAGAAAATAAAAAGACTTAAAATCAGACACCTAGGACCAACCTACCACCAAGGCAAAGGTCTCCTATTTTTGCATGGAAGTCTCAAGGTAAGTGCCTAATCCTTCTTTAATAGTGGTGGTCCATTCTTCTGCTTTCACTTGAATCTTTTTTTTAAAGTTTGTTTTTTTTTTTTAATTGTTGGGTGACAGTGCAGAAGACCAAAGCGAAGGGAAGGAAAGGAGAAAGAAAGTGATTAGTACTATATAGTAAAGTTAGCATAGGTGGGAGGAGGGAAATGCTGATTTCTTTTAGAATTCTTAACATAATAGTGTGGAGTCCAGATGATGGACTAAAATCAGGTAATTCCCTGAGTTTTCTCCCAAAAGCCCTACAAGTATCTGTAAAAAATGACTCTAAACAAATTCTAGAGGTACAGAACCCACAAAATAACAGACTGAAACAAAACCCAGTGCAAAACAACCTGGATAGTTGACATGAAGGGTCTTTCCCGCTGGGGAGGGAGCAAAGCACAGTCCAGCGTGAGCAGCACCAAGGTCACACTGACCACAGCAGGCCTCATGGGTCTGAATCATTGGTAGTGGTGGCACTTTCCAAACTTCTCAGCCCACTAATACCAAAAAGATCAGTGAGAAGGCTCTGTGGGACCTGGGTGAAAGAGGAATGTATTGTCTGGCCAGGGGCAGCCCAGGCGCGAGGGTGGTAGGGATGGAGTTGGTGGCCAGCAGAAGCAACTGGGCCCACAAACAGTGGGGAAATGAGGGCTCATACAAAATCTCTGAAGCCTGGGACAGTACACTCATCCCCAGCCCCACCTCAATTAGAAGCAATCTCCTACTTTGAAAAAGAGATAGGAAGACAAGTGTTTGACTGGGAAGATGGCAAACATTGTAAAAGAACTCAGACTATAGAACCTTAATTTGGTAACATGGAAGATCAGGACATGCTACCAGAGAAGGGCAGAAGAGTCAAAGCACCTTCATCAAAAGCCTCCAAGAGAAATATGAATTGGTCCCATGCCATGGAGGAGCTCAAAAAGGATTTGGAAAATCAAGTAGAAGTAGAGGAAAAATGAAAAGAGAAATGAGAGTGATGCAAGAAAATCATGAAAAATGAGTCAACGGCTTACTAAAGGAGACCCAAATATACTGAAGAAAATACCACCTTAAAAAATAGTCTAATTCAAATGACAAAAAAAGTCCAAAAAGCCAATGAGGAGAAGAATAACTTAAAAAACAGAACTGGCCAAATGGAAAAGGAGGTCCAAAAGCTATCTGAAGATAATAATTCCTTCAAAAGTAGAATGGAACAAATGAAAGCTAATAACTTTATGAGGAATCAAGAAATTATAAAGCAGAAGCAAAAGAATAAAAAAAAATAGAAGACAATGTGAAATATGTTATTGGAAAAACAACTGGCCTAGAAAATAGATCCAGGAGAAATAATTTTAAAATTATTGGTCTACCTGAAAGATATGATCAACAAAAAAACCAAGACATCATCTTTAAAGAAATTTTCAAGGGAAACTGCCCTGATATTCTAGAACAAGAGATCAAAATGGAAATTGAAAAAATTCATTGATTTCCTCTGGAAAGAGATCATAAAAGGAAAACTCTTAGGAATATTGTAGTCAAATTCCATATTTCTTAGGTAAAGGAGAAAATATTGCAAAAAAGCAAGAAAGAAACAATTTGAGTGTTGTGGAAGTACAATCACGATAACACAAGATCTGGCATCTTGTGCATTAAGGGATCAAAGGGCTTGGAATATAATATAGCAGAGGTCAATAGAACTAGAATTAAAACCAAAAATCACATACCCAGCAAAACAGAATATAATTCTTCAAGGGAAAATGAATATTTGATGAAATAGAGGACTTTCAAGCATTCTTGATGAAAGACCAGAGATGAACAGAAAATTTGACTTTCAAATATAAGAATCAAGAGAAGTATGAAAAGGTAAACAGGAAAGAGAGGTCATAAAAGATTTATTAAATTTGAACTGTTTACATTCCTGCATTGAAAGATGACATTTGTAACTCATGAGACATTTCTCAGTATTAGGGTGCTTGGAGGAGATAGGTGGTAGATATATTGATAGATGATAGATAGATAGATAGATAGATAGATAGATAGATAGATAGATAGATAGATAGATAAATGTTGAATATGAAGGGGTGATATATAAAAATAAAATTAAGGAGTGAGGGAGGAATATATGGGAGAAGGAAAAAGGGGGGGAGATAGAATGGGTTAATTATCTTACATAAAAGAGGCAAAAAAAGGTTTCACAATGGAGGGGACAGAGGGAGCTGAAAGGGTATGAGTGAACCTTACTCTCTTCAGATTTGGCTTAAGAAGGGAATATCTTATACTACAGGAAAATAAGGGAGAAGGGGAGAAGGGACAAATGACAGAAGGGAGGGTAGATTAGGGGAGGGGGATAGTCAGAAGCAAACATTTTATAAAAGGGACAGGGTCAAAGGAGATAATAGAATTATTGTGGGATGGGAAAGGATGGATAGAAATGTAGATAGTCCTCCACAACATGGTTATTATGGAGGTGTTTTGCATAACTACGCATGTATAACCTATATTGAATTGCTTGCCTTCTCAATGGGGGTGGGTGGAGAGGAAGAAAAGAGAGAATTTGAAACTCAAAGTTTTAAAAACAAATGTTAAAAAACTGTTTTTGCATGCAATTGGGAAATAAGACATACAAGCAACGGGGTATAGAAACCTATCTTGCCCATCAAGAAAGTAAAAGGGAAGGGGATAATGGGGGGATGATAAAAGAGTGCAGACTGGGTGAAGAGGTAATCGGAATACATGCCATCTTGTGAGGGGGGGGAAGATGGAGAGAAAATTTGGAACTCAAAACCTTATGGAAATGAATGTTGAAAACTAAAAATAAAAAAAATAAATTTAAATCTTTAAAAAAAAGAATTCTTTACACACAGTCAAATTTGTGTAATGTGAATATACATAAAGTAAGAACTGTCTACGCTGATGAAATCACAGGTCTGGGGAAAAATCAAATAGTATTTTAAAAAGAGAAGGCAGAGCAGGTTGTGATAGTGATCACAAATAGATTTAATTCCCCCTTCCCTTCTCATCCTTCTTCCCATCTGGCTTAAAGATATAAAAGGCAAAGAATAGAGATTTAAAATCTGGGTGGAAATTTTCAATTAGCACTGTGCTTTGGAAATCAAGGAACTGTGGATTGCCACCATGCCAAATGTACAGGCAGAAGATATAATGTCCAAATAAACTGATGGTCCCTTCCTAGCGCATATCCTCTTATGCTAATGTCAAGTATTCATTCTTTTTTGTTAAATGGTCTGTTTTCCTTAAGGGTCTTATTTCATTTTCATCCCCAAAATGCCCTGACTGTAGTAATGCCTGACCCAAAGATAGTGGTCCAAATTTCCTATAATTGCATAGGAATTATAATCTCATTCTCTTCAACTTCTCAAACTCGACAGCACAAAGGGAGGGAATAATCACTTTGCAATTCACAGACACTGTATTTGATACCAATGTCATTGTTTGGTTGGCTTTTATGTTTCACAAGGACCCAATGAGGCAGACTGAGGAGAAAAAGTACTTGCTTTACTCTGTATTTATCTGAGAATCTTGACTGGACACTGGAACTCAAAAAACCTGAGTTCTACAACATATGTTCAGTATCCAACTTTGTCGTCTCTGTTACTCATTTCTTTTTTAAAAACCCTGCCTTGTAGAGCTTTATACTCAAATAAGACCCTTATCTCAGGACATCACCATTCTCTGGTCACACAGAGAACCTTCTAAGTGATGTTTTCATACTCCAAAGCATTGCATAGAATGTAGCTTAAAAGACACATCCATTATGTATGCACTATCCCCTAAACATAGTTATTCTGAGAACAGTACATTAAATTGCCATATCAATGTAGGATTATTATTTCCTGATCCATCAGTACTTTGAAAATATAAGTGGATGATAAGCTGAAGAGGAGAGATTGAAAAATTGTGCAGTTCTCGGGATGCAAAGAAAGTAATTCTCATGTTGTGTGGACATCTTGTGGCAGATATAAGGGAAGAAATGGATTGGTGAAAAACTCAAAGGCCAAACAAAGGTTTATTGAAAATTGCATCGATAGGAATACCCACATCTATGAAACTCCAGATATACTAGAACAGATGCACTTCAGTCTTTGGGGTAAATTCAACTGATCACTTGATTTTTAAATAAAATTTTCTTGCATGTAAAATGCAAAGAATAAAATTCTTTGCCCTAACAATCCTAAAAAGAAATGACAGGCTCTATTTGACCATCAGACCATAGTTTGCCAACCCCTGCACTAGTGTAGTGAGGTATTACCTTTTCCTATGCACACTACCACCTAAGAACTTACAATCTGATTCATTATCAGACTGTCTCCTGAAAAATATCATCATTGTGGATATGCTGAGGAAGTGAGTTTGTGTGTGTGCATGTGTGTGTGTGTGTGTGTGTGTGTGTATGAAATGATAAAGTCAGAAAATGCATGAAATACATACATTTGTGGTATTTCTCATTTTATCCTCATTGAATTTCTAAAATTAATTAATCAACTCAATCATTAAGTACTTATTAAGTGATTATACATAGCCCAGCACATAAAAAGCTATATTCTTTGCCAAATAACTGGGCCTAAAAAACAAGTGGTAGACAGAGGTAGGAAAGGTTGATTAGTGTATACTAAGTTCTTTATGAATTGTGCATTTCCTTTTTCCTCATTCAGTATATTCATTAAAAGAGAGAATACTGGTAGAATAATGTCCAGAATCATATTTCAACAAAAACCACTATTATCATTAGTTACTTGGGGATGCTTAATAGGTTTCTACGGAGCACAGCAGGAATGACATAGTGGATAGATTTGTACTCATCATTCTGTAGTACAAATTGTCCATATGTACCTTAAGTTTGTGAGAATACTGGATCAAAAGGCAAGACTACTCTGGTTCTGCTACTTTCTAGCTATATGAATTTAGGCAACATCATGGTGATCACGAATGGGTTTCACCGATGGTGACTGGTTCTATCTGTGAGCTTTTTCTAGCAAAGCACAAATGAGAGTTTGCCCCCAGCAAACAGGCTAGTATACGAGTTCCCAACTTGGGGGATAAATGCCTTCCCTACACTAATGACTATCCCCCTACCTCCTCATACAAATCTCTATCAGAATGGAGCAACCATTTTCAGGCCACCATCTATAAAGTCCTATCATTGTGTCACCCCTCTTTTAGGATCCACCTTTCCACCAATTCCTTTTGGGTAAGTGGTCAGATAATTACTTCTCCCAATGTGAACATATTTTCAGTAAGATCTGTGTCACTAGTGACCTCCTCTCTCCATCATGTAATTAGAGTTCAAGGTGTCACTTGAACTTCCTAAGTCTTAGTTTCCATATCTGAAAAATGGGCCATACCATAAAATAATGTGGCACATTTTGTGTATCTCATAGAAATGTGATTTTTAAACACCATGATGATGGGGCTATAAAAAGTATACAAATATGCAATTATTACAATTTCAATATAATAGCTTTAATTGATACTCAAGAAATAATGCAGATATGCACAAAACTAAGGAATGGAATTTTCTAATAGAAGTATTTTTTGGAGGGGGTGGAACCAAGATGGTGGGCTGGAAAGACACACTCATGTAAGGTCCTCCCCACAGCCCATAAAATACCTGTAGAGAGGGACTCTCAAAAATTCTGGAGCAGCAGAAGTGGAGAACAACAGAGTGGAGGAGATTTCAAGCCCAGGGTGACCTGAAAGGCCCATGGGAAATATTGGTTGCACTGGACATGGAGCGGAGCATGGAGCCCAGCCTAGCCTTGGCTACGCTGATGTGACAAGACTCTAGTAGTCTCCACAGGCAGAATCTCTAGTCACAGCACCAGGTTCTCAGATTCCTCAACTCACAGGCACCAAAGGTCAGTGACAGGCTTGTTTCAACTGACCAGGAAGGGAGAAATACCTTCCTATAGCTCCAGCAGCAGGCAGTGGCCACAGAGCCTGCACAGCAGCCCACATGGAAGCTACAGTGTTGGAGCGTAAAAACCCCTGGGGGCACTGAAGAGCTGAGTCCTACCTCAGCTCGGTGTGGAGGCCCTGAGGGAGACTGGTGGCCCTGACTCCTACAACCTGACTGAATCCCAGCTCCCTAGTGTTGGCTTGGCACAACTGGAGATGAGGTGGCTGTGCAGCAGAAACTCTACAAGATTCTGGGCACAAAATTCCCTCCCTGTGCCCAGACCAGTACATGCTTGATTGTGTCACCTTGGAGGAACTGAGATTTTACAGATTCCCAGAATATACCCTACTCTTCAAAAAGGACCCAAAAGTCAAGTAAATGGTGGGGAAAATGCCCCAAAAAAGGAATAAAAATAAGAGCATAGAAGGTTACTTTCATGGTGAACAGATATCTCCTCCTATCATTTTGGATGAGGAAGAACCATCAGGAAAGATACAAAGTGAAGGCTTCTGTATCCGAAACATCCAAAATAAATATTGAATTGTCTCAGGCCATGGAAGAGGTCAAAAAGGATTTTAAAAATCAAGTTAGAGAGGTGGAGGAAAAACTGGGAAGAGAAATGAGAGAGATGCAAGAAAAGCATGAAAAATGGGTCAATACCTTGCTAAAGGAGACCCAAAAAAATGCTGAAGAAAATAACACCTTGAAAAGTAGGCTAACTCAACTGACAAAAGAGGTTCAAAAAGCCAATGAGGAAAAGAATACTTTAAAGAACAGAATTAGCCAAATGGAAAAGGAGGTTCAAAAGATAAATGAAGAAAATAGTTCTCTCAAAATTAGAATGGAACAGATGGAGGCTAATGACTTTATGAGAAACCAATAAATCACAAATCAGAACCAAAAGAATGAAAAAATGGAAGATAATGTGAAATATCTCATTGGAAAAACAACTGACCTGGAAAATAGATCCAGGAGAGACAATTTAAAAATTATGGGACTACCTGAAAGCCATGATCAAAAAAGAGCCCAGATATCATCATTCATGAAATTATCAAGGAAAACTGCCCTGCTATTCTAGAACCAGGGGGCAAAATAAATATTGAAAGAATCCAACGGTCCTCTCCTGAAAGAGATCCAAAAAGAGAAACTCCTAGGAACATTGTGGCCAAGCTCTAGCGTTCCAAGTCAAGGAAAAAATATTGCAAGCTGCTAGAAAGAAACAACTCAAGTATTGTTGAAATACAATCAGGATCACACAAGATCTAGTAGCTTCTGCATTAAGGGATCAAAGGGCATGGAATATGTTATTCCAGAAGTCAAAGGAACTAGGATTAAAACTAAGAATCACCTACTCAGCAAAACTGAGGGTAGTACTTTAGGGGAAAATGGTCTTTCAATGAAATAGAGAACTTTCAAGCAATTTTGATAAAAAGATGAGAGCTGAAAAGAAAATTTGACTTTCAAACACAAAAATGAACAGAAGCATGTAAAGGTAAAAAGCAAAGAG
This sequence comes from Bettongia penicillata ogilbyi, assembly GCA_023548195.1. NCBI lineage: Eukaryota > Metazoa > Chordata > Mammalia > Diprotodontia > Potoroidae > Bettongia > Bettongia penicillata. Next base: position 6,007,302 of record JAJHZJ010000345.1, on the reverse strand, counting down.
AAGTCATAAGGGACTTACTAAAGTTGAACTGCTTACATTCCTGCATGGAAAAACAATATTTGTAACTCTTGAAACTTTTTTCAGTATCTGGGAAGTTGGTGGGATTACACACACACACACACACACACACACATGCACACACACACACACACACAAGCACACACACAGGGGGGAGAGAAAGAGAGAGAGAGAGCACAGAGTGAATTGAATAGGATGGGATCATATCTTTAAAATATGAAATTAAGCAGTGAGAGAGAAATATATTGGGAGGAGAAAGGGAGAAATGAAATGGGCCAAATTATCTCTCATAAAAGAGACAAGCAAAATACTTTTCAGTGGAGGGAAAAAGAGGTGAGATAAAAAACACGAACCTTACTCTCATCACATTCAACTAAAGGAAAGGATAAAATGCACACTCATTTTGGTATGAAAATCTATCTTACAATACAGTAAAGTGGGGAAAAAGGGGATAAGCAGGGTGGGGAAATGATGGAAGGGTAGGCAATGGGAGGAGGGAGCAATTAGAAGTTAACACTCTTGGGGAGGGACAGGATCAAAAGAAAGAATAGAAAAAATGTGTGGCAGGATAGGATGGAGGGAAATATAGTTAGTCCTACACAACACAACTATTATGGAAGTCATTTGCAAAACTACACAGATATGGCCTATATTAAATTGATTGCCTTCCCAAAGGGAATGGGTGGGGAGGGAGGGATGAAGAGAAGTTGGAAGTAAAAGTTTTAGGAACAACTGTTGAATATTGTTCTTGCAACTAGGCAATAAGAAATACAGGTGATGGGGTATAGAGAGTTATCTTGCCCTACAGGACAAAAGAGAAGATAGGGATAAGGGAAGGGAGGGATGTGAGAAGAGAGGGCAGACTGGTGATAGGGGCAATTAGAATGCTCAGCGTTTTGGGGTGAGGGTAGGGGAGAAATGGGGAGAAAATTGGGAACTCAAAATTTTGTGAAAATGATTGTCAAAAGTTAAATAAATAAATTTTTTAAAAAAGAATTATTTTTTTGGCAATGTTCATGTTTCTTTCCTTCTATACATATGAATTGGATTTTAGTGTCTATGCTCTATGAAAGCTGTGGAATTATATCATGTTGTATCATGAAAAGGTGGGGAGAAGGAAGCAAAACATATATACAAAACATGAATTAGTGAATTCTATTTCAATTCCTAAGGATATTGTACAACTCATCATTATATGAACAGCTGACATTGAGAAAAGAATTAGCTTCATAATTTCATCCAGAGTTGCTTGTAACAAACCAACCTAATTTCATTTTTTTAAACAGGATTTCTAAAACTAATAGGTAAGGAGACTTCCCTGAAAATGATACCTACATTTTGACAGATTTTTTGATAAATTGTCTCATTTTATTCTTTCAGAGATTAAGAAATGGACTAGATGATAATACCTGATAAGAACTAGTTGAATGGATAGAATCAAAAAGTTGCTAAGGTTTCCAAATACATATGCCAGAATGTATCCAGAGGAGTAAGCCTAAGGAAAAGTGGTGCTTAAAATATTTAGCAATGATCAGATAAAGGCCTAGATGTTATAATCATCTATTTGTTGATGATATACAACTAGGATGGATACTAACCCAAAGGACAATAAAGTCAGGATCCCAAAAGATCTTCACAAGCTAGGATAGTTCATCAGATTATGACCAGAGTCACATCCAGCTCACTTTTTGTTTTTGTATGACCTGTTAATTAAGAATAAACTTTGCTGGGAGGAGCCAAGATGGTAGAGTAGAAAGATTCACATATGCTAGCTCCGAACCCACAGCCCATTATTACCTGTAAAGAGGAACTCCCAACAAATTCTGGAGCAGTGGAAGCCGCACAACAACGGAGTGGAGGAGATTTCTGTTCCAGAGAGACCTAAAAAACCAACATCAAAGGTCCATCACATACCCAACCTAGAGTAGAGCCCAGCCCTGCCTTGGCCACAGGGCACCGAGAGGAGCAGATCTGAGCAGGCTTCAGGTATGGAATCTCCAATGGCCAAGAAGGTCCCTCTGTCCACAGGTGCATGGGTCAGTAAGGGAGACTGTTTGGTGGGCCGACAGGGGAATGGGGTGTCTCCACAACTCAGGCCCCCTCGGGAGGCAGCAACAGAAGCATCAGCAGACTGGAGCTCCCAAAGCAGGCAGGAGCTCAGATCCATTGCTGAAGATCTCCCCATAAACCCCTTGAGGGAACTGAGCCGTATGAGGTAGCCCTGCCCCCGCCTGAGACACTGAACTTAATCTAATACTGAATAGCAGCCCCACCCCCTGATGAAAGCCTTGAGGTTGGGAAGCAGCATTTGAATCTCAGACCCCAAGCACTAGCTGGGCGGATCTGGAGATAAGGCGGGAGTGAAGAGGAATCCCAGAAGTTAAGTAACTGGCTGGGAAAATGCCCAGGAAAGGGGAAAAAAAGTAAGGCCATAGAAGGTTACTTTCTTGGTGAACAGATATTTCCTCCTTTCCTTTCAGATGAGGAAGAACAATGCTTACCATCAGGGAAAGACTTAAAAGTCAAGGCTTCTTTATCTCAAACATCTGAAATAGATATTCAATGGGCACAAGCCATGGAAGAGCTCAAAAAAGATATTGAAAATCAAGTTAGACAGGTGGAGGAAAAACTGGGAAGAGAAATGAGAGAGATGCAAGAAAAGCATGAAAAATGGGTCAAGACCTTGGTAAAGAAGAACCAAAAAAAATGCTGAAGAAAATAAAACCTTGAAAAATAGGCTAACTCAATTGGCAAAGGAGGTTCAAAAAGCCAATGAGGAGAAGAATGCTTTCAAAAGCAGAATTAGACAAATGGAAAAAAAGAGGTTCAAAAGCTCACTGAAGGAAATAGTTCTCTCAATAATAGAATGGAACAGATGGAGGCTAATGACTTTCTGAGAAACCAAGAAATCACCAAACAAAACCAAAAGAATGAAAAAATGGAAAAGAATGTGAAATACCTCATGGGAAAAACAACTGATCTGGAAAAAAAGATCCAAGAGAGACAATTTAAAAATTATGGGACTACCTGAAAGCCATGATTAAAAAAGGAGCCTAGACATCATCTTTCATGAAATTATCAAGGAAAACTGCCCTGATATGCTAGAACTAGAGGGCAAAATAAGTATTGAAGGAATCCACCCATCACCTCCTGAAAGAGATCCAAAAAAAGAAACTCCTAGGAATATTGTGGCCAAATTCCAGAACTCCCAGGTCAAGGAGAAAATATTGCAAGCAGCTAGAAAGAAGCAATTCCAGTATTGTGGAAATACAATCTGGATAACACAAGATTTAGCAGCTTCTACATTAAGGGATCAAAGGGCATGGGATAGGATATTCCAGAAGTCAAAGGAACTAGGACTCAAACCAAGAATCACCTACCAAGCAAAATTGGGTATAATACTTCGGGGGAAAAAATGGTCTTTCAATGAAATTGAGGACTTTCAAGCGTTCTGGATGAGAAGACCAGAGCTGAAAAGAAAATTTGACTTTCAAACACAAGAATGAGAAGAAGCTTGAAAAAGTAAACAGCAAAGAGAAGTCATAAGGGACTTACCAAAGTTGAACAGTTTACATTCCTACATGGAAAGACAATATTTGTAACTCTTAAAACTTTTCAGTATCTGGGTAGTATGTAGGATCACACACACACACACACACACGCACATGCACACACGTGCGCACACACAGAGACAGAGAGCACAGAGTGAATTGAATAGGATGGGACCATATCTTAAAAAAAGGAGAGAGGGAGAAATGGAATGGGGCAAATTATCTCTCATAGAAGAGGCAGGCAGGAGATTTTTACTGGAAGGAAAAAGAGGAGAGCTGAGAGAAAAACATGAAATTTACCCTCATCACATTCGACTAAAGGAAGGAATAAAATGTACACTCATTTTTGTATGAAAACCTATCCTACAATACAGGAAAGTGGGGGAGAAGGAGATAAACAGGGTGGAGGGATGATGGAAGGGAGGGCAATGGGAGGAGGGAGCAATTTGAAGTCAACACTCGGGGAGGGACAGGATCAAAAGAGAGAATAGAAGCAATGGGGGGGCCAGGATAGGATGGAGGGAAATATAGTTAGTCTTAAACAACACAACTATTATGGAAGTCATTTGCAACACTACACAGATATGACCTATATTGAATTGCCTGCCTTCCCAAAGGGAATGGGTGGGGAGGGAGGGATGGGGAGCATTTGGAACTCAAAGTTTTAGGAGCAGCTGTTGGGTATTGTTCTTGCTACTGGGAAGTAAGAAATACACTTAATGGGGAATAGAAAGTTATCTGGCCCTACAGGACAAAAGAGAAGATGGGGACAAGGGAAAGGAGGGATGATAGAAAAGAGGGCAGATTGGTGATAGGGGAAATTAGAATGCTTGGTGTATTGGGGTGGAGGAGGGGACAAATGGGGAGAAAATTGGGAACCCAAAATTTTGTGAAAATGAATGTAAAAAGTTAAATAAATAAATTTATATATATATATATATATGAATAAACTTTGCTTTTTTAAGTTAAAAATGTTGATTGTAGTTTGTTGACTCTAGATCTAGGACACTGGTCTGAATTTACTAAGGTGAAGTTCAGCAGGAATACACGTAAAGTTTTCCGTTTCTAAGGCAAAGATAACTTCACAGGTACAGCATAAGGGTAAAATTGTTAACAATAAGAAATACTTATCATAACTACTTATGTAGTGCTTTAAAATTTTCACAGTATTTTACAAATATTTCATTGTAGCCTTACAACAATAGTATGAGGAGCATTCATCATAATTCCTGTTTTATAGATCAGGAAACTGAAGTATGAAGAGGATATAATTTGCTCAGAGCCACTTACTCAGAAAGGAACTGAATCCTGATTTGAACTAAGGTCTCCTTCATTCCAAGTACAATGTGCTATTCACTAAACAACCCAATTGCTGGTACAAAAACTGTTGTTAAAAAAAAAAAAGGATCTGTGGATTTTAGTGAACTGAATGTAAGTTTATTATTTGAAAGTATTGTGAATCACTGGCAGAAAAAGCTAATGTGATCTTGTGCAGCAGTAGTAGAAGCATACCTTCCACCAACAGAGAGGTACTCTTCCAAAGTACGGTGCTCTCTCTACAACTTATCTGGACTATTTTGTGTTCAGCATCATGGTACTTACAAGCTGATGAATATCTAGAGGAGAGAATGATGAAGGATCTAATATCCATCCTTTTTATTTGAAGGAATTGGAGGTGTTTACCCTAGATAAGATCCAAATGGAACATGATAACTTTTTTCAAATATTTGAAGACTTGTCCCATCTGGGGAGGGGGAGGGTGGAGAATTAGAATATTTTCCTTGCCCAGAAATTAAAACTATGAGAAGTGATTAGCATTTGCAGAAAGGCAAATATAGGATTAATATAAGGAAAAATTTTGACAGAGGCGCTCAAAAGTGGAATGGCTTGCTTCAGCAGGTGCTCAGCTCTAACTCTTTAGAGATGTGAAGTTCTACTTGTAGGATCTGTTAAGGTAATTCCTATCATTCATGATTTATAGTAGATGGGCACTGAGGTCTGAACTCTCAAATTCTATGATTTTGTGAAAGCATGGACATGTGAAACAACCTCTTAGGATAATGGTCCCATCCATACAATTTTATGGCAAATGTAAATAAACAGAATGGCTTTTGCTTGCAAACCACCTCAATCAGATTAAAGTGAGCCATTATTCAGAATTCTAACTTCTCAGGAAAAAATCTAAATAGTCTGATTCTTTTACAATTATAAAATAAAGAACATGTGCTCACAGACCCTGCATTATAATGCTCTCACATATATGCAAACTTCCCTCCAGAAATGCTGGGTCAATCAGCTAGCATGTATTAAGCATTGACCATGTCTCAGATCCTGATAACTGCTGAGGAAACAAAGAAAATTTAAGCAGTTATTGTATATAAGGAGCACACAGTTTAATGGGGGAGACAACATGCAAACAGCTATGTGTAATTAAGATCAGTAGAGGATAAATTACGGCTATTTCTGAAGGAAGGTGCTAAGAATAAGAAGGAAGGTGAATGTCTTGTAGAAGGTGGAAATTTAGCTGAGACTTGAAGGACTATAGGAAATCTGGGAGTTAGGAGAATAGGCATGCACAAAGCCAGTGAAAATGCTAAGTGTCAGAAAATTGGATGCTATGTGTTACCAACCAGAGGTTAGTATCACTTGATCGCAAGGTATATTAAGGGGAGGAAAGTATAAGAATAGTGGAAATGTACTTCCAGAATCCAAGATGGCAGAGTAAGCAAAATAGTTGTCACTCTCCCATGTTGACTGCTGAAAAAAAACAGAAAATAGCACCATGGAAAAGTCCTGGAAGAGCAGAACAACAGAAAGAAGATGGGTGGAGCAGTTTTTCAGCAAGAAAGACTTGGAGGATTAGCAAGAAAGGTTCCTATCACTCAGAAAAGAAAGGAGGAGTGTATTCCAGGACAACAAGTTAGCAGGAAGTCCCACATCAGCAAACTAATAGGAAATCTTGAACTCCAGTGCAGTGGAATAGGAAAAAACCAACACAAAGAAAGTAGAATTGACCAAATGGAAAACAAGATACAAAAGATAACTGAAGAAAACAATTCGTTAAAAATTAGATTTGTGTGAGTGGAAGCTAATGATGATAAGAGACATCAAGAATCAGTCAAACAAAATCAAAAGAATGACAAAGTAAAAAAATTGCAAAATACATCACCAAACAAACAACTGATCTGGAAAATAGATCCAGAAAAGAAAATTTAATAATTATTGGTCTACCCAAAAGCCATGATCAAAATAAAAGAACGTGCACAGCATCTTTCAAGAGATTATCAGTGAAAACTTCCCCAATATCCTACAACCAGAAGATGAAATAATCATTGAAACAATTCACCAATAACTTCTTAAAAGAGATCCCAAAATGATAATGCCAGGCAATATTGTAAACACATTCCAGAATCACCAGGTCAAAGAGAAAATTGTACAAGCATCCAGAAAGAAACAATTTAAATATTGTGGAACCAGGATTATTCAGGATCTAGTCACTTCTATAGTAAAGGATCAGAGAATAGATCTTAGAATATGATACTCCCCAAGGTAAAGGAGTTTAGATAACAAACAAGAATAAACTACCAAGAAAAATTAAGCAAAATCTTTCAGGGGCGGATGGACAATCAGTGAAATAGGGAATTTCAACTTTCCTGGTTAAAAAAAAAAAAACGAGGCTGTACAGACAATTCGGTCTTCAACTACAACACTCAAGAGAAGTATGAAAAGGTAAACAGGAAAGGAAAACAAAACATGTTATTCATTAAGATTTAACTGTTTACATCCCCACACAAGAAGATGATACATGTCACTTTTGAGAACTGTACCTTTATTATGTCATTAAGAAGGGGTATACATAGACAGAGAACATGGGTAAAAATGTGATTTAAACATTCGAAGGGATTGTAACAGGAGATGTGAAAAAGAGGAAGCAGAAAATGGTAAATTACATCACAGGAAGAAGTACAAAATTATATTATAGTGGAGGGAAAGAGGAGAGGGAGATGAGTATTGTCTGAGAGATACTCTCATCTGATTTGGTTCAAGGAGGGAACAATAAACTTAAGTATTTAAATCTAACCAGCTCTATAGACAGTAAAAGGGGAAGCTAAAAGGGAGGGAAGAAGTAGTAAGGGTAAAGTGGAGTAAAAGGTGGAGGGGGGAACCTGAAAGAAGGAAGAGAATATTGGGGGAGGTGGTGGTCAAAAATGAAAACTCTATTGAGGAGGGGAAGGGAGACAGGAGAACTAAAAGGGTAAACGGTGGGAAAGAGGATGGAGGGAAAGACACAGATTGTAATCATAGCTGTGAATATGAATGGAATGAACCCTCCCATAAAACGGAGACAGATAGCAGAATGGATTAAAAAATAAAATTAAGATATGAGAGAGGAACATATTGGGAAGAGAAAGGGAAAAGTGAAATGGGATGAATTGTCTCTCATAAAAGAGAAAAAAAAGCTTTTTCAATGGAGGGGAAAAGGGGAGAAGACAAGATGGTAGAAGTTAAGTTTACTCTCATCACATCTGGATTAAGGAGGGAATAATGTGCACACTCAATTTTGTATGAAAATCTTACTTACACTACAGGAAAGTAAAGGAAAGGGGAATAAGTGCTGTGTGGGGGAATGATGGAAGGGAATGCAAATGGCAGGAGGAAGTAATTAGAAGTAAACACTTATGGGGAGGGACAAGGTCAAAAGAGAGAATAGGATAAATGGGGGGGCAGGATAGGATGGAGGGAGATAAGTCTTTCACAACATGTCCATTATGGAAGTCTTTTGTATGACTACACATGTATGGCCTACATTAAACTGCTTGCCTCCTCAGTGAGGATAGCAAGGAGAAAGGGAAAGTGGAACTCAAAGTTTTAGGAATGAATATTGAAAACTGTTTTTGCATGCAAATGGGAAATAAGAAATTCAGATAATGAGGTATAGATATCTATTTTGCCCTGTAAGAAAAGAAAGAAAATGGGGATAAGGGAAGGAAGGAGTGTGATAGAAGGGAGGGCAGATTGGGAAAAGAGGTAATCAGAATACATGGTGTCTTGGGGTGGTGGAAGGGGAGAGATGGGGAGAAAATTTGGAACTCAAAATATTGTGGAAATGAATGTTGAAAACTAAAAATAAATAAATAAATAAAATACAGTTCTAAAGAAAAAAAAGGAAGCAGTTCTAACAAAATTCTTTTTATGATACCAGTATATTGTTGATACCTAAACTAGGAAGAGCAAAAATGAAGAAAGACTATTGACTAATTTCCTTAATGAATATTGATGCAAAAATTTTAAATAAAATATTAGCAAAGAAACTACTATATCCAAGAGAGTTTCATATCAGAAAGGCAGAGCTACTTTAATATTGTACAACTCCCAGCATATTTGACCATATCAATAAGAAAATTAACAGAAAACCTATGATTATCTCGATAGATTCAGAAAAAGCTTTTGGCAAAATACAACACCCATTCATATTCAGAGCATGAGAGAGCCTACAAATAAATGGAGTTTCCGTTAAAGGTGGTAAGTAACATTCATCTAAACCCATCAGTAAGTATAATATGTCATGGGAATAAGCTAGACTCTTTCCCCATGAGATCAGGGATAAAACAAGAATATCCATTATCACACTGTTATTCAATATAGTTTTAGAAATTTTAGCCTTAGCATTCAGAGAAGAAAAAAAAATAAGGAATTAGAATAGGCAATGAGGAAACAAAGCTATTACCCTTTGCAAATGATAAAATTGCATGCTAAGAGAACCCTAGAGAATCAATTAAAAAATTACTTGAAATAATTTTAGCAAAGTGGCGGCATACAAAATAAACCCAGAGAAATCACTGCTACTTCTGTGTATTACTAACAAAGCCCATCAGTAAAAGATTGAGAAATGCCATTTAAAGTAACTGTAGAAAATATAAAATATATAGGACATGACAAAACTAGGAAATATATGAAGATGATTACAAAGCACTTTCACGCAAATAAAGTCAGAGCTAACTAACTGGAAAACTATCAGTTGCTCATGGGTAGGCTGATCAAATATAATAAAAATGACAATTCAACATAAAATAATTTACTTATTCAATGCCATAGCAGTCAATCTACAGAAAATATTTTATGGAGCTAGAATAATAACAAAATTCATCTGGAAGAACAAAAGTTCTGGATAAGTAAATTAATTTATGTAGAATTGTCATTTTTATCGTATTGGCTCAGCCTACCCACGAGTAATTAATGTTTTTCCGCTTACTTACATCTGACTTTATTTGTACAAAAAGCATTTTGTAATTGTGTTCATATAATCCCTGGGTTTGTTTTGAAACGTATACTCCCAAATATTTTGTAGTGTCTACCCTAGCTTTAAATGGTATTGCTCTTTCTATCTCTTGCTCTTGAGCTTTGTTAGTAACATACGGAAATGCATAAGATTCGTGTGAGTTTATTTTGTAACCTGCCACCTTGCCAAAGTTGTTTATTATTTCAAGCAGTTTTTTTATTTGATTCTCTTGAATTCTCTAAGTATATCATCATATCATCTGCAAAGAATGATAAAATAGTTTCTTCTTAGCCTATTCTAATTTCTTCGATTTCTTTTTCTTCTCTTCTTGCTACAGCTAACATTTCTAGTAACATATTGAATAATAGCAGTGATAATGGACATCTTTGTTTCACCCTGATCTTATTGGAAATGCATCTAGCTTATCCCCATTGTATACAATGCTTGAGGAAGGTTTTAGGTACACACTCATTATTTTATGGAAAGTTCCACTTATTCCTATGTTCTCCAGTGTTTTCAATAGGAATGGGTCTTGTGTTTTGTCAAAAGCTTTTTCTGCATCTATTGAGATAGTCATGTGGTTTCTGTTAGTTTTTTGTTGATATGATCGATAATGCTAATAATTTTTCCAATATTGAACCAACCCTGCTTTCCTGGTGTGAATCCTACCTAATCATAGTGTATTATTATCATGATAAGTTGCTGTATTCTTTCGCTAAAATCATATTTAAAATTTTTGCATCTATATTCATTAGAGAAATTAGTCTATAATTTTCTTTCTCTGTTTTGTCTCTTACTGATTTAGGTATCAAAACCATATTTGTATCATAGAAAGAATTTGGGATTCTCCTTCTTCCCCAATTTTGCCAAATAGTCAATATAATTTTGGAATTAATTGTTCTTTAAATGTTTGATAGAAGTTACTTGTGAATCCATCGACCCCTGGAGTTTTGTTTTGTTTTTTTTTTTCCTAGGGAGTTCATGATGGCTTGTTCAATTTCTTTTTCTGAGATGGGGTTATTTAAGTATTCAAATTCTTCTTCTTTTAATCTGGGCAATTTGTATCTTTTAAAAGAATCATCCACCTCATTTAGACTGTTGAATTTATGGACATACAGTTGAGCAAAAGTAATTTCTTATTGCCGTTTTAATTTTCTCCTCATTGGAGGTGAGTTCACACTTCTCATTTTTGATATTGGTATTTTCATTCTTCTTTCTTTTTTTAAATCAAAATGACCAAAGATCAAACTATAAGATAATTACTTTTTAGCGCTAGAAAAAAATATCAGAATTCATCTAGAAGAACAAAAGGTCCAGAGTAGCAAGAGAACTAATGAAAGAAAATTCTAGTGAAGGTGGCCTAGATCTTCCCAATCTCAAATAGTATTATAAAGCAGTATTTATCAAAACCACTTGATACTGGCTAAGAAACAGTAGGGTAGACCAATGGAATATGTTAGGTACTCAAGACACAGTAGTCAATGAATATAGCAATCTACTGTTTGGTAAACTCAAGGACTCCAGCTTCTGGGATAAGAACTCACTGTTTGACAAAAATTGCTGGGAAAGCTGGATAACAGTGTGGTGGAAACTAGGCATAGATCAATGTCTGACACCATATACAACAATAAAGTCCAAATGGGCACATGATTTAGGTATAAAGATTGATACCATAAACAACTTAGTGGAGCAAGAAATAGTGCATTTGTCAGATTTATGGATAAGGAAAGAACTTTTGACTAAACAAGAGATAGAAAACATTATGATATGCAAAATGGATAATTTTGATTACATTAAATTGAAAAGTTTTTGCTCAAACAAACACAATACAACCAAGATTAGGAGGGAAGCAGAAAATTGAGAAAGAACTTTTGCAACTAGTATCTGTGATAAAGGCCTCATTTCTAAAATATATAGAGAGCTGAGTCAAATGTACAGAAATACAAGTCATTCCCCAATTGATAAATGATCAAAGGATATGAACAGGCAATTTTCAGAGGAAGAAATTAAAGCTATCTATAGTTATATGAAAAAACTCTCTGAATCACTATTGATTAGAAAGCTGCAAAACAAAACAACTCTGAGATACCACATCGTGCCTATCAGATTGATTAACATGACAAAACAGATTGATGATAGATTTTGGAGAAGATGCTGGAGAGTTTGAACACTAATTCTTTGCTGATGGATCTGTGGGCTGATTCAACCATTCTGGAGAGCAATTTGGAACTATGCCCAAACAGCTTCAAAAATGTACATATGCTTTGACCTAGCAATACTGCTTCTAAGACTATATCTTCAAGAAATCATAATAATGAGGAAGGGTCCCACATATACAAAAAATATTTATAGCAGCCCTCTTTGTGGTGGCCAAAAACTGCAAATCAAGAGGATACCCATCAATTGGGGAGTGGTTGAAAAAAATTGTGGTATATGAATGCAATGGAATACTATTGTACTATAAGAAATGATCAGGAAGACTTCAGAAAGGCCTGGAAAGTCTTATATTAACTGAGTGAAAGGAGTACAACCAGGAGAACTTTGTACACAGCAACCACCATAGTGTATGAGGATTTTTTCTGGTAGACCTAGTACTTCATTGCAATGTAAAGACTTAAATAATTCCCAGTGGTCTCTTAAGGCAAAATGCTTTCCACATTCAGAGAAAGAACTGTGGAATTGGATCACAGAATGTAGCAGATCATTTTTTTCTATTAAGTTTTGATTTGTTTTATGATTTCTCCCATTCATTTTAATTCTTCTATGCAACATGACTAAGGTGAAAATGTATTTAATAGGAATGTATGTATAGAACCTATATAAAATTTTATGCTGTCTGATGGAGGGATGAGGGAGAAAATGAGAAGGGAAGGAGGGGGAAAATTTAGGTTATGCTGAAGTGATTGTAGAACACTGAAAACAAATAAAATAATATAAAACAGAAAAAAAATTCAAGAATATCAATGGAATTACTGAAAAGAAAAGCAAGGGAAGGTTGCCTACCTATACTAGATCTAAAACTATATAGATAAAAAATCTTCAAAACTAGTTGGAACTGACTAAGAAAAAGTCATGCAATGGTCTGAAATAAATTCAAAAGTCATGTTGGAAATGTTCTTCACATCCAGAAAAAGAACAATGGAGTCTTAATTCAGATCACAGAATATTGTATTTTCTTTTTTTTGTTGTTTTTCCTTTCCTGTTGTTTTTCTCATTGGTTTCTTATTTCATGCCATGAATAGCATGGCAATGTGTTTAATATGATTATGCATGTATAAACTATATCAGATTGCCATCTTGGGGAATGGAGAGGCATTGGAGATGGAAAATTGAGAACTCAAAATCTTATGAAAGTGAGTGTTGAAAACTAAAAATAAACCAATAAGGAAAGAAAAAAGGGAGGATAGAAGGAAAAAAGTAAAGAACAAAGAATGAAAGAAGGAGGGAGAGAAGGAAGGAAGAATACTGTAAATGTAAAAGGGCTTATATAGTGAAGGACTTTAAAAAACAAATGGTGAGCCTTCCTTGTCACATGAGCAAGATGGGGGTCTAGACATTTTCTCTAACACTTGAAACTTCTTAAACCTCTCCAAGTCAGAAAATTTGTGCAAAAGATAAAGTTCAGTTGTTTCCATGGTCTACAAACCCAGAATCCAAAATAAAGGCAAAAAAACAAGAAAATGTACAAAAAAATGAATTGATATTCACTGGGAGCCATCACTCACCTCCCAGAACATCAGAACCAAACCTGCAATAGATGCCCCAAGGATCTGAGGGCTTATAACAAAACCCAGTGCTATACCCTGATTCCCCAGCTTCTTTTCAGTGCCAGGGAGATTCCAGCTCCAGGCTACAGAGTTTGGCTAGGATAGAGAGCTATCAGGATGTCAGTCCTTTAAGAGCAAAAGCCTGTTGAGAGCTTCAACCCCAGAGCACTAGTGCTGCAAAGTTCTGAATTACCCTGCCTGGATGGACAAATTGGTGGCAACAGTGTCGCAGCTCTCTTAAGTGCCAGTGCTAAGTCAGAGAACTAGGGAGCAAAGGCTGCAGAACAAAATGCCAGGAAAAGACACCATGAGGAGGGGAAGTAGAGTATGATGTACAGGAGTTGTAATACTTCACTAAACCTAAGAGAAAGAACTCTGCACCCAGTTGGGCCCAGTGCTTACTATCAAAAAGTCAGTTGGGCCAGAGACCTAGTCTGGTGAAGCATGGGAAGAGGCTTAAAGTCTTTGAGATTCAGCCTCCAAGAAAAACAAGGAAATAAAAGAAGATAAGAGTCAGAAAGGGAATGGAGGAAATGAGGGGGACAAAGACTAAAACGACTAATGATCTCAGAAAGAAGAAAACCCCAAGACCTTGAACATAAGAAGATAAATAAATGGGAAAAAAACATTCACAACAGAAGGAAATATAACCTCTCCATCTAGTAAATGATTTCAGACATCTCTGAATAAGTATTGTCAACTAAGTGAAGTGATTTAAAACTTGATGAGACAGAGAACCCTGTACAATGTGGGATCATGAAACCACAACTCCCTGCTCCTGAGTGGGTCAAAAGAGAAATAAAAACTATCATAGCAGAATTTATAGCCTTCAAACAAAACAATAGGTGGAACAGAAAATAAAAGTTGGGACTCCATGATGGTAAGTGTCACCAAAGAAACAAAAAAGTGATCAATAAACAATGCAAATAAAAGTGACATTTTAGAAAAACACACAAATACACACACACACACATATAAACATCAAAATAAAATACTCTTGCTACCCAAACAACATAAAGTAATCTTGAAGACAGAATGTATATAGAAAGACTAAGGATCAGAGGCCTACCTCTGATCCCAAAAGAACCCAGAAGTACAAAACAATCTGACCAAAAGATCAATTGGAGAACTGAGTGAAGAATGGTTTGGAGTGGGAAGAGACTTTAGGCAAGGATATCAGTCAGTAGGCTATTTCAGTCATTCAGGCATGCGGTTCTAGTTGCAATATCCAAGGAAAGAAAGTTATATATGGAGAACAAACAGATGTAGATCTGTAGAGATAGCAGGATTTGATAACTGATTGGATAAGGGGGATAGTGGATAAGAATGAGGAGTCAAAGAGGACAATTAGGTTTCTAGTCCAATTGAATGGGAGAATGTTACTTTTTTATTTATCAATATAATGGAATTTTGTTAATCTAGAAGTGTTGTTGGTAGATATTTCTTTTATTTGATATCTATAATCTAAAAGAATAATGAGCATGCTAGCAGTTTTATCTATTATTTTACCTTCAGTTCTCAAAGTCTATAAAAGGATCGGAACTGGATCTGTGAATTCATTTATGTAAGGACCTTTCCAATGTAGATCACTACCTTCTCTGCAACTTATGTTGTCAGTTACCTAGATAATTAAAATGACTTACCAACTGCAGTGTTCTACAGGCTGAACTTTGCAGTTTTTCCTGTCTTTGAAGTTGACTCTACATTCACTGTGTCATATCTTCATTTTCTTTTAATCAACAATAAAATATTATAGACTATTGCAATATATAAACATGCATCTTGGTGTCAGTCTTGAGGACCTCACTGAGTAAAATAAGTAGATTAGCCAGTCTAAAAGCTAATTTCTCCTTTATTTGTAACATTTAAGATAAGGTCAGGTCGTATGATGAGAAACAGCCAGGAGATACATGGAGAAGGAGGCAGGGACACCTCTGAAATGTGACTGGGAATGTTAGGAAGGAATATACATTTTCCCTAAAGCATGATGCTCTTTATCCTAAAACAGAAAACGGAAAAAAATTATTTTGATATGGTGTGATGATGTTTCTAAGCCTTTGGAAGTATCTATGCCAAACTCTACCAAGTATTCCTGTCTAATATTTATTCCATGAAGAAGGAAAGTTCCACTGTATCTGGGAAGCTGGGGTACTTTATGTTGAGAAGTGGGGTTCTTCTTTGGTAGAACTGAATTCACAGGTTAAGAAGTAGGAATTTTCCATCTTTAAAGTTTCCAAGCATGGAAGATTCCTGAAAGGAAAGGAATGAGAGGACAGAAAGGAAGAAGGATACGTTCACGGTGAAAAAGCCATTGCTAAGATATGACCAGATTATTAGAGAGATACAGCCTGGACCTAGGGGAGAAAAGAGTCTTTCCATACTAAAACAGGTATCATCACTAGAAGATTCCATGATGAGTTTATGACATGTTATATCTCCATGTTATTTATGTTTCTTTATGTCTTCAATGGCAGGGACCACAATTATTTGTGTGATGTTGGAGAATTGACTGTTTCTCAATAAATATTGATGAATGAGGGAAGTTTAAACCACCAAAAGTCTTATTATATCAAATTCCATTTCAGGGAAAGTAGACAATGAGTGTATTTTTAGATCTATCCCCCTAATTCCACAGATTCCTGTTTTGGGAAAGACTAACACACTTCATTATGTCAGTTCTGAATGTCAGGGAATAGAAACACACACACATATCCATTTCTAACCTCCAGTTTTTATTGCTAACATATAAACCAACAGTGGGAAATTAGTTCACAAAAATGATACAAGACATATTTCCACTTCACTCCACAATTGGATGACACTCTTGATATGACTCCATAATCCAAGATGCTAGCTTTAGCCAAACTATTGATGAATATAGAAGAACTAGGATGGTGTGCACCATTTATTGTCACAGACAAAATGTTCTAGATTTTTTTTGTAGACATTGGGTACTTTAAAATGCATTTCCTACAAATGAATCAAAGATGGATAGAATTTTATTCGTGTAAGGTATGGACTCATGAATTCATGTCAGTCATTCCTGTTGATTTTAATCTATGTCCCACCCCTCCTTCTTTACCTGAAGGAAATTATGTGGTCTTACCTGATTACATCATCTCCGGGTTAGATGATTCAAATTTATAGTCTAAGAATGAAACAAATAAGGGAAAATAGCAGTGATTTTCATGACGCAGAACCTCCTATGTTTTTCTGGGACCCTATGTTATGGTTGTGGTAGATAGAGTATAAGACGTATTATAGTAGAATCATAGAACTTGTGTCCTAAATGTTCATCATCCAATATTTAGGTAGAAAGGTTTACAATAATATTGTGTGTCCTGTAACTAGCAGGGGGAAAATATTAGATGAGTCAACTGGGAGTATGAGTGTTAGATATTAGCAGTGGTATTATTGGTACAATTTAAATTAATTAATTTTACAAATAATTTTAAA
This sequence comes from Bettongia penicillata ogilbyi, assembly GCA_023548195.1. NCBI lineage: Eukaryota > Metazoa > Chordata > Mammalia > Diprotodontia > Potoroidae > Bettongia > Bettongia penicillata. The sequence continues at coordinate 5,990,230 of JAJHZJ010000345.1, read as the reverse complement.
AACTTTTAGCCTAGCATTCAAAGTAGTCTATATCATTTGATCCCAATTTCCTTTTTCATCTTTATTTGGCACTATGCTCGACATGGACCTCATGAGACAAACAGCCATGAATCTGACTCCAGACTTTAATGCCTCTGTGTCATTGTTGATATGGTTTCTTTGCTTGGAATGCCCAACATTCTAATCCTTATCTATGGAAATGGTACCTGCTCCATATACCCATTCCTGGTCCTTCTAGTCAGTGGCAAGCTCTCCTTCCTCCAAAGTGCCTTGACATTTCTTAAATTACTTCTGTTATGACACATTTCACATTCCGTTTTGTATTATGGTGACTTTTTATGCACAAACTCATAAGTATACACATCAAAAGCTGGAAGAAGGTTTAAAGAACTAATCTGATCACCTTTTTTTAAGATAAAGAAATGAAGCTTCAGGTAGGCTGTGATTGGCTCAAGTTCACATAGATTGTAATTGTCAGAAGATATTTTTTAACCCAAATCTTCTGATTCTGTAACCAATAGAATTTTCTTACCATTTACTACTCTGTCCGGGTTTCTTTCATTTCCTTTAAGGCTCAGTTCTATTCCAACTTCTGTAGGAGACCTTATTGGGTCATCCCATCTGCTATTACTTTTTTCCTGTCAGATTACTTTCTGTAAACTCAGTATATACCTTTTATGTAATTAGTTATTTATATTTTGCCTCTCCTATCAAAACATATTTTCCTTAAGGGTTTGTTTTTTTTTTTTAATTCCCAGTGCTTAGCACAGTGTCTGGCACATAATAAGCTCTTAATGAATGCTTTTTGGCTGACTTACTTTCCATTGTGTCTTGTGTCTCTTAATGTATTGTAAATCCTTTGAAGGTGGTACTGTATTCACCATTGTTCACCTGCAATATTTAGCACTATCCTTCATGCATTGCATGTACTTACTAGGTATTTGATAAACAAATTAATAAAGAAATACTAGTGCCATGTTTAATGGCGACATCAGTAAAAAACAAAAAACCTGAAATACCACTTTTGAAGCAAATATTTTTCCCTGTGTCTCGTGTATTGGATATGTTGCAGAAACAAAGTATTCATAAGAAGGAATAATGTAGAATAGTCTGATATCTTTTGTTTCCCTCAATTGAGCTTTTTGAAAAAGTATGCCTTTTGAGTGAAATTATAATTATTTCATTAACCTATCTTGCCCTTGCTTAAATGTGATGGGTGTAAAAGTGAAAGGAAATCAAAATTGTCCATTGCTGGAGGGAAGAAACAGACTTAGATTGACCAATATACTTCTTTGGTATGGTAACTTACAGAAAATTGTTATAGTAGTATTTTTAACACTATTTCATCAGGAAAAAATTAAGATCACTGACCTGGGATTTAAATTGGATTTTTTTTTCCAAGAAGAAAATCTCAGTGGTTGAATTCTTAGGAAGTTTAACTTGCATGGAAAATATAAACCTAGTTACAAAGACTGCAGTATCTCATGTACTCAGTTATATGACAGGGGAAGAGATGTGTTTTATATGCTTCAAACTAGGAAAGATATTAATAGGAAGGGACAAGGGACAATCAATATTTAAGAGTGTATCGAGGATTGTCTCTATGTCTGAGGATTAATTGTATAAAAAGCTGTAATCTCAAATTATTCCTCCCCTCACAGTACGTTTTAGAAATATTTCTAAGTAATTGTGGTTCCTTCATATTTTTCCCTTCCGGGAAAAATCCAAAACTAAAAAAATGAACTTAATGAACTTCCCAGAACATCTAAGAGTGGCTTGAATTCTGGGGAGTCTGATTCATTAAATACTGTTTGCATTGCTCTTAACAATTAAGATTTCTCCTAAAGTTAAGTACTTTCTCTTTCCCCGTGAAAATTTACTTTGACCCCAGTGTAAGTTTTTATCAATTCCTTGACATTACTTTACCAATCTTCATGTATCCAAATGACATTCTAGCATAAGAGAAGTCAATAAGCGCTAATTACAAAGGACACAGTTCTTTTAGTGGTAAGAATCTTCCTTTGAATGTTCAGAGTTTAAGGATGGGAAGGAATGTACTTGTGGTTGGCAGACAGGAGTAGGACACTAGGATGGCAATTGCAATGATCTTCCATATGCTTTGAATTTAAGGGTGTGTGTAAGTATGTATGTGGGAGGGGAGTACTTTACAACTTACCAGGTACTTATCTCTGGACTTGAGAGAGTTAATGTGTCTGCCTAAGCACCTAACTTTAATATGAAGGGATTTAATGAAGTCAGGAAGAAGAACCCATTAAGCACCCCACAGGAGTGAAGATTCCCACTGCATGTACCAGCTGCTAATATAAGTCATGAGCCCTTATACAAACATCACTGAGAAAAGTCCCGAACATGAAATGGGAAACAGGAAGGGCAAAAATGTAAATTAATTAGTGATATTAGTGAAGAATGTATATGCTGGGGAATGATGCTTACTGCATGCACAAACACACAATTCCTGATGCTTTTAGGGTCAGGACCAACAGTTCTGAAAACCAAAGAGCACTAGCTTAGTTTGACACTGGCACAGAAACCCCATAGCGTGAATCCATTAACACCTGCTGCCTTGGGGGATAAGGATTACAGTGAATCATATATCACAAAACGGAACATTTTCTTTCCAAAATGACATTGAAATACTTATTTACCCTATACCCTATGTGTCCACTTACCTCACCCTAGAGGCCAGGCTCTCAAACAATTACTCACTTCTTTCCTTGACTTCCAGTTGCTCTTTGCTTGTTTTGAGCCCATTTCAGAAAGTTACTCACCTGAAGGAAACACTCTTGTGAAAACAACAGGAGCAGGAGGCAAAGAGAGTAATCTAGTATGTGAAATGTGCTTGTCTTGCATTGGTTTTATAGCAGAGTTTGTTGAATTTTGAGTTTATTTTACAAGTGGCTAATTTTTACATAAACAATTTTTGCCCTTCTTGATCAAACTATACTCTTAAATCTTCACCTTGAGAACCCATTCCATTCTACCTCCATATTAATAACAATAACTCACATTTGTATGTCTAAAATTTTTATATACAGTGTCCATCTCATAGACAGGTAGTATTAAAAAATCACTTCCAAATTGCTTGTTTAGAATTTAGAATTAAAATTCTACTGTCCTACTCCTATCTGCCAACTACAAGTATATTTCTTCCCATCTTTAAACCCTGAACATTCAAAGGAAAGATTCTTACCACTGAAAGAACTGTGTCCTTTATAATCAGTGCTTTTTGGTTTCTCTAATGCTCGAGTGTCGTTTGGAGATATGAAGAGCATTTAAAGTAATGTTAAGGAATTGATAAAAGCTTACAGTAGGGTGAAAACAAATTTCCACAGGGAAAAAGAAATTCAGAGTGCACTTTCTTGTTATAATAATGTCAAAAATGATGGTTAGGTAGCCAAAGCAAACCATAAAATCTTTTCAACCAGTAATCTAAGAGTCTAAACCACTGGCTGCATTAAAGCAGATATATCCTTTGTCTTTCTTGTTATAGAGTGGATCTTAGGCCAAATTTTCAAATAGGAGAAATTTTTCTTTGGCACCATCCCACCATTGTTTCTCCTAGTCTCTCACTTCCTGGGCTGTCTCTTTCCTGAATGGATGAATACTGCTCTAAGTTCCTTGCTGCATTACTCATGCCAAGAGCGTGACAAATGACTAGTCCAAATAACTTTGTTCTAGGCTTCACAAAATATCCAATCCCTCAGAGCTGCTAATTTCAACTAGTCATTAGAAAGAAAGCAATTGTATTAAACTGATTCAAACTAATTTATTTGTAAAACTAAAGAGTGTTTAAAACAGAGATTCTTAACCTTTTGTGTGTCATGAATCTTTTGACAGTCTGGTGAAGCCTACAAATACTGTATTCATATATTCTCAAAATACTGTATTTATATATTTCAAACAAGACCCACTGGACTACAGGAGGAATTAAAATTTATTGAAATAATTTTCCCATTTTTCAAAATAAATTCTCAGAATCAAAGTTAAGAATACCTATTTTTAAAGTATGGTTGTTGACCCACGAGTTGCAAATGAGGTGATAAAGTGAAGTCAAAATTTGCAAATGTGTGGGGAAACATTTCTATATGGGAGAGCCCCCCAAAATTAGGAAAGCCAGTATTGACTTAGATTGTACCCTCAATATCAACTTCCTTAAGGTTTCTTTGTTTTTTTTTTCCATTCCTTGTTTTCCTGTTTCCTGACTTCTTCCCTTATTCTCCTTATGAACTGAGATTCTCTAATTGTACCAAGGAGTTTTTCTTTATATTCTTGCTTGCTTAGTTTTAAACAATTATTTACATTGCATCAGGGTAATCATGCCACTCATCAATCATCTGCTCAAAAACCTTCAATACTTCTCTATCACTTCTAAGACAAAATGGAAGGTATAAATTACACAGGCTTGAATTCCGCAGTCTGCCTTCAATCTATCAGTCTAGCTTTATTTTATACCCCTTACCCATGCCTTTTAAAATGTTTTATTGATATGTTTGGCTTTTTTCCACTCTTCTCAGTAACCCCCATACATGCATGTATACATACACACACATATAAAACACACACACACATACACACACCTTTGACATCCCAAATCCTATCATATGGAATTGATTGTTTGGTGTTGTTACTAACACTTGCCAGATGTTGTTTAACTGTAAGATCCTGATGGCAGCACCATATTCACTTAAACAGTTAGGCATCCTATATACATAGAACAAGGTAGCATTTAGAATGATTCCGATATACATATAATTCTTAAACAGTTGCTATTTCTATGTCCTCACTTCCATCACATTTGATTCATTTATATTTCCTGCATTAGTAAACAGGTTTCACCTGATTGTGTTTAGCAATTTTAAACGCGACTCAAGACTCCAAATACTTGCAATTTTTGCCTTCTCCTTGTATTCTGTTTTAATGGACCCTAAAAGTTACATGAACGTGGTATAATAGAAATCTGAACCAAAAAAAAAAAGAACATAGTTTATCTGTGTAAGCTTTTTTTTTTTTTAATTATTGATCTTCTAGGGGCAAAACTAAGATAGTGAAGTAAACAGCTAACCTCTCCTAAATATCCCCCTCCAAATAACTTCAAAATAAGGCCACAAATGGAAATTTGGAATGACAAAGCCAACAAAAGACCAAGGTGGAACATTCTTTCAGCCCAACAAAAAATTCAGAGAGACCTGTGTTGAGATAAGTGATGGGGACAGAAGTATAGGAAACAATGGACCTCTTCTTAAGAGGATAAGTAAATGATATCTAAAATCAAAACCAAGCATTCTTTGTAATGGTATTAAATTAGAAACCTTCCCAATAAAATCAAGGGTGAAGCAAAAATGTCCATAATCACCACTATTATTCAATATTGAACTAGAAATTATAGCTATAAAATAACACAGGAAAAAGAAATAGAAGGAACATGAATTGGCAATGAGGAAGCAAAATTATTACTCTGTAAAAACAAGGTGAAATGATCAATGACTTTAGAAAAGTTGTAATATACAAAATAAGCCCAGATAAGTCACCATTTTAATATATAGTGCTAGCAAAAAAGTTCAGCAGCAAGAGATAGAAGGAGAAGTTTCATTTACAATAACTGCAGAAAATATAAAATGCTTTGGAAGCTACGTGCCAAGACAGAACCAGCAACTATATGAACACAATTACAGAACAATTTTCATACAAATAAGGAAAATTTAAATCTTAGCACATACACAAATGTGTGTATATATATATATATGAATATATGTATATTTACACATGTATACATATACAATTTAAAATATATTTTATTTAATCATTTTGAATTGATATTCTTTAAAGAAATCTATCTAAAGTTTTTTTTCTTTTCTAATTTAGGAAGCAAAATCATATTTGTGTCATAAAAGAAACTTTATAGGAGTCATTCTTTATTTATTTTTTTTCAAATAACTTACATAGCATTAGGATTAATTGTTCCTTAAATGTTTGGTGGAATTCATTTTTAAATACATACATCCTGGAATTTTTTTCTTAGGGAACCTTCTTGATGGCTTCTTCAAAATCTTTCGAATTGGATTGGATTAGATAATTTAAGTATCCCACTTAATCTCCTATCAGTTTAGATGGTTTATATTCTTTTGTAAATATTAATCTACTTAACTTAGATCATCAGGTTTATTTGCAAATAATTGGACAAAATTCCTCTTAATAACTGCTTTTATTTCATCTTCATTGGTGGTATATTTACACTTTTCATTTTTGATACTGTTAACTTGGTTTTCTTTTTTTTAGGTCAAGTTAATCCATGTTTTGGCTATTTTATTGGGTTTTTTACTTTAATGTTTTGTTTTTGTTTTATTAATCTTTCCTTTGATTTTCAAGATTTCCTTTTTACTTTAAATGAGGATTTTAAAATTTGTTCTTTTTCTAATTTCTTTATTGCACACTCAATTCATTGAACCCTTCTTTCCCTTTTTTACTGATGCATATGCTTAGAGATTTTAAATTTTCCTCTGAGTACTGCTTTAACTGCATGCCAAAAATTTGATGTTGTCTCATTGTCATTTTACTTAATGAAATTGTAGATTATTTCTATGATTTGTCTTTTGACACTCTAGTTCCTTAGTTTTCGATTATCTTATTTCCAATTATTTTAACTTGTGCTTCAATAATCCTTCATTAAATCAAATTTTTATTTCATCATGATCTGAAAAGGATACATTTAATAATTTTTGCTGGCTTTTTTAGCATTTGTTTGTGAAGTTTTATGGCCTAATACATAGCCAATTTTTGTGAAAGTGCTATATATAGCTAAAAAAAGTATATTCCCTTGTATGTACATTCAGTTTTGTCATAAGGTAAATCATATCTAATTTTTCTAAGATTCTATTTATCACATGAACTTCTTATTTATATTATGAGTAGATATACCTGCCTTTGAGATGGGAAAGCTGAGATTTCCCACTAGTTTTTTTTTCTTTTTTTTTTACTGACTGTTTCCTCCTTTGAGATTTTGGTTACTGGGCCATTTGGTGCATGTGCTTAATACTGATATAATTTCCTTTTAGCAAGATGTGGTTTCTTTGTTTAACCCCTTTAATTAAATCTATTTTCTGCTTTTGCTTTGTCTGACATCATGATTGCTACCTCTGCTTTTTTTTTTTTTTTTTTTTTTTTTTTTTTTTTACATCAGCTAAAGAATAATAGGTTCTACTCCAGGATTTAATTTTAACAATGCATGTTTCTCTCTTTAAAGTATTTCTTGTAAACAATAGATAGTTGGATTCTGCTTTCTAGTTCATTCTACCATCTCCAGATCTTTCACATAGGAATTGTTGTCTAGAAATCCCTCCTTCAGCTTTTAACCATATGTTTGAGGGTTTATTTCCATTAAATATCATTTTATTAGGTTTAGTCTTTTTAAGATATTTAGGCATCTAGATTGCTGGGCCTGGAATAAGGAAGACCTGAGACCAAAACCTGCCTCTAACTGGCTTTGTAACTCTGGACAAATCAGTAAGCCACTGTTTACCTTAGTCTACTGGAGAAGGAATTAGCTATCCATTCCAGGATCCTTGCCAAGCAAAACATGAAAAATACAGGTCTTGGGATAATGAAGAGTTGGATGCAACTGAACAATAATAGCATATGTCATGTAAAACTTTAGCTACTCTTCTCATTTTTCTGTTGCTTATAATTGCCATTCGTCCCTTTATCCAAATCACTGATTAAGATGCTAATCACCACAAGAGCAGGATTGAATCTTCTTGAAATTTTATTAGAAAACTTCCTGCTTAAAATTGATTCCCTAATCACTATTCTTTGGGTGGAATCATTCTCCTACTTCTAAATTCACCAGTCATTATCCAGCCAACATCTCTCCATTTTGCCCACAAGAATGTCATGAGAAATTTTTCTCAAATGCCTTGACAATGTCTAACTGTACTAGATCCATGCCATTCCACCTCTCTACCAGTCTAGTGACCCTGTCAAAGGAAATGAGGTTAGTCTGGCATGACCTTCTCTTGATGACAGCTCTTAGAGGTCAGCACCTTTTTTCTAAGTGTTCATAAACTACCCCCTCTTATAAACTGGTAAAGGAGTCATAGACCACCTTTTTGCTATTTCTCATCCTTTGGTCTTTGCTTGAGATGCAATCAAAATGCCATCCTAACCAAATTATATCTTGCTGTGTGCAAGAAACATGCCATATCCTTATTTGATTCTGAAACAGTCATATTTTTGATCCCCACCCATCCCCAATTCACATCATTTATTTTGCCAGGTCTCATCTTTCAAAAATCAACCATATGTTTTACACACACACAAAAAAAATTACCACTCTCTTATTCACTAGATTAAATAGCCCCAAACTAAACTACTTAACACAAAGGGTGAAGAATACCTGTTTGTATTGAATCTTATTTTTTGCTCTCAAAATACATCCAATTTCTCTTTTTTTGAGAACCATAGGTTGCTCTTCAAATTTTCTGCATTTTTATTGTATTTAAATTGGATGGCCTTATTTGAATTTTTTCTATACATGTATTATTTTACTTAGTCTTTCAAAGATTCTTTGCATTCCCTTTTCCTTTTTCCTCTATGCTTCAATCTTTCCCCTTATTTCATGCTGCATTACATTGATCTTTCTTCCAAGAATGGGGTTATATCTATAGTGGCCCTGTTACTCTCATTTGGGAGCAGGGGGTGTATTACCTCCAACTATTTCTATAAATGATCTCTCATCTTCTTTCTTCCTCTGTGAATTTGAGATTTTTTTCCTGATAGTGTTTTTCTTCTTTTCTTTCTGCTATATCTTAACTGAACTTTTTGTTCTGCAACTTCTTCATCTACTTTCTTCCCACTTTGCCACCGCGAACAATCTGAAATCAGTACTCTATTTTGCTCTATCCTTTCCTGAAGTTCCTTCTTGTTGTCTTTTCCTATTTATAGTCCTTAGCCCTTGCCTACATTCATTTAGCAGATGTTAAAAGTTCCCTTGTCCCACTTCACCTTTCATTCTGGGTTCTTGGATCAGCTTTGTTTGCCTCCCTTTAATGATTGTTGGGTTATTTGCATAGTTATTTCACTTCTTCCCACTAAAATTTTGGATAGTTCTCCTTTTATAAGAAGCTCTTTTATGTCTTTTTTCTCTATCCCTAACATATTTCTGTATATAAAAGGCTTTAGTAGTACCACATGTAGTATATATGTCTTTATCACTTAAACTAGTTTTGATCTCTCATTGGACTTAAATGAAAAAAATGCCTGATAGGTGCAATCCCGTGTACTTCTTTCCAAAGTTCTGTCACAGATAATAACCCAAAACCCAAACTTACCTATGATTTTTTTTTTACTTAAGCTTGGGATTTCACTGATATTGTAATATTCCAGTTAAGAGTTTCCTCTACCAATAGAGATTAACAAATTCATTGTAATGTCTAGTCTTGCAGAATTGCCTAGAATCCCTGAGAAACCAAGTGACATATCTAGTGTCACATAAGCAGTATGTTTTCAAGATAAACTTTGAAGCCAGGTATTTCTAATTCTCTGTCATGACCATTCTTAGCTATCTTTACTGGACCTAATACTATATGCCTCCATTCATGTCTCATTTTGTAGAAGTACCCATGGGTTCTTGAAGGTTATATGAGGGGAACGCATGCTCTACCAGTTCTCACATTAGACAGGATTTAAACACAGGCATTTGGACCTGCTTTTCTAAGGACCAGACTATTTAAATGCAGAATTGTTTATTCCCATGAGATGTTACCATTAAGTTTAAAATTATTTTCTACCATAGCATCTCATGCTGTCTAGGAAAGGGTGATGTTCTTCATTGGCAGTGGAATGCCCAAACTAAAAGATCCTAGGATTCCTCAAGTATTAAAGTTCACATATTGCAGTATCTTTCTTTTTATTTACTTGTTTTCCCAAGGCAATCAGGATTAAGTGACTTGACCAGGGTCACACAGCAATGTAAATGTCAATGGTCTGAGATCAAATATGAACTCAGGTCATTCTGACTCCAGGGCCAGTGTTCTATTCACCTAGCTACCTTTGCCATATCCTTTTGAATCATATCTCCTATATTTGATTCCTGAAAACAATAATCAAAGTTTTGTCCTATTAAATAACAAAGTTCCTCTCAAATTCTTTTCTCCTGGTAAAATATTAAATATAATATTCAATATGACTGAATATTCAATATAGTTTACATGATCTTTACATATACAGTTTTTATTTAACATTAATGGATTTTATAATCTCTGAACTCTCAATTTGGAGAGTACATAAAATTTCATTGTATTGCTAATCTGAAATCCAGTATAAAACTCTTTTCTTTCAGAATTTGAATTATTGCAAACACATTTCTTAGATTCATCGCAACTGAATTAATAATTTGGATCCTCACCACATATTCTTTTCTAATGCAGTTACACTCATTTTTTTTTACAAAGTAGACCTTAGTCATTTAATTTAGAATTGTATGAGCCTCAAAACAAATCTTTGAAAAGACCTCCCCACTTCTCTCTTCCTTCACAGAAGCTACAGACTTTCTTACCATATCTCTGTCTTTTGCCAGTCTCAATTCCTGTAGAACTTACTAAGATCAAAAATTACAAATGCAGTATATTCCAGTTCCTTACTCTCTTTCTCCTCCCTATTTTTTCTTTCTTCCCTGCCTTCATCTTGTCCAACACTTTTTTTATTTATCTACCTCATATATCCTTCAGTTTTCACTTGCAGATGACTATTGACATTCATAATCCTTCTGGATGATAAAAGGGAACAAATATCGATGAAGTGCCTACTCTGTTCCAGGTATTGTGGCAAGAGATTTCTGAATCTAATTTCATTTGGTCTTAACAAAAACCTTTGGAAGTAGATGCTATTTCATTTTATAGTTGTGGAAATTAAGACAGATTTAGGGAATTTTCCAGTAGCTGATACAGGATTTTCACTCAGGTTTTTCTGACTCCAGAATCAGGGTTCTGTCTACTGATGAAAAGGAGGGAATAAATGACCTCAATTAATCCATATTCACAAAGCTCCATTCTTACCATTGTGTCTAAAAACCCCAACAAGGAACTATAAAATGTTTTCACTGTCTTATTGTCCTCTACTTCTTGGTAGCCTGATGAAACTGCTACAATATTTCTAATAGAAATTCACTCTCATCCTCCTTTCCTTTCCCCCTCCCATCATCCTTCTTTGTCCTTTTCCCTCATACTAGCTTCTCAGTATTTCATTAATCATGAGTAAAGTTTGTTCGGGATTTGTCCATTGCCCTCTAAGGTGAGCATGCAGGTACATTATCTGCATTTGATGGTTGAGATTGAGAGAGTTTAAGTTACTTGCCTTAGCATAATGAGGCTTAGACCCCAGGTGACCTCTCTTAGCCTAATTTGTCTGCTTTGTCCATATCTTGACTTTGCTGTATTGATGTGGTTTCAGGAGAATGGTTACAGAAGTTAAACTTCTCTGCATATGGAAGATTAATATAATTACAGAAAAGGTGTCTTAAGTTGTTTCAAAGATATTACCATAATGTTTTATCCATTGTCAAAACTATACTTACAGTGCAACAAATGAAAATAACGGAATGGCTATTCATATATAGACACCCACAGAAATTCAAATTAACTCAACCCAGAAAGCATTTATTTAACACCTATTTTGTGCAAGGTACTGTACAAGGACAAAAAATGAAACTTGAAATTCTCAAAAAGCTTATATTATGCTGAGAGGAATACAATATTTACACAGTTAAATAAATACCACATAAGAATAATCACTAACTCACCCGCACCGGCAGTGCTAAGGTTTAGCCCTGTCAGGATCCTGAAATAGCCACATGTTGGGATCCTTCCAGAATGAATTCGACCCAAACTTTCTTTCAGCTAAAGAAAAATAAAGTTTTGGGGTTTTTTTGCTTTGTTTTGTTTTTAATGTTAGATTCAAACGTCAAGGTGAATTTATTAAAGAAGAGGTCAAAGGATATGGGTTTACATTTCTGATCAAAGCAGCCCCACTCTTCTTCAGGAAGATGGAGTGCTGAATACAGAAGCAAAAGAAAGTTTACACTGTTAGCGTGAAACAGATCCTCCCATCAGAGGAGGGATTAGTCCATTCTCTTCCTGGTTAAAATCTCCCGGATACGCCCATTGTATATTTTCTCTTAAATATATGTAAGCATGCACCCTACCTCATTATTGGTCCCAAGTTCAGATAAAAGGTTCTAATTTTATGCAGGGGGTGTCTGGTTATATACATGAGGTTTATTGAGCTTTCCCATGGTCATTGACCCTAGTTGGTTTAAGTTAGTTTCGGGGCTGGTCTCCTTTATCAGGAACTTCGTAGTTCGGGTAGTTTCTTCCCCTGAGAGCCGATTTGTTGGTACTGCTTGCAATCTTATACCATCATGCATTTTGTGAAAAACTAACTTTTTATTCCCCCATCAAGAGGATGAGATTTCACTGAGGAATTAATAGTAGACTCCAGTACATACACAAATACAATAAGTGATCAATTTTTAACACTGTACATATTGTCATAAAATATTTAACATTAACTAACTGAGACAAGAATAATATGCTGATTTCATAAGCCCTTGACTTAATTGTCTCCACACTATTATTAGGGGTTAAAGGACTCTAACCAATATAGGAATATATATAGTCTTGTCTTTTCTCACATTAAAATTCACCATATTGGGTAAACTCTTAAGGAATCTGAACTTTGTGACGCTTATACTGACAAGTGGACCAGATAGGATCTGAGACCCTGTGATGGGGCAGATTCAAACTGAGAGCCTTCATGGAGGCAAGATGGATCTTATATACAGAGATACTGTGGGAGGGATCTAGGGGTGGTCAAGTGGTCTGGGGTGAGTGGAGGAAGAATCTTGGAGGGTCTTGATGGCAGTGACCAGTACCTGGGGTGACTAGAGGTCAGACACCAAGAACCAAGAGAATAGGATTAAGGGTAGAAAAGAGCTTAAAGCTACCTGGACAGGTAGATAACAGACTGTGGCGGTCTAGGTAGGTTAAGGGTAACAGAAAGTGAGGCAAAGCACTAATAGAAGGTTTATGGCCACAGGCAAAAGCCAGATCTCCCAGTTCCTATATCCTAGAAGCTATGGACCCCAGGCAAGGGTAAACAAGAAGGTAATTAAGATCTTTCTCCCTTCCCTTTGGGCATAATTCATTAACTATATCTAAAGGTAGAGAAAAGTGGGCTGTTTTCAATTATTTCACATTAGAACACTTAGCTTTGTCTTAACTTTAAAATGAACTCATCTTTTACTTAATCCTTAATGAAGACTAATAATAACACAATGGTAGAAATAAAACATTATTGCCTGAAAACTCCAGGGTATCTCTGTTGTTCTTGCATCGTTGTTAATTGCAAATAGAATATGACCAAACAACTGCAAGTCTGAGCATGGGAACATTAACAAAAAAATCTAACACCCCAAATAGGTCTGGAGCAATTCCCCAAAGAAATGGAGTGATAAAAAGAAAAGAAACACAAAGAGTAAACATCTCCCCAAGATTTGTATCGCCTTGAAAGAACATTCATTCCTTAGCTCCATCTGTGTCACTGGCAAGCAATTCATGTTTCCTCTTTGTGCGTTAGTTTTCTCATTTGGAAAACAAAAGGGTTAGAAGTGTTGAACTCCAAGGGGCCTTCTATTTTTAAATCCTTTGATCCAACAATCCTGATCTTTCCAGATTGCCCTCATATCAGAGAATCTAGTCTTCCAACCTTCAACCTCTGTCCTTTCTTCTTTGCAGTATACCATGTCCCATAAAGAACAATTTCTCTGGAAATGACAGTCTTTTTTTACTATACCAACTCAGTCCCTAAGAATCTTTTTCTCTTTTAAGGATATCTACAGCTAAATCTTCATTCCAGAAAATGTTTCCAATTTGAGGATCTTGTTCTCTTATAAAAGAGCAGAAATCCAAACATCTCCTGATCTTTTTCAAATTCTTCTCACCTTTAAATAATCACCTGTGCTTCAGGGTCCTGCCTAAGGCCTCAGAACCTAATGGCAAGAATAAGAGACTAAGTAAGGATCAGGAAAGCTGGATTCTACTCTAACATATGCTAATAAGAAGTAATCTGATTTAAATTAATGTCTTAATTAATTTAATGTTTCTGTACTTTGGCTTTCTGCAAGACAATGATATTAGAAGCCCTGAATATTTTACAGAATTATGGTGAATATGATATGAGATAGCAAATAGGAAAGCACTGTGAAAAATTTAAAGTATTATGGTGATACTCTGGACTTTACCAGAACAAGGCTGGCTATATTCTATCAGAGTTGTGGGGTTACCCTTGAAGAGCATTATGGTGACTTTCCCTAATGCCATTGTCTTCAACCCCCATTCCATGGTGTTCCCTTCACTATTAACATCAGTGATTTGTTTCTTAGTTCATTTTAAACAGGTATAGTCAAGTAGTGTGTCTAAAAGGATATTTTTATGAAGATGTTTCAAGAACGGAACTACAAACATTTCTTCCCTCCAACACCTAAGGGCACATTTCCTCCATATCACCTTGATCTCTTGATCTTTGGGGAAAACAGAATCAAATAAAATGGTTTCTCTAAAGAAGTGGTCTACGAAGCTCACCTCCAAATTCAGAATAGATGGTGGATGAGCCCTTTCTCAACTTGGCAGGAATGCCTGTGTCATTCCTAAGGGCCTTCCTTCTGTGCTAAGCCCTAAAAATCATTCCTTGTGCCTCACTGAGAGCATGGCCAGTTGACTGGAAAATCCAGCCTGGACTCTGCTTCCCAGACTTCTGGAGGCTTGCCTTTCTGTGACTTTTTGACACTCAAAAACTCATAGCTACTTTCAATATTCCACTTAAAACCAGGAAGAATAAACTATTGATCAAAGTAATTATAGGGCTATAGTTAAGAGCTTCAAGCTGGTCTCATTTAAGGGAAGGGTCCGAGGGCCTTTTCCCACCTTTTCCAACACTAGTCAGGACAGGAAAAAAGACAAAGATATTTGGTTAATGACCACTAAATGTATCCAAGTTCCAATTCTTTGTTGTTGCTACTGTTGTTCAACCATTTTTAGTCAAGTTCAATTTCTTGTGACTTCATTTGGAGTTTCCATCTCCAGCTCATTTTACTGATGAGGAAACTGAGGCAAACAATGTTAAGTGACTTGTCCAGGGTCACATAGCTAGTAAGTGTCCAAGGTCACGTTTGAACTCATGAAAGTGAGTCTCCTTGACTACAGGCCCAGAGTCAATCTACTGAGCCAACCAATCACAAAGGCTCCTCTTTACCAAACGAAGAACAGATCCAATTAGATAATGTTTATGTGTCTCTAAATTCCAAGTGGCAACTCAATGAACCAAGAATGCTAGGTATGTTCATA
Source organism: Bettongia penicillata ogilbyi (assembly GCA_023548195.1). Classification (NCBI taxonomy): domain Eukaryota; kingdom Metazoa; phylum Chordata; class Mammalia; order Diprotodontia; family Potoroidae; genus Bettongia; species Bettongia penicillata. Next base: position 5,974,817 of record JAJHZJ010000345.1, on the reverse strand, counting down.
AGATTTGGGCTTTTGGAGCAGCTACCACTCCTCTACTCAGTTGCAGCATTATCTATTCATACCCAATATCCATTCACATGACACCTATCCACAAAGTCTTCATCAAAGTATACAGTCTTCTCTTTCAGGAATCTTCCCTCTAACCCTTACTCTTCTGATTAATGACTGCTTCATGGGGAGCATGATTTCATGAAAGATTGTCCATGATTAACTTCACTTATGTCCATGCTCTCAATCCCCTTCCAAAAACCTAGAGGAAAACAATCTAGCCACCTAGGATATCCTTTCCATCCCCGCAACCTTCCATTCTGGAATGATCAACTTTGTCTTTCGCAATGAAAGACAACTGGAGTAGTAGATAGAGAACTGAGCAGAGAATCAGCATTCCAGGTTTCAAATGTAGTTTTCTGCAAGACACATACTAGCCAAATGACCCTAAAAAAATAATTTAACTTCTCAGTGCCCCCAAAGATTTTATAAGAGTAAAGATCTTGTCATCTATAAAATTTTTATCTCCCCTGGCACAAATCTGTATCTTGTTTATAATGGGTTGGTAATAACTGTTTGTTGAAATGAAAACATGTGCAAACATGAAGGTATTAGAATTTGCAAGAGTAGACCATATAAGACATCAATGATATTTCAAATTATCAAACCAGCTGCAAATGTATTTTAGATTTAGGGAATAAGAGATTCCTACTTATGAGGAATTATGAGTTTAGATAACTTTCTTTCAAATATGAAAGGCCAACATAAAGTTGTTCTTTGTTACTCTTTCATGCCTCATTAATGCTTTCTCCTTTTTTTCCCCAGAATTTCTCCTTAATGCCTCACCCCACCCCAGCAGGTATGGATTTGACACCATGCTGCCTTTGATCTCCTTAATTAATGTTAAGCAATTCTTTTTACTATGACTATTTCTTGACTATTTCTCCCTCATCACATATTACCTAATCTGAGTCCCATTTCCTTTGGGAAGAGAAAAAAGGGAACAAGCCTTTATTAACCAGCTTCTATATGCCAGACATCATTTTAAGTGTTTGCGCCAGTATTATCTCATTTGATCCTCACAACAACTTTGTGAGGTAAGTGATATGATCGTCATTTTACAGTTATTGGAAGTAAGGCAGGAGAGAGGAGCCAAGATGGTGGAGTAGAAAGACTCTTGTATGCTAGCTCTGAATCCACAGCCCATAAATTTCCTGTAAAAAGAACTCCCCACAAATTCTGGAACAGAGCAAGCTGTGCACCAACACAGTGGAGGAGATTTCCGTTCCAGAGAGCCCTGAAAAACTGACCCCAAAGGTCCGTTGCACACCTGACAGGGGAGCCCACCCCTACACTGCCCTGGCCGTGGAGCCCAGCCCTGGCCACATGGCACTGGGAGGAGCAAATACGAGCAGGCTTCAGGGACAGAATATCCAGTGGCTGTGAAGGTCCCTCCACCCACAGGCACTACAGGTCAGTGAGAGAGAATTGGCCCAGAGGGAAGCAAGGTGTCTCCATGACTTGGGGCCCCTTGGGAGGCAGTGGCAGAGGCAGCAGCAGAGGCAGCCACTGCCCGGAACTCCCAGAGCAGACAGGAGCTCAGGGCCATTACCAAAGGTCTCTGCATAAACCCCCTGAGGGAACTGAGCCTGGGAGATGGCCCTGCCCCCACCTGAGCACCAGAACTTAAGCTCACAATGAATAGCAGCCACTTCTGCTACAGAAAGCCCTGAGGCTGGGGAGCAGCATTTGAATCTCAGATCCCAAGCACTAGCTGAGCAGATCTAGGCAGGGGTGGAGAGGAACCTCAGAAGTCAAGTAACTGGCTGGGAAAATGCCCAGAAAAGGGAAGAAAAATAAGACCATAGAAAGCTACTTTCTTGGGGAACAGATCTTCCTGCCTTTCATTTCAGATGACAAGGAACAATTCTTACCATCAGGGAAAGATGTGGAGGTCGGGGCCTCTGTATACCAGACATCCAAGGTGGATGTTCAGTGGGCTCAGGCCATGGAAGAGCTCAAAAAGTATTTTGAAAATCAAGTTAGACAGGTGGAGGAAAAACTGGAAAGAGAAATGAGAGAGATGCAAGAAAAGCATGAAAAATGGGTCAATACCCTGCTAAATGAGACCCAAAAAAATGCTGAAGACAATAACACCTTGAAAAATAGGCTCACTCAACTGGCAAAAGAAGTTCAAAAAGCCAATGAGGAGAAGAATGCTTTCAAAAGCAGAATTAGCCAAATGGAAAAAAAAAAAAGAGGTTCAAAAGCTCATTGAAGAAAATAGTTCTCTCAAAATTAGAATGGAATAGATGGAGGCTAATGACTTGATGAGAAACCAAGAAATCATAAAACAAAACCAAAAGAATGAAAAAATGGAAGAGAATGTGAAATATCTCATTGGAAAAACAACCGACCTGGAAAATAGATCCAGGAGAGACAATTTAAAAATTATGGGACTACCAGAAAGCCATGATCAAAAAAAGAGCCTAGACATCATCTTCCACAAAATTATCAAGGAAAACTTCCCTGAGATTCTAGAACCAGTGGGCAAAATAAGTATTCAAGGAATCCACCCATCACCACTTGAAAGAGATCCAAAAGGAGAAACTCCTAGGAACATTGTGGCCAAATTCCAGAATTCCCAGGTCAAGGAGAAAATATTACAAGCAGCTAGAAAGAAACAATTCCAGTATTGTGGAAATACAATCAGGATAAGACCAGATCTAGCAGCTTCTACATTAAGGGATCGAAGGGCATGGAATAGGATATTCCAGAAGTCAAAGGAACTAGAACTCAAACCAAGAATCACCTACCCAGCAAAACTGAGTATAATACTTCAGGGGAAAATATGGTCTTTCAATGAAACAGAGGACTTTCAAGCATTCTTGATGAAAAGACCAGAGCTGAAAAGAAAATGTGACTTTCAAACACAAGAATGAGAAGAAGCATGAAAAAGTAAACAGCAAAGAGAAGTCATAAGGGACTTACCAAAAGTGAACTGTTTACATTCCTACATGGAAAGACAATATTTGTAACTCTCAAAACTTTTCAGTATCTGGGTAGTTGGTGGGACCACACACACATACACACACACACACACACACACACGTACACACATGCACACAGAGACAGAGAGTACAGAGTGAATTGAATAGGATGGCACCATATCTTAAAAGAAATTAAGGTAAATGGTGAGAGAGAAATGTAGTGGGAGGAGAGAAGGTGAAATGGAATGGGGTAAATTACATCTCATTCAAGAGGCAAGCAGGAGACTTTTTAGTGGAGGGAAAAAGAGGAGAGCTGAGAAAAAAACATGAAGTTTACCCTCATCACATTCGACTAAAGGAAGGAATAAAATGCACACTCATTCTGGTATGAAAACCTATCTTACAATACAGAAAAGTGGAAGAGAAGAAGATAAGCAGGGAGGGAGGGATGATGGAAGGGAGGGCAATGGGAGGAAGGAGCAATTTGAAGTCAACACTCTTGGGGAGGGACAGGATCAAAAGACAGAATAGAAACAATGGTGGGCAGGATAGGATGGAGAGAAATACAGTTAGTCTTACACAAGACGACTATTATGGAAGTCATTTGCAAAACTACACAGATAGGGCCTATATTGAATTGCCTGCCTTCCCAAAGGGAATGAGTGGGGAGGAAGGAATGGGGAGAATTTGAAACTCAAAGTTTTAGGAACAACTGTTTAGTATTGTTCTTGCTACTAGGAAATAAGAAATACAATTAATGGGGAATAGAAAGTCATCTGGCCCTACAGGACCAAAGAGAAGATGGGAACAAGAGAAGGGAGATAGGATAGAAGAGAGGGCAGATTGGTGATAGGGAAAATTATAATGCTTGGTGTATTGGGGTAGGGGGAGGGGACAAATGGAGAGAAAATTTGGAACCCAAAATTTTGTGAAAATGAATGTAAAAAGTTAAATAAATAAATTTATATTTTAAAAAAAGTAAGGCAGTCAGAGGTTAAGTGATTCACCCAGGTTTACAAAGCTAGTGTGTTTGGGAGGCTGTATTAGAACTAAGGTCTTCCTGACTCCAGGTTCAGTGCTGTATCCACTGTGCCACCTAATTGTCACTTTGGGTCTTGTACAGGTGTCTACAGTGATCTAATAAACTTTTGGGAAATTAATTCTACTAAAAAGAAAGACACTTACAAACTGTTTATTTGATGTATAAAAAAAAATCTACTCCAAAATTAATTCTGACCCATATATGTCTTCCATAATGGCAGAGTCAACATGATAGGACAGAATCATGAGGACATGTAAAAGAATTGACTATGATTGACATATTTTTTAGTATGTACAGTCCTTCAGTTGTGTTACTTCCTCCAGTTCCATTCATTGGCATGTGAATATAAGCAATGAAGGAAGATGTTTGGAAAAATCTTGGGTTCAGATTTAGCAACAAATGAACAACAATAGGGAAAGGAGTCTGGAGATTCAAGAGTAGAGAGCAATTTGGTTCTAAGATTTATATGGAAACAAATGAAGTAAAAGCAGACAGTAATGGTTTGAAGATACTGACTCAGTGATCACGATAAATACTACTTTAAGATATTCCAACATGTGGCCTTGCCTTACCCCAAAATGTAGTATATATACTAACAATTATATATGCTAAGGAGAAAAAAGAGATTATTATAATGGAGGATTGCCCAATTAAGTCTCATTCTTATGAACCTGTGCATGTTTGGCTGATAGCCTTTTCCATGTGGAAAAAGATAGGGATCCTGCTCCTGGAAGAAGCATGATAGTATGTAACAGAAGTGCCTTGGAGAGATTTTGGAACATGCATAGACAGAATAACTGCTTCTGTTCTACAAGTCAGAAGTTTAAGAAGTAGTAAGAGCATCTTATTCCAAGTTGGTAGCCTTGTCCTTGCATTGTTTTTTTCAGGTATTAAGTCACTAGAAGTTTTGAACTGAAGAAAATGTGGACCTTCACTTTCATTTTCTGGTCAGGAAAGTATTTGTAATATACCATGAGAGGGAAAAGAGGTCTCCTTAATGAACTAGGGTCTGATTGGAAGAGTCTTTGGGAATTGCCTATAAAGGCAATTTTGTATCCTTGACATAAAATTCTAGAGGAAAAAAAAGCAGGGGCACTAAAAGTTTGCCAACATAAGAGAGGTATGATTTCCATTTTCAGAGTGGATAATGAAGGGCTGATACAATGAGTAGAAGAAAATCAATGATACTAATTCAACATCTACTGATTGTCACAGCAAATTGATTTGATAATCAGAAATTGAAGGATCACATGGAGCAGAAAAGAGACTAGAATTTGGAAGTGACAATGTGGTTGTTCCCAAGATTGTTATATCTTTATACTTTTGGCTACAGAATCATAATAGGTAACAAAAGAGGGGAAAGCCTAATATATAAGAGAAATCTTAGAAGACTCTTGTCTTCCCCTTAAGCTGGGAAAATAAATTTGGAATGCTGGTTTTAGAAGCAGGGGAAAAATGTGAAAGATAAATTATGGAATAAAGTAACTTGAGAAGGGAATTTTTCCTAGTGAAGTGTGAATTCTCTTTCATAAGTGATGAGAAACTTACATAGAATCAGGAAAGATGGCTAAAACCATGATACAGGGATACAACTTTAGTTTATATTTACTTCAGAAACTTGGCACATTCCTTCAGACAAATTATGATTTTCCTTTTTTTGTTCTTTGTTCTGTATATATGTATGTGGATAAATGTATGAATCTATTTAAATGTCTGCTAACAAGCATATCAGTGGTTCATATGATTTGAGCAAAATACTGGCAGCTTAGAAATCTTATATGAATATATTTGTGAGTTCCAGAACACATGACCAACAAAATAGAATTCTAGATATTTTCACTAACACAACCTTTAAAAACTCTCCAAAATAATTTTGAGTAATACATAGTTCTCACCAAAGTGTAAGACACAAAGAACCCTAAGGAAGAAAACACCTGATGACTTAATAGAAGACTAATCCCTAATTCCTAAAATCCTTACCCATCATCCTCTCTTCTAATATCCTTCATATTCTGACAGTGCTTCACAACACAATAGATAGGCATGTGGTCTGGAATCTAGTCAACAAACTCTTCCTGGTACTCTTGTTTTTGTCTTCTGCCATCTCTGTCATTACTTTACTTATTCTGTAGCAATAAGTAAAGAAACTCAGCTCTGTCCCCCCCATTCTACACCACTGTGCAGAGCAGATGGAGGAAAGAGGTAACATGTTCTGGCTGTGCTGACCATGTACAAATTGCATGCATGCAGCAATTAGATAAATAAGAAGAGAGGGAACTGGGGTAGGGTGCCAGCATGAGTTTGAGGCTTCACCAGGCCTGAAGGAAAAGGTACTGCATCCACTGGAGCCACTTCTGTCTTTCCAGGAGTCACTTGGGGCAGGGACTGAGGCAAGTGAAAAATGTATTCCTCATTATTGGATGAGGTTGAAACAGTCCAGCCCATTGGGGGATCAACCATTCAAAGGTAGAGAATCAAAAAGTGAGTAATGGAGGGGGGAAACTAAAAGTTAACAAAGATCTCAGAGTACAGAAAACAAAGTTAGAAGCATTGAGCAAAAACAAATGAATAAAAAAAAGAAGCTTAAGGTATTTATACAAATCCAAACACCACTGAATAAGTACAAAATGAAGAAAAAATGAATCAATACTTGATGAGAGAGATGACTCTATGGTTTCCAAAGAAAGCGTGGAACACACAACACAGCAGGATCTTCTGATGTAGCTTAAGAGAAAAATAAGAATTGTTGAAAGCAAAATCCATGTCCTGCACAAAAGAAATAACTTGCAAACTTGGGGTGGGGGGGGGGCGGGGATCCACTGAGGTGAGTCTCTCCAAAGAAATGAAAGAGAGAACAACATATTGGAAATACAAATACATAGAAATGAAGGAAATCTGGGAGAAGACAAGCAAAAAGACAATAATATTCATCAAACATATTGACTCTATTGAAGTAAAGTATCTCTAATACGTTATGTGTAGAGAAAACTTAAAAAACATGAATAAGCACACTGGCAAATGTTTAACAACCTGTTCTGGGAAGAGGGAAAAATGTGTGCAAAACATTTAAAAGGTTAATATGAATGACTAATTTTCATCAAGTCTAGGTAACCTAGAAAACAATAAGCTAAACCCTAGCATGGCAATTTACAAGGTGTTGAATCATCACACTGAAATTTTGATTGCTTCAGCACATGCTTGTTCATAGGTATCCAAGAAGAAAATGACAAATCAAAACTTTGAATACCATAATGAAAGAAATAACAGGAAAATTCCACAGAACTTCTTAACATAAAAAACTAAGTGCTCATCTAAAGAATTCACAGATCACAAGAAGTTGTACGGAGAATATCTCTGCTGCAAATTCTGAAGCACATGATGGTCAAATTTGATGATTTCAAATGCAAAAAAAAAATCCTGAAAGCAACGAGGAGAAATATTTTCAAATGTTAAGAAAAGGAAATTCAAATTCTAATGACATAATATTATTCTGTACTCCATCCACCAGAAATTACAAAATTAAATTAAATAATGTGTTGTGAAGATTTCAAGATACATTTGATAGTGCATGATCTACAAAAATGAACATAATTATTAATGGAAAGACAGATATTTAGTAAAAGAGATATTTGAATCCTTTCTGCAAAGAAAATATGCAAAGAAAAACCTGACCTGCAAAAAACTTGCTTTGCAAACAGTATAGAAATACAAAAGGCAAAGAAATATCCAACCAAGGAAGTCACAAGCAACAAAGTAAAATGTGGGAGTGAAGAGGGACCAGGAAGACTAGAAGAAAGACATCTACAGGGATACACATACTGTCAACATCAACAATAAAAAAACTAGAAAAGGATCATTAAGAGATTTCTTTCAAAAATATTCAAGAGGAAAAGGGGAAAAGTTGAATAGAAAAAGAAGTGATGGAAGAGGAGCAAGGCTAAAACATCATGGATTAAATCTTTTAGCCCTTGGCCTAAAGGAGAATTAATGGATTTTGTAGGATTAAATTAAATAATGGGAGTATACATACATAGGGAGAAGGCAAGGAGAAGACCAGAGGAAATGTGTGCCATAACCTAATCAAGTCAATGAGAAACAATGAAGAGAAAATAACTCCTCTAATGTCACAGGAAGAAGAGGGGCTAAGTGAGAATGGACAGAGAAATGTAATAAAACAGGAGAAAAGAAGGTACTCTAGTTTCGGGGAAGAGAAAGGATCCTACTGGAGAAACTTCACATGAACAAGATATTCTGAAACAGGATATAGTGACATTAAATCCTCCAAGGAAAGAATTCTAAGTCTGAAGAATAGGAATCAGTGTTTCTGGGGACAGTTTACTGTATATGCTGTATATACTTTAGCACCTAAATTCATAATAAAAAAATTGAATTACAAGATTAAAAAGGCAGGAACTATGTCAGTGTCAGTTCAGGACAAAACTAAGAGAAATATAAGCAGAAGAGAAAATACTGAACAAAATTGTGGAGAAACCAGATTTAAAATACTTATGCTATCTTCCAAATGGTGGTACTAAAGAATTCACTAACAAGTCAACAAGAATTTATAATTTATTTATCATGTGTCAGACACTGTGTTAAGTACTTAGTATCCAAACAGAAGCACAGAATAAAACAGACCCTGCCCTCAAAGATCTTAAATTCTTACAGTAGAAAGTAACACACCAAAAGTAAACTGAAAAGCTTGTGGGTAGGATAAAGAGAAGATACTTGTAAGGGGACTGTAAGAATAGATTAGGTTTTTGTTTCCATAATATGCTTATGACTGCCTTAATTGCAAAAGAAAGCTGTGGCGGGGGGGGGACACACACATATCTAAATTATTAATCAGAATAGCTAAAATCAGGTTCCCATTTTCTTTGTTTTCTGAGAATACCTTTTTCTAGTGTAAAAAAACTGCCTGGGTTTTCAGAGGAAGAAATTAAAGCTACCTATAGTCATATGAAAAAAATGCTCTAAATCACTGTTGATTAGAGAGATGCAAATAAAAAAAAAAAACTCTGAGTTACCACATCACACCTGTCAGATTGGCTAACATGACAAAACAGGAAGATGATAAATGGTGCAGAAGATGTGGAGTTGGAACACTCATTCATTGTTGGTGGAGCAGTGAGTTGCTCCAATCATTCTGGAGAGCAATTTGAAACCATGTTCAAAGGGCAACAAAAGTATGCATACCCTTTGACTCAGCAATATCGTTTCTAGGGTTATATCCCAAAGAGATCATAAAAATAGGAAAAAGTCCCACTTGTACAAAAACATTTATCACAGCTCTTCTGTACATCAAGGGAATGCCCATCAATTGGGGAATGGCTGAAGAAGTTGTGGCAGTCGGAGTTTAGAAAAACTTGGAAAGACTTATATCAACTGATGTTGAGTGAAATGAGCAGAACCAGGAGAACATTAGACACAGTAAAAGTCACAATGTGTGAGAACTGTTTCTGATAGAGTAAGCCCTTCACATCAAGGCATTTCCAAAGGACCCTTGAGGAAACATGTCATCTACATTCAGAGAATAAAATGAAGCAGACTATTTTCTCTTGTGTTATGTTTTGTTTTGGTTTGTTTTTTTCCTCATAGTTTCTCCCACTCCTTTTAATTCTTCTATGCAACATAACTAATGTAAAAATGTGTTTAACAAGAATGTATATGTAGAACCCATATAGGACTGCATGCAGTCTCAGAGAGGAAAGGTGGGGGGGAACTTAAGACTTATGGAAGTGATTGTTGAAAACTGAAAACAAGTTAATTTAAAAAAAAAAAACTGCCTGGCCAGGTGATGCTCTTGTAAGAATGAGGTACATTAGCTCAAGGTGGAGTCTCAGATAATGGGAACTTTGTTGTAGATATCTTGAGCTGAATTCCCCAACTCAAGCATTTTAAGTCTCTTTTGAAAAAAAAAAAGCAAACAAACAACTTTCTCATGCTATGGACATTGTAGATCTGAATGATACCAATATTCAGAGAGGGAGGATTATTCTAAAATGTATTAAGAAAAATATAGCATAAAAATGGAGGAAATGGGAAATGAAAACAAAGGAGAGAGACTCACTTGGTGAGGGGTAGAGCTGTAGGCATTCTTGGATGGGCTACAAACTCTGTAGTACCCAATCAAGTGGAGAATCAGGGAAGAGATTTACATTAGGGACAAGGAATAAATGTATTTTATCATGGCCAGGTATGCCTATTAATTTTAGAACACAGGATCTCTAGATAAAATTATTTTCTTTTTTCTGGCTTCACTAGTTTGTCCTCAGAGTTCCTGCCAAAATTTTTATTTCTTATAGGAACATATTGAAACGACAAGTCCCGAAAGTCAAGAATGGAGATGAATGATGGAATGAACATGACTTTCTCAGGTTCTTTCTTAAAATGTAGACTCCAGCATAAACTGACCAATGAAAAGCAGGGGCCACAGGAGCAGAGGGATATTATTGCTGCCCTGGAGTCAGGAGGAACTGAGTTCAAATATGACCTCTGATACTTGCTAGTTTTGCAATCTTGAGCGACTCATGTAATCTTTGTTTTTGTTTTTCATTTTCCTCAACTCTATAAAGGGTTAATGATTGTATCTACTTTCCAGAGTTGTCCTAAGGATCAAAATAGATAATAGTTGCAAAAATCTTGCACATTTCCTGACACATAACAGGTGTTTAATAAATATTTTTCCCCCTTCTTCTATCATCCACAGAAATTGTAGCATTTCAGCTGTACGCGTGGCAAAATCATTCAGAAAGAAAAGGCTGCAGGAGTGTAATGGCGAAAACATCTTGTAGGGTAAGAAGGTAGTAGGAAAACTGTGAAGAACAAGGAAAAGAATGGCACAGAATTACGAATAGAGTATGGAAAGTAATAAATGCAAGAATATATATATATATATATATTTTCAGCACCATCTGGAACATTTTAAACAACCTACCATGTATTAGAGCTCAGAAATTTCACAAATAAATGTGAAAAAGGCAGAAATATTGGCTGTATCCTTACAGACCATAACACAGTAGAAATAGTAATCAGAGAAGGGAACACAAAGAAATGCATAAATGAAAACTTAACAATAAAATCTTAACTCTCTCTCATCTCTTCCCACCATCACTGCCACTGCTGTGGGCCCTGAGCATCTCCAGCCCTTTGCCCCTGAAGTAGCCATGGATCTCAAATATTCAGAGATCTTACAACATGGTGGACATTGACAACAAAGAAACTGATCTTGACAAACAAGATGTGGAAGATGTTGAAGAGGTGGAAGAAGATGAATACATTGAAAGCTTGCCAAAAGTAGTTAAGCAATGTGTGAATGCCCTCAAAAACCTTCAGGTGAAATGTGCACAGATGGAAGCCAAGTTCTATAAGGAAGTTCATGCTCTTGAAAGAAAGTATGCTGCTCTTTATCAGCCATTTTTTGATAATAGAAGTGAAATCATCAGTGCAATTTATGAACCTACAGAGGAAGAATGTGAATGGAAACCAGATGATGATGAAAAGATTTCAGAGGAAATGAAAGAGAAGGCTAAGCTTGAATTGGAGAAAAAAGATGAAGAGAAAAAAGACCCTAGAGGAATTTCTGAATTTTGACTGTTTTTAAAAATGTTGACTTACTCAGTGATAAGGGTCAAGAACATGATGAACCTATTCTGAAGCACTTGAAAGATATTGAAGTGAAGTTCTCAGATGCCTGCCAATCTATGAGTTTTACATTAGAATTTCACTTTGAACCCAATGAATATTTCACAAATGAGGTGTTGACAAATACATATCGCATGTGGTCAGAACCAGATGATTCTGTTCCCTTCTACTTTGATGGACCAGAAATTATGAGCTGCACAGGGTATCAGTTCCTGAGAGTGGAAACCTGGATGATGATGAGAAAGCTATCCTTGGAGAAGATTTCTAAATTGGTCACTTTTTACATGAGTGTATAGTCCCAAGATCAGTATTATACTTCACAGGAGAAACTATTGAAGATCATGATGATGATTCTGATGAAAAAGATAAAGAAGCTGATGATGAGGAAGGAGAAGAAGAAAATGATGAGTAAAATGATCCAGAATATGATCCAAAGAAAGATCCAAACCCAGTCGAATGCAAGCAGCAGTGAGCAGTATGTGCTGTGCCCTTGAGGATTACTGCATTGTCCCAGCCTAAACACAACTAGTAGTTACTTACAGCCTTATGTTTTGTGTTTTCTTGGTAGAATCAAGTAAACAATTTTTGTTGAAAAAAGGAAAAATGAACGTTTAAGAACCATTCAAACTATAAGTTCATTCTACCTAGTATTTTAATAGTATAATTTTTGGTGGATATGTAGAATGCAGTGAATCCCCTAACATATGTCCATTGTGACACAGTTTGGTTCTTGTGAAGTCTTCTGTCAAGTTAGCTGTTAGACTTCAGCCAAAAAAATTATCCAAATTGTTATTTGAGACCAATATTGGTTTAGAAAAAAGAAATCCTTCTGAAAAACCAACCAAAGTATTTTTTCATCCCTGTAGTTGAAAGGGTTTAAGTATGCTTGTATGAGCTGTAGTTTCATTACTTTATGTGAGAAATTCAATGACTTGTACTAACTAGGAGACAAAGCAATTTGAAATTTGATTTGAGAAAAGACTAGTATATTTAAGAATTACCAGCAAAACCACATGTAATGTTCTTTAACTACTTGTCTATAGGGTTTTTGTATATTAATGTTACATAGTGATCTACAAAGAAACTTAGTCATCCTATTAAGGTTACTGTTTACCACTGGGGTGTGAAAGAAACCTAGTACTTTCAGAAAAAAAAAATCCTAAAAATTAGGGGGTCAAATGACAAAGCACAAAACCAAATAAAAGTTATGTGACAAAATTACAATGATGAAACAACACATCAAAATTTCTGAGTAGCAGTCAAATAATTCCTCAGAGGAAAAAAAACATATATTGCTAAAAACAGATATCAACAAGACAGAAATGGAGAGTATTGATGATCTGAATGTTCATTTTAAAGCATAGAAAGGCAATAAATAGACATACTTGTTTTGATAAGTACAAAAGAAAAGATGAAAGTTTGGAAAGGAATGGACAAACTAGAAACTAAAAAAGCTATAGAAATGATGAACTTAAAAGTTTGACTTTTGAAAACACTAAAAATGATTTTTAAAAAATTAGTCAATATGATTAAAAAATGAAAACAGAAATTCAAATAAAAATAGTAGTTTTGTTTATATATGGCATAAAGACAAAAAAATTAATAAATTAACCAAAAAATTATCAGAACTTATCACAATAGCTATATTCTACCATAAGTGAGAACAAAAAAGGCAATAGAGGAATACTTTCAAAAACATAAATTATTTAAAATAACAGAAGACCAAATAGAGATCATAAACTACTTAATCTTAGCTGCAAAGAAGATATCTAAGAGATAAACAAAAACAAAAAAACCTTCTTGATACTCATAGTTGCAAAGGAGAATGCTAACAAATATTAAACGAAAAATTTAGTACCAATACTACATCAACTACTCTCAAAAAGATTGAAAGAAAGCACTCTACTAAGACATCTTTCATTAGACATATGTAATCCTAGTACCTAAAAGAGGGAAGGATAAAGCAAAAAAAACAAAAACCCTCAAGATCAATACCATTAATGAATATTGATTCAAAATGTTAAGCAAATTCTCCTTTGAAAAAGGCTACAATTCATGCAAAATATTATTCTTTGTGACCACATCAGACTCATACCAAAAAATGGAAGAATGGCTTAATATTAGGACAATAATTAATGTAACAAAAAACAAAAACCATATGTTTATCTATTGATAAATCATGAAATTTTGGTGAATGCCATTATGCTTTCTGAGCTGTGTGTGTATATACACATGTGTGTATATATGTGTATACATATACACATACATGCATACATATGTGTGTATATAAATATACACAGAGAGAAAGAGAAAGATTTATTGAAAATGTAAAAAATATATTGCAAAGTGGACACATATATGGAACTTTTTAAATCATGCAACATCTGTGTAAAGTCGAAAGCAAACATCATCTATAATGAAAAAATGAGAAGCCTTCTCAGTAAATACAAGAAAGAAACAAAAGATTCTCACCTTTCATAACTACTTTTTGTTAAAGTTCTAGAAATGCTAGCAACAGCAATAAGAAGAATGAAGTTAAATACATAAAGAGAGATGAAGAGGAGATATACTCATTTATTCCATGAAGATTTACTTAGAAAATCCTAGGTAATCAGCAAAGATACTATTAAGATAATATCTTTACTGTAGGCTACAAATAACTCACCTGAAAAATGATATGATTTCTATTTAATAATTATGAATTCAAATTTTGCAGAAATGAGACATTCACTGATGCACTACATTCCCCATATTTTTGGACTTTTCTGATGTGTTAGATAACTGCTAATTTTTCCCTCTTCTTTTTCTTTAAAAATAAAACATTTGTTATATAGTACAGCTCTCTGTGAGGAAAGAAATCTAGAAGAAATATTAACGATGTAAGAAAACATAGCAATAAAATCATTTTAAAAGAATCTATTTATGAAGTACTGAAAACATTACAGTTTGCAGTGTAAAAGTGGACATTCATGAAATTCCATTGGGCAGGAAGGAAAAGTGATAAATTGATTAATTAAGTGATCTTATTGTTTAATTTGAAATTCATTGCTCCTTGAATTTGTTACTAAGGAAACTGGTTTGAAGATCACAAAGTTTCTCTTTATTTACTTCTCCTATCTAGCCACCATGGTATCGCAAACCTCCTCATACATTCTCATGCTGACTTGGGATTTGATTATCCTCTCCCCATCAGCCCTGGTCACTGTCTTGTCCTCGTGATTTCTGAAGGCTTATAAATATGTAAACCCAATACGTCATCTACCAGATCCCACAGTAAACACTTAAATTGCTTATTCTCTGATTGACTTCATTACTACAACTTCTAAAATTCTAATAGTAGTCATGCAGATCAGTACTAGAACTGAGAGACAGATAAAATGCATTCTGGTGTTTAACATAGGAAACCTAACTCTTCCATACCATACAAGGAACTCTCCTTGCAATGGAAGAAGCCATTGCTCCTAACACAATCAACTTTAGAGGTACATACTTAGAGATGTGATAAGTACCCTCAACTCCCCTGGATACATTGCCAGGAACAGTCTTTCTAGGTCACAGTGCCAATTACTCAGACCGTGGTTAGTACTCTGCTTCTTTCTAGGCATGTCAAAAATTAATCATTCTGCCTTTATATAGCTATTCAAACCAAAAATTAACTCTTTATCCTTCACATATTAAAACTTACCTCTAAACAGGTTCCTAGCACACCCACTGCATTATTTCCCATTATCAGAAAAAGTCCTGGTGTATACTTACAGCCTGAGGTGGCTACTATGGGTAGCTATGAAACTTCTGCAGATTCATAAAAGTGTTAGAGGAGATGGTAAACTTTAACTGCGAAATAGGAAAGTTGCTTGAATTTGATAGATTTTTCCCTCATAACAAAAACAACTCTCATACACAATACATCATGGATGTACTTGTACAAAGAATTTTGTTTCATTCAAAAAACAAGGGATATTTGTGCTATGTTTTCAAATAAGATAAAGATTTGGTCAATGGCATCATTCTTTTTCAAATTTTTCTGTATAGCCCAATTTTATTTGATTCACAATAATTCTATGCAGGTATAATTTCATTAAATATCAAACTAGTGGGCTACAAATTAAAATGGGACAGAAAATGGGTTTTATGTGATTTTAATTAGAACTGTATAATCTGTAGGAGATAAAATTAGATATTATTGGAAAGACATATTAGGAGATAACACACTTAATTTATGTTTTGTTATCTCCTATTTACCAATAGCATTCTCTTAATCGTGTCTCACCCTAGAAGACTACAGAGCTTCCTCAATGAAATTCTTTTGGTTCAGACAATTTTTCTACAGAGGGAAAACAGAGTGGATGAAAAATACCTATTTTTCAGACTTACTACTCATATCATATTGGATTCATAGAACTATCACAACAGTACATACATTTTCTACGGACAGTGTGGATATTTAGTAAATTGAACAAGAGGCAAACAGGTTGTATTGTATTTGAAAAACTGCACAGTACTTTACTATCTCTAGCATCAATATTCTTCAAGTGATATACTGTATGATTTAAGCAATAAAACACATGGTGGGCATGGGTAGGCTGTCATGTATTACTTAAGAATATCTGGACAAGAGAATTAGTGGGGGGGGGAGGATATCAGAGAAATATAAGGGAATAAAAAGAAAACCATCCATGCTGTGTAAGTTGATGGATATTGAAAGTGGGCACATTCTGGGAAGGTGTCAGAGTAGGTCAGAAATTTCCAGGCTCTCCATATTTCTTCCACAATCAGACAGAAAATCACCATGAAATGAATGGACATCAGCAAAAATAAAGGAGTAAAGCATTTGTTCTCCTAAAATAACTTGAGAAGACTCCAGTGGCTGAGGTTTGGCCTGAGTGCAATTTTGTAGAGAAGAAGACTAGAACTCAAAAAACATCACTTCACTCACAGCATGAAGAGATTTCACATCATAACTTTCACCTCACAGCCTCAGAAACTTTGATCTGATGAATAGTGGACAATTGAGTGGGGGAAGATCTAAGTACCTCCTACTCTTTACAGAAACCAGAACTAGGTGTTGACCATAAGTGATACTGAGCTGTGACTAAGAGTGAGAAGGAAAACACAAACCTGGTAAGTGTGGTGCCAGAGGTAGTAAGAACATTTTCAGGACAATGTGGGAGGGGTCCCTCACCTATGACTCAGGAGAGGAGAGGAATCCTTGAACTTGAGACCCCAGACAGAATTTAAAAAATAACAGTGAAGAACTAAAGCCTAGGGGTAATATTAACTGCAACTCAACTTGATTATAGTAAATGATACTATATATAATAATAAATAATATAAAACTTCATTATTAGAATAAGCTGCTAAAGACAAAACAAATAAATATTCAAATGAGCAAAGAAAAAAAAAGAACCTGAACATAGATAGCTACTTTGGTGTAAAAAAAAAAAAAAAAGGCCAAAGTTCATATTTGCAGGAAGAGAGTAAGGTAAAAAAATGTCAAAAAATGTCATATGGTCACAATCTCCAAAAACCTTTTTAGAAGAACTTAAAAAGGAAATCAAAAATCATCGAGGAAATTGAGGAAAAATTCAGAAAAAAATAAAAGCAATCCAAGAAAATCATAAAGAAAATTAATCAAATAGAAAAAGAACTACAAAATCTTAAGGAAGTAGATATCTTCTTAAAAACTAGAGTTGGGCAAGAGGAAGAGAATAGAAAGAAAAGTAATAATAAAACTAAAAAAATAAATATAACAGGATGTGAAACATTTCATTAGAAAAAAATCTGATCTGAGGAAGGGATTGGGGAGAGACAATATAATAATTATAGGCCTATCTGAAAGTATGATCCAAAAATTATCTGGATACAGTATTACAAGAATTACAAGACATTTTTAAGGAAAATTTTCCTGAAATAATAGAAAAGGCTAAATTAAAAACACAAAATCTACCCTTCTCTACCTAAAAGAGATCCTAGGAGGAAAATTTGCAGGAATATCATAGTCAAATTTCGAAACTCACAGGTTAAGGAGAATATATTGCAGGCAATAAGAAAAAAATATTGCATAAATACAGTCAGGTTTTCACAAGACCTAGGACCTTCTACTCTAAAAGACCATAGGTATTAGAACATGACATTTTGAAAAGCAAAAGAGCTTTGAAAAACATCCAAGAATTACTTGGAGCTGAGTGGTGTATGATGGGATGATTGTAAAAAACAAAATTGGGTGAAAAACGTTAAATGGGAGCAATTATGTTAAGAAAATGGGGCATGAATGGAAGAACTAATATAGAGGAAGTAGATGGGGGTGGAGAACAGGTAATTGGAACCTTTCTGTCATCCGAGTTGAAAAGGAAACAATATGTACTTCTGGAAGGGTGTAGAAGTCTTCTGAAGATGTAGAGTAAAAAAAACCTGGGGGACAGGGTGAGGGAGGGATATTTATTTATTTTTTTACATTTAATTTCTTGTTTTCAAATTTATTCATTTGTTTTCAATTTTCAGCAGTCACTTTTATAAGTTTTAAATGTTCTCCCTCTCCTTTTCCTCTCCCTCCCCAAAATAGCATGCAATCTTATAGGGGCTCTACACATACATTCTTGTTAAACATATTTTCAAATTAGTCATGCTGTAAAGAAAAATTTTTAGAATGGGAGAAAGTATGATTAAAACTAAACATAACCAAACATTGCAGAGGAGAAAACAGTCTGCTTAATTCTGTGTTCTGACTCCATGGTTTTTTTTCCTCTGGATACAGATGGCATTTTGCATTATGAGCCCTTTGGAAACATCTTAAGTCCTTGCCTTGCTATGGAGTACTGTCTATCAAAAACAGTCCTCACACACAGAGGCTGGTACTGTGTATAATATTCTCCTGGTTCTGCTTACTTCTCTCAGCATCAGTTCATATAAGTCTATCCAGGCATTTCTGAAGTCTGCCTATTCATCATTTCTTATAACACAATAGTATTCCATTGCATTCATATACCACAACTTGGGGCAGGTAGGTGGCAAAGTAGATAGAATGCTGGGCCTGGAGTCAGGAAAACTCATCTTCCTGAGTTCAAATCTGACTTCAGACACTTATTAGTTTTGGGGCAGCTAGGTGGTGTAGTGGATAGAGCACCAGTGCAGGAGTGAGAAGGACCTGAATTCAAATCTCACCTCAGACACTTGACACTCACTAGCTATGTGACATTGGGCAAGTCACTTAACAGAAAATGCCTCATCCTGGGTCATCTCCAGTCATCCTGATGAATATCTAGTCACTGGATTCAGATGGCTGTGGAGGAGAAGTGAGGCTGGTGACCTGCACAGCCCTCCCTCACTCAAAGAAAGTCAAGCGCAAGTCATGTCATCATTTCTCTGATGACATGGTCTTCTTCAAAAACAAAGGATGAACACGCAGGCACACACACACACACACACACACACACACACACATACATGATACCACCACTTGTTCAGTCATTCCCCAATTGATGAAACATGCCCCCCCGATTTCCAGTTTGGGGCCACCATAGAAAGAGCTGCTATAAATAACTTTGTACATGTGATTCCTTTTCCCATTTTTATGATCTCTTTGTGATACAACTCTAGAAGTGGTATTGCTGGATCAAAGGGTTTGCACATTTTTGTAGCCCTTTGAGCATAGTTCCAAATTGCTCTCCAGAATAACTGGATCAGTTCACAACTTGGGGGAGGGATTTTAGAGGGGTGTGTATATTGGAATTTGGGAGGCAAAAGGAGAAGATGAGAGAGAGAAGGAACCAAGATGGCAGAGTAAAGGCAGGAACTCACCTGAGCTCTCCCTGAAACTAATCCAAGTACCATTAAAAATTACTCCAAAAATATCTAGAGTAGCAGAACTCCAAAAAGATGGAATGAAACAAATCTTCAGGCAAGAAAACTTGGAAGGTAGGCAAGAAAGGTCACCAGGGTGAGAGAGGAGCATAGTCTAGTACAGGCTCGCCAATGCAGACTGGGCCCCACCAAACTTGGATCAGGAATGTGAACAACTGACTCACTGGCAACAGCAATGGTTTTCAGGCTTCTCAGCCCAAAGAAGCCAAAGACAACTGGAAGGTCAGCAAGAAAGATTTATTTTACCTAGGGGAGAGTGGAGTGCAGTCCAGCACAAGCTGCACCACCAATAACCCCAGTCCCAGTAAACCAGAAGCAGGCCTTGGGAAATACCAAATCAGCAGTGGCAGCAGCAGCTGATTCTAGGACTTTTAGCCCACAGAGAGTAGGGAAGCTGAACTGGTCAGAAGGATAATACAAAGGTTTTTAGGTAGCATTGGAGCAGGATTCTGCTGCTTTGCTCATACTCAGAGAGAGGTCCTGGGTTGCAATCCCAGGGTGAGAAGAACCACTAAAATAGCAGACCTTGCAACCACAGTGGAGGGGGGAACCCTACTCAAAGTTCAAGGCAGAAAAGAGTGTTTGTGATCTCTCATAGACCAGAGCACAGGCCAGGAGAGTAGTAAATACCTCTCTTTTGACCATCCCACTTGGAAAGAACTGAAAACTTACAGGTCCCTAGAAGTATCTCTGAAAACAACTGCAAAAAATCCCTAAAGCTTGGGATAGTACACCCTCTACTCTGGAAGAAGAGCTCCACATTACCAGAGTAAAGAAGTCAAGAAATAGGCTGGAAAAATGAGAAAAGAATGGAAAAAAACTCAAACTATGGAATCTTACATTGGCAACAAGGAAGATCGAAACATACACTCAGAAGACAACAAAGTCAAAGCTCCTACATCCAAAGACTCTAAGATGTGAGGGGCCGCCACCAGACCTCCTGGGTGGATAGGTGACGGCTGGGAGTCTATACCCGCCCTAACTGGTGATCACGCGCCTAGCTCGTGACTTCCCCGTTCCGGGCGCAAGGAAGGCTCATAGAAGGTTCGGCATCACCCTCGGGGAGGTACTAGTGGGGCCCTCACCTATCATAATGGGACACGATCAGCCAGACTACTAAACTTGGTAACGTGGTCCTAAGAATGGGTAATGAGGGCTGACCAAGGCTGATAATCACCAATCAGAGAAGCAAGGGCTAGAACCCGGAAAGGATAAGGAATATAAGGCAACGCCCTAAGGCGTTCGGGGGACTGGACTGATGTGAACTGCTGAATAAACACCCGCTTTGCTCTACCACCCTGGCTCGTGCTTGGTTTCCGCCCAAACTCCGATCCCCGGGGACGGGTCCAGAGACGTCTGAAGCTGCATGACGCAGAGTGAGGGGTTACTACCCACCGGAAGGGTCGATCGGGGACCGTCACCCGCGACACTAAGAAAAATATGTTTTCGTCTCAGGGCACAGAAGGGCTCAAAAAAGGATTTTGAAAATCATATGGGAGAAGTAGATAAAATATTGGGAAGAGAAATGAGGGTGATAGTGATCCAAGAAAATAATGAAAAACAAAAGTCAACAGCTTGATAAAGGAGACACAAAAAATACTGAAGAAGATAATACTTTAAGAAAAACAGACAAGGTCAAATGGCAAAAGAAGTCAAAAAAATCAATGAAGAGAATGATGATTTAAAAAGCAGAACGGGCCAAATGGAAAAGGGGACCAAAAGCACGTTGAAGAAAATAATTACTTAAAAAAATTAGAATGGAGCCAATGGAAACTAATGACTTTATCAGAAATCAAGAAATGATAAAACAAAACCAAAAGAATGAAGGAATTGAAGACAATATGAAATATTTTGCTAGAAAAACAACTTCCTTGGAAAATAGATCCAGGAAGGATAACTCTTACATTTTTTGACTACTTGAAAGTGATGATCAAAAAAAAAAAAGCCTAGACATCAACTTTCAACAATCTTAAAGGAAAACTGTCCAGATATTCTAGAATGAGCAGGTTAAAAGCATCATTGAAAGAATCCATCAACCACCTGCTGAAAGAGAACACAAAATTAAAACTGCTAGGAATATTGTAGCCAAATTCCAGGGTTGCCAGGTCAAGGAGAAAATATTGGAAGCAGCCAGAAAGAAAAAAAAAATCAAGCAGCACAGAGCCACAGTCAGGATAACACAAGATTTAGCAACTTCTCTGTTAATGGTGGAGGGTTTGGAATATGATATTCCAGAGGCCAAATGAGCTAGGATTACAACCAAGTCACCTTCCCAACAAAACTGAGCATAATTCCACAAGGGAAGAGAATGGTATTCAATGAGATCAAGGACTTTCAAGCATTCTTGATTAAAAAAAAAGAGCTTAATAGAAAATTTGACTTAAGTATGAAATGGTAAACATGAAATCATAAGGGATGTACTAAGTTTAAACTGTCCATATTCTTCCATGGGAAAATTATATTTTAACTCATAAGACCTTTCTCATTTATTGGGATTGTTAGAAGAAGCATATATAGACAGAGGGCACAGGCGTGAGTTGAATAAGAAGAGATGATATCCAAAAATAAAATTAAAAATTGAAAGAGGAATATACTGGGAGAAAGACAATGGGGGAGTTAGAATGGGATAAATTGTCTCACATAAAAGAGGCAAGTAAAAGCTTTTGCAGAGGAAGGGAAGAGGGGGAAGGTCAGAGGGAGTGAGTGAACCTTTCTCTCATCAGAATTGGCTCAGAAAGGGTCTAACATACACACTCAGATGGGTATAGGAATCTATCTTGCTTACCCTGCAAAAAAGTAAGACTGGAAGGGCAGAGGGAGAGGGAGGATAGAAGGGAGGACAGATTTGGGTAGTCAGAATCAAAACACTTTTGAGAATGGACAGAGTGAAAAGAGAGGGATAATATAATAAACAGGGAGGAGAAATGATCGAGGGAAATACCATTAACAATAGTAACTGTGAAAAGAATTTTGAAGCAAGTATCTCTGATCAAGGCCTCATATCTCAGGCATGTAGAAAATTGAATCAAATTTATAAAATTTGATAAATTTTGATAAATGATCAAAGATATGATCAATGGTCAGATGAAATAATCAATATTTATTGACATATGAAAAAATCTTATACTCACTACTCATTGGAGAAACACAAATTAAAATAATTCTGAGGTGCTATCTCACACCTATTAAATTGGCTAATAGGATAGAAAAAGCAGGTTATCAATGTTGGAGGACATGTGGGGAAAATGACAATTTAATGCAGTGTTAGTGGAGTTGTGGATTGTTGTGAATTGATTCAATAATTCTGTAAAACAATTTGGAATTATGTCCAAACCATCCATATCTTTTCACCTCTCAATACTACTACTAGGTCTGTATCCCAAAAGAGATTTTAAAAACCAATAAGGAGAAGGACATACACACATAAATATATTTGTAGCAGCTCTTTTCTGGGGGTGAAGTATTAGAAGTTGAGGGGATACCCATCAATTAGGGAATGGCCAAACAAGTTGTGGTGTGTGATTATAATGTAATATTACTCTACTACAAGAAATCATGAGCAGGATGCTCTCAGAAAAATCTGACAAGACTTGCATGGCCTGATGCAATGTCAAATGTACTGTGTACAAAGTAATAGCAATATTGTAAGAAGATCAGTTATGAATGACTTAGCTCTTCTCAGCAATACAATGATCCGACAACTCTGAATTTATGATGAAAAATGCTATCCGTACCCAAAGAAAGAACTATTGGTGTATGAATACAAATTGAAATATGCCAATTTTTGTACTTTACTTGTCTTCAGTTGTTTTTTTCTTGTCTATGTTTTCTTTCAAAAACTTTCTACTATGAATATGTTTTGCATAACTACATAGGCATAACCTCTTTGGAACTGCTTGCCTTCTCAACGGGGAGGGGAGGTTGGTGAGGAGGGAAGAAGAGAGGGAATTTGGAACTCAAAGTTTTAAAATCAAATGTTAAAAATTGTTTTTATATGTAACTGGGAAAAAAAATAATAAATAGAAGATGAGGGAAGGAGTTTTCAAGAGGTATGTGAATTGTATTGGAAGCATAGGGGAAATGGTTGGGAGAACTATTGTTCTCCTATTAAATTGGCTAATAGGATAGAAAAAGCAGGTTATCAATGTTGGAGGACATGTGGGGATGGTCATGATGGCAAGTGGGAATGTGGGGTGAAAAGATAGTGTAATAAGAGAGACTGAAGAAGAAAATGGTGAGTAAAAATAAGATAGAAAAATTCACAAATAGCAATTATAACTTTGAATGTGAATGGAATGTTTATAGCAACTCTCAGTTGCGGCAAAGAATTGGAAATTTCAGAGATCCTGATCAATGGGGAAAGGGCTTAAAAATTTGTTGTGTTGGAATACCACTGTGGTATAAGAAATGATGAGCTTGGTGACCTTAGAAAAGTATGAAATGGTGAAGAGTGAAATGAATAGAATCAAAAGAACATTATATGCAATAATAGCAATATTGTTTTAAGAATGACTTTGAGTGACTAAGATATTGTGACTATACACAATTATCTTTCATATTATTCTATGTCATGGAAATGCTTGTTTTATTCCATAAATTTTAAGTACTTTTTTAAAAGTGAGAGATAGTTTATGGACAGTCCATATAATCCATTGCTATCTCTGCAATTTTAAAGGCCCCAAGGGGAAAATTCCCTTGAAGGTGGATTTATGAGAAGCTGTGGACAGGAATCAAAAAGAATGAAAAGCCATTGATGATCTATAATCTGCATCACCCAAATAAGTAGCATCAATGGAACATAGACCACAACACTGGGTAATGTGAGTAATTAATATGTGTTAATAATTTGGACACATATAGAGTACGCAATGAAATGTACTGAGGGTATAAATTTTTAACATGAGTCGTTCTTGAACCTGAGAGGTGGAAAAGGAAAACTTGAATATTATCAACTTAAAGATGGAGTCATCCATTAACAGACTGGTTGGAGTTTGCCTAAAGGAGCCAAGGTCTCCCAGTGCCTCCTAGGTCATCTCCAGTCATCCTGATGAATATCTAGTCACTGGATTCAGATGACTCTGGAGAGAAATGAGGTTGGTGACCTTGCACAACCCTCCCTCACACAAAACAAAATCAAGTGCAAGTCATGTCATAATTTATCTGATGGCATGGTCTTCAGCCAGGAAGGATGAACACAACCATGTTGTTGGAATGATATAGCTTCCATTGGTGGGAATCATCAGGGAGATTGATGTGGGAGGTAATTTTTAAATGACATATGCTTGCAAGGTATTTTGAAATGTTAAGTGGAGAGACTGAGATATGCATCTCAGGGTTAATTCTCTCTTGGAACCTTTGGTATTTAAATTGGCAAATTTAAAGTAAATTCCTTTCACTTAGTCAAGACTATGTAAACTATAAATAGAGACAGAAAAATTACCCTAGAGGTGGTGGAGACAAGATAGCAGAGTAGAAAGACTCAAGTACTTTAGCTCTTCCCCCACAGTCTGTAAATATACCTGTAAAAAATGACTCCAAACAAATTCTAGAGCAGCAGAAGCCATAAAACAACATAGAGAAAGGGATTTCCAGCCCAAGGCAGCTGGGAAAGCTGACAGAAAAGGTCTATCACACGGGAAATGGAGCAGAGTGCAGCCAATGGAACTCAGCTTAGCCCTGGTCGCTCTGTGCCTGCAGAAACAGGATGAAAATAGGTCTTCGAGGTGCAATTCCCAGCAGCAGCAGCAGCTGTTCTCAGATCCCTCAACCCACAAATGCCAAATAAAGCTTCAAAGGTCAGTGAGAAAACTTTTCCATCTGCATGAGAAGGCAACACAGTCTGGCCCCACGAGCAGCAGCCACTGCAATGGCAGCATCCATTTTTGGAATCCTCCATTTAGAGTCACTGGGGGAATTGAGCAGCTGATCTGAACCTCAGCCTTGAGTCCAGCCCTGGGATGAGGAGGAGGAGCACTTGCAGAACTGGAGGCAGCTGTAAAGAAGGAATTCTACTAATCTCAGATTCTGGGCAGAGAGGTTGTTGGTTGCTCCCAGACCAGTGTGCAAGCCAGGCAGCAGGAGAAGAGTAAGCTCCTTTCCCTTGATTGTGCCACTTTGGAGGAACTGAGAACTTACAGGTACTCAGAGTCTGTCCTGCTCTTGACAAGGGACTCAAAGTCAAGTACCTGGCTGGGAAAATGACCAAAAAAGGGGAAAAGAATAAGACAATATAAGGTTACTTTCTTGGTGAGCAGATATTTATTTCCATCCTTTCAGATGAGGAGGAAAGATGCATGCCTCAGAGGAAGACCTAAAGGTAAGCACCTCTGCATCCAAAACATTAAAAGTGGATGTGCACTGATTTCAGTCCATGGAAGATGTCAAAAGGTATTTTGAAAATCAAATACGAGAGGTGGAGGAAAAACTGGGAAGAGAAATGAATGAAATGCAAGAAAAATATGAAAAGTGGGTCAGCACCTTGCTAAAGGAGACAAAAAAAAATGCTGAAGAAAATAACACCTTGAAAAATAGGCTAACTCAATTGGCAAAAAAGGTCCAAAAAGCCAATGAGGAGAAGAGTGTTTTAAAAAGCAGAACTACCCAAATGAAAGAGGAGGTTCAAAAGCTCACTGAAGAAAATAGTTCTTTCAAAATTAGAATGGAACAGATGGAGGCTAATGACTTTATGAGAAACCAAGAAATCACCAAACAAAACCAAAAGAATGAAAAAATGGAAGAGAATGTGAAATATCTCATGGGAAAAACAACTGACCTGGAAAATAGATCCAGGAGAGACAATTTAAAAATTATGGGACTATCTGAATGCCTTGATCACAAAAAGAGCATAGAAATCATCTTTCATGAAATTATCAAGGAAAATTTCTCCGATATTATAGAACCAGAGGACAAAATAAATATTGAAAGAATCCACTGATCATCTCCTGAAAGATATCCAAAAACAGAAATTCCTAGGAATATTGCAGTCAAATTCCAGCGTTCCCAGCTCAAGGAGAAAATATTGCAAGCAGCTAGAAAGAAACAATTCCAGTATTGTGGAAATACAATCAGGATAACACAAGATCTAGCAGCTTCTACAGGGACTGAAGGACTTGGAATATGATATTCCAGAAGTCAAAGGAACTAGGATTAAAACCAAGAATCACCTACCCAGCAAAACTGATTATAACACCAGGGGAAAAAGTGGTCATTCAATGAAAAAGAGAACTTTCAAGTGTTGTTGATGAAAAGACCCGAATTAAATAGAAAATTTGACTTTCAAACACAAGAATCAAAAGAAGCATGAAAAGGTAAACAGGAAAGAGAAGTCATAAGGGACTTTCCAAAGTTAAACTGTTTACATTCCTATATTGAAAGATAATATTTGTAACATTTGAGACTTTTCTCAAGATTATCCCCTACACACACACACACACACACACACACACACACACACACACACACACACACACACATAGACAGAGAGCACATGGTGAGTTGAATAAGAAGAGATGATATTTAAAAAATAAAATTAAGGGCTGAGGGAGGAATATATTGGGAGGAGAAAGGGAGAAATAGAATGGGGCAAATTATCTCTCATAAAACAGACAAGGAAAAGCTTTTTCAATGGAGGAGAAAAGGGAGGAAGTGAGAGGGAAGAAGTCAATCTTATTCTCTTCACATTTGGCTTAAGGAGGGAATAGCATGCTCATTGAATTTAGTATGAAAATCTATGTTACACTACAGGAAAGTAGGGGAGAAGGGGACAAGTGGGGTAGGGGGATGATAAAAGGGAGGACAAATAGGAGGAGAGAGTAATTAGAAGTAAGCACTTTTGGGGAGGGATAAAGTCAAAAGAGAGAATAGTGTAAATGGGGGGCAAGGTAGGATAGAGGGAAATATAGTTAGTCTTACACAACATGACTATTATGAAAATCTTTTGCAAAGCTACATATATATAGCCTATATTGAATTGCTTGCCTTCTCAGTGGGGATGGGAGGGGAGGGAGAAAGGGAGAGAAGTCGGAACCCAAAGTTTTAGCAACAAATGTTGAGAATTGTTTTTGCATACAACTGGGAAATAAGAAATACCAGTCATGGAATATAGAAATCAATCTTGCGCTATGAGAGAAGAGAGGAGATGGGGATAAGGGAAGGGAGGGGTGTGATAGATGGGAGGGCACATTGAGGGAAAGGGCAATTAGAATGAAGGTGTTATGGGATTGGGGTAGGGGAGAGATGGGGAGAAAAATTTAAAACTCAAAATTTTGTGGAAATGAATGTTGAAAACTGAAAATAAATAATTTTTTTTTAAATTTAATTTTTTTATAAATAAACGGAAATTCAGTTACCCTACAGCTCCAACATATGACAAAGAGGAATATAGAAACATTGGAGGGTTTGAGTTCTGCCTCTATATTAAGGATGTTTTACTCTGTTGAGTCAGGTCTGGTATGTTGAGGCATACTGGTGCCCTATTCACTTAGTTTCACTATTAGAATAATAACAACAAAAACATGCTTAAGTGTCATTCAACCATTAACAAAATAAAGTGTACTTAACTATAACACAGAGGACTGTCAACAAGAATCAAACAGTATTTGGGTGCATAGATTCAGACCTCCCATCTGCATTGAAAACACTTGTCGCCTGGTCAGTGTGGTCTTGACATTCCACCAAGTCTAAAGGACCCTGATTTCATGTGGAGAGACATTTTATGTCCTTAGGTGATCAGAAGTGATGTCAAAGTGGATGAAGCTTGAACTTTAACCCCCTAAGTCAGACAAGTCAACCACAGTTATGTCAACTTTCAAGGGAAATTTAACTTAACCCATGCTTCAGGGGAAGGGGGAAACTTGGTACATAGTGACCTTAAAACATCCCTCTTATTTCTTTGGCATTAAACAATTGAAATTGGACTCACACCTCACAACCTTAATTTTTAAACTTTAAATCTCATTTTTCTTAAGGTGTATATTTCTTGAAATGTGTATTCTTATGAGAAAACCTTTGGACCTATGGACCAGAAACACAGTAATAGGTTTCTACAGACTTAATCGCTTCGTGGTCATCAATTTAATTTCTTCCTATAACTGAGGAAAAGAGTTGTAACATAATGACATTATCGCATGTCGACAGTTTAGTTAGTGCATTATATCTTTACATAGCATTAAAGAAAAACAATCGAGATTTGTTCTATTAAAGTTTTTTCTTGATCCAAATATAAATCTTTCCCATGTCTTCTATTTGGCAGGTTCCAAAATATCTTTTAAGTTCAAATAGTTAGTCATATCCTTCTGACTCTTTGTGGTATACTGCTGTGATTTTCATTTCATCAACTTTGCACTATTTGCTAGCCTTTGCAGCAAGATTCCTGTAGAAACCCTATATTGTACTTGTTGTAAGTTTCACAGCTTTTTCTGTAGTCTCCCTTGCTTTAAAATCATTCATGTGTTGTGCCCTAACTGCAGCTGACCTCACTCAAGGGTCTGTACTTGGTCCTCCTGTCTATATTCCAATCCTTGATGATCTCATTAATTTTGAGTGGATTGATAATTATAAACTTCATGTATCTATCTATTATATATATATGTATTTACATATATATATATATATATATATATATATGGAGAGAGAGAGAGACAGAGAGAGAGAGAGACAGAGAGACAGAGAGAGAGAGAGAGAGAGAGAGAGAGAGAGAGAGATGCGCTTTATTTCTCCTCTGAATTCCAAATTTGAATCAACACTTGCTTATAGGACTTCTCCAGCTCAAGATTTCCAAAACAGAACTTATTGTTTACTTCCCCTGAAAAAATAAACAATCTCTCCTCAAAACTTTTGGTTAATGAGACTATAATTCTACTAACCTAGGTTCATAACTTTACTACTCTTCTAAAATCTTCTCTCTCCCATACCACTAATTTCCAATTAGTTGCCAAGTCTTGTTGATTTTTTCCTTCCAACATCTGTTGCATCTTTCTCCTACTCTTTACTTACATGGTTGGATGTTCATCTCACCTCCTACATTAAGTCCCCTTGATGATTCTCACCACTGGTATCTGTAAATAATTCATCTCCTTGACAACTACAAGAGTCTCCAAAATAATCTTTCCTAAATCACAGATCTGATCATGTAACTACCCTGCTCAAGGATCTTCAGGTTTTTTATTGCTTAGAGGAAAAATAATACAGAATTCTCTGTTTGATATTTAAAGTCATCACACAGTTACTTTGGTGACCTATCCAGTCTTATTTTACATTTCTCCTCTTCACATATTTTACAATTCAACCAGACTAACCTCCTTGCTGTTCTCTGAACATTCTACCTTCTACACTGCCCTTGTCCTTTACACAAGCTCCTCATTCTTCAAATATACTCTCTTGATCACCTCTGACTTTTACAATATCTACTTCAAGACTGAGTTCCTCTGCTGTTTTACTGGGAGCCTTTTCCTTATCCCTTTAGTTGAAAACTGTCCTATACATTCCAATTTATTTCTTATATATATCTCTATTTATCCCCTTTTCTACCTATCTAACATGCATATATATTGTCTACTGGATAGAATTTCTGAGAGTAGGTATTATTTCTCTTTTTTTGTACTTATTTTTAGTGTCTAACACAGCACTTAGTATGTATAGTAGGTGCTTAATCAATGCTTGATAATTGATAACAGTTTGACCCATTTAATAGTGTCACCATTTCTGTTCACTTTCATCTTGGTTTTTCATTTTTCTCCATAAAACCTTTCTGCAACTGGGAGTGCCTATTTTCTTCATTAAACCATTGGTGTTTATTTTTATTTGAAAGGAGTTTTTTTCTTAATTTTTTGAGACTTATTTTTACATAACATTAGTCTTCTTGGAAGGAGAACATGGCTTTTCCCCCCTTGATCATTCCTTTGATCATTTTTTTTTATTTCTTCTATTTCAAAATAAATATTCTCACTTCCCTTAGGGCCCTATTAAAATTTCCAGGTTTCAAGCAACTAAATTCAGGTATTAGTGTAAAATTAATGGAAAATGAAATATTATCACTTTATATTCATAGTCTTAACTGTTACTCAGGGGCACCTAGATGGTGCAATGGGTAGAGTACTGCACCTGGAATCAGGAAGACTCTTCTTTTCCAGTTCAAATCTAGCGTCAGACATTTAGTAGCCGTGTGACCCTGAGGAAATCACTTAAACCTGCTCACCTCAGTTTCTTCATCTCTAAAATGACCTGGAGAAGGAAATGGTAAGAACTCTAGCATCCTTGCCAAGAAAACTCCAAATAAAGTCATGAAGAATTATACATGATTCAAAAACATATTATTGAATCTCATCAGTTCTAGAAGCCTATTTCCTTCTTTCTTTTCTTTTCTTTTTTTTTCCTAAATAGATTACAGAATAAAAGACAGGTTTATTAGTGAGGAGAGAACTGCATTTGGAATCAGGAAAACCTAAGGAAAACTTTTAATACACATGACCTTTGTGACCTTGTACAAGTCCATTGACATAAGGGCCCCAGGCAATTCAACAAAATAAAGATTTTTATCTACATTGACTAGGAGATTTTCTTTTTAATTCCAGGTCTAATCTAAATAAATTTTTCAGATTGTCTTACTGTATAGCTAAATATGCATCTGTCCAATCAATATTATTATTTACTAATTCTAAATATTTCATTTTGCATATTCACCTTTTCATCCTAATCCTAGGTCCTTTCCAGAGACATCTCTGAAATGCTATTGCAGGAAAGCTCTGTTCTTACATGCAGGAAATGTCATATTCTTAAATAATTTTTCCCAAGCACTTCTTTTGGGAGCTTGTATATTCATACATTTTATCTTTACTTCTCTACAATTCATATTCTACAGGTTTCCAGGTCTAATTTTTCAAAAATCACCAATGTATGTTAGGCAAAAATCTTTCCCATATATGCCTCTCTTCCTATATTCTCTAGTGTTAAGAATCCCAAACTACTCCCTTAGCACACAAAATTTTCTGATTTTCACTTTGTGTTTTCTTTAACATTCACCAAAATAATAATTCTCTTTTTTTCTTCTGAATTCCTATTTTTATGGTATGTGAATTATGTCAACTCTAATTTTAAAAATACATTTCATTGATAAATTTTTGATACAGTAATCACTTTATAATAACAGTACTCTAAACACCTTCAGTTAAACAAAAACAGTTAAGCAAAACCATTTGATATGATGATTGCGACACGTTCTTATTTCCTGTTTTTCTCTTTGATGTGATTTTCATCTCACTGAAGTTTATTACTTCCAAGTTGCAGCACATCTTGAGCTTTTTGTTTGCTATTTTTCTAGCAGTGATGCATCTTCTCTTATTAAGAGATGTAGTTACAGGAAGCAGCTCCAATGGGACAACCAAAATCAATTCAAGACTGCCCAACCTCTGAAAATCACAATGCAGCTTCCGGAGCTGGAAACACTCATTTTGCAGGATCATTATTTGGTCACCTATAACTTAGGAGGAGAAGCCAACCAGAAGGCAGCCTGAGATTGGCACTGAATTTCAGTTTACCTAGGTAAACATGTTCCTGCTGTTCTCATAGCTACAGTGGCCACTGGAAAGGGAAGAGAAATCTTCTCTCTACTCTGAACACTCAATTACTGAAAGTCCAATAGAGTCCCAAGTATGGAAGAATGAGAAAAATGAGAGAAAAAATGTCTATATCTCTCACAATCTCTTGCAAGGGAAGATTTCTCCTCACCCTTAGTCCAAGCAATCAAAGAGACTGTGAGACCAATCCCAATTTAGAAGGTTGCCCATGTTCTTCAGCAAGTGGTTTGAGCACATGCCTAGCTAAACAGAAGTGTCTAAATTCAGTAAATTGGATTATCCTACTGCAACCCCTATTCCACTAGGTAATGTACAATTCTTTGTCAAAAATGCCAAGAGACCTGTTATTTTATGAAAAGGAGGCATTTTTTTATTTTCAAAATAAACAGTATCTGTTTGCCTTCAAATTTAAATATTGCCAAGTCACATCAATTGGGAATAGTCAACTGAGATCCAAGCATATTTACATGATATTTGCATAAATAATTAAACAAAATAGAAGATAAGTTAACAAAATAAAAAATTATATATATGACAATACTATGGGATAAGCTGATGCTTAAAAATAATACAGTTTGAAAAAATTTGAAAATATACACAAATATGTTAGGCTAAGTAAACTTAGGATATAATTATGAACCAATCTAAAAGTATTTTACATTAGGGTGAGGATTTTACAACAAATATCTAATATGCAAATTCATGTATTCATATTCATATATGTACATATATAAAAACAAACTATATTTCTATGTTGTAACACTAAAAATATTTTAGATATTTTACTAGAAAGATAGGGAAGAAAATGAAATTTTAAAGTCTTTTAAAATATGGAGAGGTGGAATCTAGATGTAAAGGCAGGAACTCACTTGAACTCTCCTAAATTCTCCTCCAAATACTTTTAAATAATTCCTCAAATTGATTTCCAGAGTGACAAAATAAACCAAAGATTGGAATGAAATAATTTTCCATTTCAAGTTATTTTAGCAGGTCAGCAAGAAACATTTGTCTAACCAGGCTGGTGAATAGACCTAGACTATAGTACCTTGGAAAACCTGCAGCAGACCTTAGAGGTGGTCTCATCAGTGGTGTCAGCAGGCTTTGGCAGCTCTGAGCTTTGGGAGATCTCAGCCACAGATGCTAAGGAAGCCAGACAACTGGTCAGAACCAGATGGCAGGGGACCCTTTGCTTGCACTGGTACAGAATCCTGTTGCATTGTTCATACACAATTCTGGGCCCCATTAAAGCACTATCATACTAGTGCTTGCAGCAGCAGGGAAGTATGGGTACAGAGTTACAGAGCAAAGAAGAGTGCTTATATTCGCTCACAGGCCAGAGCCCAGACAAGAAGATAAGTGACTATGTCTCTCCACATCACATCACTTAACAAAAAGAAAAAAACTCATGTGCAGAATAGCCTCTGAAAACAATATCACAAAAAAAAAAAAAGAAAGAAAAAACTTAGGACAGTGACCCATCCATCCTGGGAACATACACTCAACTTTAACATTAAATTAAAAAGTTAAGAAAGACTGGAAAAAAAGAGCAAACAACAAAAGCAACAACAATAACCTGACCAAAGAATGTTACTATGGTAACAGGCAAGATTAAAACACAAGCTTAAAGAAGAAAACAATGGGAAAACAATTGCACGCAAAGCCTCAAAGGGAAAAATAGTGAGAGACAAATTCAACAAAAATTCCTGGAAGATCTCAAAAAGAATTTTAAAAATTAAATAAGATAGATAAAAGAAAAATTAGGTTAAAATGAAAGTAATACGGGAAAATTACAAAAATAGAGTCAGCAATTTGGTAAAATAGGCACACATGCACATCTGTACTGAATATAATAAAACCTTAAAAACTAAATGGGCCAAATTATTAAAGGGCCCCAAAAGTTCCCAGAAGTGAATTTCTTAAAAAGTATAATTTGCCAAATAGAAAAAGAGAAGCAAAACCTAGCTGAAGAAAATAATTTATTAAAAATTAAAATTGAACAAGTGGAAGCTAATTACTCCATGAGAGATCAAGAGATAATTAATCAAAAGAATGAAAAGTAAAAGAAAATTTGAACTATCTTTCTTTTAAAAAATTGACATGAAGAATAGTTTGAGGAAAGATACTTTAGGAATTTTTGGAATACCTAAAAGCCATGATAAAAAAAAGAGCATAGCCAGCATCATTCAAGAAATCATAAAGGAAAATTGCCCTAATGTCCTAGAACCAGGAGATAAAACAGAAAAAGATTCCACCAATCATCTGCTGAAAGAGATCCTAAAATGAAAACTCCCAAGAATGTTATAGCTAAATTGTAGTGCTCCCAGGACAAGGAGAAAGTACTGCAAACAGCCAGAAAGAAATAATTCAAATACTATGACGACATAGGCTAACATAGGATTGAGCCACCTTTACATTAAAGCACCAGAGGGCTTGAAATATGATATATCAGAAGAGAAAGGATCTAGGATTGCAACCATGAATAACCCCTCCAACAAAAGTGAATATAATCCTTCAGGGAAAAAAAAGGATATTTAATGAAATAGAGGACTTTCAAGCATTCCTGATAAAAAGACTAGAACTTAACAGAAAATCTGACTTTAAAATACAAGACATACAAAAAGCATGAAAATGTAAACGGGAAAGAGAAATCATAAGAGTTTCAAGAAAGTTAAACTGTTTACAATATTATATGGGAAGATGATGCTTGTAAGTCCTAAGAACTTTATCTTTATTAGGGCTGTTATAAAATGTGTAAATGCACAAGAGGGAATGGGTGTTAGCTGACTATGATGGAATGATTTCATAAAAATGAAATTAAGGGTTGAGAAAGAAGGATTCATTGGGAGAAGGAGGAAGGGAAGCGTAGAATGAGGAAAATCATCTCTTATAAAGAAACACAAAAGGAAGAGCTTTTACAGTGGAGGGGAGGGTGAGGGTGGTGGGTAATGCTTAAATGTTACTGTCATTGGAATTGGCTCAAAGAGGGAATAACTTACACACTTAGTTGGGTATATAAAACTATCTTACTTTACAGGGAAGAAGGAGGGGAAGGGGATAAGAGAATGGGATGAGACTGATAAAAAGTAGAACAGATTAAGAGAGGCAGTGGTCAAAAGTAAATCATACTTTTGATGAGGGACATGTTAAAAAGGGAGAAAAAGAAGATAATTGGGGGAAATAGGATGGAGAGAAACATAAAATTTGAAATCATAACTATGACACTTCATAAAATACCACCTGATATATACTACAGTGATACATGATTGACTATGTACAGGAAAAAAAAACACTTCTAAATTTCAAAAGTATCTCTCCAATCCTAAGCAATCAATCAAAAGCGTTGAACATGGTTAACTAAAAGCAAAGCTAGCTAGCTTCAATAAAATGATAAATAGGACTATATAAAAAACTATTATAAGCAGCAATGTATATGTACCATGAAGAGACACTGCTTTAGCATGGATATAACACAAAACATAGTCCAATAAATATAACAAAAAATAAAAACAAATATTCTTAAAGATGCATTAATTCATATATACAACAATATACATATGAAGTGACTTTTCACATGATCAATTTCTATCATTATTACCTCAAGACATGTATAACAACTATACCTTTAGCTTTATTTGTAACACCATAGGTTAGCCTAATGACTGGTCTAGTTGTCCTAATTCTAGGCACAATGTCTAATCTCTCAACTCCTTTACCTGATCTAGTAGTTAGTGTACACCAACCATCAGTCACCACAGACTTGAGTCTCTACACTGGTGCTAACAAACATGCCAGGATGATGATCAGTATGTTCAAGCTCTATATGTTGAGGGTGTACCTTAGGAGTCTCTATAGCAGTTGTGGATAGGAAAGGAGTTACCTTTGGGTTCAGTTAACCTGCCCTAATAATACATCTAGTTTCTTTCACAGGATGCAAAACTTTCAGTGGCCATATCTGGGTCAGAAATTCTTTGTGTATCTTGCTGACAGTCTTTTTTCTAAGCTTTTTTCTAGCTAGGTATCAATTAGTTCTTTCACGCAGGAATTTAGAAAGTCAGAATTTCCTATGGCCAATAAGTGGTTGTGGCGAATAGTCTTGACAGAGACCATTCTATCTTGAGGGCATTTTTGTAAAAAGGAAAGTTGCCCAGTCTCTCAATTATTTTTATAAGTGAGTTTTCCAAAATTCATCTACTTGTGAGCCCTGAATAATGAAAGTAGCCTTTTCTTTGTTTTCCTTAGTATAGAAATCAGGTGATATCCACTATCCAAGTCCAAGAATGAAAATCACTGACTGCCTAGCAGAGAATCAAGGTCATTTTGTACCTGGAACATAATATAACAGTGCACATTGGTCCCTTAGATCGAAATTCAGTAACCAACACATCTATATCTTTCCATTTGTCTTTGCGGTGGACTTTTTAATTTTTTATTTAGTATATTATTTTCCTCAGTTACATGTAAAAACATTATTTTTCCTTTTTAATTAATTTGGTTATTTTTAATTTTCAATTGTCTCTCTCTCTTGCCTCAAGACAGCATGCAATCTGATATAAGCTCTATATATACATTCCAACTAAACACGTCTTTACATTAGTCATGTTGCATATAAGAATTATACTTAAAAGGAGAAATCATGAAAAAAAACAAAACAAAACAAAAAAGAAAATAGTCTGCTTCACTGTGCCATTCAGACTCTAGAGATTTTTCTTTGGATGTGGATGGCATTTTACATCATGAGCCCTTTGGAACTGTTTTAGGTCCTTGCACTGCTGAGAAGAGCAAATTCTATCAAAATCAGTGTGCACTGTGGCTGTAACTGTGTACAATGTTCTTCCTGGTTCTGCTCACTTTACTCAGCGTCAGTTCGTATGTTTTTCCAGGTTGTTATGAAGTCTGCCTGTTCATCATTTCTTAGAGTTCAATAAGGCTGGTGACCTTGCACAGCCCTCCTTTACTCAAATCAAAGTCAACTGCAAGTCATGTCCTCATTTCCTTTTTTTATTAATTCATTTGTTTTCAGTTTTCTACAATCACTTCCATAAGTCTTCTATTTTCTCCCTGTCCCTCCCAGCTCCCTCCTTGAGCCATCATGGAATATTATATGAGTTCTACACATACATTCTTATTAAACACATTTCCACATTAGTCATGTTGCATAGAAGAATTAAAATGAATGGGAGAAATCATGAGAAAAACCCAAACAAAATAAAACATACCATACCATAAAATATTCTGCTTCATTCTGTGTTCCAATATCATAGTTTTTTCTCTGACTGTGGATGGCATTTTGCTCAAGAGTCCTCTGGGAATGTTTTAGGTTTTTGTCATTGCTATGAAGGACTAAATCCAGCAGAAACATTCCTCACACAGAGTTGTGGTTACTGTGTACAATGATTTCCTAGTTCTGCTCATTTCACTCAGCATCAGTTCATGTAAGTCTTTCCAGACCTCTTTGAAATCTTCCTGTTCATTATGTCTTATAGGAGAATAGTATTCCATTACATGAAAATATCACAACTTGTTCAGTCATTCCATAATTGATGGGCAGCCCCTTGATTTCTAGTTCTTGGCCACCACAAGAGAGCTGCTATGAATATTTAGTACATGTGGGACCCTTTCCCATTTTTATGATATCTTTGGGATACAGTCCTAGAAGCAATATTGCTGGGTCAAGAGGTATGCCCATTTTTTGTAGTCCTTAGGGTATAGTTCCAAATTGCTATACAGAATGGTTCAATTAGCTCACAACTCACCGATAATGAATGAATGTACCAATTCTACCACATCTTCTCCAACATTTATCATCTTCCTGTTTGCCATGTTAGTGAATCTGACAGGTGTGATGTGGTACCTCAGAGTTGTTTTGATTTGCATCTCTCTAATCGGTAGCGATTTAGAGCATTTTTTCAAAGAGCTTTAGGTATTTTAATTTCTTCCTCCAAAAGCTACCTGTTCATATCATTTGACTACTTGTCAATTGGAGAATGCCTTGTATTCTTGAACATTTGACTCAGTTCTTTATATATTTTAGAAACTGGGCCTTTATCACAGATACTACATAAAAATTTCTTTCCAAGTTTTCTGCTTCCTTCTTAATCTTGGTTGCATTGGATTCGTTAATTCAAAAACTTTTCAATTTAATGTAATCAAAATTATTCTTTTTATACTTCAATAATGTTCTCTATGTCTTCTTTGGTAATAAATTTCTTCATTCTCTATAAGTCTAAGAAATACGCTATTTCTTGCTCCCCTAATTTGTTTATGGTATCAACCTTTATATCTAGAACATGTATCCATTTAGATTTGCTTCTTGTGTACAGTGCCAGTCATTGGTCCCTGCCCAGTTTCCACTACCCTATTATCTAGTTTTCCCAGGAGATTTTGTCAGTGAATTCTTAAACTAGAAGCTGGGGTGCTTGAGTTAATCAAACAGTATATTGCTATATTCACTGACTACTGTGTCTTGAGTACCTAACATATTTCACTGCTCTACACATCTGTTTCTTTGCCAGGACCAAGAGGTTTTGATGATTGCTGTTTTATAATATTTTGAGATCTGATAAGGCTAGGCGACCTTCCCTAGCATTTCTTTCATTATTTCCCTTTATATTCAGGATGTTTTGTTCTTCCAGATGAATTTTGATATTATTTGTTCTAGCTCTAGAAAATAATTATCTGGCAGTCTGATTGGTATGGCACCAAATAAGTAAATTAATTTAGGTAGAATTGTCATTTTTTACTATATTAGTTTGGCCTACCCATGAGTAACTTATGTTTTTCCACTTTCGTAAATCTGACTTTATTTGTGCAAAAAGGGTTTTGTAATTGTGTTCATATAGTCCCTGAGTTTGTTTTGGCAGGTGGACTTCCAGATATTTTATGGTGCCCACCATAGCTTTAAATGAGATTTCTCTTTCTATCTCTTGCTGTTAGACTTTGTTAGCAATATATAGAAATTCAGATGATATATGTAGGTATATTTTGTACTCTGAAACTTGGTCAAAGTTGTTTATTATTTCAAGTAGTTTTTTATTTGATTCTCAAAGGTTATCTAAGTATATAGTCATAACATCTGCAAAGAGTGATAACTTAGTTTCTTCTTTTCTTTTCCTAATTTGTTCAATTTCTTTTTCTTCTCTTGTTGTGATAGCTAACATTTCTAGGACCATATTGAATAATAATGGTGATAATGAATATCCTTGTTTTACCCTTGATCTTATTGGAAATGCATCTAGTGTATCCCCATTGCATACAATGCTTTCTGATGGTTTTAGGTAGATACTGCTAATTATTTTATGGAAAGCTCCATTTATTCTCATGCTCTTCACGGTTTTCAATAGTAATGTGTGTTATAATTTGTGAAAAGTTTTTTCTCCATCTATTGAGATAATCATATGGATTTATTGTTGATATGATCAATAATGCTGCTAGTTTCACTAATATTGAATCAGTCCTGCATTTCTAGTATAAATGCTATCTGACCAGAATATATTACTCTATTGTTAATTTGCAGTATTCATTTTGCAAATGTGTTATTCAAAATTTTTGCATTTATATTCATTATAAAATTGGTCTATAATTTTCTCTCTCTGTTTTGGATCTTCTGGGTTTAAGTATCAAAATATTTAGGATATTTGTATCATAAAAAGAATTTGATAGCACTCCTTCACCAATTTTCCCAGATGAATCAATACAGTATTGGATTAATTGGTCTTTAAATGTTTAATAGAATTCACTTGTTACTCCATCTGGCCCTGGAGATTTTTCCTAGGGAGTTCATCGATGGCTTGATCAATTTCTTTTTCTGAGATGGGTTGATTTAATTATTCAACTTGCTTTTCTCTTGATCTGGGAAATTTATACTTTTTTAAATATTCCTCCATCTAAATTAGATTGTGAAATTATATAGATATATACATATATATGTATATATATATATATAATATACAGTTAAAAGAGAGAATTTAGATGCTTTACCACTTGGTTCATATATGTTTAGTAATGATATTGTTTCATTGTCTATGGGACCATTTGTCAAGATATTGTTTTCTTCCTTCTCTCTTTTAACTATATATATACATATATATATATATACATACATATACATATATGTATATATATACATACATACAGTTGGGCAAAATGATTTCTAATAATTCTTTTAATTTCCTCATCGTTGAAGTTGAGTGCACCCTTTCATTTTTGATATTGGTAACTCGGTTTTCTTCTTTCTTTTCTTAAATAAAATTGACAAAAAGTTATCAGTTTTACTGTTTTTTTTCTTAAAATCAACTCAGTTTTGTTTATTAGTTCAATGGTTTTCTTAATTTCCATATTTTAATCTTTCCTTTGGTTTTCAGTATTTATCATTTGGTATTTACTTGGGGATTTTCAATTTGTTCTGCTTCTACCTTGTTCAACTGCCTGCCCAATTCGTTGATCTCATCTTTATTTTATTCTTGTAGGCATTCAATGATATAAAACTTCCCATAAGAACTGATTTGGCAGCATCCCATAAGTTTTGGTAGGTTGTCTCATTATCGTCATTCTGTTTAATGAAGTTATTCATCATTTCTATGATTTGTTGTTTAACCTATTCATACTTTAGGATTAGATTATTTAGTTTCCAATTAATTTTTGGTCTATCTTTCCATGGTCTTTTATTACATATTATTTTTATTGCGATATGGTCTGAGAAAGACGCATTGACTATCTCTGCCTTTCTGCACCGTATTCTGAGGTTTTTATGCCCTAGTACATGGACAATTTTTGCATATGTGTCAGGTACCACGAGAAAAAGGTATATTCCATTCTATTCCCATTCAATTTTATCCAGAGATCTATCACATCTATCTTATCCATAGTTCTATTCACCTTTTTAACTTCCTTCTTGTTTATTTTGAGGTTAGATTTATCAGGTTCAGAGAGGGAGAGGTTAAGGAGGTCCACTAGTATAGTTTTGCTGTCTATTTCTCCCTGTAACTCCCTTAACTTCTCCTCTAAGAATTTAGATGCTATACCACTTGGTTCATATATGTTTAGTAAAGATATTGTTTCATTGTCTATGGGACCTTTTGTCAAGAGATAGTTTTCTTCCTTCTCTCTTTCAATTATATCTATTTCTGCTTTTGCTTTGTCAGAGACTAGGATTGCTATCCCTGCTTTTTTTAGATCAGCTGAAGCATAATATATTCTGCTCCAACCTTTACCCTGTGTGTATCTCCCTGTTTCCAATATGTGTCTTGTAACCAACATATTATTTTATTATGGTTTTTAATCTATTCTGCTATATGTTCCCATTTTATGGAACAGTTCATCCCATTCACATTCACAGTTTTCATTACCATCTGTGTCTTTCCATCTATCTTATTTCCCTCCATCCTATTTCCCCTCATTTTTGCTTTTATTTTTT
This sequence comes from Bettongia penicillata ogilbyi, assembly GCA_023548195.1. Lineage (NCBI taxonomy): Eukaryota > Metazoa > Chordata > Mammalia > Diprotodontia > Potoroidae > Bettongia > Bettongia penicillata. The sequence goes on along the minus strand of JAJHZJ010000345.1, from coordinate 5,933,309 downwards.
CCTTCTCCCTTCCCCTCCACAGTAGGGTTTTAATTTTTGACGACCTCCTCCCTCAATCTTCCCTCCTTTCTATCAGCCCCCTTCCCTTTACTTTCCCTTTTCCCTCACTACTTCTTTTCTCCCTGTTAATCTCACCTCCTTTTTCTTTCCCTTTTACCCTCCTACTGCCTTTAGGACAAGTTAGATTTCTACACTTAACTGAGTTTGTTGTTCCCTTCTTGAACCAAATCACATGATAGTAAATCTCAAACCAAAAATCTCCCTCCTCTCTTTCTCTCTAATGTAATGTTTTTGTGCCTTTCTGTAATGTAATTTACCTTTTTCTGCCTCCCCCTTTTCACATCTCCCATTACAATACCTTTGCACCCTTAAATCACACTTTCATCACATCATATTAATTTATACCAACTCTCTCTACTTATAACCCTTTTAAATATCAAAATAAACATATAATTCTCAATATTAACAACTATTATCTTCCCTTATAGGGATATAAACAAGGTTCCCATATTGAATAACATTTTTTTTTCCCATTTAACATTTTATGCCTCTCTTGAGACTTGTGTTGGAAGATCAAATTTTCTATTGATCCCAGTACTGTCTGGAAATCCCATATTTCATTGAATGTCCATATCTTTGCCTGAATATTATGCCCAGTTTTGCTGGATAATTGATCCTTGGTTGTAGTCCAAGCTCTTTGCCTTAGGAAATATCATATTCCAGTTCCCACAATCCTTTAATGTAAAAGATGCAAGGTCCTGTGTGATTCTGACTGTAGTTCTTCAATGTTTGAATCAATTCTTCAAGATTTCTTGCAGTATTTTCTCCTTAACTTGATAATTCTGGTATTTGGAAACAATATTCTTTGGTGTTTTCAGTTTGAGATCTCTTTCAAGTGGTGATTGGTGAATTTTTTTAATGACTCTTTTGCCTTCAGATCTAAAACTTCAGGGTAGTTTTTCTTGATGATTTCTTGGAAGATATTGTCTAAGCTCTTTTTTTATCATGGTTTTCCAGTAACCCAATAATTCTTAGATTTTCTCTCCTGGATCTATTTTCCAGGTTAGTTGTTTTTCCAATGAGATACTTCACATTTTCTTCTATTTTTTTTTTTTATTCCTTAGATTCTGTTTGACTGATTCTTGGTGACTCATAGAGTCATTAGTTTCTGCTTGCCCAATTCTAATTTTTAATAGAACTAGAGTACAGGCAGGCTCTGTGGTTGATGAAGCCCCATCTGTGTTAGTGTCTTCCCACTTCCCCTGTCTGAGTTAAGGCACACTTGTGGTCCTTATGTTGGTGTTTATGGACTCCATTCCCCTGGGGCTCAGGATCTCCTTCTAGTCCCTGAGGTAGGGCTGTCTGGAACAACTCTGATCCTGCACTGGTCTCCTTCAGCCACTGCAAGAGGGACCCCACTTTGTGATATTCCTAGCATCACGCACTAAGAGACTGTTTACCCCTTTGGCTGATCCCACTATTTCAGGAGATTCTTGGGGAAATGTTCTCTGGGTTTATCAAGGTCAACAAAGGAAGAGTGATAGCACTTACAAATCACTCCACCATCTTAGCTTCCTCAAGTTCAAGTAAGTGACTTACAGAAATTTAATCTGCAGGCTGATAATCTCAAGAGCAACTATTGCTGCTAGTAGGGGTCCTGAGCTTCTGTCTCACTCTGTTCCACTGGATGGAGCTGATTTCTTTGAGAATCTGCTCTATTGATAATGCTACAGTCTTCCCAGTGCTTCTTGCTCACCTTTGCTATGGTGGAGTTCATGTTGGTACAACCTGTGCACTCTGTGCTCTTCCAGTCCAGTCCAACAGGTCCTTCCCATCAACATTCTAGGCTGTTCTGGGCTGGAAATCTCTCATACTCTGTCTACTAGTGCATTCTGCCACTCTAAATTTGCTCAGAATCTATTTTTGGGGGGATCTGATGGCATTTGTCTTAGAGCTTAGGTGAGTACATGTTCTCACTCTGCCATCCTGGCACCACCTTCCATGTCATGAAGAAGACTGGTCAGCCTAAATGGGGACCCAACTAACCGGGTAACAGCTCATCCTCTCCCTCTCCTCTGCAATGGAAGATAAATTTGGGTGACCAGAATCTTCCAGTTAAATTGAAGTTTACTGGATAGATTACTTTCTTTCCTGCTTTCCTTCCTCTTCTCTCTCTCTCTCTCTCTCTCTCTCTCTCTCTCTCTCTCTCTCTCTCTCTCTCTCTCTCTTTCTCTCTCTCTCTCTCTAAAACATTAAACCTAGCTCACTCTGAAGCCTATAGATTGGACCACAATAAGTCTCTTCCAAACTCCACTTAATGAGTTGCTTTTAGACATTCCTTACTTAGAGAGAATGTCAAATGGTAGTTGTTTCTCTTTCAAACACTCGCCCTGGGGCAGGGTGGGGGGTTGCCCTCCCAACTCGATTTTTCTTTTCTTTTTCTAATTAAACGGGCCATCCCTTGACTACTTATTAAGGAAACCTGTTCACTCAATAGGCATAACCTCACTCTAATTCAGTATCTGAAAAGACCTAAGCCTAAAAGGGCCAGGATAGCCATTTGATCCTGGGCCATCTTCAGTCATCCATATGAATATCTGCTCACTGGATCCAGATGGCTCTGGAGGAGAAAATGAGAATAGTGACATTGCATAGCCTTCCCTCACCCAAAATAAAAGTCAACTGCAAGTCATTTTATCATTTCCCTGATGTCATGGTTGTCTTTGAAAACAAAGGATAAACACAACAACAACAAAGGAACATAATAGTATTCCATGACATCCATATACCACAACATGTTCAGCCATTCCCCAATTGATGGATAATTCCTCAACTTCTACTTCTTAACCACCACAGAGAGAGATGCTATAAATATGTTGAAACCCTTTCCCATTTTTATGATTTCTTTGGGATCCAGTCCCAGAAGCAATATTGCTAGGTCAAAGGGTATGCACATTTTATACTCCTTTGGGCATAGTTCAAAGTTGCTCTCCAGAATGGTTGAATCAATAGACATTTCCACCAACAATGAATTGGGTTTCAACTTAACCACACCTTCTCCAACATTTATCATTTTCCTATTTTTCCTATTACCCAATCTGATAAGTGTGATGTGGTTACTCAGAGTTGTTTTGATTTGCATCTCTCTAATCAATAGCAAGTTAGAGCACTTGTTCATATGACCATAGATAGTTTTAATTTATTCCTCTGAAAACTGCCTATTTATATCATATAACCATGTATCAGGAGGAATGATTTTCATTGTTGTAAATTTGATTCAGTTCTCTATATATTTTAGAAATGACAACTTTATCACAGATACTAGTTGTAAAAATTATTTTCCCATTTTCTGCTTTCCTATTCTTGATTTCAATGGCTTTATTTGTCCAAGAACTTTTCAATTTAATGTAATCAAAATGATCCAGTTTGAATTTCATAATGCTCTCTGTCTCTTGTTTGATCATAAATTCTTCCATTCTCCATAAATCTAGTAGACAAACTATTCCTTGCAGACCTAACTTGTTTATAGTATCAGCCTTTATATCTAAATCAGATATCCATTTGGTCTTTATTTTGGTATATTGTGTCATACGTTGGTCTATTCTCAATTGCTGACATACTATTTTCCAGTTCTCCCAGCAGTTTTTGTCAAATACTGAGTTCTTATCCCAGAAGCTGGGTGCCTTGGGTTTATCAAACAGTTGACTGCTATAATCATTGACTACTGTGTTTTGTATACCTAACCTATTCCACTGATCTACTGCTTTATTTCTTAGCCAGTGCCATGTAGTTTTGGTTGTTGCTGCTTTATAATAAAATTTAAGATGTGGTATGGCAAGGCCACTTTCCTAGCATTTCTTTTCACTAATTACCTTAATATTCTGAAACTTTTGTTTTTCCAGATAAATTTTGATATATTTTTCAAGATTTTTAAGATAATTGTTGTTAGCTTGATTGGTATAGAACGGAATAAGTAAATTAATTTAGGTGGAATCATCATTTTTATTATATTAGCCCAGTCTCCCCATGAGCAACTGATGGTTTTTCAATTATTTGAATGAAAAGGGTTTTGTAATTATGTTCTTACAGTTCCTGGTTTTGTTTTGGCAAGTAGACTTCCAAATATTTCATAATGTCTACCTTAACTTTAAATGAAATTTCTCTTTCTATCTCTTGTTCTTGGGCTTTGTAAGTAATATATAGAAATGTCAGTGATTTATGTGAGTTTATTTTATATTCTACAACTTTGCTAAAGCTAATTATTATTTCAAATAGTTTTTTTTTCAAGGAAATTACAGGAAGAAATAGATAACAAAACTATACTAGTGGGAGACCTCAGCTTCCCCCCTCTGTACTTAATAAATCTAACCACATATAAACATGGAATAAGTTAAGGTGATGATTTTTTTTTTCCTTTTTCTCTAGGATTCTCTAAGTATATCATATCATCTGCAAAGAATGACAACTTAATTACTTCTTTGCCTATTATAATTCCTTCAATTTGTTTTTCTTCTTTTATTGATAAAGCTAATATTGCTGGTACCATATTGAGTATCAGCGAGGATAATGGACATCCTTTTTTTTTTTACCCTCAATCTTATTGGGAATACATCTGGCTTATCAGGATTACATATAATGCTTGCTGAAGATTTTAGGTAGATGCTACTTATCATTTTAAGAAAAGCTCTATTGGTTCCTATGATGCTTAGTGTATTAAATAAAAATGGTTGCTATAATTTGTGCAAAGCTTTTTCTCCACATATTCACACGGTTTCTGTCAGTTTTGTTGTTGATATGATCAATTATGTTGATAGTTTTTCTAATATTGAACCAGCCGTGCATTACAGCTATAGATACTACCTTATCAAAATGTATTGTTCTTGTGATAAATTGCTGCAATGTTTTTGCTAAAATTTTGTTTAAAATTCTTGTATCTATATTCATTAGAAAAATTGTTCTACAATTTTCTTCTCTGTTTTGGCTCTTCCCAATTTAGGTATCAGTCCCATATTTGTATGAGAAAAAATAAATTGGTAGGACTCCTTCTTCACCAGTTTTACCAAATAGTCTATATAGTATTAGAATTATTTGTTTTTTAAATGTTTGATAGAATTCATCTGTAGATCCACCTAGCCCTGGAGATTTTTTCCTAGAGAGTTCATTGTTTACTTGTTCAAGTTCTTTTTCTGAGTTTTTTTTAAATTATTTTGCTTCCTCTTCTCTTAATCTGGGCAATCTAAATTTTGGAAATATTCTTCCATTTCACTAAGATTATCAAATTTATGGGCATGCAATTGGGCAAAATTATTCCTAATTATTGTCTTAATTTCCTCTTCATTGGTGATGAATTCACTCTTTTCATTTTTGACACTGGTAATTTGGCTTTCTTTTATTTAGTCAAATTAATGAAAGATTTATTAATTTTACTGCTGTCTTCATAAAACCAGTTTTTAGTTCTATTTATTAGTTCAATATTTTTCTTAATTTCAATTGTATTAATATATTTTTTATTTTCAATATTTCTATTTTGGCATTTAGTTTTTCAGCTTGTTCTTTATCTAGCTTTTTCAGTTGCATGCCCAATTTGTTGATTTTCTCTTTCTCTTTTTCATTCATGTAAGCATTCAGATATAAAACTTCCCCTAAGAACAATTTTCATTACATCCCATAAATTTTGGTAGGTTATCTCATTATTGTCATTCTCTTGAATGAAGTTATTAGTTGTTTCTATGATTTGCTATTTGACCTACTGATTCTTTAGGATTAGATTATTTGGTTTCCAATTAATTTTTAGTCTAACTTTTCATGGCCCTTTACTACATATATTTTTTGGTGCATCATGATCTGAAAAAAAATGTATCTAACATTTCTGACTTTTTCCACTGGGTTGTGAGGTTTTTATGTCCTAGTCCATGGCCAATTTTTGCACATGGACCATGGACCACTGAGAAAAAGATATATTCTTTTCTATCACAGTTCAATTTCTTCCAGAGGTCTATCATATCTACTTTTCCTAAAATTCTATTCACTGCCTTAACTTTTTTCTTATTTATTTTGTGGTTAGATTTATAATTTACCCTTTTCTGCCTCCTCCTTTTCTCTTCTCCCATTATACCCACATTGTCTTTGTAAATCCATCTTAAAAGTCATAATAAGGATACAATTCTCAAAATTTACAACTATCTTCCTCCTGTATAGGGATGTAAATAGTTTACCCTTATTGAATAACATGTCATGTGTGTGTGTGTGTGTGTGTGTGTGTGTATTTTCCTGTTTAGCTTTTTATGCCTCTCTTGAGACTTGTATTTGGAGATCAAAATTTCCATTGAGCTCTGCCCCTTTCATCAGGAAGTTCTGGAAGTCCCTGATTTCATTGATTGTCCATCTCCTTGCCTGAAATATATACACAATTTTGCTGGATAGTTGATTGTTGGTTGTAGTTCAAGTTCCTTTACCTTATGGATTATCATATTCCAATAGCTCTGATCTTTTAATGTAGAACCCACAAGGTCCTGAGATTCTAACTGTAGTTTCACACTATCCGAATTATTTCTTTCTGGCTACTTGCAACATTTTCTCTTTTATCTGATAATTCTGCAATTTGGCTACAATATATCTTGGTATTTTCAATTTAACATCTCATTCAGGAGGTGGTTGGTGAATTCTTTCTAATTCTTTTTTGCCCTCTGGTTCCAGGATTTCAGGGCACTTTTCCTTGATAGTTTCTCATATATATATACACATACACATATATATATACACATACATACATATATACACACATATATATCTCATGTACATATATACACACATATATGTGTGTGTATGTATGTATGTGTATATCTGTATATATACACATTCATACATATAAATACACACACACACACACATATATATGTATATATATATATATATAATTTATTTTTCAGTTCTTAACACTCACACAAGTATTTGAATTCAAAATTTTCTCCTCATCTCTCTCCACTCCTCTCCCCAGGACAGCATGCACCCTATCCACCCCTTCCTCTACTCTGTCCTCCCTTCTACTGCTCACATTTCTTCTATCCCTCTTCCTCTCTATTGTAGGACAAAATAGATTTCTCTACTCCATTGTCTGTATAGCTTAATTTCCAGCTGCATGATAAAACATTTTTAACATCCATTCTTAAAGCTTTCAATTCTATATTCTATCCCTCCCTCTCCTCCCAATCTACCTTCATTGAGAAAACAAGAAATTCATTATGTCACTTCCATAAGATTTATTTTGTAAAAGATTAACCACATTTCCCTGTGTCTTATCCTGCCTTTCATTTATTCCATTCTCTCCCATGACATGTCCCCCCACAATAGTATTTGCCTCTGATTATTCCTTCGCCCAATTTGCTATCTCTTCTGTTTTCTCTCCTATCCCCTTCCCCTTTGCCTTCCTGCAGGGTAAAATAGATTTTCATATCCAACTAAGGGTGTGTTGTTCCCTTCTTAAGACAAATCCCATGAGATAAGGCTCCATTATTTACTTTTATCACCTCCATCTTCCCCTCCATTGTAGAAGCTCTGTCTTCCCTCTTGTATGTGAAATGCTTTACTACATTCTACCTCCCTCTCTTACTCCTAGTACATTCTATTGAAAAGTAAATTTTATTTTTATAAATGTTCTCTCTTCATATTCAGCCCACCTTGTGCCTTCTGTGTATGTACACACACACACACACACACGTGTGCAAGATGCAAATAGCATCTTTCCATGTAGGAATGTAAACAGTTCAACTTTAATGTGTTCCTTAAGGCTTCTCCTTCCTGTTTACCTTTTCATGTTTCTCTTGATTCTTGGATTTGAAAGTGAAATTATCTATTCAGCTCTAGTCTTTTCAACAAGAATGCTTGGAAATCCTCTATTTCATTGACATTGCATTCTTCCCTGGAAGCATTATACTCAGTATTGCTGGTAAGTGATTCTTAGTTGTAATTCTAGTTCCTTTGACCTCTGGAATATCATATTACAAGCTCTTCGATTTCCATGGAAATTCAGGCTTTGAGTATGTTTCAGTAATAAGCTCTCAACATTGGATTAAGGATTTTTACATATAAAATTGTATTGATCACGGCAAAGAAAATGAAATTTTTTCCCATTTTTAAAGTATCTGGCTGAAAATTTTGAAAGGTGAAAGAGTTTATTTTATAGTTAGTTCCTTACAAATTTTTAAAGATCCCTTCCTCAGACACAGAATTTATGTAAGGGTAGAAACAGCAGACGATATATAAAAACTGAAAGTCTATGAAGTTTCAAGTTTGGAAAACCAAATTTAAGTGATTCTACTAAATTGTATTAAGTCTTGTTACTAGCAGAATTATCTTGGAACCTCTAGATTTGGAACCACAGAAGCAGAGTCTCCTTCTGAGCTGTCCTGAAAATGAAAACTGTTGCATACTTCAGGGACTCAAAATGTGCTGATCAAATGGACATTTTAAATGATTTGCTAAGACACAAAGAGACTTCATGTTAGTTAACATGAAGTTAATATTTAGTTAATATTGACTATTGTTAGTTAATATTAATTATTGTATAGTTTTGGTCTTGCATTTCATGATGTTTATGTTTAAGTTTTCTTGGTCACCTTGGTGACATGTGAATCTCCCTTCTCAAAACTTGTCCATTTTGAGTCCACTAAGTAGTTTGATTTGTAACCAGATTTAATATGACTATGAATTTGTGAAAAACCTTATAGATTTGACTTTAAAATAAGTGATCTGTGATGGGAGTGGGTTGCCCACTTCTTCATTAGGTAAGAAGAGGAAAATGGAGTGAATTGAGGGAATTTGGACAGCAAGTGGTTAAATGTCAGAATTGAGTGCAACATGCTGACTCCTTCTTATGATTCAGTCCTGGAGTGAGCTCAGCTTCTGTTCCTTTTTGGGTCTTGTCCAACTTCCCTCTTGTGAGAAAACTTTTCATGTAAGGCTAGGAAACTGGACTATCGCTATGTGCTATTTAGAAACCATTAACAAAGGACCTAGGCTATGCTGACCAGAAACTCAGATTTAAAGATTGATTCAAGGAATTTTCTCAGAATTGTACATCTCAAGCAACACATATGCCTTTCGTGAAAAATGGCCCTGTGCTGATCAATCAATTATAGTTTCCATGTTGCAGACATTTGGAAAGGGGGACACCTTCTCAAAATTCAAGAAATTGTACCTGTCCAATCTCTCCCTCAATTTAAAGGTCCCTACCATGTCCTTCTGACAATTCCCATACCAGCCAAATTTGAGGGTATTGATTCCTGTATTATCTGAAGAAAACTAGTCCCTGAATGAACCGCCAGTCCTGGTGAAGGCCTCAAGGTCTATTCTAGGGAAGCTTAAATCAGATGATAACTCAAGGAGACTTCTCCCACAATATTGTTGGCAATTTTCTTTTGTTCCTTTTTTATTGTTTGCCTTGTGCTTCATCATTTACCTCATCTGTTTTCATGAACCCTGCTAATTTTGTCATGACTCTTCATGTGAGAGAACTTAACAGGAACCAAATCTAAATAGCATCCCTGAGTGAATCGAGACTGGCAGAAGGTCAGTTTATTGAATTTGGAACTGGGCATATGTTTTTTGTGAGTGGTTTCTGTGATGAGAAGTGCTGTTAAGCTGTTATAAATTTAGCAATCAAATATAATCTTGCCAGGAATGTTCTATGCCACCCTAAAGACTTGTGACAATGCAACTGCCACTTGCAGGAACTAGCCACAGCACCAACATCAATGTGAAAGCTCCCATCATGACAAAACTTTATGATATTGAAGAAAAATTCTGTGAAAACCTAGAGATCCTCTTCATCAATTAAATGATGAAAGAGGACAAGCTGGCAATTCTAGGTGATTTTTAACATCAGACTGGGCACAGACTACCAGATATGGTAGGGATTCCTTAGGAGGAAACACTTTGGCACAATTCTGAATCAAGAAATACAACAGACTCTCCACATGAAAGACAGGACCAAAACATTTATTCAGATACCAGAAAGCTAAATCCCAACACCAGAAAGTCAAATCTATCACAACAAAAATCTATACAAAATAACAATGCAGATGACAACATCATCTCTAAGTCTTCTCCATACTAGGCTTCCCACTAACCAACTCCTTAAACAAATCACAGGCAGGTGCTCTTAAACACAATCAGAAAAAAGTTCTTTCACTCATGCTAGTCAGCAGCCAGCATGCCTGAATTCTTCCTAAATCTAACTGCTGTCATGACCAAATTTCCTCTCAGCTCTTCTCCATCTCTGTCTCTTCCTGTTCCACCCATTCAGCAAACTCCATCCACCACAAGTTCCATGTGAATCAGACTCATATGACTTAGGCTTTCATGTGACAAAGGCAGGTCACATGAGCCTATTAATGAACAGGAAACATCTTTCCATTTAAATTACCATTATAGGAATGGTGTTGGAAACAGCAACAATAGTCACTTAGTACTGAGGACTTGTATATCTCATGACTTCCTCATTATGAACAGTAGTGTCTACTTGCTTAATTGAAAGAAAATCATGAATGCATCATGGATGCACTCTCACTGCAAGCACTGACATTAAACATTCTATGTCATTGTGAAGGAAACAAACAGACAGGATGTGAGAGTAATGATGGTGATGTGTGGCACAAAGTACTGCACTGATCACAGATTTATCTTCTCCAAGTAAAATATTCCCATTCAGGAAAGCAGTGGCTTCGAGGCAAGATGACTATCAGGAGACTCAATAATAGATGAGAGCATTTCTCTGTGGGTGAACAGATCATTGCTTGAAGGAAATCTGAGTCAGCAAAGAGTTAGAAACACTGGAGTAAAAGTATACAGCTTTTTAAAAAATGGTGTACAGCATCATATTTGCTCATCTGGGCCAGAACACTTACAAGCATCAGGATTGGTTTGATGGAGGAAATTCAGAAGCTACCAAATGAGAAATGAAAATTCCACTGGGTTTACCAGCAGGATAACTCCTCTATCTCCGAGAAGGGAGCATTTCTTTCAATCAAAAGTAAAGTACAAGTGAAGTTTAGAGAGGGTATGATTCTTGACTCAGTAAGAAGGCAGAAAAGATTCAATTTTATGCCAACAGAAATCATGCCCAGTACCTCTATGATGCCCTAAAGATTATTTATGGGCCAAAGACCTCTGGAACATCACAAGTACTCAGCACTGGCAAAGCCACATTGATTAGTTATGAGGACATTATTCTAGGGAGATGGGCTAAATACTTCAATAGTGTTCTCTACAGATCATCATCAACCAATACTTCAGCCATTGAACAATTACCTCAAGTTGAAGTCAATCTGTTTCTAGCAGAACTTTCAACTGAAGAAGAGGTTTTGAATGTCATCAGGGTCCACTCAAGTGGTAAAACTCCTGGCATTGATTTCATCCCAAGAGATCCTCAAAGCAGGCAATTTGCTGCTCACATGAAAGCTGAATAAAATTTTCCAGATTATATGACCTGAGAAAGTCATCTCTATGAAGGAAAAATCACAGAAGGAGCTCCTTTAGTCATTGCTGGCAAGATTCTTGCCAGAGTCCTTTTTAATTAGTTGCTCCTTCACCTAGAAGATGGTCATCTGCCCAAGAGTCAGTGTAGCAGTAAGGAATAGTAAATATTGTGTTTGATGCCTGATAAGTCTGGGGAAAATTCCATAAGCAGAACAGAATTGCAGGAGCATAAAGGAATCATGAGCTCTGCAAATCCAGACACTTCCATCCCAAATATTCTGATGGGCCATTTAAGCCTGACCTTTGGTAGAGCCTTCTGAACTTATATGGGAGAGATTAGTCATAGGCGAACACAGTATATATACCCTGACCTCAACATCATGATTTTATCGATCCTCTTAAAAATGTATCAACAATTCTTTACAAATAATAGTACTACTCATAATTGGCCACTATCCTTATATATGAGATTTTATAGATATGTTTATTTCCTAATTTATTTTTTTTTGCTTTTGACAACCACTTCTCTCAATTTGGAAAATAAGTCATATGTTTGCTGACTTAGTTACTTTCTTGGATCTTCTGGCCTCCAGGTTGTGGCAAATAGTTTAGATTGTTTAAGCTTTTGGATGAAATTATTATAGTAAGTTATCTGTTTCAGTTGTCCACTTTACCATTTTTCATCTCTAAAAATCTTGTTTAAATAATTCACTGTCAAATCTTTTCAACTATACACCATCTTTTCATTATTATATTTTCCTTTTAAAAAAATTGATCTTGACCCTAATAAATTAATGGCCTTATTTTCAGTGATCACTGACTTAGGGAAAATTCTTCATCAAAAACAGGAAAAAAATATGATGACATATATGGAAGAGAAGTGTTCAGGTAAAAGAAATGAGAAAGGCCAAAGTCTTGTATATTACATAAAAACTTTATGCCTCTATAGCTTAGATACCTTATTTTTTTAATGGTAAGCAACCAATTAATAGCAAGCACCAAGTGCCATTACTATACACAAAACTAATATCCAAACATTATCAAACTCAGCATGTACAATACAGATCTCATTATCTTTTCTACAAACTCAACTTGTCATTAAACTTTGGTAAGTTACAACAATTTTCCAATCTCCTATGTTCACAACTTTGGTGTGGTCTTCAGCTCTTCAGTTTCCTTCATCCCACAGAGTCGATCAATACCCAAATCTCATCATTTTTACCTCCACAACATTCATTGAATGTGATTGCTTCTGTTTTCAGATAGTCTAATTCAAGCTTTCATCAAATATCACTCAAACAATTGCAATGACCTTCTAATCGGTCTGCCTGCTTCATTTTTCTCTATGCCACAATCAAATCTCCATATAACTACAGGAGTGATTTTCTCAAGAAATGTTACTTTGACCCAGTAATGCCACTATTCAATCTTTTCCCCAAGATGATCAAGAGAAGAGGGAAAAAAAGTTCTGTGTTCTAAAATATTTAGATATCCTTGTGAATTAAAAATTGAGCAAATGCCCATCAGTTGGGGAATGACAAACAAATTGTGGTGTATGCTTGTGGTGGAATGTTATTGTATTGCAAGAAGGGACAAGATGGTTGAATTTTTAAAAACGTAGGAAAACTTACATGACATAATAGAAAGTTTAATGAGCAGAATGAAGAGAAAAATGTATATAGTAATGTCATTATTGCTTGAAGAACAACTGTGAATGACCAAGTTATTCTTAGTATTATAAATTCTCAAATTAACTATGGAGGACACATGACAGAAGATGCTTTTCACCTACAGAGAAAAGTACTGAGAAACTGAAATAAGTAGAGTATAATTTTACATATGAATGTGTGTATATACGTGCATGTTTATGTGTACATATGTATATATGTGTGCATAATGGCCTGTAGTGAAGGGAAGTGAAGAGAGGGAGGGAGATAGTTTGTAACTTAAAATGGAATTTTTTAAAAAAAGGAGATTTGGGGAGAAGAAGGTCAGCAGGAAAAGTCAGTTGCACCAGGGAGAGAGGAGAAGAATAAAGTGCAGGCCATGCCAATGCAGACAGGGCCCAGCAAATGAGAGGCAGCCCTTTGGTAACAGAATCATTGGAAGCAGTGGTGATTCCCAGACCTCTCAGTACAGGATGGGAGTCAAGCTAAGCTGGAAGAGAGAGAATCCTGGGGCCCACAGCAGTAATAGAGGCTGCACCTGTGGGTATCAGCCCACAGAATAAATGATTGAAAGTCACTCATTTGAACTTCTGGGAGTCAAAATGGTGGAATAAAGGGTAACTGCTCTCACCTACCTTGTTGAAATTGAAAAACCCAGAGAATATTGCCCCAGGAAAAATCTTGGAATAGTGGAACAAGAAGAAGGGGTGCATCAATCTTTTAGATCAGGAGGTTGGGGAAATTGACAGGAAGCATTCCTCTTACTGTGGCTGAAGGGGACCAGTGCAAGACCAGAGGCATCCCAGCAAGCCCCACCTCAGTGGACCAGCAGGAAATCCTGAACCCCAGGGGGTTGGAGTCAGAAATTGCCAACACCAGGACCACAGGAGAGCCTTAGCACAGCCAGGGGAATTAGGCAGACACCACCACAGATGGAGTTCAGCAGCTACTTAATCTGCACATGCTCCAGTGCAGCCTTAGGGGAAGAAGAGACCTCCAGACATCAAACTACACCTCACGCCTTCAATGTAACAAAGAAGAAACTCAAATAATCTTCACCTGGTCTCAGTCTTGGCACACATCAGACTCATCAGCAGAAGGTAAACTGCAGCATTTTATAGCTTCTAGTTGAAAGAACCAGAGGTCACAACATACAAAGTCATACAAAATACCAGGCCCCTAGCTCCCAGCACAAGAAATGTGGGACAGAGAACCCTGTGTCCCAAAAAAAGGATCCATTTTAATAGCCAGGAAAAGGACAATCACCATGAGGAAGAAGCAAATTAGAAAAGCAAAGATCATAGAATCTTATTATGGAGACAAGGAAGATCAAAATATGAGTTCAGAAGAGCCCAGCATCAACACTAGACTCACATCTGAAACTTTAAAAGTGGTCTCAAGCCCAAATAGAGTTCCTGGAAGAGCTCAAGAAGGATTTAAAAAGCTAAATTAGAGAGGCAGAAGAAAATTTTTAATGATTTTAAAAATACAATGAACTCCCTAGAAATTAAAATTGACCACATGGATAAGGAGGTAGAAAACCTAACTGGAGAAAATAACTCCTTAAAAGAAAAAAATTGGATAAATGGAAAAGGAGATACAACTGCTAAATGAAGAAAACAATTTGTTATAAATTAGAATTGGGCAAATAGAAGCTAATGACTCTATGAGGTATCAAGAATCAGTCAAACAAAATCTAAAGAATGAAAAATAGAAGAAAACACAAAATATCTCATTGAAAGAACAACTGACCTAAAAAATAAATCCAGGAGAGAAAAAAATGTAAGAATTATTGATCTACCAGAAAGTCCTGATTAACAAAAGAGCCTGAACAATATCTTCTCCAAGAAGTCATCAAGGAAAACTGCCCTGAGGTCCTAGATCTGAAGAGCAAAATACTCATTAGAAGAATCCACCAATCACCTCCTGAAAGAGATTCCAAATTGAAAAAAACAAGGAATATTGATGCAAAACTCCAGAATTATCAGATCAAGTAAAAATATTGCAAGCAGGCAGAAAGAAACAATTCAAATATTGTGGAACTACAGTTGGCATCACACATGACCTTACAGCTTCTACATTAAAGGATCAGAGGGATATAAATGTGGTATTCCCTAAGGCAAAGGAGTTTGGGCTAAAACCAAGGATCAATTTACTGTATTTTTCCTTCTCTCTAAAGGGCCTATTTGCTCTGGCCCCAGAAAACTGAGCATTATCTTTCAGGCAAGGAGTTGGACATTCAATGAAATAAGACATTTCCAGACCATCCTACTGAAAAGGCCAGAGCACAATAGAAAAACATGATCTTAAAACACATGACTCAAGAGACATATAAAAAGTAAAGTGGAAAAAAAGGTAAAAAAAAAACTTATTTACTATGGGAAAACTGTTAACATCCCTATATGGAGGATGATACTTGTTAATCTTGAGAATGATATATTTATTATGACATTTAAAAGGGATATTCATATATATAGAAGGTGTGGCTATAAATTAACTGATGTGGTGATACAAAAAAGCCAATTAATGGGTGAGAAGGGAGAAGAGCAAAAAAGGAGACATAAAAAGTCAAATTACATCACATGAAGAGGCACAAAAACATGTGATAGTAAAGAGAAAGAAGGGATGGAGATGAACATTATTTGAACTTTACTCTCATTGGATTTGGTTCAAGGAGGGAATAACATGCTCAGTTAAGTATAAAAACCTAATTTGCCCTACAGGCAGTAGGAGGGAAAAGGAGATAGAAAAAGGTGGTGTTGAGAAAGGAGGGAAGGTTCAGGGAAGCAATGGTCAAAAGTAAAATTTTGTAAGGAGGAGAATGGAGAAATAACAGCAAAAGAAGAGGGGAATAGGATGGAAAGAAAGACAGCAATCACAACTGTGAATTTGAGTAGAATGAACTCTCTCATAAAATGGAGGTGGATAGGAGAATGGATTATAAATCATAGTCCTTCCAAATATTGTTTAAAAGAAATAGATTTGGAGGGGAGGAGCCAAGATGGCAGAGTAGAAAGATTCACATATGCTAACTCTGAACTCACAGCCCATAAAATACCTGTAAAGAAGTCTCAATAAATTTTGGAGCAGCAGAAGCCACAAAACAATGAAGTGGAGAAGATTTCTGTTCCAGAGAGTCCTGAAAAACTGACACCAAAGGTCCATTACCCACCAGACCAAGAACAGAGCCCAGCCCTGTCTTGGCTGCACAGCAGTCAGAGGAGCAGATCCGAACAGGCTTCAGGGATGGAATCCACAGCAGCCATGCAGGAACCTCCACCCACAGACTCTAAAGGTCAGTGAGAGAGCCTGTTTGGCTGGCCGAGAGGGGAGCAGGGTGTCTCTATAACTGAGGCCCCCTCGGGAGGCAGCAGCAGACAGGAGTTCACAAAGCAGAGAGGAGCTCGGATCCATTGTTGAAGTCTCTGCATAAACCCCCTGAGGAAACTGAGCCCTGTGAGGCGACCCTGCCCCCACCCGAACAGAGCAGCTGAACTTAATCTCACACTGAATAGCAGCCCTGCCCCCACTGAAAGACCTGAGGCTGGGAAGAAGCATTGAATCTCAGACCCCAAGCACTAGCTGGGCAGATCTGGAGGCAAGGGGTGGGGTGGAGAGGAATCTCAGAAGTCAAGTAACTGGCTGGGAAAATGCCCAGAAAAGGGAAAAAAAAATAAGACCAAAATAGGTTACTTTCTTGGTGAACAGATATCACCTCCCATCCTTTTGGATGGTGAACAACAATGCTTACCATCAAGGAAAGACATAGAAGTCAAGGCTTCTGTATCCCAAACATCCAAAATAAATATTCAGTGGGCTCAGGTCTTGGAAGAGCTCAAAAAGGATTTTGAAAATCAAGTGAGAGAAGTGAAGGAAAAACTGGGAAGAGAAAAGAAAAGCATGAAAAGCAGGTCAACACCTTGGTAAAGGAGACCCAAAAAAATGCAGAAGAAAATTACACCTTGAAAAATAGGCTAACTAAATTGACAAAAGAGGTTCAAAAAGCCAATGAGGAGAAGAATGTTTTCAAAAGCAGAATTAGCCAAATGGAAAAGGAGGTTAAAAGCTCACTGAAGAAAATAGTTCCTTCAAAATTAGAATGAAACAGATGGAGGCTAATGACTTGATGAGAAACCAAAAAATCATAAAACCAAACCAAAAGAAAGAAAAAATAGAAGATAATGTGAAATATCTCATTGGAAAAACAATTGACCTGGAAAATAGATCCAGGAGAGACAACTTAAAATTATGGGACTACCTGAAAGCCATGATCAAAAAAAGATCCTAGACCTCATCTTTCATGAAATTATCAAGGAAAGCTGCCTGATATTCTAAAACCAGAGGGCAAAATAAGTATTGAAGGAATGCATCGATCATTGCCTGAAAGAGATCCAAAAAGAGAAATTTCTAGGAACATTGTGGCCAAATTCCAGAGTTCCCAGGTCAAGGAGAAAATATTGCAAGCAGCTAGAAAGAAACAATTCCAGTATTGTGGAAATACAATCAGGATAACACAAGATCTAGCAGCTTCTACATTAAGGGAACAAAGGTTGTGGAATAGGATATTCCAGAAGTGAAAGGAACTAGGACTCAAACCAAGAATCACCTACCCAGCAAAACTGGGTATAATACTTCAGGGGAAAAAATGGTCTTTCAATGAAACAGAGGACTTTCAAGCATTCTTGATGAAAAGACCAGAGCTGAAAAGAAAATTTGACTTTCAAACACAAGAATGAAAAGAAGCATGAAAAGGTAAATAGCAAAGAGAAGTCATAAGGGACTTACTAAAGTTGAACTGTTTACATTCTTACATGGAAAGACAATATTTGTAACTCTTGAAACTTTTCAGTATCTGGGTAGTTGGTGGGATTACACACACACACAAACACGTACACACACATGTGTACGCACACACAGAGACAGAGAACATAGAGTGAATTGAATAGGATGGGATCATATCTTTAAAAAATGAAGGTAAATGGTGAGAGAGAAATATATTGGGAGGAAAGAGGGAGAAATGGAATGGGGCAAATTATCTCTCATAGATGAGGCAGGTAGGAGCCTTTTTAGTGGAGGGAAAAGGAAGGGAGCTGACAGAAAAACATGAAATTTACTCTCATCACATTCAACTAAAAGGAGGAATAAAATGCACACTCATTTTGGTATGAAAACCTATCTTACAATACAGAAAAGTGGGGAGAGCAGGGGATAAGCAGGGAAGGGGGGATGATGGAAGGGAGGGCAATAGGAGGAGGGAGCAATTTGAAGTCAACACTCTTGGGGAGGGAGAGGATCAAAAGAGAGAATAGAAGCAATAGGGGGCAGGATAGGATGGAGGGAAATATAGTTAGTCTTACATAACACGACTATTATGGAAGTCATTTGCAAAACTACACAGATATGGCTTATATTGAATTGCCTGTCTTCCCAAAGGGAATGCGTGGGGAGGGAGGGATGGGGAGAAGTTGGAACTCAAAGCTTTAGGAACAACTCTTCAGTATTGTTCTTCTTACTAGGAAACAAGGAATACAGGTCATGGGTAATAGAAAGTTATCTGGTCCTATAGGACAAAAGAGAAGATGGGGACAAGGGAAGGGAAGGATGATAGAAGAGAGGGCAGATTGATGACAGGGGAAATTAGAATATTTGGTGTATTGGGGTGGGAGGAGGGGACAAATGGGGAGAAAATTTGGAACCTAAAATTTTGTGAAAATGAATGTAAAAAGTTAAACAAAAAATTTAAATTAAAAAAAGGAAAAAGGAAATGAGCTGCAGAAGCAAAAAAAAATAGATTTGAAACAAGCAGAAACACACAGGTTAAACGTAAAAGGCTAGAGTAGGATATATTATGCTTCAGCTGAAGTAAAAACATGAAAGTGCAGGATAGCAATCTTAATCTCAGACAAAACAAAGAAAAAATAGATTTAATCAAAAGAGATAAAGAAAGAAATTACATTCGGCTAGAAGGTACCATAGACAATGAAGTAATATCACTACTAAACATATATGCACCAAGTGGTATAGCACTCAAATTCTTAAAGAAGAATTTAATGGAATTACATTAAGAAATAGAGAGCAAAACTATACTAGTGGGGGACCTCAACATCCATCTCTCCAAATTTGATAAATCTAACCTCAAAATAAACAAGAAAGAAGTTAAGAATATGAATAGAATTCTGGAAAAGACAGATATAATAGACCTTGGGGAAAAAAACTGAATGGGGATAGAAAAGAATATACCTTTTTCTCAATGTTACTTGGAACATACAAAAAATTAATCATGTAATAGGGCATAAAAACACCACCATCCAGTGCAGAAAGACAGAGATATTCAGTGCATCCTTCTCAGATCATAATGCTATAAAAATTATATGCAATAAAAGACCATGGAAAAATAGTCCAAAAATTAATAGAAAATTAAATGACCTAACCCTCAAGAATGAGTGGGTAAAACAACAAATCATGGAAACTATCAATAACTTCATTCAAGAGAATGACAGTGATGAGACAATCTAAAAAAACTTATTAGATGCAAAAAAGCAGTTCTTAGGGGACATTTACATTCCTGAATGTTTGCATGAATAAAAAGAGAAAGAATAGATGAATGAATTAGGCATGAAACTGGAAAAGCTAAAAAGAAAGTTGAAAACTTCAATATCAAATTAGAAATATTGAAAAACAAAAAAGAGATTAATGAAATTGAAATTAAGAGAACAATTGACTAGATAAATGAAACTAGTAGCTGTCTTATAAAAAAAATCAATAAAACCAACAAACTTTTGCTCAATTTGATTTAAACAAAGAAAGAAGAAAACCAGAAGACCAGTATCAAAAGCAAAAATGGTGAATTCACCTCCAATGGAAAGGAAATTAAAACTATATTTAGAAATTATTTCACCAAATTTTGCAACCATAAATTTGACAATCTTATTGAAATCAATGAATATTTTCAATATTATGAATTACTCACATTACTAGAAGAGGAGTTTAAATGCTTAACCCCATCTCAGAAAAAGAAATTGAACAGGACATCAATGAATTCCCTGAGAAAAAATCTCCAGTGACAGATGGATTTACAAATTATTTCTACCAAACATTTAAAGAACAGTTAATTCCAATACTATATAAACTATTTGGGGAAATTATCAAAGAATAGTCCTACCAAATTCTTTTTTCCAATACAAATATGGAGCTGATACCTAAACCAAGAAGAGCCAAAACAGAGAAAGAACATTTTAGACCAATTTTCCTAAACATTATAGACACAGAAATTTAAAATAAGATATTAGCAAAAAGATTACAGCCACTTATCATGAAAATAATACACTTGGATCAGATAGGATTTATACTAGGAATACAGGGCTAATTCAGTATCAGGAAAACTGTCATCATAATTGCTCATAGCAACAACAAAACTAACAGAAACCATTACGATTATCTTAATAGATGCAAAAAAAGCTTTTGACAAAATAAAGCACCTATTGCTATTAAAAGTACTGGAAAACATAGGAATAAATGAAGCCTTCCTTAAAATAGTAAGTAGTTTCTACCTAAACCATCAGCAAGCTTTATATGTAATGGGGATAAGCTATATGCATTTCCACTAAGTTTGGGGGTGAAATAAGAATGTACATTATCCTCACTGTTATTGAATATGGTACTAGAAATATTAGCTTTAGTAATAAGAGAAGAAAAATAAATTCAAGGAATTAGACTAGACAACGAAGAAATAGATAATCCTAGAGAACCAAGCAAAAAATTAATTGAAATAAAAATAAATTTAGTAAAGTTGCAAGATAGATAATAAACCCACATAAATCATCTGCATTTCTATATATTACTAACAAAATCCAAGCACAAGAGATAGAAAGAGAAATTCCATTTAAAGTTACTCTAGACATTACAAAACATTTGGAGGTTTACCTGTGAAAATAAACCCTAGGACTATAACAGCAAAATTACAAAACACTTTTCACACAAATGAAGTCAAATTTAAATAATTGGAAAAACATCAGTTGTTCATGGGTAGGCTGAACTAATATAATAAAAATGACAATTCTACCTAAATTAATTTACTTCTTCAGTGCCATACCAATCAAACTATGGAAAAATTATTTTATAAAGTTAGACAAAATGATATCTAAATTCATCTGGAGGAACAAAAGGTTCAGAATATTAAGGCAATTAATGAAAAGTAATGCTAGCGAATGTGGCCTAGCCATAATAGATCTTAAATTGTATTATAAAGCAGCAATCCTCAAAACCACTTGCTACTGGCTAAAAATAGAGGAGTAAATCAGAGGAATAGTTTAGGTACTTCTAATGGCAAGTAAAATAGGATCTTCTGTTGGTTTTGTTTTACTAAAATGCCTCTGATTGAATAATGTGATTAAAGAGAATCTTTCCCACCCATTGATGGGCCATTGTGGGAAGCTTGATTAGGGGAGCTGTTTTGTAGAGGGATCCCAAGTACCTTTTATTTTTTCTATTGAGGCACTGAGTCAGAGGTTATTACCTCTGGCTCTAAAAAAGTACTCAGCATGAGATTTTATTTTGGGGCTTAGTGACTGGAAGTCTTTGTTTTGTCAGAGAGATAGGCACCCCCCCCTCTCCA
Source organism: Bettongia penicillata ogilbyi (assembly GCA_023548195.1). Taxonomy (NCBI): domain Eukaryota; kingdom Metazoa; phylum Chordata; class Mammalia; order Diprotodontia; family Potoroidae; genus Bettongia; species Bettongia penicillata. The sequence goes on along the minus strand of JAJHZJ010000345.1, from coordinate 5,911,553 downwards.
CCACACCCAGCTAAAGTTCAGAAGTTTATGCTTCCCTCTCTGGTAACTGTGTATGTATGTAATGGTCAGACATTTTCAAAGCATGTCTGTCTACTGTTGATTTCTCTGAATTTTTTCTGAAATTTTGGTTTTAATTTTCTCTGATACCTGTACTTGATTTTGTTAACCCCTTAACAGTTGCTTTCATTTTATGAATGCAGATCTAAGAACCTGTGGTAGCATGTCCCCCTGTGTATGTTGGGGTGCTTATAGATACAGTACTCAACAGAGTTCAATTATTATGGCAAGCTACTGTTTGGTAAACTCAAGAAACCCAGTTTCTGGCATAAGAAATTATCTGTTTGACAAAAACTGCTTGGAAAACTAGAAAATAGAGTGGTAGAAACTGAGCATAGACTCATGCTGACAATGCATAGCAGAATAAAGACAAAATGGATACACAATCTAGGTATAGAGGCTGATACTATAAACTGAGTAGGTGAACAAGGTATAGTTGACTTGACAGGTTTGTGAAGAATGGAGGAATTTATGACCAAACAAGAAATGGTGAATATTACAAAATGCAAAATGGATAACTTTGACTACATTAAATTGAAAAGATTTTGCACAAACAAAGCTAGTACAATCAAGAATAGGAGTGAAGCAGAAACTGGGAAAGGATTTTTACAGCTAGTGTCTATGATAAGGGACTCATTTCTAAAACATATAGAGAACTGAGACAATTGTGCAAGAATACAAGTCATTTCCCAATTAATAAATGATCAAAGGATATGAACAGGCAGCTTTTAAAGGACGAAATTAAAGCTATTTATAATCATATGAAAAAATATTCTAAATCACTAAGATTAGAAAGACACAAACCAAAACAGCTCTGAGGTACGACATCACACCTATCAGATCAGTTAATACAACAAAATACAAACATGATAAATGTTTGAGAAGATATGGGAGAGTTGGAAGAATAATTCATTGTTGGCGGAGTTGCGAGATAATCCAACTATTCTAGAGTGCAATTTGGAACTGTGTCCAGTGGACTAACTTCTAGGACTGTATCCCAAAGAGATCATAAAAATGGAAGAAGGACTCACATATACAAAAATATTTATAGCAACTCTTTTGTGGTAACCAAGAACCACAAATCAAGGAATATCCATCAGCTGGGAAATGACTGAAGAAGTTGTGGTATATGAATGTAACGTAATAGTATTGTGCTATAAGAAATGATGAACAGGCAGACTTCAGAAAAACCTGGAAAGACTTACATGAACTGATGCTGAGTAAAATGAGAAAAAGCAAGAGAGATATAAAGTAACAGTGACAATAAGTTTCTGATAGACTTAACCCTTCACAGCAATGCAAGGACCTAAAATATTTTCAAAGGACTCTTGAAGAAAATGCCACTCACATCTAAAGAAATAACTAAAGAACTGGAACACAGAATGAAGCAAGGTATTTTCTCTTTGTTATGTTTTGTTTTCGTTTAGTTTTTCTCATGATTTCTCCCATTCATTTTATTTTTTTCTCTGCAACGTGACTATCATGAAAGAGTGCTTAATAAGAATATAAGTGTAGAACACATATAAGATTGCCTACCATCTTGGAGAAGGAAAATTTGGAACTTATGGAAGTGATCGATGTTTTTAAAAATGTTTATTATCTTATTTTTAGTTTTCAATATTCAACAAATTTTTGAGTTCCAAATTTTCTCCCCATCTCTCCCCTCCACCCACCCCAACAGGCCATGCATTCTGATTACCCCTTCCCCAACTGCCCTCCCTTCTACAGTCCCTCCCTTCCCTTATCCCCATCTTCTCTCTTGTCTTGTAGGGCAAGATAAATTTCTATACCCCATTACCTGTATTTTTTATTTCCCAGTTGTATGCAAAAACAATTCTCAACATTTGTTCTTAAAACTTTGAGTTCCAACTTCTCTTCCTTCCTCCTTCCCCATGCATCCTCACTAAGAAGGGAAGAAATTCAATATGGCCTAGATATGTGTAGTTTTGCAAAGACTTCAATAATACTCATGCTGTGTAAGACTAACTATATTTCCCTCCATCCTATCCTGCACTCCATTTATTCTATTCTCCCTTTTGGCCTTTTCCCTCCCCAAAAGTGTTTGCTTCTAATTGTTCCCTCCTCCTATTTGCCCTCCCTTCTATCATCCCCCCAACCTGCTTATCTCCTTCTCCCCTATTTTCCTGTAGCGTAAGAAAGATTTTCATACTAAATTGAGTGTGCATGTTATTCCTTTCTCAAGCCAAATGTAATGAGAGCAAGCTTCACTTTTTCCCTCTAACCTCCTCACTTTTCAACTCCATGGAAAAAGTTTTTTTCTTGCCTCTTTTAAGAGAGATAATTTGCCCCACTCCATTTCTCCCTTTCTCCTCCCAATATATTCCTCTCTCACACCTTAATTTTATTTTTTAGATAGATCCCTTCCTATTCAACTCAATGTCTGTGTGTGTGCATGTGTGTAATTCTTCCCACCACCCAAATACTAAGAAATGTTTCAGCAATTACAAATATTATCTTTCCATGTGGGAATTTCCTCCAAGGTGGCACAATCAAGGGAGAGGAGTTAACTCCTCTCCTGGCCTATACTCTGGTCTGGAAGCTACCAAAGCTTTTCTGCCCATGTCCAACAAGTATAATTCCCTTTCCAGAGCCTCCACCAGCTCCAGCCAGTATTCTTCCTCATGCTGGCCCACCACTCAAGGCTGAGATCCAGATCAGCTGCTCAATTACCCCAGGGGCTCTAGGTTGAGGATTATAGAAATGGACACTGCTGCTGCTTAGGGCCAGGCTCCCTTATTACCCATATGAAAAAAGCTTTTTTCACTGGCCTTTGAAGTTGTCTTTGTCATTTGTGTGTTGAGGGACCTGAGAACCATCATGGAAGTGATTGTTGAAAATTGAAAACAAATTAACACATTTGGAGAAAAAAGAGGAGGAATGAAAAAGTAAAAAGTCAAATAATAGGCTGGAGAAAATGAGCAAACAATAGAAAAACTTCTGAGTGTGGAAAGTTACTATCATGATAAGGAATATCAAAATACACACTGAGAAGAAGACAACAAAGTCAAATCTCCTTCATCAAAAGTCACCAAGAATCAGGCCATGAAAGAGCTCAAAAAGGATTTCGAAAATCAAGTAAAAGTAGCAGAAGAAACTTTGGGAAGAGAAATGAGAGTGATGCAAGAAAATATGAAAAATAAGCCAACCGTTTGGTAAAGAAGACAGAAAAAACACTGAAGAAAATCATACCTTAAAAACAGACTAGACCCAATGGTAAAAGAGGTCCAAAATGCCAATCAAGAGAAGAATGCTTTAAAAAGCAGAGTTGACAAAAATGGAAAAGAAGGTCCAAAAGCTTATTGAATAAAATAATTCCTTAAAGAATTAGAATGGAGCAAATAGAAGCTAATGACTTCAAGAAATCAAGAAACGATTTAAATTTTTTTAAAAAATAGAAAATAATGTGAAATAACTTTTTGGAAGAACAAATGACCTGGAAAATAGATCCAAGACAGATAATTTTAAAATTATTGAACTACTTGAAAGCCATGACCAAAAAGGAAAAGAACTTAGACATAGTCTTTAATGAAATTAAAAAGGAAAACTGCCCTGTTCTTCTAGAGCCAGAAGGAAAAATAGAAATTGAAAGAGTTCACTAATGATTTCTTTACAGAGATATCAAAATAAAAACTGCTAGGAATACTACAGGTGAATGCTACAGTTCCCAGATCAAGAGCAAATTTTTGCAAGCAGCCAGAAAAAAAACAACTCAAATATCATGAAGTCCCTGTGAGGATAATACAAGATTTTCCAGCTTCTACATAAACAATGTGAGGGATTAGAATGTGATATTCCACAGAATGAAGAAGCTAGGATTGCAACTAATAATCACCTATCCAGCGAAACTGAGTGTTATCCTTCAGTAGAAGAAATGGATATTCAATGAGAAAGAAGACTTTCAAGTATTCTTGATGTAAAGACCAGAGCTAAACAGAAAATTTGACTTTCAAATAAAAGTCTCAAGGGAAGCATAAAAAGCTAAAATGATACGGTTAACTTATAAGAACTTTCTCATTATTAAGGCAGTTAAAAGGAGCATATATAGACAGAGGGCAGAAGAGTAGGTTGAATGTGAAGGAGTGATACCTAAAAGTAATATTAATAGGTAAGAGAGGACTGTACTGGGAGAAAGAGAGAGGGAGAGGTAGAACAGGGCAAATTATTTCCCACAAAACAGGCAAGAAAGAGATTTTTCAATGGAGGGGAAGAGAAGGGAAGTGGGATTGGAGTGAGTGAATCTTACTCTCATTAGAATTTCATCAAAGAGGGAATAACATACAAAAATCTGTCTTGCCCTACAGGAAAGTAGGAAGGAAAGGGGATAAGAGAATGGCAGAGGGAGAGGAGAATGATAGAAGGGAGGACAGATTGAGGTAATCAAAAACAAAACACTTTGGAAGAAGGACAGGGTGAAAGGAGAGGAATAATAGAATAAACAGGAGGATAGAATGGAGGGAAATACAATTAGCAATGGTGACTGTGAAAAAAATTTGAATTGTTTCTCTGATCAAAGACTCATTTCTCAAACATATAGAGAACTGAATTAAATTTTTTAAAATAAGAGCCATTCCCCAATTGATAAATGATCAAAAAACATTATCAATTTTCAGACAAACTAGCCAAAGCTATCTACAGCCATAGGAAAAAATACACTAAATCACTATTGACTAGAGAAATGTAAATTAAAATAATTCTGAGGTACTACCTCAAATCTATTAGATTGACTAATAATAAGAAAGAAGAGGCAAATGACCAGTGTTGGAGGGCATGTGGGAAAAAATGAGACTTTAATGCATTGTTGGTGGAGTTATGAACTGGTTCAATCATTGTGTAGAGCAATTTGGAACCATGCCCAAAGGGCTATAAAACTGTCCATGTCCTTTGAGTTAACAATACCACTACTAGCTCTGTATCCCAAAAGAGATTTAAAAAAAGAAAAAGGACATCTATGTACAAAATGATTTATAGCAGCTCTTTTCTGGGGCAAAGAATTAGAAATTAAAGCAATGCCCATCAGTTGGCAAATGGTTGAACACGTTAAAGTATCAGAGTATGATATAATATTATTGTACTATAAGAAATGATGAATAAGATGCTTCCAGAAGAACCTGGAAAAACTTTCGTGGGCTGATGCAAAATGAAATGTACTGTGTACAAAGTAACAGCAATACTGCAAAATAATCAACTGGAAGTAACTCAGCCATTCTCAGCAATACAATGATCCAAGATAACTCTCAAGGAATTTTGATGGAAATTGTTCTCCATCCTCAGAGAAAGACTTAATGGTGTGTCAAACAAAAGCATACTTTTGTTTATTTTCTTCTTTTCTTAACTTTTTTTCCTACTTTCTTTCACAATATGGCTATTACAGATATGTTTTGAATGACTACACATGTATAACCTATATCAAATTGGTTGCATTCTCAGTGGTGGGGAGGGTCGGGAGGGAGAATGGGAGAGAATTTGAAACTCAAACTTTTAAAAATGAATATTGAAAATTTGTTTTTATGTGTAACTGGGGAGAATACTAAATAAATTTTTTAAAGCAATTTTATCTGACAGCCCTACGCAACCAATCTCCAGTGGCTCCCTGTTGTTTATAGATAAAGCATCCTTTATTTAACTCATGAAGTCTTTTACAAGTAGGACCCAATTGATCTTTCCAACCGCATTATATATTACTCTCCTTCTTGTATGATTTAGTGCTACCAAATTGTTTGTGTCTCTATTCTGGCACTCCAGGTCCCATTTATGTTCCTTTTTGATAGTTTTCTTTCATATTTCTTACTCTTTTTTGAAAAAAAAATGTTTCCTCACTTCCTTCAGGATGAAGCTTAAACATCATTTTTAACATGGTAGTTTACTGATTATCTTGTATCTAAGTGTCTTGTATTTTTTCCTATTTATTCTGCACAAATTTATTCCCATACAGGATATTTTCCCTCCTCCCAATAAAATATGAGATCCTTGAGCCCAGAATATTTTTTTGAGCATTTGTAGCACTAAAGTTTCACACACTGTCTGGGCCAGTTGCATGTTTATGTTTCTCTTTGTTGTTGATACCATACAGGTAACATATTAGTGCATTTTTTACATTTAACTGATTTCTTATATTTGCCACTTATATTACATTACTACTAGCAGCTGACATTTATATACCCTTTAAGGTTTACAGAACTCTTTCTATACATTGTCTCATTTGAATCTCATTATAGCCTTTAATCCATCCTTTCCTGTCTTTTTCAATAGAACGTAATCATCAATCTCTGCTTATCTACTGGTTCCCTCTCTAATGACTTTAAATATTCCCATGTCTTTCCATCCTTAAAAAAAATCTCTTTACAAGGTGTTAGCATTGTCTACCATCATATATGTCTTCTCCCTTTCTCAGCAAAACTCCTCGAAAAAACTTTCTACACACCTCCCACTCCACAGCTCTGCTCAATCTGGCCACCTAATCACTATTCAACTGAAATTCTCTCCAAAATTATCTCTGCTTTACTCCATCCAGTGATCTTTTCTTAGTCTTAACTCTTCTTGACCTATCTACTGCATTTGACACTATTGGTTCCATCTCCTCTTAGATAATCTTTCCTCTCAGGGTTTCTGTGACTCCTCAAGATTGAACACTTACCTACCTTTGTGTTTGTTTCCTCTCTGTCTCATTTGGTGACTTATATTTAACATCATGTTCCCTAAAGTTTCCCAAATTTCTGTCCTATACCTTTTTTTCCTTTCTTTCCACACTCTCTTCATAGTTTTAGCAGCTGTCCTGGGTTTAATTGTAATCTCCACATAGATGACTCACAGACATGTGTCCTCTTCAGTTTTCACTTGAGCTTCAGTCAGATATAACTAATTTCTTGTTAGACATTTCAAACTAGATGTCCCATGACATCTCAAGCTCCACACATCTTAACTTGAGCTCTTGTTTTTCCCAAACTTTCCCCTCTTCCAAACCTCCATTTCTATTCAATATTTCTTCTATACTCTCTGGTTACTAACCTCTGTATTACCCTTGCACTTCCCTCTCTACATATACAATCAACTGCCAAATGTTGCTGTTTTTATCTCTTCATTTTTTCACATCAAATCCCTTCTCTCAGCTTGTGCAGTAGCTAACTTAGTTCAAGCCCTTACCACCACCTCGCCTTCATTATGGTCTGCTAATTCATCTGTAATCATCAAGTCTTTTTCTACTCCAGTTTGTCTTATACACTGCTATCAAAGTGATTTTCATTAAGAGCAAATCTGATCATGTCACTACACTTTTCAATAAGTTCCAGTGTCTATTGCCTATAATGTAAAATTTAACCTGCGCTGTTTGTTTTTAAAGTCCTTCACAACCTAATCCTAACCTATCTTTCCTACCTCATTACTCTTTCTCTCTGCCTACTCTATGATCCAGCCATCTGGTGCTCTTTCTGTTCCTCACAGATGGGGCTTCAGTTATGAATCTTTTTCTTTGTACTGGCTGTCCCCATGCCTGAAATATACTCTCTCATTACCCATAAACTCAAAGAATCCCTTTCTTTCCTTTGAGATAAAGTTTCCTACCATCTTCTAGGTTAAATATCCTGATCTCCTCAACTACTAGTATTTTTCTCCCAAACTACTTTCACATACTAAGTATTTATTCTGTACATACTGATAGATTTACATATCAGTACTGCTCTTAAAGCCAGGCCAGTGGAGGATTCTGAACTGACCCAGAGAGCTTTGGAAGATTAAGAGCACTCCCTCAGATCTCCAGTGAGTGTCTCCTGCTTTCATTTAGAGACCCATTCAACTCAAGAAAAGGACATGAACCTATTCCCAGTTTTAACATTGGATTGCCCTCACCCTTAGTCTAGAACCTGGTACACCCCTGCCCATTTGACGATTGAAAGAGCAGGTATCTAGGGGTACCCTGGCCACCTGGGGCTCTTGTCTTGAAGCTGAAAGGATGGCCTCAGTAGCTACCTCCAGAGACAACACTGACTGCCATCACCTTCCATGGATCCTGCTATGGAGGAGGAAGTTTCCAACGGGGTACCTCACCTCTGAAATTTCCAAAGACACATAGAAAGATTAATGGAATTGCAATTGAACTCAGTCTGAACCCTTGGTAAGCATGCCCATCTGCTGATGCCAGCCCTGGAATCTCAATGTTGCAACTAGCAGTCCTGCTCCACCCTTTGAAGCATACCTGAGATTGAATAGGGAAAGTAATGGAACAGTATAGTACAAGTATTAATTAAGTGTGTATTAAGTACCAGATACTCTGTTAAGTGCTTTAAATATTCTCACTTGTTCTTAAGAGAAACAGAAGTGAGTAGTACCACCTATCATCCTGGTGGGATGGACTGCTCCTTCTCAGAGCTTCCTGAAACCCTACCCACCTTGTCTATACACTAGGAAAAATAAATATATCCTACTAAAAAATAAAATATCCTACTTATTGGACAATAAATAAATAAATGGGTAAACCACCATGCTAAATCCTTATCAATATATTAAAATACCTAACTTGTTCATAAATTTTTAATATATTTTAATGAAATTCTTAAAATAGATAGGTCCTTATGCCCTGCTGGTAGTCTTAGTTCACTGTCTCCCCATTAGAAATTAAGTTACTTGTTAGTAGGGATTGCTTCATTTTCCCTTTGTATTTGTGCTTATCACAGTTCCTGGAACATCTTAGTTGCTTAACAAATTTTTGTTGTCATTTTCTAGATGTAGACACTGAGATTAAGAGATATTAAGTGACTTTCTTGGAGTCACACAGCTGTTAAGTGTTTTTGAGAGGATTTGAACCCCAATATTTGTGACTTCAAGTGCAACACTCTATGCACCATGCCATGGTGTTTAACTAACAACCTTCCATGCACTGTGGTCAAGAATGAGGACGTATTTCCATGTACCCTGCCATTCTCTACCTCTTGTTACTGGCAACAGTGATCCTCTAATGTATGCCTCTGGATATTCAGTCTTCCTCCTTATCCAGGGGAAGTTAATCTCTTCAGTTTTAAAATTGGAAGATGAATGAATCCTCACCTCTCTATCTTCTATCTAAATAACCCCAGACCCTACTTGATTCCATTCAAATTTTTGTCAGAATATCATAGCAAAAATAGCACAGGAATCTTAACATTTGTACTACTGATTTTTATGGATTGCCACCACAACCATCTCCATCATCTCCCTCCTCCTACATTCACTTCTTTCTCTCTCATGACCAGGAAACAATTATTGAATCAATCAATATTATCATTGTGCATGGAAAGGGCATGGCAATCTACTGCCTTATGGCTCCACACAAAATACTTGTGGCTGCCTAGATTCTCAAAGGTTATACTTGGCACATATTTACCAATAAAATTTATGAAACTTTCAAACTCATACTGAAACATAAATCTTCCAGTTTCTCATAATGTGTTAGGATTCTGCATGGCAAAGAATATGATGCCATTTTTTGAAAATTGAAAACCACTGACCTTCATGCTCTCTTCCCTGGTCACCACTACAGTATGTGTTATACCTATAACAGAATGTGAGCTTCTTTTTTTTTAATAGTATTTCTCCCCAATTACATGTCGAGACAATTTTAAGCCTTCATTCTTATCAGATCTAAATTTTTCTCCCTATCTCCCTCCTTTCCCCTCTTCCTAAACTGATAGGCAATTTGATATAGGTTATACATGCACTATTATGTAAAACATATTTCCATATCAGTCAGAGTCGTGAAAGAAGAAACAGATGAAAAAGGAAAAAACACTGAAAAGAATAAAGTAGGTGAAAAAAGTATGCTTCAATCTCCATTTAGAGTCCATCAGTTCTTTATCTGGTTATAGAGAGCCTTTTCCTTCTTGAGTCTTTTTGGGTTTGTCAAACAGTAGATTACTATAAGTTGACTAATGTGTCTTGTGTACCTTACCACTTCTACTGCTCTACCACTCAATTTCTTAGTCAGTATCAAGGACTTTGACGATTGCTACTTTGTAATGTAATTTTAGATCTGGTATGGCTAGGTCACATGAAAGAAACTTTTCAATGTAAGGTCCAGTTCCTGACTCCCATCTCTAGGTCTTACAGCACACATACACACACACACACACACACACACACATGCATACACACATACACACAAATATTCTGACAAGATCAGGGTATTCATAATTCATAACAGATAAAGAACTCTGATATTTAAATAATTTTAACATTTTGTTCCTTGAATAATAATTTAATATTTAACATAATTTAGTACAATCAAATTTTGATTTAATATTAGTAATATATTAATATAATGAAAACTATCTATTTTATACTTTTTAATGCTCTTTATTCTTTATTTTTGTCATGAATCTGTAAATCACAACTTCTTGCTTAAAGATTTGAGTACTGCACTACTTGATGCATATATGTTTAGTATTGATATTACTTCATTGTCTATGGTACCTTTAAGCAAGATGTCTCTTTTTGCTGTTGCTTTGTCTGAGATCAGGATTGCAATCCCTGCTTTTTTTTTTTAACTTCAGATGAAGCATAATAGATTCTGCCCCAACCCCTTACCCTTACTCTGTGTGTGACTCTGCTTCAAGTGTGTTTCTTGTAAATGACATGTAGGATTCTAGTTTTTGATCTATTCTGATATCCTCATCTATTTTATGGGAGAGTTCATCACATTCGCAGTTGTGATTACTAAATGCATATCTCCCTTCATCATATCTTTCTTCCTGTTTGTCCTTTCTCTCTCCTTTCACCCTTTTTTTCTCACTAGTGTTTTGCTTATATCTACCACTTCCTCTAGTCTCCCTTTTTTTCATTTCCCTTCCTCTCCCTGCTGCCTTTACTTAATCTCTTCCATTCCTATTTTGCTGTATGTTAAGGTAAATATCTATATTCAACTGATTTTGTATAATATTCCCTCTTTAAGCCAATACTGATGATAGTAAGGTTTAGGTGATGCCCATTATCCAACCTCCCATCTTTCATTCCACTGTAATAGATCTTTTGTGCCTCTTTATGTGAAATAATATACCCCTTTCTATCTCTCCCTGCCTTCTGCACCCAGGGCACTCCTATTTCTTGTCCCTTAATTATTTTTATATTATTCCATCAAATTTATCTTCTACCTATACCTTCTATGTATATTTCTACTGGCTGTACTATTAGTGGTACAGTTTTTAAGAATTACAAGAATCATCTTCCCATATAAAGATATAAACTGTTCAGCTCTATTGAATTCCTTATGTTTTCTTTTCCCTTTTTGCCTTTTTAGGCTTCTCTTGGGTCTAATATTGGAGATCGAAACATTTTGTTCAATTCTGGTCTTTTCCTTATAGAAGTTTGAAATCCTTCTATTTTATTGAATGATCATTTTTCCCTTGGAGTGTCATGCTTAATTTTGCCAGGTAGGCAATTCTTGATTGTAGTCCTACCTTTGTTGCCTTTAAGAATATCTTGTTCCTTGACCTCCAGTGCTTTAATATTGCAGCAGCTAAATCCTGTGTAATCCTGACTGTGACTCATTAATATATTTGAGCTGTTTCTTTCTGGTTACTTGCAGCATTTTTTCCTTGACCTGATGATTCCCTGATCTATGACCAGAAGGTGCTATAATATTCCTTGGAGTTTTCATTTTGGGATCTCTTTCCTCACCTGATCAGTAGATGACTTCAAATTTACCCTATGGTTCCAGGATATCAGGAGAATTTCCCTTGATAATTTCTGAAAGATGCTGTCCATGCCTTTCAGCTAATAGTATTATTCTGAGATTCTCTCTCCTGGATCTATTTTCCAAGTCAGTTGTTTATTTTTCCAATGAGGTATTTTACATTTTCTTCTATTTTTTATTCTTTTTTTATTTGTTTGATTGATTCTTGATGTCTCGTAGAGTCCTAAGCTTTCACTTGTCCAATTACAACTTTTAAAGATTTGCTTTTCCCAGTTAGCTTTTCTACTTTTTTTTCCACTTGGCCAATAGTACTGTTCAGGGAGTTGTTTTCCTCAGTGAATTTTTGTATCTCCTTTTCTATTTGGCCAATTCTACCTTTTAAGCAGTTATTTTCTTTTTCTAAAATGTTGACTCTTTTTTCATAATTCTCTTGCATCATTTTCACTTCTTTTTCTCAAGTCTTCTTTTACCTCTCTCATATGACTTTTAAATTCTATTTTGAGTTCATCCATGAGTTCTTTCTAGGCTTTCAACCACTTCCCATTTTTCTTTGGGGTTTTGCCCATAGGTGTTTTGACATTGGTGTCCTCTTCTGCATTTGTGTCTCAGTTTTCCCTGTCACCATAATAAATTTCTATGTTCAGATTTTTTTTTTTGCTGTTTGTTTTTCACTTTATAACCTTTTTCCTTTCTTTTAAATTTAAACTCTGTCCCCATGGTAGAAGAGGCACTGTCTCTGTCTACTTATCTGGCCTTTCACTGATGTTGCCCTGAGATTCCCAGGGGACCTTGTATCTGCTATTGCTCTGAGGCAGAGAAATGGAGGTTGACTGCTGCTGCTGGACACTGTAGGGGTCTGGTAGCTTAACTGGTGCTGAGCTGGGGACTCAGTGCTTGTGTCTGGCATGCACTGAGGCAGTGGGGTGTTTCTGCATTTCCCTGAGGCTACACTGAAGCATATGATGATCTGGGCACTGGAAGCTACCTGTTTGCTTAGGCACCTGCTAGGGTTGCCATATGTACCTGTCTTCCCAGGCCTTTGCTGAAAAATGTGGTCGTTCTTAGAACTGGAGTCTGTTGGTTCCCCTGGCTGTGCTAAGGCTCATGGGGCATCCTGGTGTTGGTGCATCATAGTGGGTCTTGGGATCTCCCATTGGTTTGCAGAGGTGGAGCTTATTGCTGGTTTTCTGGGAAACTTCCTGTCATGGATTGTGCTCCCCTTTTATCCAAGACAGACCTTTCTTGCCATTCATCCCAGTTATCTGGGCTAAAATATTTTTTCACCCCATTTTTTGAAGTCTACTATTGCAGGATTTCTTTTGGGGTGCTATTTTGAGGATATTTGGAGGTGAATATAGAAGAGTTTAATTAATTTCTTGCTTACTCCACCATTTTGGTTCTACCTGAATGTATTTCTTATAATTAATAAGAATGTGATATTCTTAATAATAGAGAATGTTTTATTTCAGCATTTGTATCTCTAGCAAAGGGATTGGCATTTAAAATATTGTTTACATGGTTCAGTCATTTATTAACATGCTGAAAAATCTTTAGAATGACAGTTAACTGAACTATGTTCTAGTCCAGACTCTACTAAAAAAAGTGTATGTCCTTGAGCAAGTCATTTATGTATGTTCCTGTTTCCTCAATAGTAAAACAGCAGTTTGAAATAAATTATTTGAAGGCAGTTTCACTTCCAAGATTATATAATTCTTTATGCTGAATTTTTAAATTGCTTTCTAAAAGAAAAAAGGGAGTAAATAAATTAATTCAATTATTTGACTATTCTTTTCTTCCACTGTGTTTCAATGAGATTTAAATGCACAAATCTAAATAATATCATTGTTACTGGTAACTGACTCTGATAACAAAGTTAATCTTAAAGAACTTGCATTCATTTAAAATATCATCACCATCACCACCACCACCACCACCACCACCGCTACTACTACTATTACTACTACTGCTACTACTTCTATTACTTTAAGGGTAAATTAGAAAATTATTTGTTATAATTGAAAGTAAATACTATAAGGGAAAAATTATTTTCCTGGATTAAAAACTTTCTGATCCCCACTAAATCACCACCTACAGTTATTAAAAATATTCAGATTACTTTCACTGATTTAAAATAAAGTATATCATGACATTAAGTCCATGGCTACACAGCCTCCTTTGCCAATAAGAAGGTGGTGAAGGGTAAGATGAAAGTTTCAAGGGAAGCAAGATTCTAGTAGATTCTGATAATGTAGAGACTTCCTAGTTCAGAGGTAGTCTAATTAAATAAGTTGGGTTCCTACATATGAGAAATGGAGAGGGAAGGGGGACAAATCATTTTTGTGTCTGATCAAAATAAGACCTCCCATTACCAAAAAAAAAAAAGGAAGAAAATGCCCTAAATTTCCTAACTCTTCATATTAATGAATGTAGCATGTATATATTTATGTACTTATGTACATATAAGTATACATGTGTTTGTATATACTATACTTACATGTTATGCAAATATATTGTTACTATTATGGGAAAATTGCTATACTGTCTATTTCTTAGAACTCTAAGCATTGCACATAAGAACAATAATAATAGCTGATATTTACATAATAATTTAAGTTTTGCAAAGAGCATTTAATATATTATCTTATTTGATTCTAATGCTCTTAAAGTATAACCTTCAAACAAACATAACAAGACATAACAACATCAACAAGTAGGCAGAGCAGTAACAGAGCAACAGACCGTCTGTGTGGGAAAGGTTGGAACAAAATTAAAAGTTCAGCTTCAGGAAAAGTACTAGAATTTCAAAATACAATGACATAAACTAGTTAGAAGACTTGATTGAGGAAGGGAGATACAAAAATTGGCAAAGATACTACTAGAAATTGGAAAGCACGAATGCTAATGGGGGTCAGGCTTATGACCCCAAGTTCTCTGGGGTGCTGGCTCCTCTTAGCATTGTAATCCATGTGCAGATTGCAAAATAACTTTTGACTGATATTAAAATAAAAATAATCGTTTAGGCACACTAGAATGAATAGCTAATTCTAAAATTACAAATCAGATGGTGCAATGGTGATCAAATTAGAATCTTTTGCTGTTTTTGTTTTGCTCTGTAAAACAGTCTGATTGAATAATGTGATAAGATAGGATCTTTCCCACCCAATGATGGATGTGCCCACTGTGGGAACCTTGATTAGGGGAGTTATTTTGTAGGAGGGTCCCAAGTACCTTTTTGTTTTTCTATTGAGGCACTGAGTCAGAGGATTTTGCCCTCTGGCTTTAAAAAGTGTATAAATATTCTTAGAGTGAGGTTTTACTTTGGTGGCTTAGTTTTAGGAAGAAAGTCTGTGTGCCAGATGAGATTTTGGGAAGCCATTAAGCAGTACCTCCTCCAGCTTTTCTTGTAAATCCAGATATTGGTGCTTCCGTCTCTGGTAAAGATGGATGTATGCTAGTGGTCAAGTAATTTAGAAGTACCGTCTGTTGATTTCTTATTTTTTTGAAATTTTGACTTTGATTTTCGCTGATACATGTGCTTGATTAAAGTGATCGTTAACACCTCAAAAACTGCTTTTTCTTTTATGAATGCAGATCTAAGAACCTGTGATAGTAGGCCCCCTGCTTATGTTGGGGTGCTTACTGTTACAGATGGTTTCCTCATTTTTTAATGGTAGTACTAAAAGGACAGGTCACAGGTGGGAGTAAGTTTTTCTCCCTTTCTCATAGTGACTTTTATTATTCTTCTCAAACTCCAGACCGATAATTTTGTATTTGCTTTCTATTATGTTTCTTATTTACTTATCTGTGTACAAACTGTTTTCCCACAGTAGGATATAAGCTCTTGGAAGGTAAGACCTGTTTTGTTTTGCACTTGTGCTCAGTCAGTTGACAAGGATTTATTCAGCATTTATTGCGTAGATACTGTGGCAAGTGCTGAAATATAAACAAAGGCAAAAATGTGATCCTTTGTCTCAAAGAGAGTAATTTCTTTTTTTTTTTAATTTTTTTATTTAACTTTTTACATTCATTTTCTCAAAATTTTGGGTTCCAAATTTTCTCCCCTTTTATCCCCTCCACCCACCCCAGTACATCGAGCAATCTAATTTTCCCTATCACCAAGCTGCCCTCTCTTCTATCATCCATCCCTTCTCTTGTCACCATCTTCTCTTTTGTCCTGTAGGGCCAGATGACTTTCTATTCCCCATTAACTGTATGTCTTATTTCCTAGTAGCAAAAACAATACTAAACAATTGTTCCTAAAACTTTGAGTTCCAAATTCTCAACATCCCTCCCTCCCCACCAATTTCCTTTGGGAAGGCAGGCAATTCAATATAGGCCCTATCTGTATAGTTTTGCAAATGACTTCAAATATAGTTGTGTTGTGTAAGACTAACTGTATTTCCCTCCATCCTATCCTGTCCCCCATTGTTTCTATTCTGACTTTTGATCTTGTCCCTCCCCAAGAGTGTTGACTTCAAATTGCTCCTTCCTCCCATTGCTCTCCCTTCCATCATCTGCCCCCTTGCTTATTTCCTTCTCCCCCACTTTCCTGTATTGTAAGATAGGTTTTCAAACCAAAATGAGTGTGCATTTTATTCCTTCCTTTAGTCAAATGTGATGAGGGTAAACTTCTTGTTTTTTTTCTCAGCTATCCTCTTCTTCCCTCCACTAAAAAGTCTCCTGCTTGCCTCTTGAATGAGATATAATTTACCCCATTCCATTTCACCCTCTTTCCTCCCACTACATTTCTCTCTCACCATTTACCTTAATTTCTTTTAAGATATGGTCCCACCCTATTCAATTCACTCTGTGCTCTGTCTCTGTATGTGCATGCATGTGTGTATGTGTGTGTGCGTGCACATGTGTACATGTGTGTGTGTATGTGTGTGTGATCCCACCAACTACCCATATACGGAAAAGTTTTAAGAGTTTCAAATATTGTCTTTCCATGTAGGAATGTAAACAGTTCACTTTTGGTAAGTCCCTTATGACTTCTCTTTGCTGTTTACCTTTTCATGCTTCTTCTCATTCTTGTGTTTGAAAGTCAAATTTTCTTTTCAGCTCTGGTCTTTTCATCAAGAATGTTTGAAAGTCCTCTGTTTCATTGAAAGACCATATTTTCCCCTGAAGTATTATACTCAATTTTGCTGGATAGGTGATTCTTGGTTTGAGTCCTAGTTCCTTTGACTTCTGGAATATCCTATTCCATGCCCTTCGATCCCTTAATGTAGAAGCTGCTAGATCTTGAGTTATCCTGATTGTATCCACAGTACTGGAATTGTTTCTTTCTAGATGCTTGCAAGATTTTCTCCTTGACCTGGGAATTCCGGAATTTGGCCACAATGTTCCTAGGAGTCTTTTTGGATCTCTTTCAGGTGGTGATCGATGGATTCTTTCAATACTTATTTTACCCTCTGGTTGTAGAATCTCAGGGCAGTTTTCCTCGATAATTTCATGGAAAATGATGTCTAGGCTATTTTTTTGATCATGGCTTTCAGGTAGTCCCATAATTTTTAAATTGTCTCTCCCAGATCTATTTTCCAGGTCAGTTGTTTTTCCCATGAGATATTTCACATTCTCTTCCATTTTTTCATTCTTTTGGGTTTTTTTTGTGATTTCTTGGTTTCTCAGAAAGTCATTAGACTCCATCTGTTCCATTCTCATTTTGAGAGAACTATTATCTTCAGTGAGCTTTTGAATCTCTTTTTCTATTTGGCTAATTCTGCTTTTGAAAGCATTCTTCTCCTCATTGGCTTTTTGAACCTCTTTTGCCAATTGAGTGAGCCTATTTTTCAAGGTCTTATTTTCTTCAGCATTTTTTTGGGTCTCCTTTACCAAGGTATTGATCTGTCTTTCATGCTTTTCTTGCATCTCTCTCATTTCTCTTTCCAGTTTTTCCTCCACCTGTCTAACTTGATTTTCAAAATCCTTTTTGAGCTCTTCCAAGGCCTGAGCCCACCAGACATCCACCTCAGATATCTGGGATACAGAGGCCCCGACCTCCACGTCTTTCCCTGATGGTAAGACTATTTCCTCGTCATCAGAATTGAAAGGCGGGGAAATTTGCACCTGCTCAAAGAAGCTCTCTATAGTCTTATTTTTCTTCGCTTTTCTGGGCATTTTCTCAGCCAGTTACTTGACTTCCGAGATTCCTGCCCACCCCTGCCTAGATCCGCCCAGCTAATGCTTGGGGTCTGAGATTCAAATGGACTTTCTGTGGCAGGCGAGGCTGCTATTCAATGTGAGCTTAAGTTCTGGCGCTTGGGTGGGGGCAGGGCCGCCTCCCAGGCTCAGTTCCCTCAGGCGGTTTATGCAGAGACCTGAGCTTCTACCTGCAGCTCGGGGAGTCCTAGGCCGCTGCCGCTGTCCCTGCTGCTGCCTCCGCCACTCCCTCTGCTGCTGCCCCTGTCTCTGCCACTGCCTCTGCTTCTGCCGCTGCCTCTGCCACTCCCTCCACCCCTGCCTCCCCAGGGGGCCCAAGCCAGGGAGACACCCCACTCCCCTCTCGGCCGGCCCAGACATCTCTCTCATTGACCTGTAGCATCTGTGGGCAGAGGGACCTTCCTGGCTGCCAGAGGTTCCGTCCCTGAAGCCTGCTCAGATCTGCTCTTCTCAGCCACCTGGCCAGGGCAGCGCAGGGGTGCCCTCCGCTTTCCAGGACACGACGGACCCTAGGGACAGCTTTCCAGGACTCTCTGGAATGGAAATCGCTTCCACTGTGTTTCTGCACACCCTGCAGTGATCCAGAACTTGTGGGGAGCTCTTCTTACATTAAATCCATGGGCTGTGGGTTCGGAGCTAGCATACATGAGTCTTTCTACTCCGCCATCTTGGTTCCACCCCCCAAAGAGAATAATTTCAAATCGAGGCAACAAAAGCAAAAACTATGTATATACAAAATATATAGTGTGTAAACAGAAAGTAACTTGTTTTCTTTAAGGCAATAGAATAGTTACA
Organism: Bettongia penicillata ogilbyi; assembly: GCA_023548195.1. Lineage (NCBI taxonomy): Eukaryota > Metazoa > Chordata > Mammalia > Diprotodontia > Potoroidae > Bettongia > Bettongia penicillata. Next base: position 5,892,862 of record JAJHZJ010000345.1, on the reverse strand, counting down.
GGAGCTGTTGGGGAAGACTTAGAGAAGTCTCCTGTAGAAGTAGTATTTGCAGTACTTCTTGAAGAAAGCTAGAAAAAGAAGATAAGGGAGAGAGCTTTACAAGCATGACAGATATCCAATACAAAGACATGGAGTTAGGAAAATGTGTCAAAAACAGTAAATAGGCCAGGGCAGAATATCACAAGAGTGAATCTAAGAGAAATAAAGTGTAGTTAGGCTGGAAAAGAAGAAAAGGGAAAATATGTGAAGTGCTTTGAATAATGTGATTTGTTTTTTCAGTCATTTTTTGGTTGTGTCTGACTCTGTGGTCAGCTTTTGTTTTTCTTTTTGTCAGAGATTCTGAAGTAGTTTGTCATTTCCTTCTCCAGCTCCTTGTACAGATGAGGAATTGGGTCAATTTCAGTTGTGATTTGCCCAGCGTCACACAGCCACTTAAGTCTCCGAGGTCAGATTCCTAATCAGGAAGATGAGTCTTCTTGACTTCAGGTCCAGCACTGCATTCAACGTGCTACCTAGTTACTCTTAAATACCATAACAAGTAACAAGTATACTTGATTCATGATTAGTGTTTCTTGACTGATCAAAGAGGCATTAGTAATAGAAACTTCAAAACTTCATCAGTTTAGGAAACCTAAACCAAAATTCCTCTAGAGCAAGATAATATGAGTATTAACTGTCATAATGGTATATTTTATATTACTGAATTTTCTAGTAACTTGTGTGATTCTTAAGCTTTATGTCAGGCATGGTAAAGGATATAAAATAATTGGACAAAGTTAATGCCTAAGCTAGATTTTTAGTTATAGGATTTAAATAAGTAGAGGTGAATTTGTAAGGTATTCCATCAAAAGAAGCTTTTGTGAAGAAAAGAAGGACGAGAGAAATGGAAGGAAAAGCATATAAACATCAATTCTGTATCTACATGTTCTGAAGAATCCACCCCTTTTTCTCCACTAAAATAGCTACCACTACAATCCAGGCTTTCATTTTGTCCTAGCCTATTGCATTTGGCTACTTCCTAATTGAATTCCTGGTTCCCAATTCCATACTTCTTCAATCTCTCCTCTATACATTTGCTGAAGTAATCTTTTTGAAGCATAAGTCTGACCATGGTACTCCCCTGCTCAAGAATGTTCAGTGACTCCCTCTTGTCCTTTGGAAAAATCCTTTGATTTGCAGGTTGACTTTCCAAATTTATTTCCTAATATTCCCCTCTAATTACTTTATATCTCAATCAAACCATATTGTTTCTTGTACTCAGCATTCATTCTCTCTTCTCTTTGCCTTTATATAAGTAATCTCTCACATCTAGAATAAGCTCCCTTCTCAGTTTGTCTTAAAAGATCTAACTTTTAAAGTATCAGCTCATATGTTACCTCTAATGTAAAGCGTTTCCTGATTCTCCTAGTTGTTATTGTTCTCCCCTTTCAGATATTATACCCCTCAACAGACCGAGTACCTTATAGATAATATATCCCTCAACAGATAGTATACTTGTGGACAGTGACTATTTTTGTTATTATTTTTTTCTATTTCCTAGAATAAATCCTTATATATAATAACTGTTTAATATATAATTTTTGTATTGGAAACATAATCTCCATTTAACCCTAAAAAATATTTCCTGGATAAATTGGTCATGAATTATTGAGAATTTACTATACTACCTAAGATCTGTAGTATTCTTACTACCTCAGGATTTTTTTTTCTTTTGCCATTAAGCTTTTTTCCTCCCAGAATCACAGTTATTATTTTCAATTGTGAAAATATTAATAGTTTGTTGGAGATCCTTTCCTGAATCAGTAGAGATAATTCCTTTGGGTTCCGTGATTTCTTTTCCTGATAAATTTATTTCCATTGTATGATACTGTTTATTTAAAAATAGATTGTAAAGAATTCATAGATTAGCAGAGCAAAACTTACTCTAGGATCAGTTAGATGTATACAAGTCCTCACAAACTTGAGAATGCAGTGTAACTTTTAATTCAACTACAGGTTCGAGCTGTGCTGTCTCGTTCTCCCTATAGTCCCTCTTAAGAATGTGTTAATTCAAGTCATTAAAAATTGTATACTTTGTTCCAGATAGAATGTTAAATGATGAGTCAGAAATAACAATGATAGTGAGGAAGGACACTGGTCAGCTCTTGCTTATGTCTTTTTTTGCTAAGGTATTGTTTGATGATTAGATGATCTTTGAAATGTAAAGAACATGAAATTATATGAGAGGGATTGCTCCACTTTTCTAAATTGTTTTAGGAAATTCTTGCAGGATCCAATTCAGTCTTGACATCTTAAGGCAAACCTCTCTAAGAATAGTTAAGAAACTCTTGACTTTAGTGAACAAGCATTTATTAAGGGCTTATTCAAGGTGCCAGTCACTGTACTATGTGTTGGAAATAAAAAGAAAAGCAAAAACACAATTCATGTTCTCAGGGATTTCACATTCTAATTTGGAAAAAAAGATGAAAAGCTATATGCATACAAGATATACATGTATACATACATACATATACACTCATATACACTGGAAATGGAAAGCAGTCTAAAAAAGAATGAGGAAAGAAAAACATAGTGTGCAGGGTAGAAAGACCTCATGCAGAAGATAAATTTAAGATTTATCCTGAAATGTATCCTTTAATAATATCTGCAATGAAAGAAGTTTCTTGGCTCTGACTTCAGTTCATAAGTCAATACCCTACAGGACTTGAATTGCAGATAAAAGAGTAATAAGCCTCACCATATTACAACAGCAAATTCTGATGTCTGCAATAGGCAGCCCAATGAAGGTTGCACCTACATATTTGCCAGCCTCAGAAGCAACCATAAAACAATTGCCAAAATATTTCTGAAGTTTTTAGAAAGTAAAATAAATTAACATGTAATTAACTGGAACACATTTATAGTTTAACATGTTGAAATAGCAAATATGTTATTTATGGATAAGCTACCACTCATCAACATGTATAATTTAAAGTTGCCTTACATTTATTTCCCGTTGAACATCAAGAGGAAGTTTATTCCCAGTAGTTTGGCTTTCTTGGTCACTAATCTCTCCTTTAAACTAGGTAATGATCTATGCATAAACACTTAAGTAAATTATAAGAGTTTTTATTTAAAGAGATAATATATTGAAGCCATTTGCAAGTGAAGAATCTTTTTGTGATGTAGATAAAGATTCCCAAATCAACATTTTGGTTAACATATGGGATGGTGGCATTAAAAAAAATGCATATTACTTGAGAAAAGTTTGTAAATGAAGGAAATATTCCAAAGTTAAATACCTTGTAAATTTGAATAAATATGTTAAATGTAGTATAGACAAAATTTTTCAGGATATGTGTTATAAAATACAAAAATGTGTTATGTGATAGACTTATGTATAGCGTATGTCTTAAAAAAAAATTCACTTTTCTTAGTTACCCAAGTCAAACCTTTTATGTGTAATGATCACCCACTTCTGTTGGTGATTACCAAAGGTTCCTGTCACAGCTGACAATGTCAGGGCGTAAAGGAAATGACAGTAGTAGACAGACTATTACATGTGTACCAGGAGTACACAAGGACTGGCATTGACTTGTTCAGTGATACTTAGGAGCTGAGCGACAGAAAGCAAAATGTTCTATGACAGTTGAGAAAGAACAGCAAGATTTGGCAGTTATTAAATGATACAAGTGTTGGCTTTGTTGGAATTAGAGAAGCTACCGGTCACATTCCATATTTCTCTTTCCATGTAGAGGAAACATAAAGTAACTGCAAGTGGTCAAGAATACTATTATTATTATTATTAAATTAAAATTATTATTAATACCTCATCTCTTTTTATTAGATTCAGATAGAGAACCTTTGATGACAAGAACTTATGCTGTTAATAGTCTTTCATATTTAATGTTCTGTGGACTACTAAGCATGTGAGAAAAATGACTGTTTTTGTAATTGAATTACAAAGTGTTGCCTGAAGCCTGCTCTCCAGATTGGTTGTTCCCTGGTGAAGATTCTCATATTTCCATTTCCTCAGGACTCGTAGCCATGTTCACTTCATTCACAACTCATTTCACTGCCTGGCTTGTTCCATTACCACAGAAACCTTGTCATATAACAGGTACCCTTTCCCCAACCCCCAAACTGCACTTTCCAACTTCTTGTTGTGTTTTGTCTTCCCCTATTAAAATATAGTCTTGTTCTTCCCACCCCTCATTTCTCTCCCCCTGTGCATCTGTCTGTCTGATAAGAGTTATTGGAATGTAAGTTAGTGTCTGCCTTCTCAGAGTGCTTTCAATTTACAATATACACATACACATACACACATGTGTGAATGCATATGTGGGGAGGAGTAGGGGGGGTGCAACAAAGCAGTTTTTACATGGGAATATTTACCTCAAAAGGTATAATCACAAATATAAAAAACTGTAACATTGGTTACCCCTCCCACTACCTGAAAACAAATTAGATGAGATTTTCCCCTTCCCCCAGGGTTCCTGGGTACTCATGAGGGGATTTGAGGAATCTAGACTTTCCATGCCCACTATTTTTCTAGCCTCCACTGGTGATATTCCTCCAGATATAGAGGGTTTAGGCTCCTCTGAAGCTCATTTCCATTAGCCACTATCAAATCAGTTTTTACACAGAATTACTAACTTCAGAAGGTATAATCACAAATATACCAATTTAGTATTCCCAACATGTGAGATATGTACTCCTGTTCCCTCTCTCAACCACTGCAATTTCTGGGGATTGGAAGGGGATTCAGTTCATATCTTAATCTCCCTCAAATACAAGTCTCAGGTACCTTGACCTCTCAGGGCCTCCTTGCCAGGATAAATGGATGCATCACCATATCTGACTCTAAGATGCACAAAGCTCCAAATCTGGTGTTTTGGGAATACTTCCAACTTTTGGAATTGAGGACAAACAAAAGAGAACAGAAACAAACATCCCCAGGTCCTTTTTTTTGTGCTAGGATAAAAGAGGGAGAGCAGGGGAAGGAAGCCCTTTCATTCTCACTGTTTTAACTTAGACTATCCAAGTAGGATAAAATAAATGAGAGCTAAGTCCAACAGATACACTCAATAGATATTGTCAAAAAGTACAGCAGAAAGAGGGTGGAGCCAAGATGGTGGAGTAGAAGCAGGGAACTGCATGAGCTCTCCTCCAAAATACTTCAAAATATTAGTAAAAATTCATGGAACAAATTCTAGAGCAGCAGAAGCCACAAAATGATAAGAGTGAAACAGATTTCTAGCCCCAGACTGCATACACTGGGAGAAAGATCAAGGCATATAACCAGAGGAAGACAGCAAGGTCAAGGCTCCTACATCCAAAGCCTCCAAGAAAAATATGAAATAGTCTCAGGCCATGGAAGAATTCAAAAAGGATTTTGAAAATCAAGTAAGAGAAGTAGAGGAAAAATTTGGAAGAGAAATGAGAATGATGCAAGAAAATCATGAAAAATGATTCAACAATTTGCTAAAGAAGACCCAAAAAATGCTGAAGAAAAAAAAGTACAGCAGAAAGAGGGTGGTAGAAAAGAGCATACCCAAAAAGGATTGGATGAAAAAGTGGGCATAATCAGAATGTGCCTCAAGGGCATCTCCAATGTTAGAACTGCATACTCAGAGAAGTCTAAGTTAGATATAGTGTGCGTATATACTTAAACACATACATACTTACATAACTTTTGTATGTGGTCTCCTTAATTAGCATGTGAGCTTCTTGAGGTCAGCAACTATGATTTTGCCTCAGTGCTTAGTTCAGTAGTTGGACTTTAAGAAATATTCAAAAAATGCTTATCAACATATTTAAAGACTCATTAATCATAATTTGAGTAGAGATGTGTTTGGTAGAGATTTCCTTTGAAACCAGAAAAACTTAGGTTCAAGTTTTGACTCTACTATATATTATCTGTTTGATTCTAGGTAAGTCATTTAACCTCAAAGTGCTCCAGGTCAGTGGTTCTCAAAATATGGTCTGGGAATCCCTGGGGGTCTGCAAGACATTTTTATATGGGTTGACATTTATTATTTTAGATCAAGAACAAGCTGTCAAGGAGTTTGGAGGGGTCCTGGGGGAGGGAAGAAGGGAGGAGAAAGGAAGATGAAAGCCTTTCATCCCTGTCTGTTCTAGATTTCTGATTTCTGAGCCTTGGTCCAGGGCACAAATTGAAGCACATGATAAGGAAGGATTCCAGGGGGTACAGGTTTAGGAAAATACCTGGGGTGAACGGTTACACATCCAACCAGAGATAGGAGCTGGGGACCTCCTTGGATCAACAGTACCTCTTCCTTTTAGGAACTGAAGCATAGTGAAAAGTTCCATCCCACTTATTTCAGCTCTTATAAAACACTCTTGTCAAGTCTTTGTGCTAAGGAAGTCTTTCATCACCATTTTTGTACTTTGCTTGTCATTTCTTTGAATATGCATCTAACTTGTAAGCTGCCTGCTCAAGAGCTGCTACTTCCTCCTCAATTAATACTGCATATTTCTGGTTTGAATCCTTTAGGTTTCTATTTATGTTTACTGCAGTATCTTTCATTTCTACATACTTCAAGCTAATCTGTTTGTTCATATTTTCCAGAAGTTTATAGTCTTCACTGGTGACTTTCACTTAACCTGTCAGGTACATGGCCATTTAGCAGAATATATCACGTCATAGCCACACGATGTCCATCTTGTCAGGCTTGGTTGGTTGTCTCCATCATTGCTGGGGAAGAGGAAGAAGCAGGGGAGAGAAGGGTGGGGATGGGGGAGGAGGGAAAAGGGGAGGAGAAGAAGAAGGGGAAAGGGAGAGGGGTGGGGAGGAGACAAGGAAGAGGAAAAAAGGGAAGGATGGAGTTAGAGAAGGACATAAGAGGAGGAGGTGAGAAGGGCTCCTGCAAGACACTTTCAATAGATCTGTGAAGTGAACACTATTTTCATAATGATTCAAAGTTGTTTTAATTTCAAATATGGTAAATATTAAAAGATATAATCCACTTAAGCAAAAGTTTTTTGAGGTGGAGGATCTTCATCAATTAAAAAGAGCATACAGGGATCTTGAGGCTTAACAATTTGAAAAACATAGCTCTGGGCAAATCTCTAAGACAACACATTGCAGAAAAGGAAAAGACCTGCAATGATATATTGAGAATTCATATCTGGAAATTTGCTGTACTACTAAATTCACAAGTCTAATCATCACCATCATCATTGCCATCATTGTCATCAGCAGCAGCATTATCACAATGGAATCCAGTCCAACACTCAGTACACAAATCATTCTCCTCCTCTGGTTCAAAGCAATTTGGATAGAAAGAAAAGTGAAGAGTAATAAAACTATTTTGAAACAAATGAAAACCAATAATCACATATATCAGATTTATTATTATTTATTATCAATCATTATCATCTTATTATAACTATGACTATTATCATTATCTCATATTCATTTTATTAATATGGTTCACATATAAATAGTACTGCACAAAGTTATAATGAATGAATGGAAAAAATAAATAAATGATGCAAAGAAAGCATTTGCACTTATCATGTGCTAAATTACTGGTGAGAAAAATGCAAAAATCAACAGTTCCTGTTTTCAAGGACTTCACATCACACTAAAGACAGACACATACAGATAAGGAGAGAGATTTTGGATTGGAAAGTTACAGAGATGGAGAGTAGAGACAAAGGGGAAAAGGTTGATGAATCCCTGTAATGGTAATGTAAATGGGAAAATCTTTCCATTAATTAATAGGCCCGTGTGATCTGCTTAAATCACATGGAAGCTTAAGTCACATGTGATGGGAGAAGCTTGCTGAATAGGTGGAACAAGAAGGTGGAGCACAGCTGAGAGGAAGTTGATCAGGCTAGTCAAAGGAGGAAAGGATACAAGCAAGCAGGTACAGTTAGACTCCAGTGTGTTTGTGGGAAAAACACAGCAGGGAGGAGGGAAGGGAGGCTTGGAAAGGTCTTTGTCCCCAGGAGTGCTAATGTGTATTGACTTCTTGATTTTGCTTTCTGGTATTGGGATTTGGCTTTGTGGTGGCTGAATAAATGTTTTTCTTCTGCCTTCTATATGGACAGTCTGTTATACTTTGCAATTCATATATTCATAGTTTCACTCAATGATGTAAAAATTGCTTGGGCAATACATTTGGCATCATGAACAAGATCACAGGGCATGAAATCTCTATTTGGAGGCTTTAGAGGAAGAAATGGTTATCCCAGAATGGGATGGTTTACTATAATTCTCCCTGGCAAGGGAATGGATTAAAAGCACTAGATCCTGTTAAAACTGGGAACTGGGGTTATATGAGGGGGAACCTAGAGACCTGGAAAGGTCTTTGCAAAGAATACCAATAAGACCAGTGAAAGAATTGGCAGGCATGTGTAGGAGAGGCTGGATTTTATTAACAGGTTACTGTATTACCGGGAGAAGCAGAGATCAACAGCTAAAGGAAAAAATTCAGATGGAAAAAGAGTTAGCCAGTTTGCATAGGAGTTCTCAGCATTCAGGTTTTCCTTTAAAAGAGCAAGCTGAGGGTTCTCAGGTGGAAGAAAATGCTCTTCATTTAGCTTAGAAGAAGTAGAAGGCTGGTAAAAGAAGTGTGCATAAAACCTTTGTTGTCATGCAGCCTAGTTGTCACGGCCATGACTGCTAGGAAAGTGCATGGGCAGAAAAGGTAGCTAAGTCAAAGTTGAACAAGGAAACGATGTTGCAGGGGGAAGACTTCTAAAACTGAAACTCACCCCATACTTAGGCAAAAACAAGAGAACCTGGCAGGGAACACAGTGTTTAAGGAAATAATTGAAGATTTTATTTAGCAGGAGGTCACAAATATTTTGAGTCGATTCACCCAAATGATGGGAAGATTGTTAATATCTAAGATAGTGGGAATCAGCGATGAAATGGTCAGTGGAGTATCTATAGATGGTGTGGTTTGTTTGAAATTTATAGATATCAATCAGAATCCTTTGTATAGCAAGCCTTTAGAGATTACAATATGCAAGGAGGTATTAATAAAACTCATCTGATAGCTTTGACTGTAGAAGGATGTAGTAAGCAATATCCTACTAATTCTATGTGGCCTAGTGGAGATAGACTCTGATCTTCACTTAAGAACTATATAAGAAAGTTAAAGGAGGAGGTAATAAAGACTCCTATAATGATTGGAAACAAAGATACATACTATGATACCCCCATAGCAATTTGCCATAAGAACATAATTGTGAAGATGGCTCCTCCTGCTAATAAGCACCGAGGTTTGACTCTAATAATTGGGGAAATATTGCTTTCACTTGGTAAGGCCAAAATGTACCTTTCCATGCTTGCCACAAAGATATCTGTGCAACCCCACTCTTTGTCATCGTATTGTGGCTGAACATTTAGATGAATTAGACTACCTGGTGTACAGCTTATCTATTACATAGATGATATTATGATACAGGGACAAAAATGTAAAAGATGTGGAGAAGAGTTTGATGCTTTTAATTGAGCATATGAAAAGCAAAGGATGGGAAATTAACCCTGGATAGATTCAAAGGTCAGCTCAAATTATAAATTTTAGGGGTATACAATGGAATAAGGGACTGTGAGAGATTCTCCCACAAGCCTGACAAAAGATTCAGGATTTTCCTATCCCCAACAATAAGAAAGAGGCCCAAAAGATTATAGGATTATCTGGATATTGGCAATATCACATATTGCAGCTAGGACAAATTTTGAAACCCTTATATAAAATTACTAGGAAAAAATATGAATTTGGTTGGAGACTTGAATAGAGTAAAGCTTTTGAAGAAGCTAAAGCCATTCTACAATTCGCCCTAGATTTATGGCCTATGCAAAGTGGCGCAGTGGAATTATAAATGACTACATAGGAAGAATATGCAAACTTGAGTTTATGGCAAAAACAACAAAGCCAAAAAGTACTCTTAGGATTTTGGTCAAAGAAACTCCTTTCATCTGGAATTCAATGTACTCCTTTTGAAAAGCAACTGTTAGCTGCATATCGGGTTTTGATAGAGATTGAACAGCTGATTTTAGACCACAATGTAATATTAAAACCTAGAATTCCAAATATGACCTGGGTAATGAGCACCCCAACTTCTCATGGAATTGGACATACACAAGAGGCTAGCTAATTAAATGAAAATGGTAGATTCAAAATAGATCTAACGTAGGCAAAAGTGGAGTTTTTGCTTTACATGAATCTATAGCAAACATAGATATTTAGGGAAATGATACATCCTCTGAGCAAAAGCAACAGTTGGTACAGTCCTTGGTAAAATGGAATTAGGAATATGGTAGATTAACTGAAGAACAAGAGATATGCAACGTTTACTGATAGGACAGCAAAATATTTGGGCCACAACAGACATTGGAAAGTGGTTGCCTATAAATGATGTACTAGGCAGATTTTGAAAAGTACTAGGATAGATGGAAGTAGTCAATACGCCAAACTTGTGACAGAACATAAAGTTATCAAAACGGAACAAAGAGGAGAGTGTCATATATTCACTGATTCATGGGCAGTAACTAATGGGTTAGTTACATGGATGTCCATGTGGAAAAATCAAAATTGGGAAAATTGCAGCACACAAGTCTGGGGCAAAGTAATATGGGAAGATATATGGGATATGTGTTTAGTTAATAGTTTGTCAGTTTTTCACATAGATGCTCACATGGCCCTCACCACACCAGAACATGAGTATAATGCACATGCTGTTCAACTAGCAAAGATTGCTATTCAACATATTGTCCTTACTCTGACACCATTCGATGATCTGGTACTAGCAAAATGGGTCCATCAAATGGTCACCCATTTACAGGTCCACGCCACACACCAGGGGGCACAAGGCTAAGGTATTAGTATCTCTGATTAATTGTTAAATTAAAGCAGGGGAATGTCAATTGAAAAAGGAATGAACTGTTTCTCAGGTAGTAAATGAAGTAAATGAAGAGATGGCAAAGGGAAAGTACCAGCCCAAATTTGATGAATGGATTATATTGGACCCCTACTCCAAAATAAAGGATACAAATTTATATGTACTTGTGTTGACACCTACTCAGGTGTACTAATGAAAGTAATGTGATCTAGGAAAACACCTGTAAAGCTCTAGATACCATAAGCCTGTATTATGCAACCACAATGCAGATTCAAAGTGACAGTGGGTCACATTTCAAAGGTAGTGAAGTGAAGAGATATTGTGTATTAAACAATATAGAATGGATATATCATATTCAATGTTATCCACAAACATCTGCGTTAATTGAAAGAATAAATAGAGTATTGAAAGAAATGTCAAGGAAGTTTGGTTCTAATCATTCTTAACAGCATTGGAAAGATAATTTGTTTACTGGTTTGGGTAATTTGAATAATAAACAATTGGGAGAAAGTAAACCTCTAGCCAGAATGATGGCCACAAATCTGCAAATTAGAAAATGACAAACACATAAGATCCCAAATATCAAGTATTGAACTGTGAGGCCAGATGTCCTAGCAACATATACAGGTACACCTGGTTCATCAGGATATGATTTACATTTTTTAGATTACTTTAGATTGAATAGAAAATAAGAAAAATCTCTACTGTAATAGTATGAGAATCCCAAAAAATCATTTTGGATGGATATTACCTAACTCAGGATTAGCAGCTCAAACAATACATGTATTGGCTGGAGCGATAAATTCTAATTATCAAGGAGAAATTATTGTGACATTTCAAAATTTAGGTGAAGAAAACATAGTTTTGTTAAAATGATAGAATAGTTCAAGTGACTATTATTCCTTGTGAAAGTATACCCTTGTGGAAAATGACCCTCCTTCCTTTTTTATTTATAATTTTCATTTTTTTTATTTTTAGTTGTACTTCATTTTTTTCAATTTCATATAAAGATATTTTTCAACATCCATTTTTGTAAAATTTTGAGTTCCAAATTTTTTGACCTTCCTCCTTTCCCTCCCCTCCTTTCTGTCTTGGGGAGGAAAATATATATAATATATATAACCTATATATACATATACATATAATAGGTTATACCTATACAATCATGTTAAACATATTTTCACATCAGTCATGTTCTGAAAGAGGAATCAGAACAAAAGGGAAAAAGCTGCATAGCTCTCACTTCTTTTTCACTTTTTTCCTCTAGTGATCTCATTTCATTTATTAAAAAAAAAATTAACTCTTTTTAAAAATCTTGCTTCTTCTTTTTCAAGAATTCTACTTGAATTTCTGCCCACATCACATTTTTAAGGCTTGCTTATAAATGTTGTGGAGTCATTCTTTTCTTCTGGGTTTGTATCTTGAATGTTCCAGATTGCCACAATAGCTTTTTATGGGGGATTCTTTTCTTTTCTTTTTTAAAATTTTTATTATTAATTTGTTTTCCATTTTCTATAATCACTTCCACAACTCTTAGATTTTCCCCCTTCCCCACCCTCTCCTTCCCTGAGACTGCATACAGTTTTATATGGGTTCTACACATACATTCTTAATAAACACATTAGTCATGTTTCATAGAATTAAAATGAATGGGAGAAAGGATAAGAAAAATCCAAACAAAACAAAACATAACACAAGAGAAAATAATCTGCTTCATTCTGTTTTCCAATTCCATTGTTAGAAAACTGAAGAAGTAGATTCTACTGACAGAATGAAATTGGGAGCTAAAGTAATTGGGTAAAATGGATGTCAGATGATGTTCCAAAGGTTTCATAAATTACAGCACATGGGAAATATAATAACATAATTGTTGTTTATTCAGAGAAGATTATTACCAAATTGGACCCTTCATTCATATATTCTACCTTGAATGAGCTATGATGAATTCGTGGACTCTAGAAGCATGGCTAACCTTGTATCTACCCTGCTTCTGATTATTGCCTCCTTGTTTCTTTTTGGTTTTTTGCCTGTTAAACTTCTTTGCTAGATTTGTTTTCTGAAGGTTGAGTACTCTCCACCTGCAGATGCCTGATCACTTGAGTAAGATGTCACCCCTTGTCCACGACTATGATGTGTCACCCCTGGACTTGGAGTTGACCAAGCTTCTGATGCCAACTAAAGAACTGACCCCTTGAAATGGACTTCTTGGGGCAGGGATAGCTCTAAGTCCAATCTCAGCAGGAAGTAGTCATAGAAGAAGAGATCCTTGCCACTTACTCCAAGACTTTGGGACTCATTTATTTGAGGTTGAAATGAAGGGGTACTTGTACTCAATTCCCACCCTAAGATATTGTTTCATATGCTTATTTTCTACTATCCCTATTACAATTCTGTTGATACCAGTTTCCCAGAATCCAGTAATTTAAATGGGAACCAGTAATTAAAATGAGAACATCTTTCCCATTCATTAATGAAACCATGTGACCTGCTTAAAATACGTGGAAGTCTAAGTCATATATAGTAGGAAGAACTTGCTGAACAAGTGGAACAGGAAGGGTTAGGGTTGGTCAGGCTGGTCAGAGCTGGGAACAACAGAGGGAAGCAGGCATAGCTAATCTCATGAGTGGTTGTTTGTTTGTGGGAAAACCCCAGCAGGGGTGGAGAAAGGCTTGGAAATGCCTTTTCCCCAGCAGTGCTAATATGTATTGGTTCGTTGGGTACTATGACAGATTTGGCTTTCTGTTGTTGGGATTTGTCTGTCTGGTATTTGAATGAATATTTTTCTTTTGTCTTCTATATGAAGAATCTGTTATACTTTGCAATTCAGAACTATACTGGCATATTCATAGTCACCCTTGGTGCTGTGGATATTGCCTGAGTATCACAACCTTTTGTGAGAGCAACGACAGAAGTGACTTTGACTGTGGTTGCATAACTAGAAAAGTGGGAGTGCAGAAAAAAAGTGAAGCAAAATTTTACTAGAACTGTTCCTATATGTAGTGAACAAGTAAGGCAACTAACTACCCATGGAGTTCCAGGGCAGGAATTCCAAGTATGAAAGGGATTTTAGGCCTTAGAACTTGATGTCTAAAAAGGAGACGAGTAAAGTGAAGGGTATGATCTAAATGTGGTAGGGAACAAAAGAAATCCACACTCTTGTGCTAATATCATTTTATACTTGATGTTAATATGGACTATTTTACATGAGAATAAAATAACAGCATTTTGTAGTTGCATATAAGTACTAGAATATAAACTCATCCATTATAGATTCACTACAAGCATGACTAGTACTATTATCTAATTCTTCTCATTTTTTCAGTGGGATTCAGATAAAATCAGTATTGCAGTTATATAAAAACATCAGAATGTATTCTCCTAATGTAGATACACTGATAACACCTTCATTAAAACTCCAGTAGCAGACAGAACAACAGGAATTATATACATTTCATATCCCTCCCACCTGATTTTGAGCCCCTCTGCTACATTGATTTATTTTGAATTTTTTTTCATTCTATGTGGTTCAAATATGATGACAGATATGTATGGGAACAATTTTGAAGGAATTTTTTTTTTTATTTCAGTATTATACTCGGACAACTGTGAGCAACAGTTTGCTCTATGATATCATTATCTAGATTCAGTACCAACTTATTGGTTGATTTTTCCAGGATATTTTGAGGTTTGTATTTGGAATTATGGGATTTATCATCTGTCAAGGAAGATAGTGAGCTTCTGAAACATAATCTAGCAACCAAGTCATGTCTTGCTAGACATTCAGTAGATGCTAATTTTTTAGTCTTTAATGTTATTTTTACTGCACAGTTTTCTTTGTATAATCTATACTTCTAACTACAATATTCTTAAATATAACACCTCTTTAACTTCTGGTGGCAATAACCTGGTCCTGAATTTACATTATTTCACAAACAAATCCACAAGATTTGGTCATTTGTTGGAAATTTCATTGCTGACACATTTTTTGAATGAGTTCATTCTGATGTCATCCATGGAAGGTCATTAGGTTCTGTTCTTGGATTGTAGCCATTGTAGAAACCATATAGAAGTAATATCACATTACATGTATTCAATTTTGCTTACAAGATATCAGCTTGTATTATTACTTTGTAAAATCACGTCTACTTGTTCCAAAAGTATTTTTGCAGATTTTTGACTGGCTTGTCAAGTTCTGACAAAATCTGGCAGTCCTTGACCATTATTTTGGCAAGTCTTATTCTCTGTGTAACTCTCTGAGTGCTAAGCTCTATATTATGTTAATATTGTATGAACTTTTACAGATATTTCCATATCTGTTGTGATCCATTTTATAGTTCCAGAAATGTGCATTAAAACAAGTATTGTGTGGCTATTTACTTGAAAAGAATTCTTCCCTTCCACATCTTAGATTTCAGGATGCCAGTAAGATACTTAACATAGTCAGCCCTTGTGTTCTTGATCAAGACTTGAAGTCTCCTGTTTGGAAGAGACCAAGGTATTTGAAGTTATTGTCTGTATCTGTTGCTCACATGTGACTTCTAGTTTAAAGAATCAAGTCAATATTTTTCGTTGGTATATGGCAATAATTTTGCACTTATCAAGGACATATTTTTATACAGTCATAGAAAAAATACACACAACAAAGGAGCTAGTTGATTAAAGCAGTGGGTAGACCACTTGAGGATTCATATATCATCCTTCATATATCATAGTAAGTGTATGTATATATGTATTAATATATATTGATATAGAATGTATATATGTATATTAATATGTATATATCTATATATACACATACATTATTGTTAAGTTATGCCCAACTTATCATGATCCTGTGTGAAGTTTTCTTGGCAAAGATACTGGAGTGATTTGCCATTTCCTTATCCAGTGAATTAAGATAATCAGAGATTAAGTGACTTGCCCAGGTTCACATACCTAGTGAGTGTGTAAGAGAGGATTTGAACTTAGATCTTCTTGACTTCAATCCCAGTACTCTACCTACTGAGCTATTTAGATATCTCTACATGTATATACATATATATACTCACATATATAATATATATGTATATGTGTGTGCACACACATATATGTACATATACACACATACATACAAATGTATATATGTGGATATCTATGTGTCACGGATGTAGTTATATCATATATACGTATATACAAACATAAGCACTATTTTTTGTCTGTCTCTTTGTTTCCTTCATTTTCAACTTGCAGTAAGGACAAAGGTAAAAATTTAATCTCTGCCCCCTCTCAGTTTTTTCTGGGGGAGTTGCAGTGCATGTTTATCACCAAGAGAAATGAAAGGCAGACTTACAGTCTTAGGAATAGATAGAAAATAAGCGCCAGATTTTCTCTCATATTTGCACTGCTTTCCATTTTCTGCTTACTGGTTACTTGTGTGCCAGTAAGTAATAACTAGTCCAATTAAAACAGTCTCTGCTTTACTTTGGTCTATTGTTCAGTGATCCCAGAGAATATCAAACAACTTCAAAAATTTCATACTCTGGTCTACCAAGGGGGATTCAAGATTTCAAAGTAACGGTGGGAACTAGTTTAAGCTCTCTCACAAACCACTACAAATACCTGTAAAAGTAACTCTAGGCAAATTCTAGAATAATAGAAACCACAAAATGATGGAGTAAAACAAATTTTGAGACCAAGATAACATGGAAGGTTGATAGGAAAGGTCTATTGCAAAAGTCTGAGAGAAGAACAGAGTTCAGTGAGGGCGTCATCAGAACAGACACCTTTAATAACACCTTTAAAAATAGGTTAACTCAATTGGAAAAAGAAGTCCAAAAAAATCAATGATGAGAAGAAGGCTTTAAAAAGCAGAATTAGCCAAATGGAAAAGGAGGTACAAACTCTCACTGAACAAAATAGTTCTTTTAAAATGAGAGTGGAGTTCAGGGAAGCTAATGACTATACAATAAAGCAAAAAGTTACAAAACAAAACCAAAAGATAGAAAAAATGGAAGATAATGTCAAATATCTCATTGGAAAAACAACTGACCTGTAAAATGGATCCAGGAGAGACAATTTAAAAATTATGTGACTACCTGAAAACCATGATCAAAAAAAAGGAACCTAGACATTATCTTTCATGAAATTACCAAGGAAAACTCCCCTGATATATAGAACCTGAGGGCAAAATAAATATTGAAAGAATCCACTGATCATCTCCTGAAAGAGACCCAAAAAGAGAAACTTTTAGGAATATTGTGGCCAAATTTCAGAGCCAGAAAGAAACAATTAGAATACTGTGGAAATGCAATCAAGATTACACAGGCTCAAAGGACTTGGAATAGGATATTCCAGAATTCAAAGAACTAGGATTAAAACCAAGAATCACCTACTCAGAAAAACTGAGTATAATATTTCAAGGAAAAAAATGCTCATTCAAATATATAGAGGACTTTCAAGAATTCATGATGAAAAGACCAGAAGTGAATAGAAAATTTGGCTTTCAAACACAAGAATCAAGAGAAGCATGAAATGGTAAATAAGAAAGAGAAATCTTTATAATGAAAGCACTTTATGGACTTTCTAAAGCTGCAGGATTTACATTCCTATATGAAAGATAGTATTTGCAACTCTTGAGACTTTTCTCAGTATTTGGGTAGGTGGAGGCATTATACACACACATGCACACACACATGCACAAATAGACAGAGAGTACAGGCTGAGTTGAATCATAAGAGACGATATCCACAAAAAAATAAAATTAAATTAAGGGATGAGAGAGGAAAATATTGGGAGAGACAAGAAGAAATGAAATGGGGCAGACCACTCATAAAAGAGATAAGAAAAATCTTTTTCAATAGAGGGAAAAAGTGAAGCTTACTCTCTTCACATAAGGCTTAAGGAGGGAATTACATGCTCACTAAATTTGGTATGAAAATCTATCTTACACTACAGGAAAGTAGGGGAGAAGGGGACAAGTGGAGTGAGGGGGATGATAGAAAGGATAGCAAATGGGAGAAGGGAGTAACTAGAAGTAAACACTTTTGGGAAGGGACACGGTCAAATGAGAGAATAGAAAAAAGGTGGGGCAGGGTAGGATGGAGGATAATATAGTTAGTCTTACATAACATGACTATTATGGAAGTCTTTTGCAAAACGACACATATGTAGCCTATATTGAATTGCTTGCCTTTTCAGTGGGGATGGATGGGAAGGGAGGGAAGGAGAGAAGTTGGAATTCAAAGCATTAGAACAAATGTTGAGAATTGTTATTACATATAACTGACCAATAAGAAATACAGGTAAAGGGGCAAATAAATTTATCTTGCCCTATCAGAAAAGAGAGAAGAAGAGGATAAGGGAAGGGTGGGGTGTGATAGAAGGGAGGGCACATTGATGGAAGGAGTAATCAGAATGCAAGGTGTTATGGGGTGGGAGGAGGGAAGAGATGGGGAGAAAAAATTGGAACTGAAAGGTTTTTGGAAATGAATGTCGAAATCTAAAAATAATTAAATAAAGCTATTTTTAAAAATTAAAAATAAAATAAAAAATTATTGCACTACCCAAAAACCATGATCAAAAAAAGAACCTAGACATCATCTTTCAAGGAAAACTTCACTGATATTTTAGAACCAGAGAGCAAAATAAACACTGAAAGAATCTACCAATCACCTGAAAGAGATACCAAAAGAAAACTTCTAGGAATATTGGAGTCAAATTCCAGAATTCACAAATCAAATTCTGAAGAAAAAGGAGAGAAAATTTTGCAAGCAGCCAAAAAGAAACAATTCAAGTATTACAGAAACACAATCAGGATAACACAAGATTTAGCAATTTCTATATTCAAGGGATCAGAGGGCTTTGAATATGATATTCCAAAGGGCAAAAGATCTAAGATTAAAACCAAGAATCACCTTCTGGACAAAACTGAGTATAATACTTGGGCAGGGGATGGGGGCAGGGTGATGGACATTCAATGAAATAGAGGACTTACACACATTCTTGATGAAAAGACTAGAACTGAATAGGAAATTTGACTTTTGGTTACAAGAAACAAGAGAAGCATGAAAAAGCAAACAGGAAAGGCAAATCTTAAGGGGCTTATTAAAGTTTAACTATTTATATTACTACATGGAAAGATACTTGTAATTTCCTAGACCTTGTCAGTAGTATATATGTGTGTATATATACATATGTATACATATATATGCATACATATACACACATATATTTATATGTAAATTTATATCAATATATAGGTATTTATATAGACTGAGAGCAAAGGATGAGTTGAATATGAAGGGATATCTAAAAAAATAAAATTAATAGATGAGAAGGGATTGTACTAGGAGAAGGAGAAAGGGAGAGGTAGAATGGGGTAAATTATCTCACATAAAAAGTCAAGAAAAAGCTTTTACAATGGAGGGGAATTGGAGGGATGTGAGGGGGAATGAGTAAACCTTACTTTCATTGAATTTGGCTTAATGAGAGAATAACGTATACACTAAATTTGGTATTGAAATCTCTCTTACCCTATGGTAAAGGAAGGGGAATGGAAAGGGAAAGCAAAAGAGTTAAGGAAGTAATTAGAAGCAAACACTTTTGAGGATGGACAGGATCAAAGGAGAGAATAGAATAAATGGGGGATTGGATAGGATGGAGGGAAATATAGTTAGCCTTTCACAACATGACTGTTATGGAAATGTTTTGTACGACTACACATGTGGTTGTTGTCCTTTGTCTTGGAAGAGGACCAAAATGACATCACCATTGTAAAGTGAAATTTCAGTGTGTCCAACTGTGACTGATCAAACGATTATGAGCTCAGGATGCTCTAGCACAGGTTGGCACAGATTATCCATTTGAATATTTAGGGTGGATATCCCAAATTTGCCCATCCTGCTTTTGCTTTGTGCTGTCTCAATTTTGCTTTGCTCAAAGAGCACATTACCTTTTCTTATGCGGACACGCCATGCTGAGCAGTCCTGTGCCAGTGTCTCTCATGATGCACAGTCAAATCCAAAGTTCTTGAGAGAGACCTTGAGAGTGTCCTTGTATCATTTCTCCTGGTCACCAAGTGATTGCCTGCCCCATGCAAGTTCTCCATAAAATAGTCTTTTTGGCAAGCATACATTTTGCATTAGAACAACGTGGCCAGCCCATCAGAGTTGTGCTCTCTGAAGCATAGTTTGAATACTTGACAGTTCAGTTTGAGCAAGGACTTCAGTGTCTGGTATCTTATCATGCCAGGAGTTCCGCAGAATCTTCCTCAGACAGTATGAACTTTCTCAAATTGCTTGCCTTCTCAATGAGAGGAAAAGGCAGAGAACGTTGAACTCAAAATTTTAAAAATGAATGTTAAAAATTGTTTTTACAAACAACTGGAAAATAAGACATATATGTAACTGGATATAGAATTCTATCACACCCTACAGTAAAATAGAAGGGATGGGAATAAGAGACAGGGATGTGAGGAGTCATAGAAGGGAGGTCAGGTTGGAGGAAGGGGTAATCAGAATGCAGATATCTTGGGGTGAGGAGAGGGGAGAAATGGGGAGAAAATTTGGAATTCAAAATCTTGTGGAAATAAATGCTGAAAGCTAAAAAT
Organism: Bettongia penicillata ogilbyi; assembly: GCA_023548195.1. Taxonomy (NCBI): domain Eukaryota; kingdom Metazoa; phylum Chordata; class Mammalia; order Diprotodontia; family Potoroidae; genus Bettongia; species Bettongia penicillata. The sequence continues at coordinate 5,872,416 of JAJHZJ010000345.1, read as the reverse complement.
ATTGACTAAAGTAAATTTTAAAAATGCATACTCTTCCATCCCTAAACCCTCCACAGTCATTATGCCCAATTGCTTTCCACTGGAAGCATCTCAGTTCTTAGAAACTTGTAAAATGAGTTGTTTCTTCCAATTACAAATTGGTAGATAAAGTACTAGATTTTATATCAATCTTGACATTTTTGATATAAATAAAAACAGTAGAAGGAAGTTGAAACTAGATGGAAAAAGACAATTAAAGAAAGGAATTCACCGAGTTGCCTTTTTCATATGACCAAAGACTACCAGAAATATGATTTTATGGAACACTTGGTCATCACATATTGTAGTACTAACTAGAAGTATTTGTGAAAATAAGATCATGAATATAATTCCAGTATACATTGTATGTTGCTGAGGATAACATGATAGAGAATCTGTATGAAAAATTTTATACGACTCCCTAAGACACAACAATATACAACCTAACACTTGATTACTTCAATGCAAATATGGAAAAATGTAAAGATGGGAAGAAACATATTGGAAAATTTGATCAGAAGACAGTTAAGACACTTGTAGATTATAGAGAAGACTAGCAACTCCATCCTATTTGCTTTAGAAAAATAATTTTAGCTGCTGGACATGGTTAGCACCAAGAAATATCACAAAGCAAAAACTTAAGCACATTTTAAATAGCAGGTGAAGATTTATTATTAATACAGTAATGATACCTGAGTTACCCAACAGTACAAGGTCAGACCATACAGATGCATGGCAAAGGAAAAGATGATGAAGAACATAAAGACTAAAAAGAAAGAGAAAAAATGAAAAAAATATATATGGAAAATAACTAAAATATTAGACTTTTAATTATTTTAACAAGTTTGAAAATGAAAAATGAGAAAGAAACAATACAAATGAAATTTACAGTGGCTATGATAATGTCATATGGAAGTTTAAGCAAGTGAAAATTAATACCCCAATGAGGAGCCCAAAACTGTGTCTAAGTCAGACTTGTGATCATTTGACTTACTTGTAAAAGGAGGGTAATAACAGCATCCATCTCTCAGGGTTTTTGTGAGGATAAAGGAAGCAATATTTGTAAAGGGCTTACACAGTGCCTCTAAACAGTAGATACACTATAAATGTTTATTCTCTTCCACTCCTCCATTCCCTAATTTACACAAAATCTTTATGAAGGTCATCTACACATGAATTGAGGATATTCTCAGTGAGGTCTGTGGTATTGAACAGACTTTTTCCAAGTAATATTCAAAAATCAACCACATTGTTACCTCGCAATTAACTAAAATGAATGGAGAATATAAGATCCCATTATACTTATTGGTGGTAGATTTCAAATAAATATTTGTTTGGATGGAACAAACCAGCACTAATGAGAATTTTTTAAAGCAAAGTATCTACCATCCAGATGCCAAGGTTACTCAGGAAACCTTGGATTTTCTAAGGTATTTGCTACTTTAATGGTGGAGATCCATTTCAGAGCCCAGATTAAAGGGATAATTTCTTGTGAATGATGAGGCACTTCACATGCTCTTGTTTATAGCAGTTAGAATTGACATGCTGCCACCTCTAAAGAAATGAAGATGAGTATCTTTAAGTACAAGATAGTGGAATGACTATGGTGGAAGTAAACATCTGCTATATTCAACTAAAGATAAATTTTGAAGATTAGTAGTAAAGGATAAGATGAAGAGATATACAGAAAGGGAAAATCTGTTAGTCATATAGCAAGAACAAAGGATAATAATAGAAAGTCACAGTGCTTGACTGGCACCTTTTCTGATGTGAAGGAAGTTTACAGCATTGCCAACAGTTCTTACCACCAAAATGATTGATTGCTGTAGATGCTGCTGTGTATTAATCCAAATAATATTTTGATATGTTTTTGTCATATAACATGGAATAATTCATTCATTAACAATTAGATTGTTATAGTGGAGACCAGCATTTAAAAATCACTCTTTAGGCATAATTGTTCATTTATTTTAATTTGTCATCAAAATTGATAAAGAATTCTTAAGAATACTACTATAAATACTTCTATCTCCGTTTCAAAATATTTGAAATATTGATAATTTTATCTTCCATTTTGTTATTAGATATACATTCTAGTGTTTGCATTAAGTAAAGATTTTCTGGAATCTCAGGTTCTTCAACTATTCCTTTTTTCTTCGTTTAAATTTGACTAATTAATTTGTTTTGAGTTTTCAACAACTACTCCCATAAATTTTAAATTTTCTACCCCTCCTTCCCCAAGATGGAATGCAATGGATTTTACACTTGCATTCTTATTAAACACATTTTCACATTAGTCATGTTGCATAGAAGAAATAAAACAAGTGGGAGAAATCATGAGAAAAACCAAACCAAATCAAAACATAACATAAAAGAAAATAGTCGGCTTCATTCTGCATTCTGATCCCATAGTTCTTTCTCTAGATATGGACATTTTGCTTCAAGAGCCCTTTGGAAATGTATTAGGTTCTTGCATTGTTGTGAAGGGCTAAGTCAGAAATAGCTCTCACAAGCTGTGGCTGTTACTGTGTATAATGTTCTCCTGTTCTCCTAGTTATCTTCATTTCACTCAGCATCAATTCATATAAGTCTTTCAAGGTTTTTATTCCTTTCAATTTTAGTAGCCCTTTAATTTCTTCACATCTAAGTTTAAGGGGAAAAATGTTGAGGTCTTTCAGTATTTCTATTATGGCAGCTGACTAGTATGGGTGAGAGTTGGTTTGTGATTTTGTTTAAGGAAGTCTGGGATTTGTTTAAGGGAACTGGTTTGTGGGAAGCCTAACAGAGGGAAGACTTGCAGATGGTGTTGCTCTCTACATTATTATTGTGTGTAGATTTATTTTTTACTATGATGGATTTGACTTTCTGATGTTTGAATAAAAATGTTTTGGTTCTGTCTTCTATGTGGAGAGTCTATTGCATTTCACAATTCAGAATTGTGCCAGTATATTCATGATTGCCATAGGCTCTGCGAATATTGTATTGGCATTAAAAATGACTACAGGGATGAGATGGTAAAATATCAAACCTCTATTTGGAGACAGAAAGGCACAGGAGACAGAAGAAATGGATATCCCAGGATGGGCAGATTTACCTTATTCCTCCTTAGCAAGAGAATGTGAAAACTGGTAACCAAAGCTACAGAAGGGAGGATGTAGGGATTTGGAAATGTATTTGCAAGGAATACCAATAGAAATAGGGAAATAACTGGCAGGTATATGTAGGAGAAATTGGGCTTTGCTAACAAGTTATTGCCTTACATGTAAAAGCAGAGATAAGCAGCTGGAAGAGAAAGCTCAGATGGTAAGGGAATTGGCTAGTTTGCATGAGAAGATTTTTATGTGGCACCCTTCAAACTCTCCTTTATAAAGCAAACTACAAAGTCTCAGGTGGTAGAAGAAAAAGCTGTTGTTGGTTTAGCTCACAAAGACAAGCAAAAATGAGTAAGAGGAAGGATGCTTGGGAGATTTCTCAGGCAGAAGCACAACAGGAGAATCAAGGGCCCCACACAGTGTATGGGGAAGTAATTGAGGATTTTACTCAGCAGGAGGTCACAGATATTTTGAGTTGGTTCACCAAAAGGATGGGAGAATCATTGGTATCTTGAATGGTGAGAATCAATGTAAAAGACAAATTTCTTCAAGAAAGAAGAGTAAACAGCCAGTGGATTCAAAGTCAAAATAGACTGACAAGAAAAGAATTGTTTACTGATCTGCTGAGAGTAGGGGTAGATTTTGGAAGCATACATGGAATTCCAACTAATGAACTATACAAAATGTATAGTTGAGAAAAAGGCTTGATATTAGACTGAGCAGGGAAATAAGAACTACCCCTATCGATCCTCTTGAAACATATTCAAGTTCAGCATACCTGCAGGTAGCATAGGAAATACATCAAAGATAGTATAGCTCTAACCAGAATGATGACTCCCAAAGTATAAAGTAGAAATAGTAAGTAACAGCGAATGAGGCTATGATAATGGGTTTGTGGATTCCAGAAGCATGGCTGACCCTATATCTACCTTGCTCCTGGTTGTCTCTTTGTTTTTTTGTCTGTTCACTTTGTCAGATTTATTTTCTACAGGCTTAGTATCCTTCACCTGAAGATACTTGAGCACTTAAGAGGGATGTCACCCCCCCATCCATGAGTGGGATGTGTCACTCCTGGACATGATGTTGACTGAGCTCCTGATGCCAGCTAAAGAAATGAATCCTTGAATGAGACCTCTTGGGGAAGGGACAACTTTATGTAAAATCTCAGCAGGAAATACCTATGGAAGAAGAGACCTTTGCCCCTTTACCTAAGATTTTGGACCCCATTCATTCCAGGGGGGAATGATGGAGTGCTTGTGCTCAAGATAGTTTTATGTGCTTATTTTGTCTGATCCCTGTTATATTGTTGTAAAGTTCCATTGACACCAGTTGTATAAGATATTATTTCACATGCTTATTTTTCTGTCATCCCTGTTAAAGTTTTGTTTATGTCAGTTGCCACATTGACCTATGAAATGGATAAGAAAGATCCTGGGGCCAAATGTATTGATATTGTACTTTTGCTTATTGTCAATGTAATTTTGCTTCCTAATGGAAGATCTATCCCATTCTTCAATAATCACATGTGACCTACTTAAGTCACATGGAAGTCTGAGTCATATGGGTCAAGTCACATGGAACAGGAAAGGGTAGAGAAGGATGTAACAGGAAGAGGCAAAGCTAGAGCTGAGCTGAGAGGAAGTTAGAGAGGAGTCAGAGCTGGAAAAGGCAGTAACTAACATCAGTGGGAAAGCCTGTTTGTAATTTACTTAAGGGAGCTGGTTTGTGGGAAGACCCTAGCAGAGGAAAGATGTGGGGATGACAGGACCCTCTCCATTGTTATTGTTATAGATTTTTTTGTTACTATGATAGATTTGGCTTTCTGGTGTCTGAATAAAGGTTTTGGTTATGTCTTCCATGTGGAGAGTCATTGTATTTTGCAATTCAGAATTGTGCCAGCATAGTCATAGTTGTCCTTGATGCTTGAATAGTATGTTGGCACTGCAGATATTTATCCTTTGTTATTCAGAGACAGCAGCATTCCATTTTTCACTACATAGTTCTGACTGCCAAAATCAATGACAAAGATGGACATTTGTTTTCACAGTAAGCTTAGCATCAGTGAAGAAGCTTGACAATTTCATTTACAAATGTGAGTTCAGATCACCCAATGTCCAAACAGATCACTATTTACCATATGATATATCTTTTCATATCATATCACATATAAAATCTATCTCTACATACATATATCAGGGATGTTACTATTGCACAAAATTCAAAGGATACCACCTAAGCAACAGACATCTTTAATTACTTGATCTTTTCTAGGTAGATGGATAATCCAAATTACTGTGATTATAGATAATTTTCAAGAGTCAGTCAATTCACATTAATTAAGAGCCTACTATTTGTCATATGTGACAGGAATTATGCCAAGAGATTTCACAGATGTCATCTAATTTTATCATCACAACAACCCTGCTAGGTAGGTGCTATTATTATCCCTGTTTATACTTCAGAAAACTGAGTCAAATGGAAATTAACTGACTTACCTAGGTCACACAGATAATAAGTGCCTGAGGCTAGATTTCAACTCAGGTTTTCATGACTCCATGTCCAGTGTTATATCCACTGTGGCACCTAGTTGGGTGTTATAGGAAGAGACAAAATGCAAACCACTCTATTGTCTTCTTGTGGATTTATAGAAGATAAATTGAAAATAGTCAATAGAAGGAAGTCACTGTTCTTAAAGAGGATTAGGAAATTCTTCTTGTAGCATATGATACTTTAGCTGAGACTTGAAACAAGCCAGGAAACTGGAAGAGATGATGAGAAGAAAATTTCAGACATGAAGAATAGACAGTAAAAATGCATAGATTCTCTAGATGGTCTTGTGCTAAGATCAGCAAAGAGGACAGTGTCACTTGATTGCAGAGTACATGAAAGGAAGGAAGTTATAAGGAGCCAAAAAGAACCAGGATATTAAAGGCAGAGCATTTGGCAGGCAGGTAGGGTGAAGGGGTGTAAAATGTAAGAAGACTAGAAAGGTATAAATGAACCAGGTTATGGAGGGCTTTATAAGCCAAATAGAGGATTTTATATTTGATCCTGGGTGCAACAGACAACCCTAGAGCTGATTGACTAAGGTGTTTACATCATTAGACTTTTACTCTAGGAAGATCAGTTTGATAACTGAGCAGAGGATGGGTTAGAGCAAAGAGAGACTTGAGAAAGTGGGGTCAAATGGCTAATCAGAAGAATATTACAGTGGTCTAGGAGTGAGGTGATTAGGGCCTTCACAAAGGAATGTGCAGTGTCAGAATAGAGGGGATATATATGTAAAGAGGTATTAGGAAGGCCTATAAGACTTAGCAAGGTATTGGATATGATGAGGGAGAAAGTCAGAAATCAAGGATGACATTTAAATATTGAGCACAGGTAACTGGAACAGTAATGATATCCTCAACAGTAATAGGAAGCTAGGAAAAAGGGAGTTTGGAAGGAAGGTTAGTTCAATTTTAGACATGTGGGGTTTAAGCTGTCTGTAAAGCTTCCAATTCAAGATGTCAGAGACAGTTGGAGAAATGAGACTGGAGGTCAGGAGAGAAATTAGAACTGGACGTATAATCTTAGAATCCCTTGAATAGAAATGATAGTTGAATCCATGGGTATTGATAAGATGACCCACTGAAATAGTATAGAAGGAGAAGAGAAAAGACCAGTGAGGGGACCCTAGAAGACTCTCATCATTAGCAGAAGTGATCTATATGAAAAACCAGCAAAAGTGATTGAGGACTAAAACTATAGAGGATACATTGAGGGAAGAGATATGGTATTTCTAACATGAATTTTAGGATGGCAAATTATACATCATATATGTATATTTTGGAAGAGAAATAGAAGGGAGCAATGTCATGAAAAATCTGAAGAGAAGAAAATGCAAAGGAGAAGTGGATATTCAAGAGAGAACAAGAAGGATGAGAATTGAGAAAAGACCTTTACATTTGCCAATTAAAAGAGATCATTGATAACCTGGGAGAGAACAGTTGCACTTGAATAATAAATTTTTCTGTTGAATATTGAATTGAAAAAAATTATTCAGTCAAATAATAAAATCAGAAACTTAGAATACAGCAAGTTAAAAAGAGAGTGGAGAGAATATGGAGGCATTTATTATAGACAATTTTCTCATATAAGATATATAGTATGATGACTGATAGAGACTAATGGATTACTTGAGAATTTTTGAGGATGGGGGAGACACTGAAGTATTTATAGAAAATGGGGAAGCAAGCAATAGACAGACATTGAAGATAAATAAGAGAAGAGGTATGATAGAGAGCACAAGTTATGCCAGTGGAGGGGCTGATTTTGACTAGGTTTCCTCAGCATAGGAGACAGGGGTGAATGTGAAATGGACCGAATTAATAAGTCACAGGCAAAATTAATTGAAAATTTCAAGAGCGTCATTTATTAGCCAGGCCGGGGGCTGCCTCATGTAGAGACCCAGAGGAGGCAGCCCCGAACTGAGGTGGGTGAGGGCATTTTAAGCATTTCGGGGTACAGCTTTGTGGTTTCCACAACAGAGTTCTGATAGAGCAAGAGGGGGGTTTGCTGCTAGGCAAGAACCCCCAAATAGAAGGTGGTTGCCAGGGGGCTACTAGGCAAAGGACCCCAACAGAGGAGAGATGCCAGGAGAGGAACCCAGTGAAAGACTGGTTGTCATTCAACATACAGTAGTTGTCAAGAAGGGGCGGGGCTAGTTACCTGGCAAGGGGGTCTAACATTAGGGGGGCACAGGTGGTTACCATGCAAATGGACTAAACTAGAAATGACTATTAACAATTTATCAGATATTTCACAACTCAAAGGGGAATAACATTTTGACAGGGGCCCAAACAAGAAACCTGTTGCTAGGCAGATTATCCAACCCTGCCCAGTAACCTACCAGATATCTCTCAGCCTAGGGGCCCAGGGAGGAATAATGTCCATTTTACTCCCCCCTTTTCATGTAACTAATTCAAACAGGGGACTCATCAGAGTCCAAAGGGGAATAAGCCAGGCGCAAAGCAAACTAATAGATTGGAGGTGATCCCTAATGTACTTAGAGGCACAGTTCATAATGCAAGGGGCTATTAGTAGACCAAGGCACAAGAGGACCAGGGGTCCTTCTATGGCGGACACCAGAGTAGTTAACCAGGGTGACCAGTTGGACAAGGACTGGAATCATGTCATGGAGTGTTGTCAAATTGACTCTCGTTCTTCCAAATGCCTGCGGACCATGGCAAAAGATTCTCAGACCACCCCAGAGTGGTTTGCATAAAAAACAACAGGTCTCTCCTAGAGCCATGCAGAGGCCACCCTCTTTTAGGAGCAGAAGGTCTAGATCCCTCTGGTTTGCAGGACTACCTTGGTTAGGGAATCTAAAGCACACTCTAGATAAGAGATTTGGGACTCTAAATCTCTAATGTCTTGGTCTATGTGGGCACTGAGAACGTTGAAATGGCTGTTGCTTATAACTAGGGCAGCTGTGCTGACGGCACAGCTACACCCAATCCTGCTAGAATGGGAATCAGGATAGGAGCAGCCCTGGGAACACATCCTTGTAGGTTGAAGTGTTCCCGGGCTTCAGGCTCAGAATACAAATACACCTGGAGTGAGACATGAACCAGAGTCCCACACCCATATCCTGACAGACCGGTGAAGAGGCTAATGAGGGCACACAGACCGAAGTGAAAACTGACAGCCAAGGAGGAATTCTGAGTAATAACCATCCCACCGCCAGTCCTGCTTAGAGTCCACAAGTAAGGGATGGGTTGATGGGTCCTGGAGCAGCCTGTAGGAAAGAAGAGAAACAAAAGGAGGGAGAACAAAACGATCTAAGTTGGGGCCTGGGGTTCCCAGCCGGATGTGCTGTCTGCTGGGCAGACGGTGATGCTACGGGCTTGACATGTGAACGATGTATCCACGCCTTGCGTCCTGCGACCTCAACCGCTGATGGATTTGACAGGATCACTTGAAAGGGCCCCGTCCACTGAGGTTCAAGGGAGGATAAAGATTTGAGGGCACTCCGGACCTTGTGCAGAGCCTGTAATAATAATACAATAATAATTCTATTTTAAAATGTGTTATTTTCTTCAGCATTTTGTTGGGTCTCGTTTAGCAAGCTGTAGACTCTTTTTCATGACTTTCTTGCATTGCTCTAATTTCTCCAATTTTTCCTTCACCTCTCTTAGTTGATTTTCAAAATCCTTTCTGAGTTTTTCCATGGCTTGAAACTATTTCATTTTTTTTGGAGGCTTTGGATGTAGGAGCCTTGACCTGCTGTCTTGCTCCAGTTGTATGCTTTGGTCTTCTTCTGATTGTATGCTTTGGCCTTCCTCATCCGAAAAGATGAAAGAAAATATTTTCACCAACAAAGCAACCTTCTATATTCTTATTTTTTTCTCTTTTGGGGGCATTTACTTATCTCATTATTTGACTTTTGAGTCCTCTGTCAAGTAGAGTACATACTACCCCAGACTTCAGAGGTTTTGTGTAGCTGTTCTCCAAGATATCTCTAGGGACCTGTAAGTTTTAAGTTCCTCCAAAGTAGCATAGTCCAGGGAGGGATGCTTACTCCTCTACTGACCTGTGCTGTGGTCTCTGAGCCACCACAAGCACTCTTTTTGCCCTCTAACTGCAAGTATGATTCCCTCTCCACAACTGCCACTAGTTCCACCACACCAGAACTCCTCCTCACCCCAGGTCTACCACTCAGGAGTGAGACACAGATCAATTACTGATTCCCCCACCATCTTTAGGTTGAGAGCTCCAGAAGCTGCTGCAGCTGCAGCAGTGGCTGCAGCCACCCTAGGGCTGGGGCCAAACCATAATTCTCCCCTCTCACCCAGGTAAAAGAACTTTCTAACTGATCTTTGAAACTGTCTTTGACATTTGTGGATTGAGAAATCTGGAAACCATAGCAGCCAGCAATGATTCAACACCCTGAAGTCTATTTCAGTCCTATCTATGCCAGTTCACTTGGCTGCACTCTGCTCTCAGTCTGATGCAAGAGACCCTTTCCTGTTGCCCTTCCAGGATGTCTTGGGCTGGAAATTCGTTTCACTCTGTCATTTTGTGGCTTCTGCTGCTCTAGAATTTGTTTAGAGTCATTTTTACAAGTATTTAATGACTTTTGGGGGAAACTTTGAGCAGACCCATGCTCTATCTTCTTGGCTCTGCGCCCCAATATGTGATTCTTTAAGTCAACATGTGGCAACAATAATGCTTTTCCATAGTTTAGTGACCCCTATTATCTGAGTTTGACACCATTTCTCTAGGCAATATTCTAAGATCGTAAATTTCATGAACTGTCCTGTGTTAGTAGATGAATGGAGATTCCTTATATGAGAGTCTCCTATAGTAATGAAATCCCAGGTTCTTTCCCTATTCCTGTTTCTGCTGAGGTTATGATGAGCAAGTGAGAGTTTAGGGGAAGTTGGCAGTCAGTTTATAAAGTGTCTTTTGGTGACCTGAAAAAGAGGTCACAATCATCCAGATTGTTGATATAAGCTTTATATTTTAAGTATTTTATTTCATTTATTGTGCCATAAGTAATTATTTTGCACAATTTTACTTCTAAATAATTTAAGCGATGGTAGCTGACCACTGTCAAAATATATGACACTGGAAAATCAACTTTAGATATCTGACTGAAATGTGCATTTTCTTTTGGGAGTACTCTGACTACAGTCTGGCAGCAGCCTTATGCTCAGCTGTTCACATAAAGATTCAGTATCATTAGCAATTCCAGGGCCCTTATGCTTATTTCAGAGTTACAGATCAGATAACAGCAACAATAATAGTAATAATAAAATAGTATTTATATAGTATTTACTATGTGACAAGCACTGCTAAGCACTTATAAAATCTCATTTGATTTTTACAAAAACCTGGCAAGTAGTTGTTGTTATTATTCCCATTTTACAATTAAGGAAATTGAGTAAAATAGAAGTTAAATGAGTTGCTCATAGTCACAGAGAGTCCTCTATTGACTGGGACACTTACATAGCAACTCCAGACATTTTTTCTTTAAATTCATTTTTCCCCACAATTAACATATCATGAAACATTTAGCATTCATTTTTAAAAGATTTTGAGTTCCAAATTTTTCTCCCTCTTTCCCTTTCTTCTCCTCTTCTGAAAATGATAGGCAGTTTTATACAGTTTATATATATATGCTATCATGTAAAACATATTTCCATATTCATCAAATTATGGAAGAAGAAACAGATCAAAAGGAAAAAAATATACATGAGAAAGAATAAGGGAAGTGAAAAAATATGCTTCAATCTGCATTCAGAGTCTATCAGTTTTTGCAGATAATTTTTAAAAATACTTTACTTATTATGAGTTGGATTAAAATTCATATAATAAGCATTTATTAATTGTAAAAATCTCTCTGCTTAACTCTGGAGATATAAAGTAAAAAATGAAAACGTTCCCCACCATCATGTGACGTACATTCTACTGGTGGATGTACCATTAAAACAGATATGAAACAGATACTCTGAGGAAAGAGAAGTACCAGCTAGAACAAGAAGTCTTCCAGTAGAAGATGGCATCAAAGCTGAGCCTTAAAATAGACTGAAGGACAATTACAGCTGTAGCTCTTTTTTCGTTGGTGGTTGGTAATGTGGCTTTTAGAATTTTCAGAAATTCAAATGTGGAAACCATGAAAAAGCCTTAGAAACACCTTAACTCCTCAAAATCATCCATACGTCTAGAACCACCAAACCCCTGATTTGATTCAATAATATTTAGTATTGAACACTGAAATGAATGGAGTTGAGTAGAATAGTTACTACTAAACATCCAGTTTAGACACTAAAGTGCGCTAATGAAATAGCATCTGGAAAACAGAGATGAGGGACGGAAAAAAATGGAAATGCTGAAAGTACTAGTTATAAAAATAGTGGTCAAGTGATTCACTAGGATTATATTGACTTATCCTTGAAATTGTTAAATGATAAAGATTAATCCAAAAAGTATTACTAAAACTTCTTTGGGGAAATTTGTGGAAAACCACTTAACTATGTCTTTGGGCATATTGTGGAAAGCTATAGTGGAAAGGATACACTCATAAGCTGGTGGGAATAATCAATTTTTAAAAACATTAAAAAATGAAGTAGCAACTTTGCATGGAAGCAGAGAAATAGAATATACCTTTCTAAGCCTCACTGTAATTCAATCAGTCATAAGTCAATGCAAGGGTTTTTACAAGGTAGATTTTCTGCAAATCTTATTCAATATATAATTTTCAATTATATAAAAAACTTAATCAAAAGGAGAGACTAAAAAAGGTAATGAAGAAACAATTTAAACTTTCCATCATCACTGGAAGGAATGAGACAAATTACAAAAAATATTGGTTTAGTTTAGTTGTCTTAATAACTGAAACTGAAGAGGATATGTTGAGGGAAGAGATAAACTATTTCTAGTATGAATTTCATGCTAGCAACTTTAATCTTAGTTTAGTACTTAAAAATTTATGACTTATTACAGAAACATAATCATCATTATGAAGTAACTTTCATTGTTGACAAAAGTAAGTAGCATATCTCAAAGTTGCTTTTACTTTTAGACAACGTCTCTTAAGATTCAGATCTGGCTTTCAGGTATTCCATTTTCTAGCCTATCATTCACTAGTTTAATCATGACCAAACAACCAAGTTAAAGAAGCACACAGCAATGTGTTGCAGAATATGTTATTTTATCTCAATTACTCTCCCAATTCAGCCTTTTCCAGCCCATAATTCTCATAAGAACACCCTCACTGAAAAGATCTGTAGGCAGAAATTACAATTTGAGGGTTTTATGTATGGGTTTGTGGAATAGAAACTGATTGCAGTCTGTAAGGAAGGTCCTCCTAAGACTGAACTACAGAGATATCTGTCATATGAAGAGAACAGAAGCAGCTCTCTCACAGAAGCTTATTAAGATTGTCAGACATAAAGAACAATAGAGTTGATTCTGAGGCAAATTATGAAAATACGGAAAGATGTATTACATGATATAGTGGAAAAAGCCATAAAGAAAATATGAAATGGAATGTCAACTTTGTAGAAGCAGATATGGCAATGTTTTGGGCATTGTAGCAATAGAAATGTGAAAAACAAAATTCAGAGACTATGGCTAACCTCAAGGCATACAAGACAAATGGAAGAAAGAACATTTATTAATTGTAGGAAAATAGAACATGTTCTTATCACAACTAGAAGAATATGGAAGAAAAATCATAACAGTAGACTTGGGAACCATGATAAAATGTTGAATAGGAAAATGGGAAAGTCTGGAAACCTCTTTCATCACCTAAAATTTCCTCAACACTACTTAAAATGAGTTTGACATACTTACCATCATTCTTTTTATTTCTTAAAGAAGATTTGGAACTTTTGGGGGAAATTAAATATTATTGAAATGTGTAGCCAAATTACAGCATTGTAAAGTGCTCAGAGTAGTGCCCTTGTATATATCAATTGCTCTGAAATATTACTACTTCTTTGGAAATGATTAGAACAAGGAATAAAGATTAATGATAGAAACAACAACAAAAGTAATCCATAACATAATAAGAAAGCGAATTTTTTATCAAACCTAGGTAAGGATAAAAGTCAACACACCATAAAGAGATTTGGAATACAACACTCGAAACTAAACTCTAGATTTATTCCTGCACTTATTTTTAAGTCAATTGCACTCAAACATATATACAAATACACACACATATGTGTATATATATATGTATGTATGTATGTATGTACAGATAGTAATACTTTATGTGTGATATAAACAGGAATGGGGACTGTGTCTATGATTTTAATGATAATAAGAAACTCTGAGATAAGGAAATTCCTTCTAACAATGTAGAGAGATATCTTCTCTGCAACATATAGTCTTAGATAGTCAGTTAGAATATTAAGAGGTTGTGTCAGAGGCTCAGTGATCCCAAGTGTTCCTGACTCTGAGACAAGCTCTTGATCTACACTATACCATACTACTTCTTGTGAAATAACTACAAATTATAAATACCATGTTTATTGCATGTTTATATAAAGCCAAAAAAAGTTTATGATGAAAATTTCAAATAAATTTATTATATACCCAATTTACTTCTTCCCTTCGTGTATACTGTACTTTGAAATTAGAAGACAGGGTGATTTGAATGGTAGTGAAAATGTCAGACAGTCAATTTAGCTTAAAAACACACAAAATGATCAATCCATATGTTGTATAATGTGTAGATATAGCCTAAAAATCCTGTTAGAAACTAATTAGAAAGCATTCATTTTTCTCTTTTAGGGGAGAGAGAGTTTCATATGATTTAAACATAAATAACCAAGTTCTATTACTGCAAGTAACAGATACAATTAAGGATAAAACTTTTATTAATTATGTGAGGGAAATTACAGTGCTTCTGCACAGTTATGACATGAGGCAGCTAGGTGGCTCAGTGAATAGAGCACTAAGCATGGATTCAGGAAGATTTGAGTTCAAATCTAGCCTCAGATATTTACTACCTGTACGACTCTCAGCAAAGTCATTTAAACTCTAATTGCCAAACTCTTATAGGAGAAGATAAGTGAGATACAAGAAAAATAGACAGCAAAACTTTGCTAGTGGATGACTGCAACCTTACCCTTACAGAGCTAGATAAATTTTTCCCCCCCAATTTAATGGTATTTTGGTTTTTTTCCAATTACATGCAAAGACAATTTTCAGTATTCACTTTTTTATAAGATTTTGAGTTCCAATTTTTTTTCTCCCCTCCACTCCAAGATAGTACAGAATCCAATATAGGTTATTCATGTAAAATCATATTAAACATATTTCCACATTGGTCATATTGTGAAAAAAGAATCAGAATGAAAAGGAAAAACTAAGAGAAAGAAAAAAGAGAGAGAAAATTGCATTCTTCAATCAACATTCAGATTTCATAGTTCTTTCTTTGGATGTGGATAGCATTTTCCATCATGATTTTTTTTTTTTGGGGGGGGGAATTGTCTCATATCATTGTATTACTGAGAAGAGCTAAGTCTATCAAAGTTGATCATCACACAGTGTTGCTGTTACTGTGTAAAACATTGTCCAGGTTCTGCTCGCTTCACACAGCATCAGTTCTTGTAAGTCTTTCAAAGTATTTTTAGAAATCTACCTGTTCATCATTTCTTAGAGTACAAAAGACCTGCATCACATTCATATACTACAATTCATATACTGCAATTTTTACCCATTCTCCAAATGATGAGCATCCTCTCAAATTCCAATTTTTTGTCCACACAAAAAGAGCTGCTTAAATATTTTTGACTGTGGGGGTCATTTTCCATTTTTTGTGATCTTTTTGGCATATATATCTTATAGTGATATTGCTACATCAAATGGTATGCATGGTTTTACAGCCTTCTGGACATAAGAAACAGATACATCTAACCACAAAATTAGACCAGAAAGAGGTTAAGTAGGTGAAAAGAATTTTTTAAAAGTTAGATATGATAGCCCTCTGGAGAAAATTGAGTGGGGATATAAAGGAGTATACCTTTTTCTCATTGGTACATGGCACCTAAAGAAAGAAACTAATCATATAGTAGGGCATTAAAAACCTCACAGTTAAATGCAGACAGGAAAAAGCAGTAAAGACACACTTTTCAGATTATGATGTAATGAAAATTATGTGTAATAAAGGGTCTTGGAAAGACGGCTAAAACCAATTAGAAACTAAATAATTTAATCTTGAATTAGTGAGTCAAACAACATGTAGAAACAATCAACAATTTCATCCCAGAGAATGACAATAATGAAACCACATGCCAAAATTTATGGGATACAGTCAAAGCAGTTCTTAGGGGAAATTTTATATCTCTAAAAAAATGTCATGAATAAGATAAAGAAATAGAAGATCAATGAATGGGGCATGCAACTAAAAAAAACTAGAAAACGAACAAATTAAGAATCTCCAATAAAATACCACATTAGAAATTCTGAAAATCAAAGGAGAGATTAATAAAATTTAAAGTAAGAAAAATATTGAACAAATAACTAAAATTGAGAACTGGTTTTATGAAGAAAACCAAAAAAATAAAGGTTTCATTAATTTGATTTTTAAAAAGAAAGAAGAAAAGCAAATTACCAGAATCAAAAATGAAAAGGTTGAATTTGCCAGCAATGAAGTGGAAATTAAAAGAATAATTAAAAGCTATTTTGCTCAACTGTATGCCAATAAATCTGACAATCTAAGTGAAATAAATGTATATTTACAAAAATATAAATTGCTCAAATTAACAGAAATGGAAATAAAATACTTAAATAGTTCCATTTCAGAAAGAGGAATTGAACAAGCCACTAATGAATTCCCTAAGAAAACATCTTCAAGGACAGATGGATTTACAAGTGCATTGTATGAAACACTGAAAGAACAATTCATTCCAGTACTATATAAATTATTTGAAAAATAGACAAAGAAACAGGTCTTACCGAATTCCTTTTATGACACAAATATGGTGCTGTTACCTAAACTAGGAAGAGTTAAAAGACAGAAAGAAAATTGTAGACAAAGTTCACTAATGAATATTGAAGTAAAAATTTTAAGTAAAATTTTAAATAAAACATTAGCAAAGAACAGCAACTCATCATGAGGACAATACACTATGATCGGGTAAGATTTATATGGGGAATGCAGGGCTGGTTCGATATTAGGAAAATTATTGGCATAATTGACTATATCAATAACAAAACTAACAGAAGTCATATAATTAACTAAGATACAGAGAAAGCTTTTGACAAAATACAGCACCCATTCCTATGAAAAACACTAAAGAGTATAAGAATAAATGGAGGTTTCCTCTAAATGATAAGAAGTATCTATTTAAAGACATCAGCAAACATTATATGTAATGGGATAAGCTGGAGGCATTCCTAATAAGATCAGTAGTGAAACAACGACATACATTATCATCATTAAATCTTGTACTAAATTATTAAATCTTGTACTAAAAATGTTATCTTTAGCAATAAGAGAAGAAAAACAAATTGAAAAAATTAAAATAGGGAAAGAAACAAAGCTATCACTCTTTGCAGATGATATAATTGTATACTTAGAGAATCCCAGAGAATCAACTAGCAGAATCAACTGGAATCAAGTGGTAAAACCACTTGAAGCAATTAATAACTTTATCAAAGTTGTAGAATAAAAGAAAAACCAATATAAATAATGAACATTTCTACATATTACCAACAAAGCCCAGCAGCAAGAGATAGAAAGATAAATTCCATTTGAAATATCTATATGTATTATAAAATATTTGGGAGTCTTCCTGCTGAGACAAATTCAGGAACTATATGAAAAAAATTACAAAACACTTTTCACACAAATAAAGTCATATCAAAATAATTGAGAAAATATAAATTGCTCATGGGTAGGCCAAGTTAAAATAATAAAAATGAAAACTCTACTCATTAATTTGCTTGTTAGTGCCATACCAATCAAACTATCAAAAGTATTTTTTAGAGCTAGAAAAAAATAACAAAATTTATCCAGAAGAACAAAAAGTACAGAATATTGAGGAAATTAATTTAAAAAAGCAAAAAAAAAAAAGGCAACTTAGCCATACCAGATCTAAAGCTGCATTATAAAGTGCCAAACATCAAAACTACATGGTACTGGCTAAGAAACAGACTAGTGAATCACTAGGATAGGTTAGGTACACAAGATGCAGTAGAAAATGACTGTAGTAATTTACTGTTTCATAAACTGAAAGACTACAGATTCTGGGATAAGAACTCACTATTTAACAAAAAAACTGCTCATGAACTAGAAAATAGTATGGTAGAAACTAGGCATGGACCAACATTCCATACCCTATATCAAGATATGGTTAAAATGGCACATGATTTAGGCATAAGGGATATTACCATAAGCAAATTAGGAGTGTAAGGAATCATTTGTCTCAGATCTATGGAGAAGGGAAGCATTTATGACCCAACAAGAGATAAGAGAACATTATGAAATGAAAAATTAATCATTTTGATTACATCAAATTAAAAAGTACAAACAAAACCAGGGCAACCAAGATTAGAGGGGAAGTAGAAACCTGGGAAAAAAAATTTTTTTTTACTGTCAATGTTTCTGATAAAGTTCTCATTTCTAAAATATAAGGAGAACCGAGAAATTTATAAGAATATGTCATTCCCTAACTAATAAATGGTAAAGGATATAAACAGACAGTTTTCAGATAAAGAAATTAAAGTTATCTGTAATCATATAAAAATGCTCTAAATCACTATTAATTAGAGATGCAAATTAAAACAATTCTGAAGTACCACCTCAATCTAATATAACAGAAATGGAAAATGATATATAGGAGGAAATGTGGGAAAAATGGAACACTAATGCACCATTGGTGGAGTTGTGAACTAATCCAAACATTTTGGAGAGCAATTTGGAACTATGCACGAAGAACAATCAATCTGTGCATACCATTTGATCCAGCAATACTAGCTATATCTGTATCTCAAAAAGATCATAAGAAGGGGAAAAGACTTATATGTACAAACATATTTATAACAGTTCTTTTTTTTTGTTGTGGCATAGATTTAGAAATTGAGGGGATACCCTTCAATTTGGGAACGGTTGAATAAGTCCTGGTGTGCTAAAAGAAATGATGAGCAGGTGGATTTCCGAAAATCCTGGAAAGATTTACATGAACTTACGCTTAGTGAAGTGAACAGAACCAGAACATTGTATATAGCAACAGCGACACTGTGTGATAATTAACTATGATCGACTCACCTCTTCTCAGCAATATAATGATCCAAGACAATTCCAAAAGACTAATGATGGAAAATGCTAAGCACACCCAGAAAAAAAAACCAGTAGAGTCTGAATGAAGACTGACACATACATACTATTTTCACATTTTTCTTTCTCATGCTTTCCCATTTTTGTTTTGATATTTCTTTTAGAACATGAGTAATATGGAAATATTTTTTAACATGATTGTACATATATATCCTATAGTGGATTGCTTGTTGTCTTGGGGCAGGAGGGAAGGAAAAAAAATTGCAACTCAAAATTTTACAATAATAAATGAAGAATTAACGATCAGAATGATTTCTACTTTCCTTACGTAAACCATGATGTCATAGCTCTGATGGCAGATAACACATTATTTATCCTCTCATTGTCTAGTGAGTGAACAATAGAAGAAAATATTATAATTATATTGTCATGAAGTCATCCGTACCTTGTGATTTGTTCTAATTTTAGGGAAATCTAGATTTTAGACTTGACTAGGTCATATCATAAGATTTACTAGCTGTGTAATGGTGATTAAGTAACTTAAACTGTATGGATTCTATTTTTTAATTTATAAAATGAAGATAACAGTAGTAGAAAATATCTAATATTTTTTATAGATACACATTACTACTTGTAAAAATTGTAAAAAGAAAAATGCTCTGTCAAACTCTTCCTGTTTCCATGCCCTTTCAATTTTCTAACTCCAGTCATTTATGCCTTCTGTCTTCCATTATTCAGTGCTCATGTACCTACACTTTGTTTTCCTACCTAAGCAAAGCACCCATAAGTACAGTTTGGCTCAGAAAGTTGTTGGCTTAGTATCATATTTTATTCTTGCTGTTGGTGCTTCCCTCCTAATATTCTTTTCTTTTTTAGATACTTTATTTGGCTTGGGATTCTAACCTCCATATAGCCTCAGTTACAGATCTAGTTTACTTTTCTTCTTCATATCTTGAACTTCTTGCCTGACTATGCCTACAGAACTGCAAAAGTGGCTCGCAGATACAGATTCTTTGGGTTTATTTTCACGACCCTAATTCATTAACTGTTGCTACTTAATGGACATATCTGGCTCTCCCTGCATTACATAACCTTTGTTGACATTACCTGTAGTTTTGAAAACCTTTCAGACCCACCTTATCAAAATCCAAAATTTGAAATCCAAATTCTGGCATCCCTGCAATTATTTTACACTATTTAATTGCTGTCCAAGTCCTGGCATGATGATTCCAAACTCCAAGAAAACCTTACTATTTATATTGAATAGGAAATATGAATTTGGTACACAAAATGTTATTCCTTATCATTCAGATATAAAATTAGCAGCATATATTATAGTAACAGATTGAATTGAGTTTACTCTGAACATGTAAGACTATTTTAGAGTTTGAGCTCACAAAATTTGAAAGAAAAAACAATCATTAAACTCTATATGAAGTTTAGTAGGTCATATGGTTAAAAAAAAAGAAAATAAATAAATTAAAACATTTCATACAATACCAGGAGTGACCAAAAAAACCCAAAAAAACAAAACCAGAAGAAATATCTAGGCAATGGGAGATTAAAGCTAAATAAATTACCAATATGCTATTAATAGCAAAGCTCATACAACACTTGGGTATGCAGTATTGACAACATTGATGTGCGTGCAGCATAGAAAAACATCCTTTAGTTATGGAAAACCTCTGGAAACAATCTCCTTCTACATGTAAAGACTTTTAGTGTACTCAGTCTGAGGAAGCACAATCACCGAATTTAAGATTTGGAAGGAAACAGTGGCCATCTTGTCCAATATTTAGAAAAAGGAATCCCCACTATGTCATACCCACCAACTGGTAGTCTAACATCTGTTTGAAAGTCTCCAAGAAGTGGGTCACCCACCCTCTCCAAACAGATCTAATTGTTAGGAAGTTTTATTTTTTTTTCTGACATCAAGTTTATGTTGTTACAATATCCACCTATTATTCCCGATTTAGATAGCAAGTTTAAATGCTCATGAATGTAACTGTCTTTCAAAAACTTGAAGACAGCTGTACTGCTCCTTTGACTGGCCTTTTCTTCACACTAAAAATACCTCTCCTTCAAGTGATATTCATATAACACGAACTGAAGACCCTTCACTAGTTGCCCTCAGTATTTATTATGTTTTAATAAAGAACACAGAAAGGATGGAAAACAGGTTAAAAGAAGAATGATATGACCAGTTGTGGAGGAATGTGATAACCTAAGAGCCTTTTTATCAGGATGTTTTTAATAGAAAGACTTCTATGTTTCTGACATAGATTTAATGCAGTTCTGATCAAGCCTACCCTAATGGTGTGGAGCAGAGTTTCTTAAAATTTTTCCACTCACCACCCATTCAGCACTACTGAAACTTCAGGTTGCAACCGCATACATAGATTACATTATATACATTATATATATATATATATTACATCACATTATTACATTACATTATATTACATTATATTATATTATATACAACCTCAGAGATTTTGGAATCTATGGCACTTTTCTACTCTACTGCAACATCTTAGATTCCCCTATTCTCTATTTCTTGATGGCAAAAGAGTTTAAATACATTAGAAGTTTAAAAGGAGCATTTTCATCCATACATCTATAGTGACCTTGTGGAAGAAGGTGCCAACTCTTTACCTTGCTTTATAAGGTACAATCACACCTAAAGTAGTAGTATTGGAAAACATCTTGATATATATTTCAGCATTACATCTCACAATTTCAAAATAATGTAAGGTGCACCCACATTCTTCATTATAAGAGTGAGTACCATTTTCTTAGTACTTTCATCATTAGTAGTGAGAAAGCATAGTACAATGCCAATGGTGTGGTGCTGCATTTAAGATTCAGAGGATCTGGCTTTGAATCCTGACTGCTATTTAATTACGTTTTTGTTCTTGGGAGCATCATTTAACTTATTTGGGTTTCTCTTTCCACAATTGTGAAAATAAGGGAGTAGGACTAGAGAACCTAAAACTTACCTTTAAAACTATAAGTCTATAAGCTTTTGAATATCCTGAAATCCCATAATTTTTTCCCCTTCCTCCATATTTTAGCACTATCAACAACGAAATTTTAGTATTCATTTTCCCAAGTACTGGTCCACTGATCTTGGGAAAGCTATTGAAAGATTCAAAGACTCACAGAATCTCAAAGTAAAATAACACATTTAAAAATTAATTTTACTGTATAATATTTTCATTGATGGTTTGTACCACTGGCATCCTGATCTTTTGTTAAAGTTCTGGCTAACTTCAAGAGTGAGAATCAATGCTGTCAGAATAATGAAATTGAGGGTTTTTTTTCCCCATTTACAATGGTATTATTTTTTCATTAGGGCATGAAATTCATTTTGCCAAATTAAATTACCACAAATCAATTCATTTTTTGAGTAAATTCAGTCTTTGAGAGATAGCTTTAAGAGATATCCAAGAAAAAAACTTATTAAAAATTAGAGTTATCTAAAAGTAGAGTGGAAAAGAGGGTATTTCCCATCAGTGGAAAGTATTAAGCAAAGCTAGATGACCACATATTTGCAGTGTTACAGATGGAATACTTGGTCAAGTATGGATTGGATTAACTGACATCTGAGGTCTCTTCTAACTCAAATTCTCAGTCAATTTGAATATTTTTTCATATAACATTAATAACTATGCCTAACAATTCAGTTCAAATGTAGATAGTTTTAAAATATTTAAAGTAATCTAACTTTGTTAAAATTTTAAATGTATATGACAATATATATTTTGTTTCTTTTAGACAGGTTACTCTTGTGTAATAAGAGTATAAATATGGATTAATGGTATTTATATTAAGTTTATGTATTATTGGTTTTTACTTTTATTAGGTTTCCAATTAACTAATTGGACAGTTGTCATTATTCCACTTAGTGGGTACATGGCTTAGTTGGAAATAGGCTAGAGTTAGATAAAAAGGAGATATATCCTTGTTGAGTATGATAATTACTTGATTGACACTTGATTCCTTTTCTAACAGTGGTGATATGAATGCTTTGGCTCCATACTATCTCTGCTCACCCTTATGACCACTAATATTAGACAGGTCAGAGTTTAACATATTTCTCCAAGTGAAGCTGTGATGTTCATAATGATTAATTTTTGACATGATTTTAACTGTCCCAGTATTTTATGAGGAGAATGGTGAAGAAGAATACATCTGGGTTTCTGAAAACTCTAATCATATATCCCCTGTGTCTAAGGGTTATTATGCCCACCTGTACATGATGGCCTTTGCCTTTCCATACTTCATTCTTTCTGCTTAGTCAAACTATTATACAAAATTCCCATCATTCAGTCAATTCCTATGCATGAGTTTACTGTGGTGCAGTAGAAAGACTGAAAAGGAAAAGGTGAATTTCTCAAGCATTTGCCAAAGAAACAATTGGCTCCGAGAATTCATCCTTCTAAGTAATACCCTTAAGCTCATACATTCTCTATGCTCACACGTGGAGAAATACTTCGTAGTGAAATAGTTATGTGAAAATCTGTTAAAAACCATTTTAACACTATGTAATAAACCTGATAAAACAATCACGAGCTTTAAGGATAGATAAATACTTAATAACTAAGATGAATATGTAGAACATGCATGACAGATTTAGACTTAATCAATTTCCCAGTTAACTTGGAAAAAATGCAGCAAGTTTCTCCGACAAAAACCTCTCTTCTAAGTTATAGAAGGGACTAATTCAAATTTGAAAGATTAAGAAATATTTCCTAATTGATAAATGGTCAAAAGATATTGAGAAAATTTTTAGAAGAAGAAATCCATATGAAAAAATAAAGCTCCAGATTATTAACAGAGAAATTGAAATGTAGGCAACTCTGGGGTGCCATCCTCCCCCAGTGAGATTTTAGTTGATTAAAAAAATAAAAAGAGATGTTGGAGGGACTACTGGAAAACAGGCACAATTGATGCACTATTGGTGGAGCTATTAATCACAGCTATTATGGAAAACAGTTTATGCCCCTCAGCATACCCTTTGACCCAATTATACTACTACTAAGTTTATGCCTTAAGGATTTTTTCAAAAACCTAAAAATGTCCAATATATACAAAAACTGTCATTTTTTGTATAATGGTAAAGAACTAAGAGATTGTCCATCAGTTGGGAATGACTGGACAATTATGGTATAAGTATGAAATGGGATACTACTTTGTCATAAGAAGTGATGAAGGGAGCAGTTTTCTGAGATGCCTTGAAAGACTTCCCTGATCTGATGCAAACAAGTGAAAAGAATAGAGAGAATAAATGAATAAAAAATATTATAAAATGAACAATTTTGAAAAATAAGTAAATGATAAACCACAATTTTGAGGGAAGAAGAAGAATGCTACCCACCTCCTGACACAGAGGTAATGGACTAAATAAGCAGAGTAAGAAACACTTTGTAGATATAACCAACATGGAGATTTATTTTGCTTTTTTTATTGTTCAGATTAATTAAAAGGCTTTTCTTTTTCTTTTCCCTCCCTGCCCCAGAGTGGAGGACAGTTGAGTGAAGAGGAAACAGCTTCATAGTTAAAAAAAAAAAATGTGTGCATGTGTGCATATATGTATGCATGTATGTATGTATGTATATGTATATATATAGTTGGAAAAGTATATAAAGTATATATAGTATATACATATATATATAATGTGTGTATGTATGTATGTGTGTGTGTGTGTGTGTATATAAAACATTTTCCACAAGAGTAAACATACCCTCCAGCTACCAAAGACTGCCCTTACTACAGAATATTATCGGGTCCTGTTTTAAACTCTTAAATTTCGCTACACGGACTTTTACTGAGTTTCAGGGAAAAAGATAGAGACAAGGAAAACCGTAAGTAATGTTTCTCTGGTTTTGTTTTGTTTTGTTTTTTGTTAAGACATAGGCTGAGACTGAAACAGGTGACACCAAGAACTCAACCATAAAGTAAGAAGTTCCTCTATGTTGACCCTGCCTTTCCATTGTCCTTTGTTGACTTGTTGGTTTCTGTTTTTCGGTCAAAGTGGACGGTATTTTTTTAATACCTCAACTAACTAGACATAGTCTGATGCTTTTCAAAATTTCTCCTTTCTATGTATCAATTGCTCCAATTACGACATGATCACATTAGAATTCTACAAATGAAATTCATCTGAAAACATAAATAACTGCAATAATCCAGATAATTCTTGCTAGTTGCCCCAGTATTGGTATAAGCATCTTTATTTTCCTGGTTTTTTTCTAGTCCTCTTTATGTAAGAGGACAGAGACACACACACATAGAAAGAGAGAGAGACAGAGAGAGAGAATGTAGGAAATCAACTGTTTTCCCTCAAGTAACTGCCGGCCACCTTCACTAACGCGGATCCATGGGCACACATTATATAAATTTCAATTCTCATCTGAGGAAATGGATCGACACCTTTCCTCCAACTTTGACTTCTACTCTTCTTACGTTCTTGCAGACCCGTGGGTCTACTGGCACCCATGCTTGCCATTTCCCATCTTTCCCTATTAATCCCTTGTGCGTTTCGTGGCCTCAGAGTCTACACTGCAGTTGTGGCTGATGAGAGGTCAGGTGCAGACACCACCTGCTCGAGGAAGCCAAACGTGTGCAGAAGCTTCGCACCCAAGACCTTGCCCAGCTGCTGCAGATTCCAGAGCCTGGTGAGGACCAGACCAAACCCGCCCTCTCGCGGCGACGATTGGCTGGACCCTCCCCTAGTGCGGAACTCTGATTAGTCAGAGTGGCTTTCCCTCATCCAGCTGGAGGGCGGGCTGTTTCTGAAGGAGGGAAGTTGAGAGTCAGGCGGGGTAGGGGGCCACCGGGTTGGGGTAGGGGGGAAGGCTTTGGTGTCTTCTCGCCCGAAGGGTCCTTGAGACGCCTGTTTGTTTTTCCCGGCGCCTGGCTCCACCCACTCAGCCCACCTATTGGTCAAATTTTGCGGTTGGGTGGCTTCCTATTGGCTAGGGGGCGGTGTCTATCCTGAGCAAGGGTGGGGGCGGGGCCTCGTCGGCGCTGCGCTTGCCCTTGTGTCTGGTGCTGGGGAGAGAGAGAGAGAGATAGAAAGGGAGAGAGAGCGAGAGCTGCTACCGCTGCCGCCGCCGCTGCCGCCGCTGCCGCTATTGCTGGAGCCTGAGCATTCACTAAGCTGCTGCTGCTGCCACCGCCGCCGCCACCGCCACCGCCGCCGCCGCCACCAGCCCCGCCGCCGCCACCCTGCACAGACCCGGGGACAGAGCCAGCGGCAGCGGCGGGCGTCTTGGCTTTCTGCTGCTCTATCCCTGTCCCCCTTCCCGGCTCTGACCTATCCGCTCGTTGCAGCCTGGCTCTCATCTTCCCCCACACCCCGGAATCCGTGCACCACCTGCTCTGGCAGCTCCAGCGCTGGGACTTCCCTGCACCCCAGGTGGAGAGGAAACGCTGCACCCCTGCTTGAAAAGAGGCGCTGCTGAGGCTGCACCAACAGGAGGAGGTGGAGGAGGAAGAGGAGTAGAAACTACTTCACCCACCGAAATTCCCATCCTGCTGCTGCTGCGGCCGCTGCTGCTCCTTTCCCCGGGGTTCAAGCACTGCAGCGGCGGTGGCGGCGGGTCTTACGCCCGGAGAAGGGAAGCAGCGGAGCCTTTCACTTGTGTGCCCCCTTCGCCAGCACCTCCTGCCCTCCCCTTTCCCCCTCCCAAGCCCTTAGAGAGGGGACCATGATTTGGAAACGAAGCGCCGTGCTCCGCTTCTACAGTGTCTGCGGGCTCCTGCTACAAGGTAATCCCCGCCCCGCCGCGGGGAGCATCAACTTCACTTCCATTCCCCATCATCCCCATTTCACTCCACCCTGCATTTCCACTCTCCCCCTCCACTCCACCGTTTCCTCCATCCTCCACTACACGCCCCCACCCCACCCTATAAACTCCCTTGTGCAGCAGGGGGCAGTGGCAGTTTGCACCAGCACCTCCCCTAGACAACCCAGTCTCAGACCTTCCCTCCCTCCCAGCAGGGGGCTCCTTACTCTCCCTACCCTAACCTCTTCCCCTTTCATTCACCTGAGCCTTCCTCATACTCTTCCACCCCTTCCCTTCCTCGAACCCCGGGCTTTTTGGCTACAAACTTCTCCTTCTCACTGACCTCCCTCCTTCCCTTCCTCCTTCCATCCTCCCACACTACCTCTCATATCAACCTTCTGACTTCCCTCTCCACCTCCTGTCATCTCCTTTAAGCTCCCCCGTTTTCAGCTGCCTTTTCCATCTTCCTCCCTCTTTCTGCCCACCATAGTATCAGTGTGTCTTTTAAAAGTGTGTGAGCCTGGGAGAGAGCGACCGAGACGGCGAGAACAGCAGCAGCCGCACCGTGTGCATTGCAATAACATCCCCGGGGGGAAAATGTGTTGTAAGACGTGTCATTCACCTAGGAACAGAGAGGAGACTGTGATTTGCTTTTTTTAAGGTGTGGGGGGGAGTTTACACACACCCCCAAGCCTACTTTACCAGCAAGATGACTTTTCTTTCTTTTTTTAAAAAAATCATTCTGTGTGGTTTCCATTTTTGAAGAAATAGAAATATGCTTCAGAGCAGTTACTTTACTGTCCAGGGATTTTCGCGTGGATTCCCTACCTCTTGGTCCCCCTCGTCGCCACCTCATTCCTTAATTAATATTATCTTTTCTAGTGAAATGTAACCACCACTGCGGCTGTAGTGGAAAGAACTGCACAAAATGCTGTTATTATGCAAATCACTGGATTTGGATGTGGGGTGACCGGGGAATTGGGATGCACTCTCCTCAGACCTGTTTTTGAAGAGGGGAGGGGTACTGAGTAGGAGAAGGAAGTGCTGATTATAAAATAAATGGCCATGCATAGAGGAGTAGTCCATTGAGAGAGGGCGCTTTTTGGGGGGGAGGGGCTGTAATGGGGATGAGGTGGTGCTGTGAGGGTAGTGTAGGGATGTGGCTTTAGTGTGCGGTATAGAGAGGATGGAGGTGAAAGGGTGGTGGTTGGGGAATCTTTCCAGCTATGTTACTCGAGATTTCTTGGTGAATCTTCAGCCACCTCTGTACCCTCTGCCTATTTTGTATTGATGCGGAAAGAGAGAAGTTGACTGAATTTATTTGCCCCTGGGTAAAGGAATTTGAAAGTAAGACACAAACCCACCAACTGGCAAAACCCAGCGGCCTTTGGAGGATTTAAATGAGGTCAATGAACCATCATTCACCAAGTTTTTTGAATGCATTCCACCCATCCACCCCCCCCCACCCCTACACACACACACACACACACACACACACACACACACACACACATATACACACACATTGGATAGAGATCATATTTTATTTATGAATATTTTTGCATGTAGACAGTATTTAACTGAATTAAGTAATCGACCTTGTCGAGAGATTTCTTACAATATTTTGTTGAAAGTATATTTTATGCTGTAGTTGTATTTTACATGGATCATGTGCTGCTGTCCCAGAAAGGGTAGAAAATTTCCCAGTTGCCCCCACCCTTACGTGAAGTAACCACAGTGGCTTATACATTCACTTGGGTTTCTAATACATGCAAAAAAAACCCGTGCACATGGAGACCCTACTTCACCTCTCAGTAAGTTACATTTCTCAGCTCCCTTTTATGTATGTGTGTGCGCCAACGCTTGTGTTGGGCAGGGGGAGTATGTGGGGAAATCAGTTAATTTGGTGATTGCAATGAAATTTTACACTGCTGGATATGTTTTCCCTGCCAATCTGTGTGTGCTGGCCCCCGTACGTCATTGCAAAGGAGCTGCTGCTGTGCTGGTGCGAGAAGATTATTTATTATAGGGCATGTGTGCAGTGGACTGCACCTGGGGGTCGCCTCCTCTCTGCCTTCTACATTTCCCCGTGAATTGTCTATTCAGTGCGCTGCAAAATAACTGCTCTCTCAATCTCTCTCTCTCTCTCTCTCTCTCTCTCTCTCTCTCTCTCTCTCTCTCTCTCTCTCTCTCTCTCTCTCTCTCTCTCTCTCCCTCTCCCTCTCCCTCTCTTTCTCCCCCCCTCTCTTTCTCCCCCACAATTATCTCTGCCATCCCCTACCCCCAACCTTTGGCTCTCAGGCAAAAGGAGGATTTGCTTTCTCTACCCAGAGATTTGATGAGCAGTATTCTGGATATTGGTGTCTCCTATTTTAAGTGTGTATAAACCAATGATTAAAACAGTGATGATGCTTTTCACAGTACTTCTGTAAAGAATTGAATGGGGGGGGCTTATGTCAAAGGAAAATACACTACTGCAAAGAACAGCAGCAGGTTTAAAGAAAGAAAAATATTATATAGCACTAGCAAAAGGGTGCGAACCCAAACTGAGCATGTGGACCTAGGAATGTCTTAGATCAGGCCAGTATTGGTACACAAAAAAGCAGGAAGAGAAATAAACAAACCCAAAGCACCATTGGACTGTCTTCTCACGTTTATGGCTGCCTCACATTTATCAAGTGCTGCTCCATAGCCACATCACACTTTGTTGATATTGTCAGTTCTTGCTCAAACAAATTGCTCACGCTTTCCCGTTGTCTCAGCCTTGGTTGAGAGCGTTGCTTCAGGGCTCAGGCTTTCCCCCTTAGGAACAAGGCTTTATTAGGACAGCATTAAATTAATGAAAGCTTTATTTCCTGGACACAGATCCAGGAGTTTTCAACCCTTTCCTTTCTAGGTTCAGGGAATGAAAGGTAGAAAGGGAAAACGTCAACACCTCATTTTTCCTTAGAGAATCTACTCTTCAAGTAATAGTTGTGACTAGGCAAATGCAATGTTCTATGACCAGGACCTAATTTTAATGTTTGATCAATCGTAGAATATTTGTTTGGGGTTTTTTTTGCCATTAAAATAGAGGCAACAATTTATCATTTGCTATTCTTTTTGTATGTTTTTAAGTCCATACTTCTTGACAAGGAGACTTGTTCTCCTTATTTGAGCTTCGTATCACTATTTTTTACCTCTTTACTCAATGGCTTTCTTTCTAGTTAGGAACAAAGATAAAGCAATAAGCTAGTGTTGGGAAATAGACCACTGATAAGATGAGAAAAGAAGCCTTATATAAACTGCTGAACATTACAAAACAGAATTATGTTATGAGATGGCTATTAGGGATTGATTTCATTAGGTAGTGAATGAATTAAGTCTCTAACTCAAGCTCAAAAAATTATATGCAATTCACCCTACTTTCACATTCTCCAGTTCAGTTTAAAGATTCAGGACAGATTTCCTTTTCTTTGGTCATGAGAGGAGACAGACTAAAAGACAAACCTCTAAAAGTTAGAAGAAACCTTACAATGGAGAAGCTCAAAGCCATTCTGTCACCAAAACCCAAATACTAAAACTATTTTATTGGAAGCAGTAGGAAGATCTGTAATGTCTCTAGATTAATGAACACTTCTAAGCAGGTCAAAGTGGCTTAAGGGGAAAAAACAAAGATAACAGTAAAAGAGAATTTGAAATCTACAAGTACATATTATATATATATATATATATATATATATATATATATATATATAGAGAGAGAGAGAGAGAGAGAGAGAGAGAGAGAGAGAGAGAGAGAGAATCTCTACTGAGGTTACTCTTAAGAAACTTTCTCATTGGGTTAGTGGTATATACATACACACTTAAGACCAGTTTTAATTTCAGATCTACTTTAGAACAAAAATAGATGCACAATTGAACTAATTAGAAGTCAACTTCTCCAGGTTGAAGATTCCTCATCCAAAATCAAAATTAACCAAATGTTAGTGATGCCCAAAGAAACTTAACCATTCAAAGACCCATTAATGATGCCTTTTGCCTTATCACCTATCACCTCTAATATAATAACCTTGCCTTCTCTTTTTTATTTCTTTCTTGTGTTGAATTCTTTGATACATAATCGTACATAATAGCTAGGAGAAAAGGAAACCTTTCTTGATGATTAATTTGTCAACTAATTTGTAGTTCATATATGGATTTACTCCTTTTGTCCTTACTCTTGCTGTCTTCCTGTCTTATTCCTACTTTGATTCTATGTATCTCCAAAGTGGTTGTGGATGTAAGATGAAAAAAATCTAAGTAGCTACTCAGGTTGAGAACCAATACATTTTACTTTTTCTAGAAGACCAGATACATGAAATGCCCAAGATTGAGAACTGTTTTTGTTTTTCCACAAAAAGGGAGAAAAATATGGAGACAGTGTACTGTAATGAAATGACTGATATACTGGGTGTTAAGAAACATGAGCCTTCATCCTTCCTCCCATTAACCAGTTGAGTAATTTGGGTGAAGTGTCTTAACCTCCCTGGACCAGTTTTCCCATCTTGAAAATGAGGGAATCAGATAAGATTGTTTCCAGATATTCTTCCTGTTTTAAAATTCCATGATAATGGATATTTGAAATAAAGAATCTTTTATATCTACTCATATGTTTAGATGTGGCTAAGGATTAACATTGAAAAATGTTTACTTATTTGTAATATGAGAATAAATAATAATACACTACTGAACTATTTGGGGAATTAAGATAGGGTTTTTAAATTTTTTTTACCTTGTAAATGCTTTGGGTCATACTAAAAGTAATTCAATACTGTTATCATATTGATATTTGTTGCTGGGGTTATTGACAGAAGTTTTATGCTCTGTATTAGGAAGTTTCATATTTTCCTTGTCTATTTTGAGGAGTCCTGTTTTTGACAGCCTCCCTATAAAAAAACCTCCCCTGCCAAAAACAGACAACGTGACTATAACAGTTTGGCTAGAAGAGGGAAAGAGGAGGGAAACCATAAATTAAAATGGGATTGATAATAGGCTGTATTGTGAAGCAGTTTGCATAGTTTAAAGATGTTGATGTCTTTGAACTGCTCTGCTGGCCATTAGGACCAGTATTTAATAAATATTTGTAATCTATTTAGTAACAATAGGGTTAAATTTTCCCTGCTTTTTCCTTTTATTATTTTAATATTAGTTTTTTATTAAATAATAAATAATAATTTTAAGATAATCATGGGTTTATTGTGAAGCTAGTTAAATCTTAAGGTTTTAAAGTGGAAAAAACAGTTTAAAAAAGAGACCAATATATCTCAGTGATATCTTATGTGTAGTAGGCATTGAATAAATGTTTGTTGGGTTGAACTTGAATGTCCTTTTTTTTGTACCACATTGTATTTTTCTTTCAATGCTGCTTTTCAACATGTAGGTTACTTCTCCAGTAGCCTCCAATCATAAAGTCACTTGTGAAAAACTGAAATACATTATTGAAACTAACCAATTTAACCTAAAATATTGAAATAGACAAGTACATTGCCAACATTTTATTTGGAAATGTCAAGCATTTGTAGAGTGTAGTTCTGTAGATTACAAAGGAATCTTCTACTAATTCTTCCTGTGAAGAGGTGGGTCAGGATTAACCCAGAACTGTAGCTGCTGAAGCCCCCTGCTGTGTGATAATGCAAATGACATCTAATGCTTTAAATAAACTGCTTCTGAAACACACACACACACACACACATACATATATGGAAGCATCGGGTATCATAATATTGAAACAAATTGGTATAGTGAGGTACAGTGCACAGATGTTTTCTCCTTGTTTCTCTATCTACTTGAAAGCCCTCTGTAACTTAAATCAAACAGTCAAATAATGGGCAAGAGATAAACCTGAGTATTTTGCTTTGAGTTTTAGAAGGAAAGCATAGAAAAAAAAAAGCATATTTTGGAAATGTAAACTTTTTGTTGGGTGAAACTCCTGAGGACACAGGCTTAACTTGATAAAAATGATTAACAAATGCTAAATGGAATAGTAAATTCCATTTTTTTATTAAGAAGTTTGATCTAACACCTATTGTGGATGTGATGCCATTATCTCCATCTCCTGAACAAGAAGTTGTCACCTCCCTATGTTTCCACACAACATCTCAGCTACATCGCATATGTATATTGCCCTTCCAATAAATAGGAGGTGACTAATGTATTTGTACACTGTTTATTTAGTGCTGTTTATGACATTTTACAAAAATTAAATGTAATTTGAGCCATGCCAAAACCTTAGAGAATTTTTTTTTTTTAATCTCTGGCCAATGTTATTTGTCATATAAACAAAGGCACCAAGTAAGTCCCTTAACAAATTAAGAGTTGTCCTTTTGGATGAACTGACAGAATAAGCTCATCAAATAACAATATAACTTATATAATTGTTTTTATTGCATTTCAGTTTGTTACAGAAAAAATGTCAAATTCTGCATATTGGTTTTTACACATGAATTGAAACAATTATTAAGAACCTTCCCATTATTTTTATTATTTGCTAACTAGTTCACTCAGAGTTTAGTAACTTAATTGTGCTTCCAGCTTATATATGGACCACTACTTTGCAAAGGAAGTGCATGTCAATATTTATTTTTATATAGATTATTTTATGTGATTGACATAAAGCTAAGAGAACCAGTACCAAAATCATTCATAATATAGAGTTTAATCTGTCTTCTAAATTTATTTTTCTTGGCATTCTAAATTGACTTAATGTTGGAATTTTCAAAACCAAAATGTACGTATTTGAAATGTAGATTGTGTTAAAGATTTTTAATTAGGAATGGTCTGAATATTTAACACAAAATCTAAATAGTAAGTTTTTAAGAGAGAGGAAAGTGATTTCAAATGATTCACCTCTAGAGCTTGCTAGGTAAATTTATTTCCTTATTTTTTTTTTTAGAAAATTTTAGAAATTTCCTGCAAATCTTTGAAATTTAGATTCATTCAGTGCTTTAGGTTTGGTAATTTGGGGGCAATTGGGGTATGGTAATTAATATTATTACCCCTCATTACTTTCAGATTTTCATAACTTTCCCTTTTGTTGCATTCATAATATAAACTATTTATTTTTATGCATAAATGTAAGTAGAATTTGTATTAATTTAATAGTCA
This sequence comes from Bettongia penicillata ogilbyi, assembly GCA_023548195.1. Classification (NCBI taxonomy): domain Eukaryota; kingdom Metazoa; phylum Chordata; class Mammalia; order Diprotodontia; family Potoroidae; genus Bettongia; species Bettongia penicillata. Next base: position 5,838,610 of record JAJHZJ010000345.1, on the reverse strand, counting down.
AATCACATATTTGGTACAGTAGCTTTCTGCATTAAAATACTGCTTAAAATTTCTGCATTTGAAATAGACCTGAACATCTAGTCTGTTGTTCCCTTTGATACCTGAATAGAGAGAGCTGAGTCTGTAAGGAGATCTCTCATAGAGAAAAACCATCAATTATTTACATATTTTAAATTACTTTGAAGTAAATATTAAGCCATTAATTTTCAACTTTGGAGATAACTTGTAAGTCAGTATGTTTGACTTAAATGGTTTAAATACCTTATTCATGTTTCATAGGAAACTTGCTTAGTCTTAATTGAAGAGATATTTTGATGTTTATAAGCCAATGTTCTTTGTAAATGACTTAAAGAGAATTGAAGATGGTAGAATTTTGGATATGCATTGAAGTAGCATAAAACTGTCAGTGAATAGTGACTAATTGTATACTGGAATATGGGAGAACCCTTTTTTTTTTAGACCAAAATGACTCCCTATTATCTTCACAACTTAGGAGGTTTATTACAGTAACTATACATGTTTGTTTAGAGCCACCTTAGCCTCAGAGTGTGAGAGTGTCATTTCTGACAAGGATTAGCTGCAGACTGCTAAATGCATAACTGTTATATTGATTCAGTGTAATTTATAAAGCCACTTAATTTGTTCTTGAAAAAAATATTTTAGAGCCTTTGCTAAAAATGTTGGTATTTAAATATGCAAGGAGATCCTGTAATGCCTATTTAATTACTTGGACACAAAGTATATAGCTTAAATATGCTTCTAATTTATTAACCTTAACATTTTACCTTCTAAGGTGAGAATCTTCCTTTTATACTACCTATATTGATCTTCAGCCATTATAGTCCCCTTCCTTTTGCTTCTTAAAAAGTCAGTCTAGGATGCTGCAAAGGGCATTAGGTATTCTAACTAAAACTGTATTCAAATGGACAGAGGATAAAAAAATACAATAAGCCAAGTGCATTATATTCATTGCTTTATTGCACTCTGTTTTATGAACTGAAGTCTAATCAGTGTAACTCTGGTTTTCTCCCTACTCCCTAGAAATAGTCTTCTCTTTTCATATGAAATAAATTGCCAATAGGAAATGTTCACCTTACAGAAAATAATGGGGAATGGAGAACAGTAAAAGAAAGGCAAGTTTTCCAAGAGCTAAACTCTGAAATAATTTGTACAGATTATATTCTGTCACACACATTTTAAGGTGACATTCTACCAACTATAAAACATAGGCAAGATTTTTTTAAGAGCAGCTTGCTTAGTCTCTTAATAAAAATGGGGGGAAAGAGGAGTAAAAGAATTTGTTTGCCAGCCAAATAAACAGAAAAGCTTGGCCAAGCAGACTAAATTAGCATATGCTCTGCTGAGTATTTCCCTGTTGTTACATAATCCTTTTCTAATACGAAATCACTGCTAACGCTTAACCCTTTCAGAACATGGTTAATATCTTCCCTCTATCATTTTTATCTGTTGTCCTTTCCTGAGGTTCTGCTGGCCTTAGGTACCTTATCAGTTGAAGGACCCTTGCACCAAATTCCTCTTTTCTCTCATATTTCTGCTTATAAATTTACTATAGGTATACATTTTCAGGGCAGAAGAATCAATTTATTTAGTACTGAGTGAATTTAATAAGTATTTTAGAATCCACTTTTCATTTTCCCATTTATGTGAAGCTTTCTTTTGAAAATACATTAGTCTTATGAAGTTACCCTAAGGATTCATAATACTCTGGTTTGTTGCATATACTATGAATTCTGTGTGCCTTAATTATGCACGTGTCCTCATTTCCAAGCCTTTTCAGTGATCATGTGAGATAGAACAGGGTGCTGGCTGTGAGTTCACTGTCATGTCTTAATGTGTAGGTGGTATTCAGAGAAAGATGTTTCTGAAGGCAATTATATAGCTATGAGTCCAGTGTAGGGAGCAGCAGTTAGTCACATTCTACTTTTACTAGGTACTCTGCCAAGATGGAAAGAAATTGATCATTGTGATACATAATAGTGTATCTGTTATTTCTAAATACAGTACTTTGCCCTTGTAGTTACATAAAAATGAATATTCCTTACACTGAATAGAAATGGTTCACTTCCTGCTTATAAGCAAAAAGAAGTTATACATTTTCTCACAGGGCCCCATCTATTCCCCATGGCCATCAAAACAATTTCTCATTGAAGTTATAAGTTATGAATGAAGTTTATATTTATAAAAAGGCATCAACATGATTTTATACTTAAGTTATGAAAAGGTATGTCATATATGGGGAAATGATTCATGAAGGGTACTAACTAAACATTTCAGGAATTAACTCGTGTCAGAATCTTTGACTATTATGCATTTCCACCTAGTAACTTGAACTTAATGTTAACCATAGCAAGGTGAAGGGGATGTCAAAGAAAAAGGGGGAAAAAAAAGATTTTTATAGTGACTTCTTTTTCAGACAGTATGTCTGTTAATATATTTTTGTATTTTGTGTAAGTTATATAGCAGGAAGTCATTTTCTCACATTTTAAAACTTTGAGTTCATTTGTATTTTCAATACTGCAGTATTTTCCTCAGTGCATTATACTGTCAGTCTTTTAATGTTTTACTTTTAATAAGAATTTAATTTCTTCTTATATTTATTTTCCTACGCACTAGAGCAATGCAAGTATATAACCAAATAATTCAACCAGCTTCTTTGTATGCTTTCTCTTGTTTTATTTGAAGCTATTATATCATTTTCAATAATGACTTTAAAATAATGGTAGTGTTTAAGAATCCATAGATTGAAAATAATATGATTTTAACTGAATCTCAAACTCCTTTAACCTAGCAGGCACCCAAATCTGTCTACTCCTCATTAACTATTTTCAGGATTTTTGTCTCTCTTTTATTCATGAGAAATTAAAATCAGAAGAATTTGGGGGGACATTGCCATTGTTTACTTTTCCCCCTCTAGATTTCCATTTCCAATATACACAGGTTAATCTTTTCCAATATATCTAATCTTTACACATCCCCTTAATTAAATCTGAATAATATCCAAGTGTTTTGGTTATATCTGCCAAAATGTCAATTCACTATATTCTGAGTAAAATAAATATTTGCATTGATAAATGTTCATTTATATGTAACATACAATACGATAAATTTGACACTAGGAAAACATAAATGCTTCTAAATGATTATCTTTTTATGGAAACTAAAGATTCATCTGTTATTATCAGGGTAGTCAATACACATTTGCTGTGCATTATCCTTTGTGTGTGTATTTTTCTGAACTAGTAGTCTTGGGTACATGAAACCCTAATTCTTTTTCTACTTAGTAAAACCATGCACATGTCATTTTAAGTGTCTGATTGAAAGTTAACTGAACTATCTCAAATCTAAATTATTCTTCATTGCTAGTAGTAGTAATTAATACTTCCGGATAAAAACCAGGAGCACGGGAGAATTATCAACTGACCTCGATCTGCCAGATTATGACTTGACCTGCTTTTGTTGTTACCAAGCTGTGTAGTAGAGGGCTGATTAGTTCCTGTTTTTGCATACCTTGATGCTGCCAGTTAACTAAGACTAAAAGTAGTGCCATTCCACAGGGTTAATTTTTAGGCTTTTAAAATTTAATAAATAGTGATTTTTATGCTTATTCATATTTCCATATTTAAGAATGCATATTTATAATAGTGATATTTGCTTAATCTTACTTAGGATTGTGAAAGTAGGAAGAAGAAAAGTATCATACAGTTTCTAAGGAAAATTTAAATATTCACAAGAACTGAGAACTAAATATATAAATAATATGTATAGCATACATATTATAATTTACATATGAAAGATAGCTAAACATGTGATATGGGATTCTTATTTTAAAATTCAATCATTTTGTATCATATGATACTATTGTTGTGGCTGAAATGTTCCTAATAATATAAATGGAATCAAGGTTTATCACATCACATGATTTTGAAAAATCATTCTATCACTATCTTTTTAAAAAATTTATTTTATTAGTGTAATCCCACAAAGTAAACTTTTGGAAATATAATAATGATGTGTACTATTTTAAGAAACTGGATTTACTCAAACTCCTATTTTTCACACATTCTCTTCAGCTCTTGACTAAAAGGCATCCAGGGCATCAGTTTTACATAATCTCTCCTAAAGCAACAGCTTTTCTGCCAATTCAATGCCATTTCTAGGAGATTAATTAATGGCAAAGAGGTGAAGTTGGTGCTTTATTTTCTTTTTGCTTTGCACTGTGATATTATTTACTTAAATTAATTATGTTTATATTTCAGGGATAATTTCTGAAAGGTTTGGGTTAAGTGAAAAATATGTGGTGAATTATTAATTTTTATTCTTTCCTCTTTTTTCCCTTAGGAACATAGACATGTCTAATTTTACCTCTTAATACCATATTTAAGCATAGATAATTAATTACTAATAGATTAAATTTTCATTTTTCTTAGTATATAGTATTAAAAAGAATATAAATGATTCTTTTTGCACTTCTTTCATATTGGGTCTTTTGTTACAATTTTACATAATTAAAAAATTAAAAATTAAAAATATGGCCAGAACCTATTTTTATCCAGAATATTTGACCTTAACCAAATTGTTTTGAAAGAATATTGAATTAATTACATGCAGTTTGAAAAAAGAGGGAAAAAATAATGTTGTGCCATTTTTAAAAAAGTGTAGCATGTGAGGTCCTTTGCTAAAAATTTTGCCCAAGGTCTCGCTGAGTTTTGTAGATGGTAAAATGTTTCATATTTGCTGTCCTGTACATTTACAAAGAGGGAAAAATGATTAAGAAAAAGGAATAAAATAGTACGGTGTCTAATTTAACTCATTCTATGGGAAAAGTTGAGCGTTGAAGATGTGATAGGGAAGTCCTTGAGGACGGGGACTATTTTTTGTTGTTTTTTATTTTGTTTCATTTTTTTGTCATCGTTTGTTTTGTTTTTGCCTCTTTTTCATCCCTGATATTTAGCACAATGTCAGGTACATAGTAGTTACTTACGAAATGTTTATTGATTGGTTGATAGCCACTAAAATCAAATTGCCTGAATACATTTTCTCCATTATCTCTCTCTGTCTCTCTTTTTTTCTCTCTTTCTATCTCTCTCTTTCTGTCTCTCTATCTCTGTCTCTCTCTCTGTCTCTGTGTCTCTTTCTCTTTTTGTCTCTCTTTCTATCTCTTTCTCTCTGTCTCTCTCTCTGTCCCCCCCCTTCTCTCTTCCACACCCCCCTCCCCCCTTGGTATCTCTATCTGACCTAGGCTGGCAGTGTAATAGAATAATAAAATTCATGGGTGGATCCTTCTGCTGATCGTCACTGATTATCACAAAATTTTGGACCAGCATGGTTTAGTACCTGGGCTAGTTCAAATATTTTTTAAGAACTCCATTTGAAAAAAGATTAGCTTCGTTCATCACCCAAGCATATTTAATACACAGTTTAATTTTTTTTTCAAGTTATCAACTACAACAACCTGGTTTAGTCAAAGGCTGATTCTCCAGAATCATATTTCCTCTTTAAAATCTTTTTCTTGTGGTCATTCTGCTGCCTGTTAGGATAATAATCTAATTAAGTGAGTGAACACAAGTAGTTGACTCACACATTTTTCTTTTAACATTTAGAAACGTTCTAGAAAATAGTATGATAAGGTTGATGTTGATAGTCTAAATGAAGGTTTTGGATCTATAGTGAATTTTAGTTATCCACAATAGCATTTTTCTTTTTCTATATGTTTCCTATTAGTGCAAACAATCAAGAGTTCATTCAAAATATGTAATTATGACTCAGATTGTTCTCGTACATTTGATGCCAAACAAAATGCAAGTTGAGAAAGCTCCATCTTCCAATTTTTCAACAACTTCTCTGCAACTGGTAATTAACTTGCTCAGTCACAAAGTCAGTATGAGTAAGGGGAAGAACTTGAACTCAGGTCTTTCTGACTTCATCAGCTTTCTGGTAACCATGCTTTGCTGAAAAATAAACAGAAAAGATAAAACTTGATTTTAGATAAAGCATATCATGTTTAATGGTAAACCTTTTCTTTGGATATGCTCTGCATAATTCAAGATTCTAAACAGAATTTTAATTACTTTAAATTAGGAAGTAAATCTGAAAGTGTTACAGCTTTCCTTCTAGATCTATCCCCCTCTTTAAAAAAGAAAAAAAAAACCTGCCTGACTCTTCTATCCCCACATTATTAGGTTAAAAAAAAGAGTTTCTGCATGCCTTTTCCAGGAGGAACAAAATATGTCTGTAGCGGATACAAAATCACTATATGAAGCCTAAATGCTGTAAACTTAACCATGCTTTTAAGGTTTTTCATTTAAACCTGGATTAAATAACTTTCATTTTTCTTGGCCTTTTATCCTGAATACATTCTCACTGTGACGCTAGGGTTTTTTTTTATTATTATTAATGCAACTTGAAAGAAGATAGCAAGTGAACAAGAAATATTGAAGCATGTTATATTCTAACTCATTTTTTCAAGAGGATGATTCATAATTTCATAAAGGCTCAGTGGGCCAGAACAGTAAATGACCAGGTCAGCAGAGAGAATGTTGGGGAGAAGAGGTCTGTGGGAAGTATCTATGTAATAAGCAAAAAAATATTTAGTTTTTTAGAGCTGGAGTTCTGCATGAGCAATTCTGATGCTACCAGTGACAGTAATTTTATAAGAGCTGCCGATGCCTCAGGGAAAACATTTTAATGTATCCCATCTAGAAACAGTGCTTCTTTTACTCATATAAACACACACACACACACGTAGATATATATACATATACACATACATACATATGTATATATGTTTCTTTTCTTGCTTACATTATAGTAAATTCCATCTAATAAAAATCTAATCCTCTTCAGTATTATTTCTTTATAGTTCACATATTACGCTTCACCCTACCTTCTGGTAAATGTAATAGAAGAATTAATCAAATGTTAACCAGAAACTATTTGTTGAAGGTAATAAAAGTTAGGAGAAGCAATTTTATGAAGATATCTTTAAAATATGTTTCATAAAAAAGATAATAGGTCTAACAACACAACTTTTTAACTGAAATCTTCCATTTTATTTTGTTCAGTACATAGTTTTGGCCTAATGTAGTCCTAGGACATACTATTGCCCTTTCATACCTTGAACAAAAAAGGATCTGAACACTCTGAATTTTTATATGAAAATGATGCAAGGAGTAGAAGGGATATATATGTTTATAAAATATAGTATGACATCTTTGAACTGTTATATTTTTATGTTAATATGGAAATCAATTTAGTTGTGGCACAGCATTTATATTTACTATGCAAAAAGGAGCTTTTTTTTGAGGTAGCAACTCGTAGTTACACCATCTAGTCCCAAACCCTAGTTTGTGTGAAATATTTTCCCCATCTCTTGCTTAAAAAGAAAACAGAAAAGCAACAAAAACGTTTAGTTGAATTTTCTTCCCTTACATTGATATTGATTTATAGATAATTTAAATAATTATGAATCAAGCTCAGTGTATATCCATCCATACATATCTATTTATATAACTTTTCAGTAAAATGAATTCAGTTGACAAAGTAAGTCAGTGATAGTTTTGGAACTTTTATAGAGGGAACTAGGTGGTGCTGTTCTTTCATCTTTGTATCTTAGTTGAATTCTTTCTTACTGTTCTTAATCATCAAATTGCTTTCTTAAAATAGTTCATTAAATCATTAATACACTCTTCCCATCTTTAATTTCCAAATTACATGTTAGTTTTAATTTTTATGAAGATTTTTGGAATTTCAAAAATTTAGCAGATCATTTATTTATTTTGTAGTGACAGAAGATATAAGGGTTTAAAATTATCATTTATTTTACTTTTAAAACTGTGTATCCAAGTTCTAGAGTTGATTTTTACCTTTTCCTTCTATTCTCATGCCTACTAAAAGCCTTTGTGTTAGAATATCTTGTTTACCATGATATTAGCATAATGTAAATTAGATGTTTTATGTAGTAGTAAAATTTGTATACAAATTATTAAAGAATGTAGCAGATCATTTTGAAATAAATGACATCAGGCTTGGAATCTGGAAGACCTGAGTTGAAATCTAGTTTCAGGCATCTACTCTACTAGCTCTGTGACCCTGAGCAGTCACTTAACCCCAGTTTGCCTCAGTTTCCATATCTGTAAAATGGGGATAATAATAGCACCTACCTTCCAAAATCGTTGTGAGGATTAATGAGATAGTAAATGTAACAATGAACTTAGCACAGAGCATGGTACATAGTAAGCACTATATAAATGTTGGCTATTATTGTTATTGCCAGTCTTATTTAATATGATATCATTTATCTTAAAATCTTGGTTCCTTTCTGTTTTAACTGCATATCAATTTACCTGCAAGTCATTACTCACCTTTCAGAAATAAATTAAAATTTCCTAATTACGAGAACTTGTGTAAATCATCTAGTCCACTATTTTACAGCAACTTAGAATTCTGTAAATCATTTTTAAAAGAGCAAGATATTTTAATATAATATTACATATATTAAGCCAAATTATTAAACATTTTTCTAAATTCACTTAGGTTTAGGTAGAATTAGAGCTTCTTTAAATTTTTGCAGTACGTATAAATAATGAAAAAAATAAAATATTTAATTTTTCTTTTGGTGAACTGTAGGTAGTAAATCCAACTTATTGAAGTTAAATTAAATGTTAATTTAATTAGTGTCTGTCATGGTCTATACCTTATGTAGGGATAAGAAAGTAAAATGTACAATCACTGTCTTCCATAATTTTATGGTCTGTTTGGAGCCCATGGTTTAGATGATTCTTGAAATTTTGAATATAAAATTCTAATATAAAATTCGAAGATTGTAGCTTCATCCTTAATGCTTCCATCAAAGATCACACATCTTATCTCTGTTATAATGAATCCCTCCTTTTGCAATCTATATACATACCTTCATATCCTGGCTCAAGAGCAAAATATATGTCTCTAGACATGCCTTTAATTGCTCTTTTCTGTACCTTCCATATCTTTCATCTTTGGAACATAGAATCAATACTGTTCTCTAACATGGATTCATAAGATGACATTTTGTAATAGGGAGAGATGTAATCTGAGAGATGAACACTGTCTAGACAAGCATGGCTAGTTGAGAGAGTTACATGTTCGTATCTGGGTCCCCCAAATAAAGTAAAGCTCTAAGTGGTTTGGAATGTATGCCACAAAATGTTCAGAATTGGCATATAATATTGATGAAGAAAAATTGTGTAAGGGGAATGGGATGTTTTTCATCTGAGGAAGAATGACCAAGTAGTGACTTAGTAATTACTTTTCAAGAATAAGGAAATTTATAAATGTCTAAAGGTGGTAGTCACAGATAAAATGCAAAAGAATGTTAAAATTGTAAAGAGGAATTGGGGATATATATGTATACATATATGTACATGTATATATATATGAAAGAAGTGACTTAATGTAGGTATTTGTAGATATAAACATACATATACATAACTACATATAAGTATATATATATATATGTATGTATATAGATATATATGAATATACATATGTTTTCATTAAAGAACAGTGAACACCTATTTGCTGTGTGATCAAGACCAAAACCATGCTTTCTTAATCTCAGTTTATTCACATATAAAATTGGGATAAGAGTTACTGGGCTACTTACCTCACAAGATTTCTGTGAGGAAAGTCTTTGGCAAACCAGACATGTGAGCTGTTAATCATTGCCTTGTTGAAAGTGAAATGTCAATCTCATAAAAATCAGTGATTTTTATATATCAGTATTATGAATATCTGCTGTCCTCAGAAAAGGCTCAAAAGATGTTTTCTGAATTTTGATTTAATAAACAATCACATTTTAAATCTATTTTTACTTGATAGAGAAATTCTGCATGGTTTATTCATTTCATTTTGTAGTAAAAACACAGGCTTGGACTATATAATTCTAACAAATTTTCCTGGTTAGAAGTGAGAAAAGGATGAACAAAAACAAAAGGCAACCCAGGCAATGAGTTTCACTCTCCAGATTGGGACTATATATGCAGGACCAGAAAGAAACACTCTGTTCTGTTTAAGGAGTGTCTTGTGGTCATTATTTTATTTATTGGAAAGACTATCAGAATGAGAAGAGGCTTTCTCTCTACTTATTTTTGATGAAGATTAATCTCAAGCAATGTAGCACAGCTATTGACTGTTGGTAATCAATAGCAGCAAACAGATTATCCTGGCATGCCCCTTTATTTCCGGGATCTCTTCCTACCTCTCCAAATGCTCCTTCAGAGTCTCATGAAGGAATTCCATCTTTTCATCCTGTCACATTTCATCCACATTGAAGGACTGGTTTTTGTGGAATTCTCAAAGTGCTTGCATATGGAAAGAATGAAGGAATAGGGGAAAAGAAAAAAAAGTTAAGGGTTTTGGGGAGGTGGGGTTTGAGGCTAGACTTATGCTATATAACAAAATGAATAGAGGAAAGAACCAAAAATAAGAATAGTTATCAGAATTAAAATAAAAGTGGCAGTGAAATGGGTTAGGAAATGATCATAATGTTAAATATATGTTTAAGAGAACTAAGTGGTGAGAATACATATATATATATATATACATATATATATATATATACATATATATATATATATATATATCTAACACACACACACACATATATATATATACATACATACATACATATATAAGAATGAAGAAGTTTGAGACATTACCAAGACAGATATGCAAATAGAAAATGAAGTTTAACAGTGTCGGAAGAAAACAGGACTTTATCACCAAGTATCACTGAATATTAGAATAGGCTATATTTTCTATAGGATACGAACTAAAATTTTGCCAAATATTACTGTATGCAGTCTACTTACCTTGGAAATTAGATAAGAAGCTTATCAACAAATAGTATAACAGTGGATGAATGTGACCTGGATGTGGTTAAGTAACATGCAGTAAAACAAATAACTTATATTTATATAATAATTTAAGGTTTGCCAGCCACTTTACTTAAATAATTTGCAAGTAAACAGTTGTTATTCCTCTTTTACAGATGAGGAAACCCAGGTTAAGTGATTTGCCTGTGATTACACAGTTATTAAGTAATTGAAATGGGATTTTTCACTTCATTCTCCTGACTCTAGGTTCACTGTTCTTACCACTATGCTATATCCTTTTAAGTGGTCAAATTTATATAGGAAAATGTGTGTGTTTTTGCATACAATCATTTATACACATACACATATACATGTTAAGTTAGAGAGTTATGAAAATTGTGTTCATCTTTCATTCCCGAAGAAGGTCATGCCATCAGAGAAATGATGACATGACTTGCACTTGACTTTGTTTTGAGTGAGGGAGAGCTTTGCAGGTCACCAGGCTCATTTGGATATATAGAAGGAGGCTTTTGTATAGTTGTAATTTTTATATGTTTAGAACAATTAATTTTAATTAATTAATTTTAAATTCAGTAAATTAAAATCTTTAGTTCGATAATAAGTATTTATTAAGTGTATAATATAGGTGGAACAATCTGCTAAATCTTGACGTTTCTATGAAGTTTACTGAAGATAGTAACTACTCTCATAGAACTTTCAGTCTAGTACAAGTATACAAGACAGGTAGGATGCAAAACAGCATTACATATAACACATGTAAGTGCGTTTGTGCTATATATTTGCATATATATAGCATATGTGCATAAATATCCATAAGAGTGACAGGTCCCACCCATGATCACACAGCTAATATATGTCACAAGCAAGACTTTTATTCTTATGTTCCTTGCTATAAAATTAGTTATCTGTACACCACTGCCTTTACTCTGAGTTCATTAATGAAGAATAAAAAAGTAAATTCTAATGTAGAAAAAATGCATTACTAAGGCATAGGGTAGGAGGAATTAGAGAAGACATCATGAAGAGATGGTATTTGGGTTGAGCTTTAAAAATCAAAAAGGAATTTGATATGCAAAAAAGGAGGGGGAAAGAGGATGGTCTAGGACAAAGGAATGGTATAAAAAAAGTTGTTAAAGCGGGAGAGTAAAAAGCATATAGTAGAGACAAAAGCATTAGTTTGGAATGTAGAGGCTATGGCAGGTGGCAGTGAGGCAAGGTAGTATCATATGGTAGAGGGTTTTGAATACTTAGGAGATAGACCAAATCCCTAGGTAATAGGGAACCTCTGAACATTTATGAATATTAAAATGACACAATCACTACACATTAGTAAGGCTAGTCTTATGAAGGATAAGAAGACAGAACAACTGAACTAGAAAGACTTGTTGACAGTAATGAATACGTGATTTAAAAACACAACGCAATATCATTTTTTTTTTCCTTTATGTTTTCCCAAACTTTACTTTTAACATGAACAGGTAATTTTCTTCATGGAATCTAAGTAAAATAGAGAAGGGATGATATAGAGGATAGGAGAAGTCTTTAAATCGGAAGTGGGAAGACCAATTCTTGTGGGGTGGTCCAGCAATGTTTTCCTGGTATCCTAAATAATAAGTTATTGCTCTGCTTCATTCTTATACATTGTGGCTAGGTATTTTATTGTTAGTATGTTATTCTTCTGATAATTTGATAAACATGAATTCTTGTGGGCTGGCCTGGGGACCTGATCAACTTATTTTTTTACTTTGTTTCTATGGAGAAATACATTTTATTTTTCAAGCAATTGAATGGCATTGAAACTTTTAAACTGGGGTCTACCTATATAGAGAACTTCTTAAGGTTCTCTAACCAAAAGAGTACAAATAGTTAAATTCTCATAAATCTGGGGCAAATCAAAGTAAAATTGTTTGTAGACAATCTAGAAGGTCAGTCAGCAGCCTAATCAAATGACAGACCCAGATGCCATTCTAAGCTGCCAACACAGTTGCTTCTTGGGCTTGCCAAAACGTCAGATGCAGCTGCAAGGGAATAAATGTTCCACCCATTGCAGATTTTACAATTGCCATAGAAAGAACAGACTTAGAAAATTTAATTCGTGTGATGCTCATTTCACTTCCCTATTAATGATTTTCAAATTAATTTGATGTGAGCTGTAAAACATGTAGACAAAGAATGCTACTTAATATATGCACTTAGTTAAATGACCAGAGTATTCATGATTTGAAAAGAAACTAAAGTATACTATTCATTTTTCTTCTTCCTGTTTACCTTGAATGTAGGAAATTATTGTTGGATGTTGGGATGCCATGACACAGTAGGTAGAAGGAAAACACAGATTAGTTTCAAGTTACATTTTCATATGTTTGGGTAATGTTATAAATCTGTTTAAATACTGTTTGTGTGTCTAAGTTCAAAATTAGTTAAATACACACTTTATACAATTACATCTTAGACATTTTATTTAATCATTTGTTTGTTAGTCATTTGGAAATACCACACTGTTAGTATGTAAATGATAGGATAAACCTAGAAAGACTGAGGAAGATGAATTAAATAAACGTTTTCTCAAAAGAAATATTTATGTGGTAGTGACATTACAAATCCTCCATGTGAAAGACTAGAATTATATATGCATGAGGATATTGAGGGTGCAACAGACTAGGAGGAACGAGGGAAGAACCTGATAGTTCAGTCCTTGCCAACCCAACTACAGTACTTTATAAATCATGTAATGAGCTCTTTGGAGGAAAGGTGCTATATAAATGATTTAACAGTAACATTGTCAATAGAAAATAAATTATTTCCATTTCTGGTACTGGTTGCCTGAAGATAACATGAAAGAGCATAAGAAACATTTCTGTACTATAACAGAAATATCTCTTATTGGCCTGTTTTTGACTAGAATATACCACTAAGTGGATTTTTTCCTTTCTTCCAAGTGTTAAATATTTTTCTTTAAAGGAGATGAAACACATCATCTTTTCTGTATTATTTTTGGAAATATTGGTTCTAGAGTACAAGTCCTTAGCACTTTAGCCAAAATTGTATCCCTAGATTGGAAACTTTAGCCAAGGTCTATGGGGTGATCTTATGCTGTTTCTATTCTGGTCAGAAGTACAATTATATTTTAGTACAAGGCATCATTTTAAGCCACAAGGGAAGTCCAAAACACATTATCTTTGAACTATTGTTCATGAGCCAAGTTTATACAAAATCCACAATGTCCTACTGATCAATTCACAGGAGGGAAATACTTTATGGCTAATGAAAAACACAGTCTTAAGCTCTAACATTTTAATAATCAAATCAAGTTTCTAATGATGATCCTGGTGTCCTGGGGATACTATATCATTCTGCCACCTGGGAGACCAAGATTTTATGCCCAGTCTTTCTCACGTTGTGTTTTTATTAAACCTTTTTCTTTTCTGTATTAGATTCATAGGTTATTTTCCTAGAAAATACCCTGAAAGTGTTCAAAAAGCTCTTGGTGGTATTTAAGTTTAAAATGAGCAAAATCTGAAAAGTCTATTGTTTCTTTGAATTAAAAATCCATTTTAGCATGTAGATACAAACATAATTACTCAAATATTTCAAAGGATCTTTGATCTGGGTAGTGTAGATAATTCTTGAGCTTGTGCTGAAAGCAACCCATCTTTCTCAACCTGAGTGATTCTTGTTTATGTCCTTCCACTAATCTTACATAGATATCTTGCCCAGTGTGTGAGGCAATAGTTCATGTTTCTAAGTCTAACATTTTGTTTGTCTGTTATTTCTTAGTTTTCTTATATAAATGGCTCTCATCCTCTTTAAGTTATACCCATGACAGAGTCACTGTTTGTCACATTTTTAGTTACTGTTTTTTTTTATTTTAAAACCAGACTTGAAGCAACTTTCCTAAGCTACTTGACTACATTCCATTGGTTTACCTCCATACAGAATAGCCTGTGTATTTGATGCCAATCTACAGAATACCAAATTGTCCAAAAGAAAAATGAAAACAAAATGTGTCCAAACAAACAAAAAGTTCTAATTACCTGAATACTTAGTATCATGTAGATCAGTTGTGTCAAACTTGAATAGAAACAGGGCAACTAAAAGATAGGCCAAATAATGACTTAGAAAACCATGTATTAATAATATAAAAATATTTTATTTTTGTGTTTTTAAGTATTCCCAATTATCTTTTAATCTATGTCAGTCAGTGCTCTCACTCAGGTTTGACACCCCTGATGTGGATAAAATATGTACTCTTGACTATATTTGTACCTTTTTGTCATGAAAGTTTTGGGAAAGGGTAAATTGATTTAGAGATAGGTTCAAAGTCTAGACCATTGGTAGAGTGAACTCAGCGTGAAGATTCACTCTTTACTAATGCATATAGGCACTCTGCAACTTACAGTGTTAGAGAGATGTCTAGACCACTGAGAGGTTAAGTGACTTGGCTTTTGAGGCCAGCTCTATTTTATCATGCAGCCTCCAAATATTGACTAAAATGGTTGTGAATAATAGATTTGTGAATAAATATACGATTTTGTCAACGCAGGGGAATTCCTGTTGTAGTAACTCCTACTATAAAGGCAAATGTCAGTCCATTTATATCCATAATTTTTTAGGAAGTTACCTAAAGCACATAGAAGTTATGTAACTTGCCTTTGATAACAAAGATAGTAAGCAGGAATAATAGATGCATAGAAAAAATTATCTTTTTTAAATAAGAAAGTTATTACTCATGATATATTTATAGTAATTTAAAAAAGAAACACTTGCTTTTCAATAGCCCTACTCAAATTCATTTATCTTCTGTACTTAAGGAAGTGCAAATCATGGCATCATCATCCTCTGAGAATGAAGGACACACCACACACACAGATATTGTCACTACACAGATGCCATCACTGGTTATTTTATTCTAGGGCTCATTATTTCACTCAAAAGCCAATTTTTTGGTAACTATTCTTGTCATTACAATTCCACATACCATTGCTTGATTTTTCAGGTTCTGATTTTAGGTGGTGGTAGGAGGGGAAACAGACAGAGAGAGAGAGAGGCAGAGGAAGAGAGAGAGAAAAATTTATTTCTGTAATTGAAAAGCCACCATTATGAATATTGACATCTATTTTTGAACAAATGCTAAAGTCTGAATCTATTTCTTCCACTCTGAAAATGTTAAGCTATAAACTCCATTGAATCAATGTTTTATTTTTTTCTCCTTTTAGAAAAAATGAAATCCCTCAGTCTTAACCTATATGTCTCTTCTAAATAAGGTATTTCTGTTGAATGCAAGAAGAAAAGTAAATATAGGTATGACTTATGTAAAATAAAAATGAGTTTGCTCATGCCTCTAGGATAATTTTGGCTTTTTATCATATTGTAGCTCACATCTAGTTAAATCTTCTTAAAACAAAACTATTTAAAATTTAGAAGATTTTTTTTTCTCTTAGCTTGATGAATCATAAGAGGTGAACATTCTGTTGCCTGGTTAACAGTTAATAAAACCTAAATATTCTTACTCAAAGTCATCACAACTAATAGTCAATAGATATTGAGTACAGTCTTGACATTATAGACAATAACTTCATATGTAAATGAAAGCATTTTGGATGAGAAATTATGTTTGAAAACCAAATCTTAATGTGAGATTTTAAGGTAACATTTGAATCATAACAGATGAAACAAGACATCAAAGAGAAAAGACAGATTTCAATCTTATTTTTTTACTTTGACTTCAGAAATTCTTTTCTTTTTCCATGAACATTTAATTGATTCAATGATGTAACTCTGGGACTTTTAAAACAACCTGTATTTTTTATTGGCTTGTAGATATGCCTGTTATTTTACTATTTTGTTTTATTGTTTATAAGATTCCTTTATTACTACATGAACCCTATTATAATTAGATATTTGATGATAATGAATTTGAATTTCATGTGTTCTTGTTAGCAGTATTTTTATTATTACAAATCAATCAGAATTGTGAAATATGAATCAAAATGGTATTGCTTTGTGGCTACCTCAAAGGAGACCAGAAGAAACAAAGGGTATTTTTGCAGATGTTAAGTTAATGTAACAGGACATAATTAAGTCTATATTTTCTTTGTTTCTGTGATTTTTATATTCATTCTTATATATTTATTTTAATTTTATGTTTTTATGGTATTTGACTTGTTCTGAGGTTAATATTTAATTATGGCTGATCTATTATAATTAAAATATATTTGAAATAGTAAAAGATTCAGGGTGATAGGTGGTTTTTTTGAGACTGAATTATGACATATGTAGTGCTTATAATTCCAGTTCAGTTTTGCTAAGGCATATGAATAGCTCAGAATTCAAAAAATTTAGTCAATATATGTGTAGAAAGGAAGAACATTTTATAAATATATATGTATATTATATACACATATATAATATACATAAAGATATTTCCAAACGAGGCAGCTGTATTCATATCAGTGGTGACTCATTAATTGCTAGTAAGTCTAAATTGGATAGATTTCAATTAATTTATCAATAAATGGAATACCTTTGATGGAGTTATAAGATTCTAAGTTAACCTAAGAAAATCATCCTATTCATACTGACCACTTCAATTTCAGAGTATGATTTAATATTTTTATAGTGACATCCAGAGTCTGTCTGACCCCATTAGTGGAATCCCATTAGGGCATTTCAGAATAGGCATTTTCTGATGATTAGGCATTTCTCTACATGATCTAGAAAACCTACAAAACAAAATAGAGAAAATAGCTCCAGTAAGGAAATAAAAGTTAAGTATGTAAGAAAGTTCACAGAGAGTTCAAAAGAAATGAAAGCATGAAGCAAGTGGTTGTTTTAAAAAAGAAGTTCAAAGTCCTTCTTCCATTTGAAATTAATTTGGAATAATTTATTTCTTTAAAATAGTCACTTATTAGAAATGCAACAGTAAAGTGGTCATTTTTATATCCTCCCTTATATGAAAGCAACCAGAAATATATAAGATGATTATTTGAGAAAAATTAAGTCCATAATGAATGATTGATGATCATTAATAACAACAGCAAATATTTAAGGTTTCTTTTGTTTATTGTGGTTGAGTCACATCTAACTCTTTGTGATCCCATTTGGGGTTTTCTTGGCAAAGATATTGGAGTGGTTTGCCATTGCCTTCTCCAGCTCATTTTACTGATGAGGAAACTGAGGCAAACAGGATTAAGTGATTTAGCCCACGTTACACTGCTAGTAAGCATTTGACCCTGGATTTGAATTCATGTCTTCCTAACACCAGACATGGTGCTCTATATACTCTGCCACCTAGCTGCCAACAACAGCAACAAATTTGTCATATGCCCTGGGATGTTTCCCTCCTTATTTGTTAGTACTTTCAACTTCATTTCTTTTTTTTTTTCCTCTCCATACTTAAATAGCAGGAATCTCTACATTATTTCTAGTCCTAGGGGGAAAAGTATTTTCTAGCACTGACAAGAATTTTACTTTTGCTTCTTGTTTTCCTGTCTCAGCAATATTAACCAACTAATGCTGATCATTTTGGTTGGTAATGTGGACACTTTTTACAAAACTAGCTATTTCTAGAATTATTTTCCTAGACCTTCTTCATTTTTTTTCTTCTCAATTCATTTTTAGTCTGTGGTCTGCCATGTATGTATTGGAAAAACATTCTTTGTGCTGACAGACTAATCTCATTCCATCTTTTTTGTTGATTATGTAACCACAGTAGTATTAGCTGTGATTATTAATGTGTGTTTATTAAAAGTTATTGTTTAAATAGAACTTTCCAAGCCGTCAGCAGCTCAAATTTGTTTGTGCTTAGCCCAGCTGTCTCCCCTGACTCCCTAGACCATGCAATGGCACAACTGTTCTATGAAGCATATGTTGTTCTAATTACTGGAACAGATAAGGATAAATGAATCCAATTCTTTCTTTGAGGGGGGTGGGGTTAACGATGTGCTGTCATATACCTACTGAAGATAGCCTTGGGGAATGAGAGGCAAGAACCATGTAGGAGAAGAAAAGATGGGAGTGGAGGAATTTTAAAAAGATATCTATTACCCTTGGCACAAATAATGATTATCAGATATGACTAAACAGGACTGTTCCAGTGGATATTTGACTTTAATTGCCTTCCACTGCCACTACTCCATCCTCACCTCCTCTCCCTTCATGTACCATCACACTGTTGCCAACCCAAGAGTATTTCTTTCCTCTGCATTCAGAAAAGCATTGTGCTCAGATTTTTGCCCAGAATCATTTTTGAATGACCCGTTTCCACAACTCTACATAACAAGTTTATTTCCTCTTCATTGTTTAAAAATCCACTTGGTTCTGTCATAACTTCATAATACACCTAGATGTTTTTCACTTGAATTATTATTATAATATTTTCTCACTTTTAGCTTTGCCTTTGAGTGTCTCATTAATGCAATAATAGTAATAGGGATAAAGTTTATGTAATACTTTCATGATGTTAAACAATTATCATAGGATCATAGCTCTAGTTAACATCCACCCTTTCTCATTTTATAGATGAGGAAATTTGGTCCAAGGAAGTTAAATATTTCTCCAAGGTTACATAGATTATAAGAAACAGAGTCAAGAATGGAATGTAGGCTTCTGATGCAGAGACAGTGTTCTTGCCATTGGACCACATCTTTACTATAGTCAGGTCACACAGATATCATAAGCACTATCTCCAGTTTGCAGATAACTTGCATAAACCTCAGGTTCTTTAAGTGGCTTGCCCAGGGTCATATATCTAGTAATGGAAAATATCTGCACACAGTTCCAGTCATTATTCTCTAAGTCTGGGGTCCTTCCTATTATACCCCCAAAATCATATCACTTAATTCTTTAGGGTTTTTCAAGTGCCTTCCATGAACTCAATTTAAGAACTTTCTGTTTCACAATTTTTGATTAAGAATCTCTTAACAATTTTGCCTCCTATTTTTCTCTTTAGCCCATATGTCAACTTCCTAGCAGAATGTTATTTTCTTTTTTTGAATATTCTTCTATGATCTCTTTGTTTGGAATACTTATCTCTCCTATATTCAGCTTAACAAACCTCTCCTTAATTTATTATGAGTTCCTATAAACCCCTAGTAGCAATTCAATTATATATTTCCAGAATAATTTCAAGAGCCAGAAAGTTCCCCAAATTTTAATGTGTTCAAATACATAACTCACATAAAAAAGTTAATTTTTAATATTGTTTTAAGTCCCTATTAAAGAAACTAAATTACCTTTAATGTATAGCCAGCCATGTTTCTCTCAGATCTCTAAAAAGAGAAACCTAACTCATTTAGTAGTAGCTAACATGATCCCAATGCCCAAATTGATACTTAGTATTTTTTAATGAATGAATATCGTATTAAGGAAGATGTAATCAGATTTTTAAAACTTATGTGTATCTTGATTCTAAGGGAAACTTTTTTCCCTTTTAATAAAAATAATTATGAAAATTACTGTCTTCTTCCAAGTAAAGGAGTAAAACCAACTTGTTTTTTAAGTAGTGCCACCAAATTGGCACATTTCGTTCTTCAGGAGGAAAATTTTCTTTAAGTCTAGTCTAAGAGCCCTTTCTCAATCAAATTTAGAAGAATTGGAAAATGATGACAAAAACACTTTTAAAACTGCCTTCTGAAAAGATGTTAGCTGGAGTAAATAACATGAAAATAGACATTATAGAGCCTTCAAATGAAAGCTAAGGGAAAACAGAGCAAAAAAGAGGAAAAATTAATGGGCGTATGAAAATAAAAGAAAGGATAGTTAAGAATCAAACTGTGATTGGAATAAATAATTCTCATGAAATAAACTAAAGAATGGCTAATGAAAAACTTATTAAATATATATATAGACAGTTTTGCTACTGTATGTTATTTAATATTTAATAATCTTTCTATATTTAATAATAGATGAGAATGGGTATGGATTTCAAAAGTATTACTCTGTCCATTAACTGAAAGTTTCCCCTGAAATGAGTAGATGTATAACTGTTTTTAAGAACCAAACATATCAAGTCATTACAATTCTCAAAACCATGTCTATATCTCTTTGGATTTTAAATAATTGAAACGTGTTCTCCATTTAAATATTAATGATCCATCTACTCTTAGGTTTGACTATTTAGTCCAATATTTTAATACATATTCTGAGTATTAAAAAAGTTTAAAATTTCCATGTCTATGCTGAAATTTTTAGAAGAAAATTAATATGTTTAGGTGTTGCCTTAAAAATTATCGAGTCAGAATATCATAGTTGGAAGAAATCTTTTATGTCATCTAGTCCACCTGAAAAAGTTCCACACTCCAATGTACTTCATAAGTGGTTATTGGCCTTTTGCTTGAAGATATGAAGTAGGGGGGACTCAATATTTCCAAAGCAATCCATTCCCCTCTTAGGTATCTCAAAATGTTTGAAAGCTTTTCCTTACATCAAATCTAAATATAACTCCTTGCAACTTCTATTTATTGCTGCTTGTCCTTCCTTATGGGAACAAGAATTTCTAATGTCTCATCCCCCTTCCATATGGCAATGCTTCATACACTTACTAACATCACATTCCACTTATTCTTTTTCTTTTCCCTTCTATCAAGTCTTCTCTTATCCAGGTTAAATGACTATTGTTGCTTCAACCAGTTCTTATATGCCATGGCCAAGATCATCATCATTCTGATTGTTTTCTGGACATTATCCAATTATTTTTTTCTAAAATAAAATGCCTAGAACCAATCAAATACTCAAGATGTGGTCTGGCTAGGATTGAGTTCAATGAGCCTGTTATCTTTCCTAGACAAAATGTCTTTCTAATGCACCTCTCATTAGATTTTAGACTGATTGACTCCTTCTGAACTTTTTGTTCACTAACTGAATGACATTTTTTTAAACTACATCTTTTGAATATAAGGAAAGTTTTAACCTTTTTATATTTGATCCAGTGCCATAGATCCTTCTTAAATTTTTAAATTAAATTAACTTTAAAAATTTAAATTAAAATTAAAATTTTAGATTTTAAAATCATGACTGTCAATCCGTGTATTCATTATCCCTCCCAGCTTTGTGTCATTTGAAAATTTTATAAGAACCTATGCTTTTTATCCATATCACAGATGAAAATATTAAACTGCATAGAGATGAGCATAAATCCCCAAGTTACTTCACCGTAGACTTCCTTTCAAGTAGACATAAAAAATATTGGTGAGCGTTATTTGGTTACAGCCATACAAGCAGTTCCAAATCTGGCTGATTGTCTATCCATTATCTTTCTCTGCTTTCCATAGGGGTCCATCTCCAGTCATTTTGTTTTATATCTTGCCACGGGAACCAGATGACTCTGGAGGAGAAAGTGAGACTAGTGACTGCACAACTCTCACTCACTTAAGTCCAATTCAATTACAAGTCACTTTCCTGATGCTACATATTTTCCACAAGAATAGCATGAGACTCTTTACCAAATCTTTTTTTCTAAAGTCAAACTGTACATATAGCATTCCACTGATCTAAGAATCTTGAGGCTGTCAAAAAGAGAAAAAAAGAAAACAACTTGAAAGTCCCATCATGTTCTCCATGAAGCTTTTGAAGGTAGTTGGCATAGTAATCACAAATCTTCCAGTTGACATCTCAGCTTGAAGTTTTAAAAGTGATCACTTATTCACTTAAGTGTATATATATTAGTGAAAATAAAAATTAACTCAAACCCTCACAAAAATCTAACCTGTTTTTATGTTTGCTTTATGCCACCAATATGATATACTGGCTATAGTTGCATAGGATAATTTTATATTGTTTCTTGAGGAAGATAATTTAATCAAAATAAGAATGAGGAAAGAAAGTTCACTACTCCCAAAACAAAGTAATGAAACCAATGTAACCAGCTTATTATTTATGAAACCATACTGGGCCTTTGTGATTACTATTTCCTTTCCTAAATGCTAACAAACATCTCTTTAATAAGATACTAGAATTTTGCCAGCAGAGTTAAGATTATTAGTCTATAGTTTTCAGGCTCTATTTTCTTCCTTTTTTGAAAATCAAGTTGACATTTATCTTTTTCTGATGCTTTGGTCGTCAATTCCTTGTCAATTCCTCAGAGCCTTCCAGAGATTGCTGGTTATTACTTAGCCTTCATATCTGTCATTTCTTTATGAACTCTGGCATGGTAACTTGAATTTATCAAAGCTTGCTAAGTGCTACTTTTCTCTTTGTTTATATTGGGTATCAATTCCCTATTAGCTATGGTTTGTTTTATCCTTTCCATACAGATTTTTATTGTTGTCAGAGAAAATACAAGCAAAATAAGAATTAAGTTGCTTTATTTTTTCTATCATCATCCCATCCTCCCTGAGTAGCTAGGTGTCCTTCTGATAAGTCTCCTCTACAATAATATCAGACACATCATGTACAGTACTTCAATAACTTGTTTTTCCCATTTAAAATTAAATTTGGCTTTTGTTTTGAAATTAATTTGTACCTATACTCTACATTGTGCTTTGGCAATTTATTAATTTATTACAATAAATATTGTTTATTGACAATATTCTGGAAATACATTCTATTACTTGCATATTATGTTTAATAAAAAAAGTATTTTTGTTGGCAGCTTGGCAAATGTAAATATAGAAATTCTAGGATCACAGAATCTAGTCTATAGAGCTAGCAGGGACTTTAGAGATCATATAATCTTATGCCCTCATTTTACATATTGGGAAAAACTAAGGTGCAAAGAAGTGAAGTTATTTGCTCATTGATATACCATCAGGGTAGGAAATGGCAGAGCATGGGCTAAAAACCAGCTCTGTTGTCTCTAGAACTTTTGTTCCACAGGCTTCATATTTCTGATAGCTCCCTTCTTTGTAATTAGTCTAATATTGCTTTTATACTATTTATGTCCAAAAAGGAAATAGTTATGAAGCAGTTCATTTTACCTGACATCTTCATTTACCTGCTGTGGATAGACAGCCATATTTAAAATAGAAAAACCTACTAGAGGGGGAAGATTTGTTTTTGTATTAAGCAATTAAGCAGATGAAAAGTGTTAATTTGCAATTAAATAGATGAAAATTTTTTGGACTATATTGATATGATTGGAGGATAGGAAGATAGGAGGCTATGATAGAAAGAGAGGATAAGTTAACATATTGACACATTAATGGATTGCATCTGACCCCAATGTTTGCTATTTTGGAATTATAGATACACATGCAAATATGTATATGTGTATGTATACACATATGCGCATATGTGGGAGGGCACAATTGCTCTTTCTATTCAAATGAACTTCCCCAGGTTAATTGGTTAATTGTAGAATGACTAGAGTTCTCAAGTTTGCCTCAATCCATTCTGGGAATTTCATTTTCACCCTGGCCAGTGTGATGACTTTTCCTGGATTCAAGTCCACTTAAAAATCTATTTAGGTGAATTTGTTCTAAAGCTAGTCTGAATTTATGGGAACCTCTGAACTCTAGTTGAACTCCCTCTGGACCACACTGCCAGTCCTTGACCCAGATCCTGGTGCAGCACTTCAGTTAACTTGGTTTAGTGTTGGAATAGTGTGCACATTGGGGATGACCCTAGGCAAAACTGGGATGGAGGGAAAGCTTGTCTTTGCACTTCTCACCTTCACTGAAAGGCATTTGGGCTCATATTATCTCCCTCATAGCAGGCACCATGGGCTACTATGCATCCCTAGTCCCTCCAGAGTAAAGAAATCTTAGGAACTAATTCACATGAAGGCATTAGCTCATTAATGCTCTACATTTATTCAGAGTATTTGCATTTTAAATGAGGGCCTGGAGAAATGCTTAACACACTGGACTGAATCTTTTATGGTAGAATTCATATGGTATAGTACCTAATACCATACAATGAAGACTGTCATATGATAGCCCAGAATTTTATACCCTTGTAGTGTGGTGCTAGAGTCAACAATCTTTGAGGATAGGATAGCAGAATGTTAATTCCTAACCTCTAGTGTGCATGAGGATGGGGGAATTATTATGTAGATTTAAACAAAAGCTGGGGCTGCCTGAGAAGTAGGACTCACTAAGTATTTGAAGGGCATACTTGTTATATTCATTGCCTCAGCTGTAATATTGCGACTTTACTGCAGAGGGCACTGAAATGTCCTGGAGTCGTAGGGTTCTCTGACTGCAGAATTGCAGACTTTAAATAAGTAAATGAAAGAAAAGGAAGGTGGGATGTTAGAGGGGGCAAGATGAGTCATTGTGTATAGGAGGCAAGTGGAGGACAGGATGTAAAGTATATGAAGGTCAGAGGAAGGTATAGTTTGTTGTAACACTGAATTATTAAAAATTCTAGCTATTGCTACTATCAAAATAAAATTTAAAATGTAGGTGAGTCTTGAACTGTGCTACAATGGAAAGACTACTGGGTTTGGAGTCAGAGACTGAAGACTCAATTCTTTTCTCTCTGGTACTAACTACCCATGTGACCATGATTGGGAAAGTCACTTTAATCTCTCTTAGCTTGCCTCAATTTCCTCATCTGTGAACTGAGGGCATTGGACTAGGTAGCCTCTAAGTTTTCTGTTAGCTCTAAATCTATGATGTTGTGATTCTATGAGCCATACATTAAAGGGTCAATTAGAAAACAGATGGCAAAAAAAAATGTGTAAGGATTTTTCATAAGGGAAAACAAAACAAAATGACTCCCTGAAATGAAAATCTGAAAGCCGTTAATAGAAATATTCTGAATTTGTTGAGGTTGTCATTTTTCTCATTGGAAATCATCTGCAGAAGAGTAAGGATGCTTTTAGCTCTGTAGCTAACCGTGAGTCTCAAGGACCAGAATAAAGAGGGAAGGATCTTTGTTTCATCCTAGCATCTATCCATGTCATCAATGTGCTATTAAACATTAATTCTGTATTAGAAATTGTAAAACAAAAGTAATATTAAAATTAATTTCCATTTTCTGTTAGCAATCATACCCCTTACCAGTTGTATGCTTCCCAAAAAGAACTTACTGGTTAAAAGGGTTCTACTTGTTCATAAGCTTGAAAATTAGTGTAAACTAAGGAGTTGCTGAACATCTTTTCAGCATTTTGATTCACTAGAAAATATGAATAGGATGTTTCAGTTGTTAGGTAATTTTCCAGATGCTTTTTTTTGTGTGTATGCTCAGATAATACAAATGGCATCCTTTCAAAACTTCAGGCTTGTCACGAATATTAGTATTAGAGTGTGGAGCTTATTTGAAAGAATTTGGCAAAAATGCAGCTTTTCCATTCCTGGCTCTCCAGGTCTGAAGAGTGCCAGTGACTGCATAAGTACATAGTAAGCAATCTATATTACTTTCTTTCATACAAGGCCAAGGGGGAAAATTCTTTGAAAATGTGAACATCATACTGTTTAAAATAAAGGTAGTTTGGGGGGGCGGAGCCAAGATGTTGCAGTAGAAAGACACACATATGCTGGCTCTCCCCACACAGCCTATAAAATACTTGTAGAGAGGGACTCTCAACAAATTCTAGAGCAGTAGAAGTGGAGAAAACAGAGTGGAGGAGATTTCCAGCCTAGGGTGACCAGAAAGGCCAAGGGGAAGCATCTGTTGCATCAGACATGGAGTGGAGCCCAGTCCAGCCTTGGCTGTGGGGCACAGGAACAGGCCTCAGGGGTAAAATCTACAGTTGCAGAATCCCCAGTTGCAGTAGCAGCGGATCGCAGATCCCTCAACCCACAGGCACCACAGGTCAGTGACAGGGCTTTTTCAGCTGGCCAGGAAGGGGGAAGGGCCTTCCTGTAGCTCTGGCCTCAGGCTGTGGCCCGCAGAAGTCCCATTTGACAGGTGGCAGCAGTTGCCACAGCAGCCTCTATAGCAGCCAGCTCCATTGTTGCATTGTAAAACCCCTGGGGGAACTGAGCAGCTGATTCTTACCTCAGCCCTGTGTCAAGGCCCTGCAGGAGCTGATTTTTATCTCACACTGAATGGCAGCTCTGCCCCCACAGATTATCTGAATCTCAGCCCCCAGTGCTGGCTTGGCTGAACTGGAGGCCAAGTGGTTGTGAAGAGGAAATTCTGTTAAGATTCTGGGCACCAAAATCTTCCTTCTCCCAGATCAGTGTACACATTTGATTGTGCCACCTTGGAGGAACTGAGAGCTTACAGATTCCCAGAGTATACTCTACTCTTGACAAAGGACCCAAAAGTCAAGTAACTGGTTGGGAAAATGCCCAAAAAAGGGAAAAAATAAGACTGAAGAAGGTTACTTTCTTGGTGAGTAGATATCTTCTCTCATCCTTTTGGACGAGGAAGAACGATGCTTACCATCAGTGAAAGACATAAAAGTCAAGGTTTCTGTATCCCAAACATCCAAAATCAATATTTAATTGTCTCACGCCATGGAAGAGCTCAAAAAGGATTTTGAAAATCAAGTAAGAGAGGTAGAGGAAAAATTGGGTAGAGAAATGAGAGAGATGCAAGAAAAGCATGAAAAGTGGGGAGACCCCAAAACTGCTGAAGAAAATAGCACCTTTAAAAATAGGCTAACTCAATTGGCAAAAGAGGTTCAAAAAGCCAGTGTGAGGAGAAGAATGCTTTAAAAAGCAGAATTAGCCAAAGGGAAAAAGATCAAAAGCTCACTGAAGAAAATAGCTCTTTAAAAATTAGAACAGAACAGATGGAGGCTAATGAATTTATGGGAAACCAAGAAATCACAAAACAAAACCAAAAGAATGAAAAAATGGAAGATAATGTGAAATATCTTATTGGAAAAACTACTGACCTGAAAAATAGATCTAGGAGAGACAATTTAAAAATTATGGGACTATCTGAAATTTATGATGAAAAAACGAGCCTAGGCATCATCTTTCATGAAATTATTAAGGAAAACTGCCCAGATATTCTAGAAGCAGGGGACAAAATAAATATTTAAAGAATCCACTGATCACCTCCTGAAAAAGATCCAAGAAAAGAAACTCCTAGGAATATTGTGGCCAAATTCAAGGAGGTCAAGGAGAAAATATTGCAAGCAGCTAGAAAGAATCAATTCAAGTATTATGGAAATACAATCAGGATAACACAAGATCTAGCAGCTTCTACATTAAAGGATCAAAGGGCGTGGAATAGGATATTCCAGAAGTCAAAGGAATGAGGACTAAAACCAAGAATCAGCTATTCAGCAAAACTGAGTATAATACTTCAGGGGAAAAATGGTCTTTCAGTGAAATAGAGGACTTTCAAGCATTCTTGATGAAAAGACCAGAACAGTATTGAAAATTTAACTTTCAAATACAAGAATCAAGAGAAGTGTGAAAAGGTAAACAGCAAAGAGATCAGAAAGGACTTACTAAAGTTGAACTGTTTACATTCCTACATGGGAAGACAGTATTTGTAACTCTTGAAACTTTTTTTAGTATCTGTGTAGTTGGTAGGATTACACACACACACACACACACACACACACACACACACACAGAGAGAGAGAGCACAGGGTGAGTTGAATAGGATGGGATCATATCTTTAAAAAATGAAATTAAGGGGTGAGAGAAATATGTTGGGAGGAAAAAGGGAGAAATGGAATGGGGCAAATTATCTCTCATAAAAGAGGCAATTTAGAGACTTTTCAGTGGAGGGAAAAGGGGGGAAGGTGAGAGAAAAAACATGAAGCTTACTCTCATCACATTCAACTAAAGGAAGGAATAAAATGCACACTCATATTGGTATGAAAACCCATCTTACAATACAGGGAAGTTGGGAAGAAAGGGAAAAACAGGGTGGGGGGATGATGGAAGGGAGGGCAATGGGAGGAGGGAGCAATTAGAAATCAACACTCTTGGGGAAGGACAGCGTCAAAAGATAGAATAGAAGAAATGGGGGCAGAATAGGATGGAGGGAAATATAGTTAGTCTTACACAACACAACTATTATGGAAGTCATTTGCAATGACTTCAATATGGCCTATATTGAATTGCTTGCCTTCCCGGTAGAGATGGGTAAGGAGTGAGGGAGGAAGGAAAGTTGGAACTCAAAGTTTTAGGAACAACTGTTGAGTATTATTCTTGTATACAACTAGGAAATAAGAAATACAGGTAATGGGGCATAGAAGTCTATCTTGCCCTACAGGACAAAAGAGATCATGGGGATAAGGGAAGCGAGGGATGTTAGAAGGGAGGGCAGATTGATGATAGGGGTAATTAAAATGCTTGGTGTTTTGGGGGAGGGGAGAAATGGGGAGAAAATTTGGAACTCAAAATTTTGTGGAAATGAATGTTGAAAAGTTAAATAAATTTAAAAAATAAATAAAGGTAGTTTTATTATAATTTGTGTTCATCTTTGTGCTTATAATTTTAAGGTATAGGATTCAACATTAAAGTAACTGAAGATTTCTACTTTATTTTTCTTTGAATCACATTCTTGTGTAATTGCTTCTGGTCAACATTGTTTGTGTGAAATAGCTTTGTAAAAAGAATTAATGTATATATATTAATAATAATAATCAGGGGACTAGTGATTATATTGGCATAGGTAGCTCTAGGTGAAGAAATTACTTAGCCATGCAGGTCAGCCTACTCTGAAATTTACTTTTCTATAGTGTTACTTGGGAACACAGAGTTTCAGTGACTCCTAGACTCCCACAGCTAGTATGAGACAGTATTTAAACTCAGACATTGCTTATTTTGAAACTAGACTTCTTTCCAGTATGCCACTCTGCTCTTTATTAGGACAGGGCCTGAACTAAATACTATCCTAGATGACAAATTATTGAATATATTGTTAGACAGTTCTTCCAGTATTCAATGAGGCAGGACTTTGAATCAACCATTTGCAGAATGTGAAAGTGCTCACCCATGCAGCTTTTATTTGAGATGGAAACTTTTTATTATATTCTCTTGTTGTGTAAACCAATGGCAAGGGGAAAACATTTTAATCAAAATATTTGGGGCAATAAGGATGGCTAGTCTTTAATCCAGGTTCCTTCAGCTAGTCTGCTTTTCTGCATCAGGTACAACTGTAGCCCCTGCTCTGCTTTCTATGCTCTAAAACAGCTGCAACACATTTTTTCAATCTTTATTTTTTGTTTTGGTCTTACTGGTGAGATTATGAAATTGACTAGAGAATAAGGACAATAGAGAGCTTAGAAAAACATAAATTAGAAATGGTCACTGCTTAGCAATAAAAAGTGAACATAATTTCTATTTGTTTAATACATTTACAAAATTTTTTCATATACATTATTTCATAGTATCAATTTAATTAATGATTCTATTATGTTGAATACTGTGGTTTCAATCGTGGTCTGATTTCGTGGTCTGATTCTCCTAAGGCTGAAAGGGAATTCTGTAGACTTCAGGGGAAGAATGACTCCCGTGCTTTCCAGGGCAGATGAGGAATTTGGTCTGTTGCTCACATACCTTTACTTTCATAAAGCTGGAAGAGGCAATGACTTGAGCGGCACTTTTCTAAGCTACATTTCATTCTACTTAAGTTATACAGTCAAGAAATGGGTAAGGAAATATATATCACTAGTACCTTGAAACTCTCAGGGAGTTTTGGTTGCAGACAATGCTCCCTAAACCACATCAATATTTTATCTATTATGTGCCATTTAAAAACTTTTTTTCCCTCTCTTAATGCATTGTGTATTGGATATCTGGCTACAAAATCAGAAAAACCTGGGTTAAATTCCTACTTCTGACACATTAGCTATGGTAGCCTTGACAAATTATTCAATTTCTCAAGACCTAAGCTGTCTCTTTAAGGCTGCAAGACTTCAGTTTTATAAGTGAGGGAGTTGGAATACTTGGCCTCTGAAGTCCCTTCTTGCTCTATATTTGATCTTATTACACAAAGTCATATAGAACATTTGTAGATTTGCATTGCAGGAGGGGAACAGGAACAGGAGTTCCCTCCCTGGGAGCCTTTTACACCAGTGGAGCCAACTCAAATAGAAACAGGGCAACTAAATCATACATAAGGATCCTTACAGGCCAAATATTGACTTAAAAAAGACACATTGTTTTATGCATTTTTTGTTAACTATTTAACTATGCTAACTATCTGCTGATTTTGTTAACTATTTACCAATTGCATTTTAATCTTTTTCAGGCCATGCTTGTGAGTGTTATGGGCCTGCAGGCCATACCTTTGGCACACCTGATCTATACCAATAAGTTCATAAGTACAGAACAAAAGTACATAACTACCTAATGTTTTTAGTCTCATGACTTGCTTTAAGATAAAGGGATTGTAAATATTAATGATAATTCAGGGATCCATAATTACATCAGCACACGTAGTTTCTCAATTGGTTTAGATCTTTGACCTTCTATATAGATGTTCTTTGTGAGGAGCTATGGCAAAAAATATTAATTACTTTATCCACTATTATATCTGCTGTTTTGGAGATAAACTGCCATGAAATTATTGAGGCTTATTTGGGGAAAACAAATATAATCTGTCTTCAGGTCCATACTCAAAGTTTTTCCATTATGGTGGGCTACAAAGTGATGGCATGCTTCTGAAGAGTTTTGACTCATCTTCATGTCATAAGGCAATAAAGAGTGATAATGGTAACAATAATATTTATATAGTATTTTAAGGTTTGAACAGCGCTTTAAATATGTTAATTTATTTAATCTCTTTGAGTTAGAATTTTATTGGTCTTAAAATATAAGAACATAATTATAATATTTGATTATATTTTTATATGGATTTTCATGTAGATGGGCTTGAAATGTATTCAGCTCATTTACTGGTGCTTAGATGTTAGCAGAAAGAAAAATGAGAAGTCTCATAAGTATTAGTAGAATACCAACAATGCTAAGTTGTTTATTTTGTAGTTTTTTTCAGTTTTATCTCCAAATACATAATGGGAACAAATATAATATTCTACCATTTGCATAATGTTCAATACACTGATAATTTAATATGGAATAAAATTTTATTGTTTACATGGTTTTTTTTTTACATTTTAGGCTCTTTTTTTGTTGTTCAGTCATGCCTGACTCTTCATGAACCCACTTAGGATTTTCTTGGCAAGGATATAAGAATGGTTTGCCATTTCCTTTTTATCTTACAGATGTGGAAACTGAGGCAAACAGGATTAAGTGACTTGACCAGGGTCATATACCTAGTCTGAGACTGGAGTTAAACCCAGGTCTTTCTGACTTCAGTGCTTTATCTACTGCATCACCTAGCTGCCCTGGTTTTTTATTAGGTCTCATTTCAATGAGTTTATCAAAATGAAAATACCTTTCAATTAAAAATCTTCATTTACATAATTTTTCCAGTTGCATTTGCCCCTTATTTTCAACCATCTTGTCTTTTTTTCTTAGTGCTTTGTGAATAGAATACAGACAATATCTTCCAGGTTGAAGGTTTTAAGCAAATATTTGCATATTCATTTGTCTTTTATAGCTAGCTTCTCTTTCTTGTTTATAAAAAAAAAGTTTATTTACCTCTATAGGTTTTTGTCTTGCTAATTTTTTTATTTTTCTTAGTCTAGTTCTTTTTACTTCATTCCCTTAAAATCATCTAAAACACGTTTTTCTGGGTTTATGGATGTCAAAAGCTCAAATGACAAGGAGATCAAGGGCACTCAACATATAAGTTTGACCTTTCCCAGTCTAATCATGTATTACCTCTCCTTCTGCTACAGCCTGGCTCTCCTTCTATGACACCCTCAAATTATTCTTTTTTTAATATGAGATATGACTGAATTCCAGTAGAGAAGGGGACCAATTTAGTCAGTAAAGTGGATTTGGTGGAGAGGGAAACTATTTTGAAATAAGAGTTTGGAATGACAAAAAAATTGCAGTGAAATAATTCCACACTGGATTTAAGACAGCTTACTAACTGAACAAAAAAAAAATCCAGTAGTTGATAACAATGATCTAAAAGATGTCAATTTATTTGTTATTAAAGTAAAACTGATTACCATGACTAAGAAGATGCTTGAAATGAAAATATTAGATGGTGAATGACAATAAATACTAAGGATAATCTATTCTTATTAAAATCCTATTGATGTGTAAAATTGTGCATATTTTTCATATTTTCTATGTTTTGCTTCAGTTATAACATTGATAATGGTGCAAAACAATGGATTTTTAAAATATAGAGTGAAAGAAACTTTTAAGGGAATGAATCAAATTCCTCTAAGTTAAAGGGCTTTACAACTTGCTTAGTCTCATCTTTTGAATGAGCAAATGCTTGAGAATATCAGATTTTAAAAATTATTCGTGTTACTCCTTGAGATCAGTTTCACTCAGTTTGTGAAACTTTTAATTTTCGGATCTATGGGAAGGTCAACCTACTCGTAAGTGTTATGAATTTCCCTGTATAAACACTCTCAGTACCACAATACTTGTGGCCACATGTGGCCCTTTAGGGCTCTGGGATTTGATTCAGTCAAAGGACCACACTTGAGGACCTAGAAGGCCATATGCGGTCAGAAGGTAACAGGTTCCCCACCATGCAAAATTTCAATTTCTTTGTTCCCTCCTTTCCCTCCCCCCCATTCAGCAAATTCTGTGGAAACACAAAGGTTTTTGGTTTGTTTGTTTTGTGTTTTACAGAAGTTTAGTTAAAAGATTTCTCTAAAACACCAATTCCTTACCTGACATTTAGGACAATTCATGGTATGACTTTAACTTACCTTTGGAGATTAATTATATGGCATTTATTTCACTGACACTGTGTTCCTATAAAACTACTTTTAAAATTTATTAAGATTTTTAATAATTTTCAAAATAATTTTAAAATGACATTGATTCTTTTAAAAATATTTTAAACTACACAGAATCCCCAGAACCCCTTCCCCTCCATTAGAATCTTCCTATCTAACAAAGAGAAAGTTAAATAAAACAGATCATTATACCATATGTAACATTGCACAGCTGGGGACTTCTACCTATTTATCATCTAGTTTTCATACCCTGCTTTCTCCTGCTTCCCTGTACTCAGGCTGGACTATCCCCTAGACTTAGAATAAGTTGCCTTCCCATATCTATTAAATTTCTATGAAGTCTAGTCTTGATTCTCTGCAGCTGAAAATGAGCACTCCTCACTCAAATTTCCCTGTTTTGCTTTGCCCTCATTAGACTACTTTGTACCATACTCAACTGTAAACTTGTAAATCCTTCCAGTTACAACACTGGGTTCTAGAGGCACACTGTATTGCTTTTCACCTTTGTATCCCCAGCATCTATCAAAGTGTTTTCCATATAGTGGACATTTAATAAACATTTTTTAAGTTGAATTGAATAGAATATCTTCATTGATTGATTTAAAGGATTTTTACTTATCCCTTCTCCCTCTAGCTTCTTCTACCACAATTAGAAAAGGCACCTCAAGCATCATTTTAATCATATCACTAACCTATTAATCATTCCCTAGCAGTACTGGGTTCATTGTCTTTTCCTCTTCACCCAAGGTTAGAGCTAAAGACAGTGAGTTCCCAATATTAGAAAGTGCAGCTGAGTAGTGAAGGAAAACTGGACTGAGACTCATTCCCTTGCTTGTCAGTCTGAACCTTATGTAATTTAACTGAAAAACTATATTTTTGCAGGCAAAATTGCAAGCAACCATTTTGTTTGATTTAACTGGATCCTGTATTTTTGCCAGTGGGCTGAATCACTTTAATTTGCCCATGACAATAAAATGAAATATGTAGGGTGCATAGCCCAAATCTGAGCTAATTAAAACTTTCTTGTGAGTTATTCAGCATGAAAATTCATTTTGAATCCTTCTGAAGAAAATTTCACTATTTCTAGGAATCAGATGTTCAAATAATTAATTGTTTACTATATGCAATTTTCGTTCAGTTATTTTTTCTTCATTAGAAAGCAACCTGTATAAAGTTATAGGTTGAAATGCATTTGTATGTCAGATCCCCAGTTTGAAAATCACAAAAGCTTTTGCTGCCACTGTCAAAGTTAACTTTCTACAGCTGTTAAGTCAAATCTGATTTTAAAGAAAGTACTGTTCTCCTCATTTTCAGGACTAAGTGGAAACATTTTTAAACATGGGTGAGAATAATAGATAATCAAAGAGAAGCCCTAAAATTCAAATGTGGAATTAAACTTCCAGATTATTTCTGGGAAAAGAAAATGGAGTAGATAATTGAAAATAATAACAAAGAAATAGATTTTACTGTGTTTTGGCTTTGTGTATTTTTACTTTAAATTATTAAAAATTATGAATAGTGTAACATAGTCTTCAGGTGCTTAACAATCTCCCAGATTGCTCAAGTTTAGTAATAGTC
The DNA here is from genome assembly GCA_023548195.1 of Bettongia penicillata ogilbyi. Classification (NCBI taxonomy): domain Eukaryota; kingdom Metazoa; phylum Chordata; class Mammalia; order Diprotodontia; family Potoroidae; genus Bettongia; species Bettongia penicillata. The sequence goes on along the minus strand of JAJHZJ010000345.1, from coordinate 5,803,507 downwards.
TTTTAAAAAGTTTGTCTCAAGTTCTCAATAAGGAATACAGAATTACCTATGTGACATTTTATCAAGTTGTGGAGTACATCAAGGGCTCAGATTTACTGATCTTAAACTGCTATCAATGAATTGGTACAGTTAACTGATGACTCTGACATTAGAATTTTCTCCTGGCAGTTTGATTCTACAAAAGGACTGAATAATAGAATAAAGCAATGATTTAAATATAGAACCCATAAGAAGGAACATTGAAGCTAAACAATCTTATTTAATGTTTATTTACCACATTTCACTTAACATAGTTGTCTACTTTCCTGAAAAACAGAACCCCCAAGTGGCAGAACACACATTTTCAATTTCGCTTGTCATCTAGAAACTCCTTCCTTTTTAGATTATTTGGGCTCCATTGTTAGATAAATATGCATTACAAAGGATTTAGATTGGGGAAAATCACACTTAAGATAGTAGAATTATAGCTATACATTATAAGGGAACTTAGAGTTAATCTGCTCCAAACTTCATCATTTTTCAGATAAGGAAACTAAGGACTACAGATGTTAAGTGATATTTGCAAGGTCACACAAGTATTAAGTGACAGAAGTGGGATTTAAACAAGATCCTCGGGGGTGGAGCCAAGATGGCAGAGTAAAGGCAAGGACTCACCTGAGGTCTTCCCCAAAACCTTCCAAATATCATTAAAAATGACTCTAAACGAAGTCTAGAGCAGCAGAACCCACAAAAAGATGTAGTCCCAGTCCAGGACAACTTGGAAGCTCCCCAGCAAAGGTCTGTTATATTAGAGGAATGCATTCCAGTACAGCTCATGCCAGTGTACACTGGGCCTCAGCAAACCCAGAGTAGGCTTCAGAGTGACTGGATTACTGGCAGCACTTGTGGTTTCCAAACCTTTTAGTACATGAATGTCAATGACAGCTTAGAAGATTGGCAGGAAAAATTTGTCGCACCTGGGTGACAGTAGAGCACAGTGTAGTGCAGGCTGTGCTAGCATAGTCCTAGCCCCAGGAAACCAGGAACAGGCCTTGGAAGTGACTGAATCAGCAGTGGCAGCAGCTGCTTTTGGAGTTCTCTGCCCATAGATGGTAAGGGGTATTAACAGACAGTCAGAAGGAGATGATAGCAGTCTTTTTGGCAGCACTGGGGCAGTGCTCTGTTGCTTTGCCCATACTCAGATCCAGGTGACAGTCCTGGGTGGCATTCCTAGGGCGAACATAACAGAGCTTGTAACCAGAGTGAATAAGGGACCCTCCTCACAGTTCCAAGGCAGAGAAGAGTCATAGAACAGAACACAGGCCAAGAGAGTAGGAAACACCTCTCCTTAGATCATACCACCTGGGAAGAACTGAAAACTTACAGGACCCTAGAACTATCTCTGAAAATAACTGCACAAAATCCCAATACTTGGGTCAGTGCCCCTCCACCCTGGAAGTAGAGCCCTACTTTAACAAAGAGATAAAAATCAAGTAATGGACTGGGGAAAAAAATTCTCACTATATGGAGTTACTTTTGTGACAAGAAAGATCAAAACACATGCAGAATCAAAGCTCCTATATTCGTAACCTCCAAGAAAAATATGATTGGTCTTAGGTTATATAAGAGCCCAAAAAAGATTTTGACAAAAGAGGTAGAAGAGAAGGAAAAAGAAATGAGAGTGATGCAAGAAAATCATGAAAAACTAGTCAACAGCTTGGTAAAGGAGACACACACACACAAAAAAAATACTGAAGAAAGTAACACCTTAAAAAACAGTGGGCCAAAGGGAAAAAGAGGTCCAAAAAGCCCTTGAGGAGAGAAGGATGCCTTAAAAAGCAGAATTGGCCAAATGGAAAAGGAGGTACAAAGGTTCATGGAAGAGAATAATTCCTTATATTAGAATGGAGCAGGTGGAAGGTAATGACTTTATAAAAAACAAGAAACAATAAAACAAAACCAAAAGAATGAAAAAAAATGGAAGACAACAGGAAATACCTCATTGGAGAAAGAACTGACCTAGAAAATAGATCCAGCAGACATAATTATTGGACTACCTGAAAGCTATGATCAAAAAAAGAGCCTAGACATCATCTGTCAAAAAATTATCAAGGAAAACTTCTCTAATATTCTAGAACCAGAGGGTAAAATAGAAATTGAAAGAATCCGCTGATCACCTCCTGAAAGAGATCCCAAAATGAAAACTTCCAAGAAATATTATATCCAAATTGCAGAGCTCCCAGGTCAAGGAGAAAATTTTGCAAGCATCCAGAAAGAAAAAATTCAAGTATGGGGGAGCCAGTGAAGATAATGCAAGATTTAGCAGCTTCTACTAAAGGAATCAAAGAGCTTGGAATATAATATTCCAGAGGGCAAAGGAGCTAGAATTTCAACCAAGAATCACTTACTCAGCAAAACTGAGTATAGTATCCTTCAGGGGGAAAAATGAATATTTAATAAAATAGAAGACTTTCAAGCATTCTTGATAAAAAAAACCAGAGCTAAATAGAAATTTGACTTTCAAATACAAGTCTCAAGATAAACATAAAAAGCCTCTCACATTCCTTAAGACTGACACTGTTAGACTTCAGTCCTCAAAGAAAACACCCCCATTTACTTCAACTGTTATGTGTATAGCTTGGTATCTTGTCTACTGACTGTGTTTTCTCCTTCTGGATGTGTGCTAGCTTATTGGTGCACTTCCTTAAATGAAGCTCAAGAACTGAGAAAAATTCTACATATGTGTTCTGACCAGGACAGAGAACACTGGAAATATCACTTCCCTCATTCTAAAACATTTGCTAAATGCCTGTTGTGGGAAGAGCATTTTGTCAGGCATTGAGAGAGATGCAAGATTTTCTTTTATATTTTTCCATTTAATGGTATTTTGTTTTCTTTTTCTATTGCATACACAGTTTCCAACATTCACTTTTATAAGATTGAGTTCTAAATTTTTTTCTCCCTCTCTCCCCTCCTCTCCATCCTCCTTCCCAATAAAGCAGATAATCCATAGGCTATACATGTACAGTCATGTCAAACACACTTCTGCATTAGGGGAATCAGAATAAAAAAGGAAAAACCATAAAAAAGAAAAAAAAAGAGAAAATAGAACATTTTGATTTGTTTTCAGACTCCATGGTTCTTTCTTTCCATGTAGATTTCATTTTCCATCTTGAATCTTTTGGAATTGGCTCAGATCATTGTATTGCTGAGAAGAGCTAAGTTTATTAAAGTTGGTTGATTTCGGTTAAGAAGACATCATTTTTTATATAATTCTTATAGTTTGCTAGAAGAATAAGATACATATACTTTGATATGTACATCTGTGCTGTTAGTAATATTAGCACCACTCCACTGGTACACAATGAGACTCATTTATGCCTGTAAAGATTGTGTCCATATTTCCTCATAAATTCTGTATTGAAGTTTGGCCCAACATGCTAGAGACTTTCCTCTCATAGCGTTTCACGAAAACCAATCAAGAGTCTGGCTGTTTATCTGTACTATGAATAATCATAGCTGCTAATTAAAGTAACATTTTAAACTTAGTCAAGTGTTTTACTCATTATCTCATGTAAGCTCTTTATAACTAGGAATTATTTCATTCTTTGTATTTGTGTTTGCCATGACTAGCACCTAGCACACAGTAGATGCTTAATAAATATATACTGATTTAAAAAAATTAGCCAGGTCTTCTGGTTCCATATCTAGTTCCAAATTCAGTACCTTTTCTCTTCTATTATATCATGCTTCCTATATTGTGTTTGTTGGGATCTGTTTTATTATATGTGTGGTAAAAATGTATATGTGCTGCTTCTTCTGTACTCTAGAAGGTAACTACAAAATCATAAGATCTTTTAGTTGAAAGGAACTATCCAGCCTTTCACCCAAAGTAGTTACTTTGTCTAAAATGATCCCTGATAGATAGTCTCTAGGCTATGTTTAAGTACTTCCAGTTATTTGGATCCACTACTTGAAAGGTAACCTATTCAATTTATGGCCAACTCTAATTGTGAAAAGTTCTTTAAATTTGTTTGAAATTGAACTCCCTGTGAATTTTTCCCTTGAATCCTAATTCTGATTTTTAGTGTCACACAAAAGAAAACTAGGAAATCTTTCTTGCCGGCAGGCTTTTCATTGTGGGTATATCCCCAACTTTCTCTTCTGGACCCTCTGCCCTAGCTGCATTCTATCTTTATTTTCCCCTTCATACACTCTGTACCCCATTCTGACTCATTTTCTTACTATTCTTTATACATAATATTCCTCCAACATAAAGTAAGTACCTTGGAGACAGGGACTGTTTCTCTTTTTGCTGCATTCCAAGTGCTTAACACATGGCACAAAGAAACTTTTATAAATATATGTTGATTGATTGCTTGATTGAAATTTCTTCTCTGAAGCATCAAGATCCCCACTTCATTCAGTGTTCTTTATGATAATTAAGTTTCTAGAGTGCTTTACCAAATGTTTTGGATGTTATCATTCGAGAAGCACAATGACAAATTCAAAGAATGGATTTGATTTTGTCCATATTACTGCTAATATGTGTTACTCAGAACTGAAGACCATATTCCAGATGTTATCCAACCAGAGCAGAGTAATATTTTGAATTATACAAGTATCTCAAATTACATAATGTAGAAATATCATGTATGTGTACACATGTAGATGTATATATTAATAATATGTTCTCAAATTATCAGAAAGTGAAATTAAGCTTCCTGATCCTAAGTTTGCAGACTTGATTTTCTTCTTTTTTTTAAATGGAAAACTGAAGATATTTCCTAACTCATTATCTGATTTCAAGTCCTATTTAATTTGTTAGCTTCCTACTGATTGGATAATCTGTATGTCAAAGGCCCATGCCCATTTTTGAATTTTTTAGCAGGAAAGCATTTTTTATGTAACATGCATAGTCTATTTCCACTCTTAAGATTAAGAATTCTTTTTGAATGTGTCAGATAGCCTGATGAAGACTAATATTCATGTTAACTTTTGAATTACATTTGCAAATGCCTCTAGTGATTTGTGTTTGTCTTATGCTTTTGTTTTGAGAATAGCCGTTCCCATTCTTTGCCACCCCTCTCTATTTCTTTTCTTCTGTGTGTGCTTTCAAGTTCTTTCCTAGAGGTTGCTCCTTCCTATTCTCTTCGATGATATGCTGCTGTTCTGCTCCTTGCCTTTTTCAAGGTCGCACCTCCTGCTGTGCTCCATTATATTCATTTCTGTCTGCAAGTGACAGCAAAGCTGAATTTCCTAGATTCTTGATCTTGTTAAAGTCAGTGTTACAAAGATCAGTATTAGAGTCAGTTTCACTTTCCTGCCCATCACATTCAAAAGCAAACACAACGTAAAGGCATACAGTTTCATTCAAAAGAAACATTGACCGACCAATTCTACAGATTCAAAATGCCCTTAGATTTTTCTCTGTTTCTAGAACAGGTTAGTTGGAGAACAAATCACCAGATAAGCCCTTCACCTTTTTTCGCCTCTATTTTTCAAAAAAAACTGTGGCTTTCTACCATGAGAACAGTGAAGATATTCAAATTGAATGTCATGTGTGTACAGCAAGTAGTCTCACAGATAGATTGGTTCAAAGACTCCATCTTTACTAGATGTTTCCTTACCAGTCTCATGACAACCATGCATCTGTTAGCCATGGGCATCAATAGCCTGAAGGGAAGTACCAATGCTGAAGGTTGTATTTTAATTTTTCATTAATTCTTTTTCCTCACAGACTGATTTTTTCTTTTACACTCAGCCAATTTGCATTTGCCTTGAATTTTGCTACTGTGAGTTAGAGAAAAATATAGGAAATTATAAGAAATTGGAGCAGTGTTTTCAGTGTGAACTGGACCGGAGGTCTCTTTTCTTTTCTCTAAGCTAAGAGTGTTCTAGCATTTAGGGGTAGAATTTCCTCATAAAAATAGGAGGAAAAAAATAATCAATTCAGTACAGGGGAAAAATAAACATCAGTGATGCAGACCTGGAAATTTACCACATTTGGTTAAGTAAAGTGATCAGATGGTAAAATAGGCTCTATTTTAGGAAGCCAGGCCTTTTGTTCCAATCTGTTAGGCAGTGAGAGTGGCAAGTTCTATTATTACTACTCTGATGCACACATGCCCACTTAGAATTTTGAAAATGGCCTTTTATAAATTTTCTGCTATAATATAGATAATATCTCTATATGTGTATATATTTCTAAGCAGAATTTTGCATCATAATGAAGATCTCCCTTGCAGTGCTCATGTATGTAACTATAAGAATCCCCTTTAATGTAAAAAAGAAAAAAGAACTTAAAAGATTCTAAGTAGCCAAAAGAGCACTTGATGGCCTTTGTACTGAAAGTGCATTCAGAAATTTCTCCTCTCACTGTTCTGCTACTTCATAGCCTTGAAATAGTGGTATAATTTACCTATGAGTAACCATTGCTCCATCTTTAATATGTGGACAATAGGCTAATTTGAGAGTAGGAATTACAACTATATAGTCTAAGATGTAAATGAGGTCTTTAATAACAAAGCAATAATAATTACAGATAAGGTCAAAAAAATTCCTTTCCACAAATCTTACTAAAATACTAACTTGGCATAGTCCCCTATCTATATGATATCTTTGTATTGATACATTTGATAGCATCAAGTAGTTTCTTATTAGAGAGAGCAAAAATGGGCTCTTGCTGTTTTTAGTTGTATTCACATTCCTTTTAGATGTTGTCCAAAGTTTTATAAAACCTAGGTTGCAAGAAGAGAAGGAGAAGAAATAGTTATTCCCACTCTTACTAAGAAAACCTTTCTGTGATACACTCTTCCATACTGTCTCATTTCTTACTTCTCTTCAACACATACCCTGTGTGCCTCAATGAGATCAGTTTCTTCATTCTATTACACAAACATGCCCTCTCCTCTCTCTAAATATCTATATCTACTATATCTATCTATATCTATCTATATCTACTATATCTATCTATATCTACTTCTCTCTCTCTCTCTCTCTCTCTCTCTCTATCTATCTATCCATCTATCCATCATCTATCTATCTTCCTTCCCAATGAGGCAATAATTTCGCCTTTCTTATTATTGCTTTACCCTCCTACTGGCACAGGTGCCTGTCTTTTAAGTTCCATCTCAAGTAAATCCATGAAACTTGCCCTTTATTACCAAGTGCTCGGTTATCTTCCTTTCTTTCAAACTTATAGTCACAATTTTAGACTTCATTTAAACAGCATACAATTTGCTCTTACATGTTTAAGAACCTTTTCTCAACAACTTTCCATTTTAGAAGCTCCTTGATGGAAGGATATCATGACTTAGAATTCTTCTGTATGTCTCCTATAGCAGTGGTGTCAAACTCAAATAGAAATGGATTCCTGCAGGTTGCATAATTACTCAGAAAACTCCAAATTAACATTATCTATATTTTATTGTATATTATTAAACATTTCCTAATCACATTTTTAATCTGGTTCAAATTATACTTGGAAATTTTGCTGGCTCCTTTCAGGTGGCTGAGTCTATGACTCTGAGACCTCCCTCCTATAGTACTTAGTATAGTGATGAACATAAAGTAGGGACAGCACTTACTGGTTAGCTGATTGAACGTGTCAAATCTGGTAAACTTCTTACCTGATACATACATAAGCACCCCCCCTGCCCTGACTGCTTTATTTGAGGAGTAAGGATAGAGTTTTCTGTGATTAGTAACGAAAGGAGATAGGTGAGGATTAAATTATTTGGTTATATCTCCTCTTCCTGTCCTCCTATTCCCACTTATGCTAGGTGATCAGATTATTAGGGTTTTGAAGATTAGGGAGCAATGAGGTCTCTCTGAAGCATCAAACATTAAGTTTACTGAAGCTCCCCCAATTGGCATAAATTTGGATTTCTCTTACTTTCATGGATATATTATTTCCCCCTATTTTGCCATCAGCAATATATTGATAAAAAGTTTCTAGTATATATTAAATTCAAAGTAGATGCAACTGTAACAATTAAAATAATTGGGAAAAATTTACCTTTCCCAAACAATTCTTTTCGATTATATATCCTTTTCTATTCTTAAAATCATACTTCCATGGTTTTTTAAATTTGACCTTTGATTTTGTGGTTTCTCTTTGCAACATTCTAGGACATTGCCATCAAAATTAAACAAGTTTTTCCCTGTTAGTTTTTCATTGTGTTTCTCAATTAGGTTTACATTTTCTATTTTTTGCTATTCCCAAGTTATATTGTACCACCAGATGCTCAGCCAAGTTTATTTCTTAGTAAAAGATACTGATGGGCCATTAATAGGCCATTAGCTTTCAGCTTTGGGAATGTCTATCATTCCATTTCAGCTCTTCTGGGCAAACACAACTTCTGGGATCCTGGCAACAATGCTAAAAACAGTCCTTATTTCTTAATAGAACTTCCCTGTTAATTGCATAAACATCATTCTTATTCCTCTCTAGTCATGAAAACATGTCAATAATTTCCATTAGAAAATCTACATTTGTACTCCTTTATACTGTCTTATCTTTGCTATACATGGATAATAGCACCACTGTCCATGGAGTGTGTGCCATTTTGTACACTATATGTAACTGCTAGAGTAATACAGTATAATAAATTAATTCAAGTTCACCGGTTACTTATTAGTGTGGTCCACTTAGCTTGCTCTGTTCTGTGGCCTCAAAAAACCCACAACGAAATATTGCTGCCATCTCTCAAATATGCACCACTCTTATGGGATATTGGGCAATAGATAGGTTGGTAGCATAGAGGTAAATACTTGAGATTACTTGAACAAAGATAAATGCATATGCAAATGATAGTGGATCAACAATATCTTGGAGTATGGAGCACACTAAGTTAACAGAAAATCAACTAAACATCAGAAGATAGAATTAAAGGCTAGTTTTAAAAGATATATAATATAAACCAGGAACTATAGCAAAAAACAGACTACCTGATTTTGATTAGTGTAGTTCAATTTGGGTTCTGAGTGATTAAGCCAGTGTTATATTTATGGATGTCTTAAACAGATTTGAATACTATTTTTCAATTTTTAAAATTGAAAATGTCCTTTGTAATTTTCTAGAATTGTGAGTGCCATATGACTATAAGTCCTAGGTGGTTTACTAACTTATGTCTTATCATTTAGCATCGTGTATCATACACACACTAGGCACTTAACAAGTGTTTTAATAAAAATTTTAATAGGTAGATTTTAATTAACCCCTTTAAATATAAGGTTGATGTTGATTTGGGGGCTGGTAGGTGACACAGTGCATAGAGCTTCAGGCATGGAGTCAGGAAGATGAGTTCAAATATGGCCTCAGACACTTACTAACTGTGTGATAGTAGGCAAGTCACTTAACTCTTTTTGCCTGTTCCCATATCTATAAAATGAGCTGGAGAAGGAAATGGCAAACTACTCTAGTATCTTTGCCAAGAAAACCCATGTAAAGTTATATACAACTGAAATGACTTAATCAATGACAAAATGTATAATTTCCCCTGGAGAGACTCTGCCTTTCCCTCAAGAAGCTATGGCTTTCAATCAGGCTGGTAATATATATCATGTTGGCTATATAAAATGACACTCTGCTATTAGTATATAATTGTTTAGTCAGTTGCAGCAATCCCAGGCAAGACAGACAGAAGAAATGCTTTTAAAGAATCACTGAAACACAACCTCAAGCAATGTGACTGGGAAACCACCTCAGCCAACAAATCTGCCTGGTGTGCAGCTATAAGAAACATTCTTTTCTTTAAAATGTAGAACTGGCACTGAATCTAAGAGGCAGAGTAAAAAGTAATGACAGATTTTTCAGAAAAATGCTCAAGATTCTAATAAAAAGATAAATTGTTTCAGCTACATGTGCAAAGATTATAATCACTAGAGTTGGGACAAGGCACTTAGGTGTCCTAGTTGAGGTTTGAAAATCACAGATGTTATTTTCTCCAGAAGGAGGCTTTGAACCTTCCCTGTAACACCTTTGACATTTTAAAAGATAATACTCAACAGCTATGGAAGATGGAAATTTTTGGTATTTTAAAATGTTCATTGAAAAAAATAATAATTTAAACTCTCTCTTTGCAAACTGTTTGAGTTGCACATTGGCTGACTTCATAATTGGTCTATGTCAAGTCCAAGTTATGATAATTATTAGTACTATCACATCTGAAAATGAAGGATTTTTTAATCCCTTAGCTCTTAATGGCACCATCATTAAGAAAACCAGTATCAGCTTTGAAATACTTTATTTAGAATGTTCTTGCTATTCAGTCATTTCAGTTGTGTCTGAATCTTTGCGAGCTCATTTGGGATTTTCTTGGCAAAGTTACTAGAATGGTTTGCCATTTCCTTCTCCAGGTCATTTCAGAGAGGAGGAACTGAGGCAAATAGGGTTAAAGTGATTTGCCCAGCATCACACAGCTAGTAAGTCGCCAAGGCCAGATTTGGATTTAGGAAGAAGAGTCTTCCTGATTCCAAGACCAGGACTCTATCTACTGTACCACCTAACTGCCTTATTTAAAAAGCTGGTAAATCATATAAGTCACTCCAGAGTTAGCTAAGTTTGAACTGAGAAGATTACCTTTTATGGAATGTCATTCCCATAGCTGACCCATGGCATGATTTGTTTATTAGGTCCAAAGGAAAGGGAAAGGGGTGTGTGTGTGTGTGTGTGTGTGTGTGTGTGTGTGTGTGTGTGTGTTGGTATATTAGTAGGGACTGACTGTTTGAAAGGAATACTGCAATTCAGTAGACCTGAATTCAATTTCTAGTTCTGCCATTTACTAGCTCTAAGATCTTGGACAAGTCATTTAATTTATCTTTACCCCATTTTTCTAATGTATAAAAATAGAAGTGGGGATGATGGATAAGGAATGGGACTATATCTCTAAGTACTGAATAGTACTATTTGATTTTAGCCTTTATTCCTATGATATATAAAATACCAGTCAAACAAAGTGTTAAGACTGCTTTTTAATCTGGTTACTTATTTCAGTGCCATCAATAGCCCCTTCACTCTTCCTTAATATTTATTTCCAGCAATTTTATTCATTCAGCATTTCTTGAGGTCTTTCTCCAGATATCTATATTGTTACACATCCATTGGATTTATCTCAGATAAATATAAATCATTCCCAAACAAGAATGAAGAATCCTCTGTATAACATAAGTAATTATTCAGCCTTTGATCTAAGACCTATTGTGAAAGGGGATTCCCTACTTCCAATGACATTCTACTTCTAAATATTTAAATGTATTTGGAAATTTTTTCTTATATCAACCCTAAATTTTCCTCTTTGTGGTTCTCTCTGGGGCCAAGTAGAAAAAATTTCAATCCTTTTTCCATGTGACAACCCTTCAAATACATGAAGAACACTATTATATTGACCTTAAATATTTTCTAGTCCAAGTTTAAAATCCTAAGTACTTTCAACATATCTTCAAAACTTAAAGTCTTTGGTCCCCTTTGACTTCCTTTGTACAATGTCCAAATTATAGCATCCTTCATAAATTGTGCTGTCTAGATGTGAATGCAACAATCTGAACATATATTGGGGTAGTATATAGTTATCATATTCTTAGTCTTGGATACTATAGGTCTTATGAATAAAATCTAAATTCATATTAATGTTTTTGATCACCATTTCACAGTGAACTATTAGGTCTCTTTAAGCCACATAACAAGTTTCATATCTTTTACTTATGAAGTAGAACCTTGAGGAGTTTGTTTCTCACTTTCTAAGCAGAACTAAAGGAGTTGTGCCTGAGAGGCCATTGGAAGATGGGAAGGAGAAAGAAAAAAAACACACTAATACCAAGTCTGGAAGTGGCTATAACCATTGTGATTCTATTAATAAGAGCAAATTAACATAGAACCAGAGAGTCAGTTGAAGTTATCTTCAAGTATTAAAGCTGCAAGTATTAGTAGAAAGTAGATGACTCTTCATACAGGAACATCTTAAACAACTGAGCCAAAAGAGTGCTTGCTCTTGATGGCTGAATAGATAGGAATCTCTATGTAAGCTGTAATCAGACTGGAATATCCCTTTTGAACCTAGAAAGGCCAGGAATTCCTTGATTATAATTTATTTGTCTTGCAACTCTCCTAACAAAAGGCAGCAAGTTTTAGAAAAGGCTGAATAGGTTTGTAGAGAGATACATTAATGAGTAATGAAGGGACTATCCATCAGTTGGTGGCACTGAAAATAACTGATCTATCAGCTATCCTCATGAGATCTTCTGGTCTGTTCACACCCATTAGAACTGGAAAGCAATGAGATCCTGGTGGATGAAGGAGAGAAAGCAATAATGTTTATTTCTTGTTTTGCTTGTATCTATTCAGTCAAGGAATAAGATCTTTGGAACAGAGAGGGCAGAACAAAACAAAAAAAAAAAATGGTTAGTGGAAAACTGATGTACCAAATCATACAGGAGTAGAAAGATGACACTTAGATTATTTTTACAAATTCATATCAACTTGACCATATATATATACACATATATATGTATGTATGTATATATGTATGTATGTATGTGTATATTCTATATCCCAGAGTACTATGAAGTATAAGTAGATTGGTTGTGATACTGAGTGACCATAGTCAGCGATCTTTAAAAAATCATGGAGACTGGAAAAGGTGCTTCAAGGGTCTAGTCAGCTCTCATCACTATAGATCACACTACTCAAAATTCTATTAGTAAACCAGTACTTCAGCTCTAAAGTTGACAACAGAGTATCTTTGAGCCTATTTGTTTGTTTCTGTTGGATGATGTTTGGATCTTGTAGATGAGGAATGGCATAGTGTAAGGAGTACTAGATGTAATCCTGGCTCTCATAAGATATGTTATTATATCACTAGTATCAATTTTCTCTTCCATAAAATATTGATAAAACTATCCTACCTATTTAACATTGTTATTCTGAGGAAATAAGTTCAGAAGCCTCAAGCAACATAAAGTTGAAAAATAAAGCAGATTTGGAGTCAAAAGATGAATTAAAATCTGAACTGGAACATTTAGGTCCAGGTATGTAAGGTAAGCCACTTAACCACTCCAGGTTTAATTTCGTACATTTGTAAAATAATTGTGTTAAACTAGATAACTTGTAAGTTTCATTACAGCTCTAAATCTGTGATCTTTAGTGCAATAATACTTTAGAGGTTCTGTGGCCTCAGTAATATGCATATTCTCTTCAACAATGAAGTGTGCAGTCCAGCCAAAAGGATTCTTCCTTTTTGCAGATTTTGTCCATGTAGTACCACAAATTCTTCAGAAAAAAAATCTACTAATGTATAAGGGTTTTTCTCTATTAAAAAATATGGTATTATTGGGCATTAGTATAACATCTGGACTATCACTGTTATTCTTGCTCTTGAATAATGACCCTCTCACATATGTTTTTCTGATCATATACTTTCTGGATTATATGTTTAATTATTTCTTTACATGTGAAGTATAATTTAATAATGCCTACTTACACATATTATAATCTCTCCATTGCTCTTTGAGTAACCTACAAGTTTGGTTATTCAAGTTTTTAATATTACATGATTCATAGTACTGTATCTTCATCAGAAGAGTATTAGTATTTTTTAAAAGTTGAGATTTTGTGTTGAGGGATAGTTTGGGTCATTGCAAATACTGTGCAATTTACTAAATGCAATCTACTCTGCTCCTCTTCCATTAAATTCTCACCCTCACTTATTTTCATTCTAGTGCCTCTTTACAGAAAACATATATTGCAGGACAAACTCAATATATTGTTCATCCAGTGGTACATCATAGTCTAGACCAGAAATGTCAAATATGTGCTCCCCTTATTCCACAGCACAGTGAAGTATGACCCAAAGTAGATTTAAATGCAATTTGGAGATATTTAACAAAATAAATAAGAATGCTTTAAATCATAAAGTGGGGTTTTCTGAGTTAATATGCAACCCATAGGAAGATCCTTAGGTATAATTTGATTTACCCCCATTTCTATATTGATATTTTATGCCACTGGTCTATAGAATAAGCACTCTTCATCCATCTCATTTTTCCTATACATTTTGTTAGATCAGTCTGGTGGCTTTGGATCTCACTGTTGTTTACAACTGTCAAAAAGTTTAGAATTAGCTATTTCAATTAAGCTGACAAGTCTGCAATGAAATATTACAATAATTAATTCTTTTATTATACAATGAGAACTATAACACCCAACATGTTTTACATTACTTACTGGGAAACTGAGAATCAAAAACAGCACATCTATAGTAACTAGTCCCTCATACCTAATAACATCCATTTCTCTGTTCCTTTTACATGTTTTTGCATTCTATTTTCATGTTTTATTCTGTTTTATATTGTAGATTTTATAAGCTTCCCTAATACATTATTTCTGGGAGTAGATGATATGCAAATCATTAATAAACATATTTAGAGATTTCATATGAATTAAAATTAAAATAAACATAAGATAAAACACCTGACTTTCTTCTACATAATGTATTTCATGTTCATAAAGATAGAAAATAATCATGTAAGAACAGTGTCTCTAATGAACTCCTATTAAAATTTATCTCTAAATTATGCAAAGTGTAAATCATCTATAACTGACCCTTCCTAATAAAAATTCACTGTGATTTAGATAGATATAGCCAATTACCTGTATTGCCACAGGCCGAGAATACTATTAAGATTCATTTATTTGAAATATAGTGCACATTTACTTAGCTTCCCATTGGTGGTTTGCCTACTATAATACTAAAGTTCAGTGTCGTCCAAAGTCAGCATGAAAATAAAATTGAAAATGATTTTCATTTTATTAGCAGCTATTTATTTTTGACAATTCCTTTCTGTAGGGATAGTGAAGGTTAGTATAGTATGGCTGCTAAGCTCTTTCATTCTGTGACCCACCCCCAGGGTTCCTATGACCCCCACTTGAGGAAAAAAAAAAACCCTATATTTTGAAATATAGACAGACTGTAAAAAAGAATGGGAAAGGTCTAAGCTCTACCTCAGTCTATTTTCACGTGTTACCATTTGCCACTGCCACTGAACAAGGCAAAACAGTAAGAGAATGAAAAAGAGGCACAGAGACAGAGAGACAGAGACAGAGAGGCAGAGACAGAGACAGAGAGAGGAAAGAGAGACGAAGTCCTACTTTCATCAGGTTCCTGTTCCCATCATGAAAAGGTGCCATGCCAGTAAAGAACCGGTAGCAGTTGTGTCTCTCAGTTCTGCAACCCTGCCTTTGGAGCAACTACAGCTATTGAAAGCAAGGAAGAATTTTTATTTTTATTTTTTTTTTGGCACCAAAGTCTTTTGTATGGTTACATGGCTCAACACCAGAAATAAATATGGTTTTACCAGTTAAAATTATAGTAATGAAGATATTTGTACATCATCCTTATCTCCCCCTCATCACTTCACCTAAATTAGGTTACTTGCTATCAGGACTGTTAAGTCTTACTATCTGTCCTGTAGTTTCAGCCCAAGGACAACCAGACCTTTCTAGCCACCTTCTTGTATATTGATACACTCTTACATGTCCTATTTTCCCTTTTTTGAACATGAGCTTCAGGAGAGCAGACACTTTCTAATTTTTCTTTTTGTATCTATAGGCTTAGTGAAGTGCTTTGCAAATAATATGTCCTCTTATTCATTCTCTACCAGAACTGCTATTTCAAATATTTTATTTCTGATCTCTACAATTCCACTGCAACTCACCTACAAATCTTACTCTGAGAAACACAAGTATAGAGTGAAAAATTCCTAAAATATTTTCCTATTTTACCTCGAATGATACAGAAGAGACTTAGTTCATTGTTAATGAAGTTCAAAAGTTATAATACCAAAACAATTTTTACTATCTCAATTGTTAAATTTAATTTCATTTATCAAATTATTATTGCCACTCTTCTCATACTATAAAGAAAATATTTTCTGACTTCATGAAACAAAAGTTATCTTTGCATTTGCAGTACCTTAGTTTTAGATAGATAGAAAGAGGAAGGAAGGAAGAAGGAAGGAAGGAAGGAAGGAAGGAAGGAAGGAAGGAAGGAAGGAAAGGAAGGAAGGAAGGAAAGGAAGGAAGGAAGGAAGGAAGGAAGGAAGGAAGGAAGGAAGGAAGGAAGGAAGGAAGGAAGGAAGGAATTAATTGTAACATCCCGGAGTCCACAATAAAGTCAAGTAACCCAAGTTCTAGGCTTAGTTTCACCATTTACTTGACTCCCAACCATAGGCAAGTCATTGACTATTTCTGTCTTATTTTTTTTCTTACCTGAAAACTAGGAATCCATTCATTCACTCAGCAGCCCCTTATTAAGTGCTTTCAAATGCAAGTTAGGTGGTACAGTGGCTAGAGAGCCTACCCAGGAGTCAGGAAGACCTAAGTTCAAATACAGCCTTGGATACTTAATAACTGTGTGACCTACGCAAGTCACTTAACCCTGCTTATCCCAGTTTTCCTCATCTGTAAGATGAACTGGAGAAGGAAATGGAAAACCACTGGCAAGAAAACTCCAAATGGGGTCACGTGGAGTTGGATACAACTGAAACAACTCAAGAACAACCACAAAAACAAATGCATTGTGTTAGGCCTTGGGAGAGAAACAGTGATAGTTGTGATAAGATCTCTTCATTTCTAGAGCTTAAATTTTACCTGGGGAATATGGCATAGACATAAGGAATAAAAGATTATGAGATAACAATAAGGCAAAAGAATATAATAAAAGTATAAGAGGATAGAAAGTATTATGTGAGATAGGTAAGATAGAAACATAGGTAAATAATGATTAAAATGTATTACGTATTACTGTATAAATGTCTTTTACTATAATAGTTTACTTTAATAGTTTAATATTTTCTATAATAGGTAGTATACTATCGAAATAGTATAGCAGAAGAACTATTTCATTCTATTTGTATAGTACCTAATAAAGCACAGAGAATTCACTGCGCATTTGATGCCTTGGGTATGACTGCTTTGTAAGATTTTTCTCCTCAATAATTTATTTTTTTTCACAAAATTTTAGCATATAGTTTCATAATAGTTTCATCTCCCTAGCAAACCTTCCCCAAATTATCAACCCTGAGAGGATCGTTCTCATCTTTTCCTGCCATTTTAAACATTCTATCATTTTCATCCTGTTTATAAACAAAACCTAAGGGATTTTTTGACTATATCAGAAATATATTTAAATAATGAAAAGGCTTTTGGATTATTGTTTATGTAGGAGGAACATTTTGATTGTTTCTGTGAAATTTAGAATGCAATTAAAGGCTTGAAGGTAGGGTTTGACTGGGACTTAAAATGACATATTGACACAAAAGAACATTTTTCTCTATCCTGTGCCCTGAGTAAATGACCCTGAAAGACAGAAGGTTGCTAGTAAGAACCACTGCATTTTTCACTGAAGAAGGACAGTGGTGCCAAGAGATATTCCTTAACAGGACAGCTCTAACTATGGCCAATGCATTTCACTAGCATGAGAATATAAGATTCTTTCCTTTTAGACATGCTTTGATGACCTATTTGTGTTGTCAGAATGTCTGTCAATATGGTGACTTGGTGCCAGCTTTCTACTGGGCCATGTAATTGACATTTTCACCTGAGCAGTAAGTATAGTTGTGCTTCATAATAGCTCAAATTCAACTTTAGTTATTGCATGCTGATATCCTCATGTGTATGTACATAAATATTGTTAGATTTTCAGAAAAACACCAAGAATTTTGCACACAACCACATGCTGCAGAGTACTTGACATAGAATTCATTGTTTCAATGTAGAGATATGCTGTTGAAGAGACACTGAGCAGGTCTATTGTCTAGAAGAGTTTGCTATGCTATCCCTGCTAATGAATTCTGTGTTAAAACCTGTGGTCACTGTACCTGAACCAAGTATCCTTGAGTACTAAAAATTCCAGAACATTGTTGTAGCTGTATTAATTATGATGCTGCCAAGTAACTGCCACTCAGGAAACATGACATCTTATACTAGTCAGTGTAGCCTGAGATTATCTAAGGCAGTGGTTTCCAAACTTTCTGTTCTTAGGACAATACAATTAAAAATTATTGATGACCTCCCAAAGAGCTTTTGTTTGTGTGAATTATACTTATTGCTGTTTGCCACTTTTGAAATTAAGCCATCTTACGTTACTATGACCTTCTGAAAGGGTTATTGGAGCACAGTTTGAGAACCTTTTTCCTAAAGGATGTGACTATTTGAAGCTCATAAATCATCAGTGCTAAACACTTCTAAGAAAATTGAAACTGACCAAAGAGTTAATTTATAACCACTTTAATTGTTGTATCATTTACTACACTGTGCAAACAGTGATATTACATTGTCACTCAGGATTTTTTAACAGCTTATATGTGTAGAAGTTTTCTTATTTCATGCTGATGTAATATCACAAGGATGTAGATTGCAACATTGAATGTCCCCGTTATTGTCACCAAGTAAACATTGCAACATTGGGTCTCTGGGTGAAACAGTGGATAGATAAAATGCCAGGCTTGGAGTCAGTAAGACATCTTCCTGAATTCAAATCTGGCCTCAGCTGAAAATGACTGAATAACCACCAAGTAGAGACAATCAACCTAAAGCATGCTTATTTATATAAACTCAAATCACTCCCAAGTTATGTACACTCTCCTTTTTGTAAAGCATAATTATCCCCTTCCAAGAAGTGATAGCTCCAGAGCATCTCCAAGTACAAATCTGGGTTGCAAGAGTTCTTCTATGGAGAGCAGTAGAAGCTATCCTTTATTCATGATCCTCCAGTTCTTTCATTGCCTTGGTCTGTCCAGGTTTTTATATTATTTAGAGCTAAAATGTCAGACCTTAGAGATCGTCTAGTCTCACCCCGATTCAATTAGGCAAGTGAGAGGAGTTATTAACTTTGTTCAATGTCACAATAACCTATGTCTTCAGAAATCTAGTGCTCTTAGCATTATACCCCATTGGGGTACTCCTCCATATAATTCTTTGACTATCCTATGTCATTCTGACTACTTGTTGTTTGTTTCATTTTGTTTTTCATTAAAGACTTATACATGTGACTGGCAATATTTTTGCTATTATCCACGTGGATCAAGACAGGGGTTCTAAACCTGTTTTTATTTTTTCTGAGTCATGGAACATTTTGGCAGTCTGGTGCAACCTCCATATGTCTTCTCAGAATTAAAGTTTTTGAACAATTGAAGGAATTTTTTTCCCATTCAAGTTCAGACTCCCAAGTTAAAAACTCCTGTCCTAGGAAGACAGTCATGTAGTTTTTTTTTTTTTAATTTATTTATTTATTTAACTTTTTACATTCATTTTCATAAAATTTTGGGTTCCAAATTTTCTCCCCATTTATCCCCTCCCCCACCCCAATATACCAAGCATTCTAATTTTCCCTATCACCAATCTGCCCTTTCTTCTATCATCCCTCCCTTCTCTTGTCCCCATCTTCTCTTTTGTCCTGTAGGGCCAGATGACTTTCTATTCCCCATTAACTGTATTTCTTATTTCCTAGAAGCAAGAACAATACTCAACAGTTGTTCCTAAAACTTTGAGTTCCAAATTCTCCCCATCCCTCCCTCCCCACCCATTCCCCTTGGGAAGGCAGGCAATTCAATATAGGCCATATCTGTGTAGTTTTGCAAATGACTTCGATAACAGTCGTGTTGTATAAGACTAACTGTATTTCCCTCCATCCCATTCTGCCCCCCATTGTTTCTATTCTATCTTTTGATCCTGTCCCTCCCCAAGAGTGTTGACCTCAAATTGCTCCCTTCTTCCATTGCCCTCCCTTCCATCATCTCTCCCTCCCTGCTTATCTCCTTCTTCCCCATTTTTCTGTACTATAAGATAGGTTTTCATACCAAAATGAGTGTGCATTTTACCCCTTCCTTTAGTCGAACGTGATGAGGGTAAACTTCATGTTTTTTTCTCAGCTCTCCTCTTTTTCCCTCCACTAAAAAGTTTCCTGCTTGCCTCTTGAATGAGATATAATTAACCCCATTCCATTTCACCCTCTCTCCTCCCACTATATTTCTCTCTCATCATTTACCTTAATTTCTTTTAAGATATGGTCCCATCCTATTCAATTCACTCTGTGCTCTCTGTCTCTGTGTGTGCATGCTTGTATGTATGTGTGTGTGCATGCACGCATGTACATGTGTGTGTGCGCGTGTACATCTGTGTGTGGTCCCACCAACTACCCAGATTCTGAAACATTTTAAGAGTTACAAATATTGTCTTTCCATGTAGGAATGTAAACAGTTCACCTTTGGTAAGTCCCTTAAGACTTCTCTTTGCTGTTTACTATTTCATGCTTCTTCTCATTCTTGTGTTTGAAAGTCAAATTTTCTTTTCAGCTCTGGTCTTTTCATCAAGAATGCTTGAAAGTCCTCTGTTTCATTGAAAGACCATATTTTCCCCTGAAGTATTATACTCAGTTTTGCTGGGTAGGTGATTCTGGGTTTGAGTCCTAGTTCCTTTGACTTCTGGAATATCCTATTCCACGCCCTTCGATCCCTTAATGTAGAAGCTGCTAGATCTTGAGTTATCCTGATTTTGTTTCCACAATACTGGAATTGTTTCTTTCTAGCTGCTTGCAATATTTTCTCCTTGACCTGGGAACTCTGGAATTTGGCCACAATGTTCCTAGGAGTTTCTCTTTTTGGATCTCTTTCTGGCGGTGATCGATGGATTCCTTCAATACTTATTTTGCCCTCTGGTTCTAGAATCTCAGGGCAGTTTTCCTTCATAATTTCATGAAAGATGATGTCTAGGCTCTTTTTTTGATCATGGCCTTCAGGTAGTCCCATAATTTTTAAATTGTCTCTCCTGGATCTATTTCCAGGTCAGTTGTTTTTCCCATGAGACATTTCACATTCTCTTCCATTTTTTCATTCTTTTGGTTTTGTTTGGTGATTTCTTGGTTTCTCAGAAAGTCATTAGCCTCCATCTGTTCCATTCTAATCTTGAGAGAACTATTTTCTTCAGTGAGCTTTTGAACCTCTTTTTTCATTTGGCTAATTTTGCTTTTGAAAGCATTCTTCTCCTCATTGGCTTTTCGAACCTCTTTTGCCAATTGAGTGAGCCTATTTTTCAAGGTGTTATTTTCTTCAGCATTTTTTTGGGTCTCCTTTAGCAAGGTATTGACCCATTTTTCATGCTTTTCTTGCATCTCTCTCATTTCTCTTCCCAGTTTTTCCTCCACCTGTCTAACTTGATTTTCAAAATCCTTTTTGAGCTCTTCCATGGCCTGAGCCCACCGGACATCCACCTCGGATGTCTGGGATAGAGAGGCCCCGACCTCCACATCTTTCCTTGATGGCAAGCATTGTACTTCGTCATCAGAAATGAAAGGAGGAGGAACATCTCTTCCCCAATAAAGTAGCTCTCTATGGTCTTATTTTGCTTCCTTTTTCTGGGCATTTTCCCAGCCAGTTACTTGACTTCTGAGATTCCTGTCCACCCCCACCTACATCTGCCCAGCTAGTGCTTGGGGTCTGAGATTCAAATGGGCTTTATGTTGCAGGCGTGGCTGCTATTCAATGTGAGCTTAAGTTCTGGTGCTGGGGTGGGGGCAGGGCCACCTCCCAGGCTCAGTTCCCTCAGGGGCTTTATGCAGAGACCTTCAGTGATGGAGTGGGTGGGGGCAGGGCCGCCTCCCAGACTCAGCTCCCTCAGGGGGTTTATGCAGAGACCTGAACTTCTGCCTGCCTGCTTGAGGAGTCCCGGGCCGCCCACTGCTGCCTCTGCCACTGCCTCCCGGGGGGGCCCGAGCCACAGAGACACCCCGCTCCCCTCTCAGCCAGCCCAGATGTCTCTCTCACTGACCTGTAGCGTCTGTGGGCAGAGGGACCTTCCCGGCCGCTGGAGTTTCCATCCCTGAAGCCTGCTCAGATCTGCTCCTCTGGGGCCACGGCCAGGGCAGCGCTGGGGTGGGCTCCACTTTCCGGGGCACGGCAGACCCTGGGATGGCTCTCCAGGGCTCTCTGGAACGTAAATATCTTCCACTGTGTTTCTGTGCACCTTTCAGTGATCCAGAATTTGTGGGAAGTTCTTCTTACAGGAAATTTATGGGCTGTGGATTCGGAGCTAGCATACGTGAGTCTTTCTACTCCGCCATCTTGGCTCCTCCCCCACAGTCATGTAGTTTTGCAGTTACAGAGTCATTCTATCTGGAATTCTTATGTACTTGGATGTTTTGCACAAGAATAAAGGTTGGAATTCTTTTCCTCAGACAAGAGGAAGTTCCATCTTTGGCATTTATTAAAATCTTAATTAGCTTCTCCTGATCAATTTCTCAAGACATTGCCAGAGATGATACATTTATCTAGGCTCAAATCAATTTCTATTGCTTAATTAATGTTTTACAAAAACTTCTATATTGATATGATTTTTAAAGACCTAAGTTTAAATACCAGATCTCTTAAAAGGTTTACCAGAAGGATATTATAGAATATTTAGAAGAATGTAGCAGAGGGCAATTCAAATTCATGAAAATAGTTGATTATTTAAATAGGAATCAGTGTTTACATGGGCAAAAAGTTTTTATTGTTACTTTTATGCAATACAGTATCAAGACTGTTCAGATGGATTAATTCATAATTCTAGGAAGAGGGATGTGTTAAACTCTATAAGGGTTTTGTTTAGGTTTTTTTTTCCTTTTTTCAGATGAGAAATCTTCTGTATGAATCATATATATTACCTCAGTAGGATTGGTTTGGGGCATTTATTTTTTTCCTTAAAATATCTTCTATATTATCAAATAAAATTTCTTTTTTAGCTTTCTTGTGTTTTTTCTTAAATAGAGTTGTATAGATTGTAGCCATTTTAACTTTATTTGTTGTTTTATTCCTCTTACCCTATCTTATCAGTTTTCCTGGTAGCTGTATTACTAGCTATAGAAAGTAGATCTTCTACTTCATATGTCTAGAAAATATATTCTCAGACACTCTCCCTTGAGTTGAATTTTGAAATATTTTATTCAAATGACTATTTCTAGTTTGAAGGTCCCATTTCCACATATAACAGCAAATAATTTTAGTACATAAGCTCACATCAACTAGAAATTATTGATTTTATGTTTTTATGAGGAATAATGAGGAGCACCTTCTTAGTATTAATTAAAATTAATTCTCTAATACCTCAATTCCTATCATCTACCACATTTCTATTATATTGCTTCATTATTTTTGAATATGGACTTTATTTCCTAGATTTTAAGATGAATGTTTGAATTAGTTATTATCCTCATGATATTTCACTAAAGTTATGTTTCATTAAAGTATAGGAATATCATGAGGGTTGAAAAGATAGTCATGATTTAGGCCAAGTGTTATATTTCTGTTCATGCTAGCATGTAAGAAATACTATTTTGTCAGCAAAGAATATTGAGCATTGAGTATCTAAGTATACAAATTTTGTAGCTTTCTCATATTTAGCATGGTCTCTGTCCAAAGGTAGCATTTAAATAGACATCTCCATCAAACAAATTCATTTTAAAGTGGGTTCCTACAAATCTGCTAAATTATATGAAGTATGCCATATGCCATGACAAAAAAAAACCATATTTTTTCCTCTGATGCCTTGTTAAGAGGAGTCTTAACAATGATTTACTCTCCAAACAGATATAAAATATCTGTATGATGTCCATTAATAAATCATAGCTTCTCCCTGTGTCTAGCATGATTACAGCTTAATAAATGTCAAAAAAAGTTTTTCTTCTTGGTTCAGCTTATATCAATTTTATTTCCTAAGCCAAGGAGATTAGAAACTAAAATATAGTACCAATATAAATTTATGGCAAAAATGACAGTATTTGTTTTTAAGATACTAATTTAATTTATATTGAATTGTAGTTTTGGGGCCAAGTAAATGTGTTTGTGTATGGGCATATGTGTGTATGCACATGTATGTGCACATGGATGCCCTTTACTGTTTTTTCAATAAATAGGTCTGTGGTATTTATGATTACTTCTTTCAGTGATACAGATTTGTCCAGGCTTTCTCATTTACTGTCTTTTCTTACAAAAGATCTCTGGTGAGCTTCTCATTTTTCATTCTCTCCTGTCTTCCTATTAAGTTACCACAGAGGTTCCACTGATTCTATTGAGGGTTATTCATCTCCTACATCTTTTGACTTTGAGCAAATACCAGTTCAACATATGTGCTGTTCACTGACTTTTGATTTGGCTATACTATCTTTTCTAGTCACATATATCTCTTATGACATCTTATATGCAGACTTCCTTGCACATTTATTTGGCATTAATAGTCTTTTTATGTTCACTGTGCCCCCTCTCCAGTATACTTTGTGTGACTGCATTATTTAATGCAGCATCATACAGAGGATCCTAAGGTCATGGATCACAAATTTAGAGCTACAGGAACTTCTGCTGAGCCTACCCCCTCATTTTACAGATGAGGAAACTGAGGTATAAAGAGTTTAAGTAATTTGCCCATCATATACAGGAAGTAAGTGGCAAAGTAAATGTTTGCATCCTGGTTCTTTGACTCACAATCAAACACTTGTCTTTCACAAAATCCAAACTAAGGAAAAATTACTGTTGATAATGACATCCTAGAGATGATATAGTTAGTGGGTAGTGTTCTTATTTCACTGTATCCTTAAAGAGAGCCATAGTCAATCAAAATATTTCAAAGGAAAAACCAAGGGACCAGGAAACTAATATAGATGGAAAATTCAGTCCATAAGTATATACATCCTAGACAGATACCTTGAATGGAAAATGAACTGGACCCAGAATTCAACAAAGAATATGGGAAGGGGCAGATTGCCTTTGGGTAATTATTTTCTCATTCCTCATTCTTCTTGACCTCTCTGCGGTCTTTGAGATTATCAATCACCCTCTTTTCCATAATAGTTTTTTTACTTGAGTTATTTTTTTTGACACCTGGTTCTCTTCCTTCTCCTTCTACCTATTTGACTACTCCTTGTCAGTCTCCTTTTCTGAACCTTCGTTAAAGACACCTCCCAGCTATAAGTGTTCCACAGGGCTTGGTCTTTGTCCCTTTTCTTTTCTAACATATGATTTTTCTTGCTGATCTCATCAGCTCTTGGAGATTCAATTAATATCTCTATAGAGATGATTCTCAAATCTGTTTATCCAGCCTTAATCTCTCTGTTGATTTCTAGTCTCATATCTACAACTTCCTATTGGACATCTTGAAATGAATGTCCAATAGATATCTTAAATTCAACGTATAAAAAATGTGAAATTATCATTTTCTTCTCAAACCCTCCCTTCTTCCTAACTTCCCTATTACAATTGAGGGTACCCCAAGGCTCACAGCTTAGGTTGTCATCCCTGACTCTTCATTCTTTTCCCTGTCCCATAACCAATTTTTTGTCAATTTTACCTTTACCGTATTGTGCATATACCCTGTTCTTTCCTCACACTTAAACTTTTTAGTATAGACCCTCATCACCTTATATTTATTTCATTAGCATGCTTTTTGGTCATCCTTCTACAAATCTCTCCTCACTGCAGTCCATCCTCCACTCAACTGCTAAAATATTCTTCCTAAAGCACAGCTCTGACCATGTCACCCTCCCCTCAAATCAGTAAACTCCAGGGACTCCCTAGCACCTCTAGGATTAAATATAAAACCATCTGACATTCAAAACCCTAAATAACCTGACTGCCTTTTACCTTTATGGTTTTCTTACACTTGACCCTACATACTTGACCTTATATTTGACTTGCATACTTCTCAGTGCAGTGACACTGACCTCCTTGTTCTTCATTACACATCATCCCGACTTTGGGAATTTTCAACAGATCTTCCTTCTTATCTCTACCACCTGTGATCTCTGTCTTCCTTTAAGTCCCTACTTTCTACAGGAAGCTTTTCCTTATCCTCTTCAACTCTAGTTTCTTTCTTCTATCAGTGATTTCCAACTTTTCCTGTTGTTCATATGCTTTTCATACATATAGCTGACATTCTATTTCCTACATTAAAATGTGAATTTTTTTGAGAACTAGGGCTATGTTTTACCTTTCTTTCCATTTGTAGGATTTAATACAGTTCCTGGAACATAATAGGCACTTCATGTATGTTTATCGACTGAATGAATGACTCTTCTAACACAGACTCATCATTCAACTATAATAGTATACTATTTACTATGGATAACATGCAAATTTTGCTCTCTAAGGAAAATTGTATACATTAAACATTGCTTTTATTATTCAAGAGAAACACTCCATGTTCAACGAAGATAACTGCACTAGGAGACTAATTTCTGGATTTGTATGCATTTATCAATATTTATTCAATACAGAAAGAAAAAATATTCAATATACAAAAGGATTAATCAGAAAATCATATAAATATTCAAATGTATAAGCTTCTTAATTCTTACCAAATTTGAAATTCAGTAGGTTGTGCTAAGGAACCATTTTTTTTTAGTTGAAACTCAGTTAATCTTGTTTGTTTCAATAAATGTAAACCTAGATAAAAGATTATTCAACTCTGAAATAATAGTGGTTAATCCAGCTTTTCCATAGCTCATTAAAATTATACTTATTCTCTGTTAGATGTGTCCAAAAAATAATTATCCTACTTAACATTCTCTACTCTTTTCATCCTTTGCAAAAGACAGAAACTCAGTGACCTGTAAAACCATGTGGTGACTTTTGCCTATGGGAAGCCAACCTCTATTTTTTTTCCATGTTAGTCTTTTAAAATTTCCATTGGGCTGCTATCTGGAAGTTCTGACCTGATTGTTTCTTTAAGGTCCACATGGTCGTTGTCTTGGTTCTTGGCAGGTTTTCCAAGGCCATGTGGAAACAAAGGAGTCAAGTACCTCTTTCATTTGAAGGTCAAGGTAACGGATAACCAATGTATATTTTATCTCAGGGCAACTTAATTCAAATTTAGCAAAGTCAAACTCTTCAAATGTCATATTCTTTTCTTTGGAAAAAATTGTCAAAAATGCTACTTAGACTTAAATATAAAAGGTTTTAGTAAAAATATGACATTATCCTTTTAATATGTTCTACCTTGATGTTTGCTTAGTGATTCACTACTGTTTTTTTTTTTAATCACCATTCACAGTGATGATTGATATAGATTGTAGAATCATTGAAAGCTTCCTTTGAATCTATTGCCCTGGATGGAAGAGATACTTTTAGGAACAGCTTAGAAAATCAAACATACTTTAATGTGTCTCACTTTAAGTAAAATGTTAAATAAATATCCTGACAAATAAGAGGATTATTTTTCAATTTAAAATTTTTATCAATTTAATTGGAATATACCATGTATATGTACATATATGCAAGCATATATACATCTCTCTCTGTATATGTATATAAAAAGTTACTTTTAATGGCAAGCATCCATACTTAAAACATCTCATTGCTCAGGCTACTTTGTCCACCAGTATATATTTCTAACCTTCAAAACTTTAGTAGATGGATTCATGAGTTTCTGTAACCAACACCTTATGGTCAAATTTTGAGTTAATGAATCTTTCAAAATTTCATTTGGCTTCCCCTTGGAAAAGTCTATTTCCAAGCTTCTTAATATATTCCATTGTGGAGTGGTGTCCCAGGATCTGGCAGAACCTGAATAATACAGGGTCTCTTTGAAGCAATGCTGAAGCATTGGAGGAGAACTTGAGTTTAAGAGCAAACTCCAGTGATACATCTAAAATATTCATTTATTTTCACATAACTCTGCAGTAATATTTCTGTTATATAAAGTGAGACACATATTTTAACAAACATGTAATGATAACTGATATTTATCGAATTCTTTAAGTCTTTCTAGTTCTAGTTTACACCAATCTTATTGTGATTCTTTCTTTTTATCATATATA
Source organism: Bettongia penicillata ogilbyi (assembly GCA_023548195.1). Lineage (NCBI taxonomy): Eukaryota > Metazoa > Chordata > Mammalia > Diprotodontia > Potoroidae > Bettongia > Bettongia penicillata. The sequence goes on along the minus strand of JAJHZJ010000345.1, from coordinate 5,775,689 downwards.
AAAAGTCATTGCCCAGCTCACATCAGAATCATTAATATATTGAGAGTTTTTGGCTGAGAATACTTGACCAATACATTTTGTTATATTGAGTTTGATTTTAAGAGGAATTCAATCAGTAATTATATACTTACTATGTGCTAGGCACTGTGCTAGATGCTGGAATACGAATTCAAAAAGCAAGACTGTGCTTACCTTTAGGAAGCTTATATTGTACTAATTGAAAACATGCTACAAAGAAGTGTATCTTCTGGATTTTACCTAAAGGGTTATAGTTATAGTGACAACTAGATATACATGGATACGTCAAAAATTTGCCACTCAGGATTACAAAATCCTTGTCATCCTTGGCTCCTCTCCACACTTGTCATCATTTATTTTATATGTTCCCTTCCCATCACTCATATAGCCAGTGTACTTCTACAGACCCTCATTTCTTCTCATTACATTAACATTACAGTAACCTTCTAATTGACTTCCTTCCCTCAAGCTTCTCCCCACTTCAAGTCATCCTCCACTCAGGTACCGAAGTGATTTCTGCAAGCACAGGTCTGCCCATAGCACTCCCATTCCTTTCTTAGCAAAACGCAATTGCTTCCTATTGCCTCCAGGATCAATGATAATAACTGCTGTTTGCCATTTAAAGACCTTCATAATCTGGCCCCTTCTAACTTTTCAGTCTCTGCACACTTCAATCCCTTCCATTCCACCAACACCTCTGCCTTATTGCTGTTCCATGCGTTTGTACTAGCTGAAACCCCCCACCCTTGTCTCCCTCATACCTAGAATATTCTATCTCTTCACATCTGCCTTCTAATTACTTTATTTCCTTCAATTCTCAACTCAAATCCAACTTTTGCTAGAGGCCTTTCCTGGTCTTCCCTGCTACAATTACTTTCCCTTTGAAAGTATATAACATTTATACTGTATATATTTTATGTGAACATACTTATATATGTATGTTTCTTCTCCATTCATATGTAAGCCTTCTGATATCAGGGATCACGCTTTTTTCCTTTCCTTTCTTTCCCTTCACAATGTCAGGAACAGAGGAGATGTTTAATAAATGTTTCTTTACTTCACTTGGTTATTCAAAAAAATCAGTTACTTTTTGTCAAAATATCTCAACAAATAATTTTAGAAAATGTTATCCTTCTCCCATCCTCACCCAAATTAAACAAACAAATGAACAAATGAACTCATGATATCCAATCTAGTTCAGAGCAGACACCAGGTGGCAAAGTAGATTGAGTGCTAGACCGGAAGTCTGGAAAACCTGAATTCAAATATGTTCTCAAACTCTTTAAGAGCTATGTGACCCTGGAAAATTCACTTAACCTCTGTTTGCCTCAATTTCCTAACCTTTAAAGGGGGTATAAGAATAGTTCTTATCTTCTAAGATTGTAATAAAGATAAAATATACATATTTTATGTTGTAAAACACCTAGCAAACCTTAAAGCATGATGTAAGTGATTATTGTTGCTGCTAGTATGGGCATTAAGTATTACAGTAACAGGCTCCTTGTAAGTACACCATTCTCTGCGTGTCCTTCATCCTCATCTTCTGACAGTTATCAGATTGTGAAACATAAGCATCTATAGTTTGCAATGTATATTTTTATTAGCTGACTTTCTTATCTTAGGTGTTTATGGTCCTTTTCTCCATATGTGCTAGTAAAAATATTGTTTAATAGCATTGTTCTGAAATTCATTTTTGTTTTTACTAGAGTAGATAGATTAACTGAGAGCTTACTTTTAAATAATTTTAATGTGATAGCAGTAGTTAATTTTCTCCACATAGTTTAAAAAATTTACCAGTGATAGAACTGTAATAGCTTTGCTACATATATGATATTCTGTTTCAAGCCATCCCTGGCTAGAGTGAGGAAATCTCCATGCAGATTTAAATTTAATTTATAAATCACAAATTAAATGTCTTGTGATAAGCAAGCTATTTTTAAACTTTGTAACCACAAAAATGATCCATTCCAAAGTTTCATAAGAAGCATGCTACATATATGCAGTCAAATATTGAATATTTTCAATGAGTGTTTTTCCCCAATCCATTTCTTCATAATAAAGACTCTCTTTTTTAAAGCATAATTTATGTCATACTTTTAGTGAAAAAGAAGAAAACATTTTGTTGGTGTTTGCTGAGAACATAAGAAGGAGTAGAACTGTGCTCACATTGCAATTAATGTTTTGCTTTTGAAAATAAATTGACTGCTCTACTCATTTATTTCATAGCAGTGCTTGCTATCTCTAAGGCAGATACTTAAGACAAACAGTTAGGTGCTAATTAAAAATTATGAAAGACCTGAGCAATACCCACACAGCTAAATTTTTGTGTCATCTTAGTTATGGGCTGTAGGCTACTAGCTGGAAGTTTACACCATCCAATTATAGCCAATCCTTTCCTTTAACTGAGTTAGCAACTTTTTGTGCTGTGTTCCCCATAATGATTTCTGAGGCTCTATTAGTGAAAACAGATCAGCAAGCAGCAGCATTAAAATAGTAAGCATTTATAGAGAATTTTAAGATTTGCACATACTGCTCTATAAATACCTCATTTTATCAACACAACAACCTTATGATGATGATACTATTATTGCCCTCATTTTATATAGGAGGAAACTTAAGGCAGAGGGAGATTAAAAGATTTACCCAGGGTCGTTCAGCTAGTAAATGCCTGAGGCTAGAATGGAACTCAGGTCTTTGCTACCTAGCTGCCCATACATGCACATGGCTTGTAATTAGTTGATTATCCCTTTACTGTTTCCAATTCCAATATTCTAATGATCCAGAAAAGTAAATTTTGGGGGGGCATTTTAGAATACACAGGCACCCCATCTTTTTAAAAAGTTAAATTCACTACACTTTAGTTTTTTTCTTTCTTCCCTTTTTTTGTGACCTTAGGTTCTCAAAAGTTGTAGCTACAGAATGTAGTCTCTGGTAGGTTAAAATTGAAGCTAAAAAGACAGAATAAGTGTGGGCCAAGTTACTATGTTTTGAAGACTAGCCTGTCCCAGTTAGGAGATGCTCACTGCCAAAGGGTAGACCAGAGAAACTTGGCAAGGCAAGGAGGTGTGTGATCCTTCTTGTTTGAAGAGGAATATCTACATTGATGAGATCACAAATCTATTGTAGTACAAAAGTATTTACTTTGTATGCACATAATTTTTAGGATATAACTATTAAATTTTAGTTTCCACAGTTTTGGTAAAATATATTGCTTTCCCATTTACATATCTCTATACCTTTGAGTTATTTTTAAATGTTGGCTGAATTTCATTGAACTGTGCTAATGGGCAATTAAATTGTATTTTGATCTGAAGAACGGAGGCATTTCAAAAACAATTTACCTTACCACAAGAAATTTTATATTTATTTCCTGGGTTTAGTTGACATCTGTTTTGTATTAATAAGGTTATTCATGCTTTGCATAAAAGGTAAGCTTGAATCAAACACAAATGCTTAGAATTATTTTGGGACAGATTTATAACTGTAGAGTGAACTTGATAGGTCATGCCATAATCAAAGCATTTGACAGGTCATGGTTAAACACACTGAATTGACCTGTCATAGTAGAGCAGTAGTCATACACTCAAAAATAAAATGATTTTTTTTCCCTCATTACTTCAAATTAGGCACTATGTGAATTGTCCTTGGATACATTTTCTTTTTCCATCTCACAATAAACATATCAAAGTCATGGAAGATCCATATTTGGTTTTATTGCCAAATTCCTTTAGCAATCAATCAAAAATTTACTGAATGCCCTCAAAACACCTAAAATTATGTGGTTAGTTGTATGTAAACATTAAATTCATTAAATTTGACATCAGAATGCAGGAAAAGCATGGGAAATTCATTAAATTTGACATCAGAATGCAGGAAAGCATGGGAATCTTTAACTTTTGAGATCCATACTGGTCCTTTAAATGTTGTATATCAAGTGAGATTTGCAACTGATGGAGCAGGCTATGTATTCCATTCCACTCTGTTTGACTAGGCATGCATAATCATTTTCTTACTTGGATTATAGTTTGTGGGCAAGCCTTCTCTCATTTCTATTATGAAAACTCTTCAAGGGCATACACTGTGTTGTTTTTCACAGTTGTATCCTCAGCACATAGAAAGAAGGATCCTAATAAATTTTTATTGAATTGAATATTCTCCAAGTAGATACTACAATAAATAGCAGCTACTGAAAAAGATGGAAGATGTATAGCATTTTTCAATTACTGATTGAGTGGATTGCTGGATTTGAAAACAAATAGGCTTCCACAAGAATCTATGCTCCCAGGTTGAGTTCCATTCCTTCTTCCTGAGTCATTCCAATTCAGTTTTACCTTTTTTTTTTTTTTCCCTCAAAAGGAGGGCACTTTTTTCCCCTTACAAAACAGAGTTGGAAGCAAGAAGCTTTGGCTACAATAAGGCTAGTATCAAAGAAAAGTAATGAATCAACCTAACTCCCAGGCAGCAGACCACATTGACATTCTGGTGAAACTTTCCTTCTTTCTCCAGTGTTACATATTCAAAAGGTGCACGTGGAGAGGAAATCATTGGGGTGGGGGTGGGGAAGAGGGAACTTGGTGTAATCAAAAGGGACATTTACCACTAAAGGATGGTACACAGTGTATTGAAATCAGCCTTATTTTAAACAGGAATATAGTGAAAAAATAATCTAAAAATGCATAATGAATTTGGATTTAAGCATATAAATTTAGTTTACTTCCTTTCCCATGATGCTATTTTTCAATCATTTATGAATTACAATAAAATATTTACTGTGCACCTCCTTTTAATCACCTGAAACAAGCTAGCTAACTTGAGGAGACAGTACATTCTGCATTCATATCTTGAGAATTGTATCGGAGTATCTGGTTTTGTCAATTTCATCATGTAGAATATCAGCCTTTGACTTTTATGAATAGTTCTCTCAAATGATTTCACTGTTCATATGCTACATGAGCATCCCTGCATGACTTACCTTGACAAAAAGAGAATGGACTAAATATGTGTGCTGTGACTTCTGTGCCCTTCTTTGCTGCCCACTCAATGACAGCTTCCACATTAACCTTGTCATGACAACTGTTAGAAAAGAACATTTTTTCTCATTAAAAACCTTGTTTTTGTTCCTTAGTTCTTTTATGCCAAGGGATTTGGAGACTTCTCTCTATTTTCCTGTTCATATGTGTGTTTGATTTGGAATGATAGTGGTGGAAGAAGTAGAACACTACTTACCAAAAAAAAAATTGAATCTTACATTTCCAAATGTAGAATTTAAAGAACCATAAAGTAAAAGAACATTTTAAAAAACTCTAGATGAGCAAAATTTATTATTCTCTGCATTTATGCCCTCATATAATTTTTTTGAGAGAAAATTGTTTTTCTCACAAAATTTTGAAAATAAGGTGCTGAGAGGGCAAATAATTAAAAGTGGTTTTTTTCCCTAAGCACACATTACATTTTACACTTCCCTGATTTGAATTTTAATCCCAAGGTGCTCAACGAATTGAAATTTAAGTTTATTTTTAGTCAACTCTTTTGTGTTTACATTTCTCATTTTCTCTTTTATAGAGACAACTACATAAAAATGCCAATGCAGGGAAAATTTCAGTCTCAATGAAGTGATTATGTTGTCTGAAATTTGTCCAGGAAAGCATTATTATCCTATTTTCTGGTGGACTACTAGAAAATACTTAACCTGAAACCTCCTTCCTTTCTACATTACAAATACATATATGTCTATGTTTTTACAGTTACACACAGACATGCACTTCCACATACACATGTCACTTAACAATTAAGTAATGGGAAAGGAGTGAACAAAAGTTAACTATAAAAAGGGGGGGGCAGTTTAATGGGACCTTGCTAAAAAGTAAGGGGAATTGAAAACTTTAGCACATTAGTGCCTTATAATTAATAGATCCTTAGTTAACATTGAATCCAACAGAAAAAAAAAAGAATTATGATCATGAGAAAACAGGAAAAAAAAATGGAACTAAAATGCAGTCAATTTCATTAACATTCTGGAAATATTCATTGTTGTAATAGGAAATAATTCATGATATGCATATATAAACATATATATATATGTATTTATAAAAAAATACTAAAACAAAAGTACTTCATGAGGAATTTTTGGCCAAATACATAGCACACCACATAGTTATAGAGAAATAATATGTGGCAACTTATGTGTATGCCTAGATTTACCCACTAGATCTTGAGTTTTTGAAGTTAGGGACCATATTTTTACTTTTATTTTATATTCCCAGTTCTTAATACAGCACCTGACATACAATAAGCCTGTTGATTGACTTATTATTCAGTTTTCTCACACTTCTTCAAGGTCACTGGCTAGCCATAACAATGTACTATACTAGTTAATTGCAATAATTTCTTCATGGTATATATTTCTGGTTCATGTTAGACACACAGAAAGAAATATGCTAAGGCCAATCAATCAATGAGCAATTATTTATTAGACACATGCTATGTGTTCGGAGTGGGGATACAAGTACATGAGAAAATTCCTCTTCACAAAAAAATATATTCCTAATCGAAGGAAACAGTTGTGCATATAAGCACATACACCATAAAATCAAGTTATTAAATTCAAATATAAGCAAAGTAATAGTAGTAGTAATTGTACTAATAGTGGTAAAGTACTAATTGTAGGAAAATACAAAATAATCTGAGATAGCAGCCATAAAATACTGGGGAAATTGTGAAAAGTTTCATAACAATGATTGCCATTTGAGTTGTATCTTACAGGAGAAGAATGCCATGAAGGTATTCTAGAGTATCCACATTTGCATCTTACCTGTTTAAATAACCATGTTCTTATTGCTTTTCACATTCTTCCATAAAATATGATTCTTGGGAAGCCTAACTTATACTGCTCTGTGCAATATGAAGATTGATATTGAACAAACTTCAGAATTCTAAATCCTAGGAGGCATAATTTTCTTCCTTCCATTCCTTCCTTATCATGGGTTTTCCCTCTCTTCCTTGTATGATTTCATCAGTGACTCAAATTATGGATGAGCATGTTCATCATGTTTCTTCTTGTAATTAAACTGGTGAGGTGACTAGCACCCCCAGAGGAAAACACTAGGATTTAAAATGACATTAAAATAAATAAATGAGTTGGAAATAAACAGCATAAATTTCAAGAGATAAATATCAAGAAAATGACTCAGAAAGAGGAGAAAACAAACTACAGAACTGCTATCTAAAAATTAGTATAGCAGGAATGGATTTAGGCTAGGCATAAATAAACTGAACTGAGCACCATCTAATTCAGCCTTTCTTCTCTCTTCCTATATTTTCCCCTCTTCTTCAGTTTTTATTATCAGTTTATAACTTTCAGTATCTTTTTGTCTTCCTCTTCCTTTGTTCTTTTTTTCTGCCCCTCTTATTCATAAATGATTCATTTAAAAGCAGAAATTCTTTCTTACCCCTTTTCTTCTCACATTTCTGGTCATCTTCCATTCATTTATTATGTGCAGTACACTAAAATAGGCATTGATAGAAATGCAAAGATCAGCAAGATGAACTCCTTCATTTTTGTTGTGTCTGTTATATTCATTCATTCATTCACTCTGTGCATAATCCTAAAACAGAAATTAATAGGAATACAAAGATCAATAAAAGATAGCCCTTACTTGTAAGAAGCTTATAATCTAGTAGGAGAGACGAGATGCTGTATATTCACAAGTAAAACAAATGTTAAAATATAGGTGCAAATGAAGTGAAAAGATGCCATGAGATCAAGTGAGGAAATGATTACTTCTAACTGAAGGTTTTAGTGAAGATTTCATTGAGGTTGGTGGCTTTTGAGGTAGGAGTTGAGCGATCAGTAGGAAGTCAAGAGGCAGAGAAGCAGAAGAGATACAAAGGGTGTTCCAGCGATAGGAAAAGGTAAAGGCTTGAAATGGAAACCACTAGAGAAACTGGCCAAATAGACTATTACTGGAACATAATTTCCCCATTTTTCATAGAAAAACAGATTTAAAGCCAGAATAGATTTTGGAGGATATCCAGACCAATATTCTCATTTTCTAGATGTGGACACTGAAGGTCCAGCGACATTAAATGAATTGCCCAAGGTAACACAGCTAGTGCTAGAAGTGGGATTTGCTCCCAAATCCTCTGACTCTTAATCCAGTACTCTATCCATTGTGCATTATCTCAGATTTTCAGACTATGCTGAGGTGATAAACGGCAGACCCAAAAGATAGAATATATAAATCTAAATGTATCTGAAGAAAACTGAGTGTATGTGAGAACATAGAGCCTGATAGGTTGGAATTAGTTTGAGTAGGGCCCCACATACCAGGTTGATGTGTCTGAAATTTATTCAGTAGGCAAAAAAAAGCAGCTTTTCAGTGTTTTAGGGTGATTTCTCCAGGCACAACTAAGACTGTTGTCACCTCATTAGTGTTCTTGAGGAGGGAGGCTTTTTAGTAGGACCTAACTGAAGGGATTAAGATAAGCACACACAGACTTCTGGATCATATGAGTATATTTTGAAGCACGCAGAAAACATCAGTATCCTGAAATACCTGAAAAGGACAACAGTCACAGCATTGGTGATTTTATTAACCTGAGAAACTCTTTTAGTGAGCTCCTTTCTCATTTAAACTTTGTGACTCATTCAGGGTCTCACAGCTAGTGTCTGAAGTAGAATTTGAACTCAGATTTTCCTGATCCATTCCCCCATGCTTTAGCCACTGTAGCATGTAATTTACTCTAGGTCTTGCATTTCTTTCTCTCTCTCTTTGTGTTTGTTGCAGATATATCATCTATCTTAAAATAGTATTGAGAAAAGTCTAAAAATGACGACTTGGACAATTAGGTACCACATAATGGAGCAAGAGGCATTAAAGGCACCCTCCAACACCTCTAACCCCTCTAACAGCTACCAGTGAGGAGACTTAGATTAAGTATTATTATTTAGTATTATTATTACCTAGCTCAGCTAGATAGCAGGAACAGTTAAAAGGTAAATGGCCAGTTCACTATAACCATTAGCAGGAAGGAAAAGGGGCAAGCATTTAAATAGTACCCACTTATACATAAATGTTAGGACTCTGCTAAGCGCCTTACAAATATTATCTCTTATGATTATCACAACACCCCTGAAATATTAGTACTGTTATTATCTCCATTTTGTAATTGGGGAAAGTGTTGCAAACAGAGGTTAAGTAACTTCCCAGGGTCATAGAGCTAGTAAGTATACGAGGCTGTATTTGAACACAAGTTGTTCAGACTCAAGGCCTAGCAATCTATCCACTGAGCCACCAACCTCCATGGCAGGAAGTTAGGTCTAATCTTATTTCTTCCCTTTGAATTAGATGGATTAAGTAATGTCTCTATCCCTATATGTTCTCCTTTATTCTCTCCTACTCCCTTGTACATTTTGACATTTTAAAAACTTCTACAGGCTTTCTAAAAATGAGGAAGGAAGGCAATGACACTATGCAACACTAGTCTAGCTGACCAAACTCTAGTTCAGAGGTAGGGAACCTTCACCTTGAGGTCACACATGGCCCTCGTCATCCTCAAGTGCAAGCCTTTAAATGGATTCAGACAAAAAGCTACACTTGAGGGCCACATGTAGCCTCGAGCCTGAAGGTTCCTCATCTCTGCAGTCTAGTATCTTTATCATGCTTTAAAAACCAGCAAAGATTCTGAATCTTAAGGCAATTACTCTAAAATTAGACCTTTAGACTGAGTTTGTTCCTTTCTCAATGTAATAGTGTCATTCTTTCTATATATCTGGAGAAAATAACATCATGATTATTGTCAATATCCAATAATCTAATTCTTTGTAACCTTTACAAGTAAATTTAGAATTGTATACATTTACAAATACAACTTACTCAATGGATACAAGTATTCTAGTCTCAGAAATCTGAAAATGCAATGTTTAATATTTTTCTCTATTTGAAGCATCCTTTAAATGTTTCGACTGTTGTTTGTTTGGTCTTTTAAAAAAATATCCACAGCCTATCCAGATAGTGCTATCTGTAACTGAAGTGATAGGCCCTACATCTCATTAGTGCAGATTAGTGTCTGAAAAAGAATAACACTTATAGATAGCAGTTCCTATTTTTTTCTTCCCTACAAATATTCTCTTGACTGAAGAGAAGCCAGGAGGGATACTAGCCAGTAGAGAATTAAGTCATCTCCAAATGAAAAGCAAACAAAGGTTTAATCCTATTTTACTACCATGTATATGAGTGAGAGAATTACCCATCATTGGAATAGATGTTCTGTTACTTTGCATTCAGACTATTGTAGCTGATTGCAACAGTACAAATAACATCCCCAAATTTGAGAATAATGTACATTTTCACACTTTCAGAATAGCAGTGATGAATTCACACTACATTCAGCATTTTTATCTCTACTGAGATGAAATACTATAGACCTAGAAGGTGAAATATATAAATCTGAATGAATCTAAAAGGAAGTAATATATGAATATTTTATTATATAGTGTTAGAAAGAATATTGTAGAAGTTCAACATCATACAGTCTAAATTCATTTTCAGAAAGATTCTGTTTAAATAGAGTATTGAGTTTTAATCTATTTTTACCTCTGTCACTTTGACAGCAGTCATCTTTTGTCTTGTAATTAAATATCAGTTTGGACCCTCAGGCCTCTGAGGCAAATTGGCTGTATTCTTTTATGTTAAACACTGACTTAATTCAGTTCAATCTTTTAATTCTTCTTCATTTAATTACTTAGTAGCTCAAACTAATAACTGGTTTTGTTTCTTTAAACCTAAAGTGTAGTCTTGCCAACACAAATTGCTATATCTGATTTCATATGAATGTTAAGTTGCTTAGCAACTTAATTCTGTCTTCTACTTGGTTTTGCCTTGTTCTATATTTGCTATATTTTAGTGGAGGTTCATTTTGGTCATAGATCTGTATTTATTCTCTCTCTCTTTCTCTCTCTCTCTCTCTCTCTCTCTCTCTCTCTCTCTCTCTCTCTCTCTCTCTCTCTCTCTCTCTCTCTCCCTCTCCCTCTCTCTCTCTCAAATTGCACAATGAACAGTTTGTTCTCCACACCATGCCTGTATGTGGGTGTGTGTGTGACTGGGTATATGAGTTTGTGAAACAGCTAGAATGAGAGATTTCATTTGAATTCTGTTCTTGGATCTTTATGACTCTTTAAATCTTGTTGCTTTTTCACCTTTCATATGCAGTTCAGATATGTCCCATTTTGTCTTCTATGTACTGAGATTCTTCTTGCTATCCTCAAGGAAAAGGATTTAGTCATCTCTAGCAGAGCCCAGCACCATTTCATGCATAATTGGCATCCAGGCTTAGAAAAGTCTTAAAACAAATCTGATACTGAGCTTTGTGTGGCTTTTATCCCCAGAGAGAAATTATCCCTTTGGGAGGTTTGTCATCTTTGGCAGTAAGAAAACGGTGTTAGTATTTCATACTTTTATTGTGCTATGGCATACTGGTACTGACTTTCCAGCCAGGTCTGCAGGCTAATTGTTGGCATAATTGAAGATGTCATATATAAAAAAAGGGTTGGACAAAATAAGTGACAGTTTTCTTTTGGCTTATTTTCTATTTTTTATATAATAGACAGAAGACTACAAAAGAGAATTTAAGAAAGGATAAAGGTAAGTTTTATATGTGTTCCATGAAGAAAGGAAATATGGTTTAAATATTAAATATTGGTGTCCATTCTTTCAAATGATTATTACCCTACGCCAAAGCTATCATTTTCTGTTCCTCAGTAACCAAAAATACTTTCTCCAGCAATTTCCTACCCAATCTTCCCCATTTTAAATGTACATATTCACAAGCATGAGATTTACTATCCCAAGCAACTAAATATGGCATAGAAAGCATTAGCCTGATAATTTCACTCTTTTTCTTCTAGAAAAGCTGAATTAATTCAATTACTACTTATTTTAATATTCAAGCTAGATACTGTACATTTTAATTTGAAGCTTTATTTGTTTATGTCATTATTTTACTTGTCTGTTTCTTCATCCATCCGTCCACCTATTTATCATTAATCTGGTATTCATAGTTGGATTAAGTATCAATATCACTTGTTTTGTAGCACTGTCAACTTCACTTGTGAAATCTTTGATTATCTTTTGATGGACTTGTATTTTTTAATCTACTTTCTCCCTTGCTTTTTAACAGCCATGCTAAGTATTATTGAGGCTGCTTCAAAAATTTCTCACTATATAAGCACTTCTACTGTGAGGAGGCTGAGGGAGGAATATGTTTCTTTTTTTGATCCTTTAAACTGACATGTGAAAATTTTTCTTTTTACATCTGTTTGCTATCTTGGGACACAATACATATCTTCTAAGGGACTGAATTTCTCATAAAACTAATTCAATAGTGAGTGTTGAAATAGAAATGTTCTCTTCAAAAGTGATTGGGAAACTTTGCCTTAGAGAGCAAACCTCTCAATCAGTCTGGGGTGATTTGTAATAATGCATGGTGATTTGTAATAATGATACTATAATTTGAAACCTGAAATTTAGTACTGACAAGGCAATTCAAGTAAGTTGTGCTGGTTCAAACTGTCTCTATTATAGAGCAATCAATTCCAGGGAAAATTAATTTAGATTGTTGTATTAAGTTGTGCTACATTTTGTAGGCAGTGAGGATATTCTTTGATTTGGGATCATATTGGTTTCTACGTTTCTTATTAATCTAAGTTTCTGTTTAAGTTTATCTAGACAAAAGATGGGCTATCATCTTTGAGAGAGAAATTTAATATGGTCCCACCCAGGGAATGTGAAACTTAAGTCAAGGAACCTAAAGTTAGAGTCTTCATTGGAACTTTGGTATATAAGACAATGTCCTACTCAGATGCAAACTAATTTTTCTCATGTGATTGTTATCCTTTGTGTTTATCCTTTATTTATTTATCCTCTATTAATTAATTTATCTTTTATTCCCTCAATATAAAAAGTATTTAGTGGTCATAGAGTACTATCCCCTTATTGTAAAGATAGGGAAAGTGAGGCTAAGAAACTTGACCAGTGTCTGAAACAGGATTCAAACTTGGTTCTTCTTTAAATTCAACATTCTATCAACTGTGCTATCCAATATATTAACACTGATTGTTCATTGATATATGGATATGGATGGAGGATGAATAATGCCAGTATATTTGAAATGTCCATATCAAAAGAATAACCTTGAGTTTGCTGTTCATGTCACAATTTACAGAGTATGCTATTACATGAAATGTCACTGCATTTTCATGCATGATAAATTATTATTTTTAAAAACTTCTTATCATCCCTCTCATTTCTGATTACTAATTTACAGACTGGTTTGTATAATTTTTTTTAGGAATTTATAGTTAAACTCTATGTTCTGACATGGATGTGTGTCAATGTATCATTGAAATACTTTTGATTACTCTACTCACAGTTCCCTTAGTGTAGTCTACCAGATGGCAGCTGCTGTCAGGTAGCCTTTTCACATGTCTGAAGTTTCACTGGGGGTATCTCACTTTATTCAGTGATGAGAGACTGGATATATTCCAAAAACTTATGGTTAATGGCATGGCTTTGCCATGGTGTGTTGAATATTGTTTATAGATGATGCCAAGGAAATTCTTCAACAAATTAGGTGTGACATCCAAAATGTGGTCCACTATTATAGCCCCTCTGAGAATGCTCCGTTTGGGACAGTGTTTGATGACACATTGACTTCCTACTCTCTATTTCTTTGTCCCAACAGTAAAGGTGACATTATAGATTTGGTTTTTTGTTTTCTGGTCTTCAGCGTCTATTTCCTTGACTTGGCTTTCATCATCAAATGCATGTTGTGCTGCCTTGGTAACAGAATTCAGTAATGACTTTCAACTCTGTATTACCACTGAGAGTATTTAACTGTGTTTATCATTTTCCTGATGCCTGGCATGCAGCATTAGTCTCCTGTAGGCATAACATTTATATTGTCTTGTCTAAAAGTGTTTTTCAGTATGACTTGAATATTGGTTCATTCATTGACACACAGCACCTCCTAAATGACAGGCTTAATGATACATGATAATGTTTTAACTTGTGTTAGTAAAATGTTCCTAGAAGACTATATAATAGAGATGGTATAGGGAAAGCTAGGACAGAAGGTTGACCTAAAAAGAATGGAATCACATCTGCTTTTATTATGCAGAGTAGTTTCTGATTGGACAAATCTAGAAAACCACGATCACAAACCTCATTCTTGTGAAGTCCCTTTATTTTAAAGGACATCAAGAATCCTGAGCATACTGTCATTCATGAATTAAATTAGTTCAATTGGCCTATGTATATGTTTACATTAAAATGACCAAAGGATCTTATCTTGGTTGGAATAATATTTAAAAATAGAGCAAGCAACCAAATCTCTTCTCCCTTTAAACAGCGCTCTTCTTAAATTCATTATGACTTTCCAGTATTCTCCTTCTGATATTAATGTATTGCTTATTCTTTATAATATTAGGCATTGCATTACATCACTATCATCAATAACAGCAATCTTAGTAAATAGCAAATCAGTTGTGTTTATTGGCCTATTTTGTTCAGTGTGAGCTCTCAGATATAAAAAGTTTAAATATCAATTGTCAGTATTCAGAAATGTAATTTCATTTAACAGTATATTTTATAAGTGCCTTATAATTAGTAATATAATATAAACTGTATTTTCCTTAATGATGAGTTAATAAGCCCCCATAAGTAGGCCAAAGAGAGAAAGAAAGGTCTCCTATGCTTCCATATAGTCCTGGAAGCATTTTTTGTGTCAACAAAAAATAGGAAACAAAATAGATGACAAGCAGTTGAGTAATAGATAAACATGTAATGAAATATGAATATTATTGAATAAAATTATGCCATAAAAGATAATGAATGTAAAGAATTTAGAAAAAAGTAGAAGACATATGAATTAATACAGCATGAATTAAAAAAAAATAGGTAAGTAACACACACATTGATTAGAGTAATATAAATGGAAAGAGCAAATCAACCAAAAATAAATCTAATGGAATGGAATAAAAATGAATAAGCATATCCCTGAAAAGTTGAAAAAATGCATTTTCCTCACTTTATTATAGGGGCAGGAGGTGTCTACAAATAAAAGGCATAGACTATTTAATGTTAAGATAAATACCTTCCTCTTATGAACAAGGTGATTATAGTAAAGGTAAATTGAAACACCATCATCAGTTGAGTATAAGAATTATAATGCTTTATTATTATACTTCTTAGAATTTGTGTTTTAAAATTTTATGTGCATCAGAAATTTAGATGATGCCCCCCACGACATCAAAATATTAGTATAATGTCCTGTCTTTATAACTGTGCTAAGTGCTGAGGATGTAAGACATAAAAGACAGTCCCTCCCTTCAAGGATCTTGAAATCTAACGGGATAGATTATGTGCAAATACATGAATTCAAAGTAAGCTAGATACAGGATGAATAGGAAATAATTAACAGAGGGAAGGTGCCAGAATTAAGAGGAGTCGGTGAAAGTTTCCTTTATAAGGTGGTATTTTAGTTGGAACTTAAAAGCAGTTAAAGAAGTTGGTAGTTGGAGAGGAGAAGGGAGAGCATTTCAGACAAGGAGGACAGCCAGAGACAATGCGCAGAGTAGAGACATAGTGCCTAGTTTGTGGAACAGCAGAATATGTGTCAGGGAGTAAAGTACAAGAAGACTGGCATGGTAGAAGGAGACTATGTTATTAGGGGCTTTAAATGTCAAACAGTATTTTGTATTTGCTTCTGGAGGCAATAGAAACCCACTGGAGCATATTAAGTTGGAGGGGTGACATCAGACTCGCATATTAGGAAAATCTCTTTAGTGGTTGAATAAAGGATAGATTGTAGTGGAGAGAGACTTGAGGTAGGCAGACCCCTCAGAAAGCTATTGCAATAATCTAGATTTAAGGGTGAATTAGGTGTGATAAATATTTGATTTAAAAAGAATATCAAATCAAAATCTGAAAAGGATAAATTCTAATAAATGGTTTGATAAATGGCCTGAGGGAAGCTTTTGTAACATCTTCTATAGTTAGGCTCTTACCTTTCCTTCAAGATTCTTATTTCAACTGGCAGAAGTTCTATCTATTCTTTTTCCACAATAGTTTTTTTGATCTGGGCCATTCTCTCTTCTGCAACCATCGAGAATCTATTTATACCTAGATACTGCAAAACATTTCTTTCTGTCTCAACATGTTCTGGTCTCAGCATGCTGACTCATCATAATTCTCACTTCCTCTTTTATTCACATAGTGCAGAAAGACAGTTTTCTCAAGAGTATTGATTACTTTTCTATAAAAGTTCCCAAGTATTTGACAGATTAATTTATAGTGATGGCCTAATGATTGTCATCAAAATGCATAGGACCAGCCTGCATAGGACCACCCCTCACCCATATCTCTTTATCTAAACGAAAGTTTCATCTTTCCTCCTATCCATCAAATTATGTTTCTCCTTTCAATATGCAACTCAAAAAATTGATTTTCTTGCACAAAAATTTAAGATTAATATCATGTGGTTCCAGTCACTCCCAGTGTTCTACGTTATTTGACTAGTCATATATTTACGTGAAAAGGATGACTATACTTTCTGTGTGCCTAGAGAGTAAAAAATTTTCTTCAAAATACAGCCCGAATGTACTGTCCACATTCCTGATTTTCCCTTGGGTTAAGTTATTAAAAATGTGTATTATGCTGTATTTTGCATCAGTTCTTGTCAAGAGCTTGACTTTGTCAATAATTTGCCAATGATCATTAAGAAAAAGTAACTTTATCTGGATTGAAGTGGTTTCATAACAAGAGGGTCACTATAGATAACATCTAAGGTCCCTTCCAACTGTGTTGTTCTGAGAGACACTGAGTACTCTAGATAGACTGTGAAATTGGTTCCTGAAAATGACACCATCAATATAAAATCATTATAAATTACAAACAAACTTTTCTCATCAAGGACAGTAAACTCTAACTCAGATCCCATATGTGCTTTGTAGAGGTAGTAGAATGGCAGTAAAAACAAAAATAGAAAAAGCAGACAGTTTGGACAAAGGGGTGTGTGTGTATGTATTCCATTTTATTGATTCCCCAAAAAAGATGGTCAAGAAAATATCAGTAATTACATTTCTACAAGATGTTGCCCATCCATCCATCACAATTATTCAATATTGTTTGGAAGATTTAGTGACAGAACTAACCCTGGAGCTCTAATAGTAAACTTCAGGCAATGCATAAAATGGTAAATATATCCTTGTAAAGGCTTTTACTACTGTGATGGAGATGAACAAGTACAGAGTCTAGGTCAAAGACAGATTGCCTGTGAATAGTGAGGTTCTCTAGATATTCCTGTTTGCAAATGACAAAGTCCTAATCACATGAAGTCCAAGTATATCACATAAACTGAAAGAAATCTGCAATTAGTCAAAGGAGTTTGGACTGTTCAACCAGAGGAAAAGATCAAGTAGATAAAGAATATCTATTGCCAGTCTTCACCTTTGAATAGAACTCTATTACTGACCTCAAGCTTCCTACTCCTAAAACAGAACCCTGAGGACTATTTTTTACTACTAGCATTCTACCAGAGATGTTATTTGGCATTATGGTATATACATCCAAAGAATTAAAAATGAGTTTTACATAGAGGACAATGAAAAGGCACATCAAGAGTCTGAACATGCTGCAAGATATAATCAATAAAAAGCTTCTTGGAAGAAGAGAAGTAAAAACCATTACCCAGGAAGTGTGTGGCAGGAAGAAAAGATGAGGATGAAGAGATGAAGGGATGTAGGTGACATAATTTAGAGAGAACTGTGATTTATTTCAACAAGATCAGCCCTGCCTCAGAAACTTTTGTTGCTGTTCAGTTGTTTCAGTTATGTCTGATTCTTTGTGATCTTATTTGGGTTTGTTGTTTTTTTTTTTTTTGCAGAGATATTTGAATGTTTTGCCCTTTCTTTATCCTCCTCATTTTATAGATGAGGAAATTGAGGCAAACCAATTTAAGTAACTTGCCAACGGTCACACAACTAGTAAGTGTCTGAGGCCAGATTTGAACTCATGAAGATGAGCATTCCTGATTTCAGGCCCAAGCTTTCCCTGGCTCATACGCTTACTACCTGTGTAACTAGGTAATTCACTTAATTTCTCTTAATCTCAGGTTTTCATTGTAAAATCTTACTTTGGACTCTGTTACCTCTAAGGTCCCTGTCAGATCTTAATCTATGATCATATGAGAAGATGGGATGGTCATATGGATATCCAAAGAGCTTCACTAGAACATTCCTAACACTCAAGCAAATAAAGAATTCTACCAGATACATTTGTTGGACCCTCTTTGATGAATTTATGGAAATGCTTGGAAAAGAGTCACACAGGATGAGTAGGCATGGGAGGGTTACAATCAGCATCATTCAAGGAAATGACATAAGCGACAAAATCACATTCATTTCAGTTATCATATATGTGTGTGTGTGTGTGTGTGTGTGAATAAATGATCCTAGTTGCTGTCTGAGGATCAATTCACCCAGTTACAGAGTCTCATCACCAGTAGGATAGACTAGATAGATTGTGAATAGTTTAGTTATAGTTGGTCCTAAGAAATAAATTAAAAAAGTAGTCCTTCATCCTTACTCCTTCCCAATGACTGAAGGTTTTTTTTTTGGTTGGGGGTGGGAGGTCAAAAGAGCAGGATAAGTTCAAACTAACAAAGTTTGTAGAATATGTCTATAAACATCTAGTTAGCTTCTGGAAATTAAAATTTCTATCTTTATCCAATGACTAAATAAATTGTTATACTATTGGGGGGGGAAAAACCTAAACCCAATTTAATAGCACTAGTTTTTCAAAAAGAAAAGACAAAAGGAAGCTAGAGCTAAATGGAAGGATGGATCAGTTTCTTCTTAAAGTATTAAACTTAAAAGAGTTAGTTCTATCATGGGACTCAAAGGCAAATAAAAGACATAATTTTGTGGAATACTTCTTCATTTCATCCTTCATGTTCATGATGGACATAAGCAAGATAAATGATGTTGCATGAACAGAAGATGAAAAGGTACCATAATTATTAGGGAAAGGAAAAACTTGACAAGCTCCTCTAGATTACATCAACATGCAGTTTTTTATTTAGCTATTTCAGTTTAAAAGGTGAACACAAGAAATAATTGCAACAATTGTTTTGTAAGATTTGATTTAGGTAGAAAAAAATGAAATGTACAAATGCTTGAAGATATTCAGGATGTATGTAACTTGTATATCCTCTATATGTCTGTATATCCTGAGTACTTCAAGTAGAGGAAAAAGAGGAGAGTAGATGTGGTGGTAAAAAATTAAGTTGACTGTATTTTAGTAAATAAGAAATGACTAGTTACTGAAATGGGGGCCATATCATAATCAGCTATCTATGAGTAGCTTGAACTTCAACTAATCAGAGAAAAGGTCAAAATTACCATCAAAATGGGAGAAATTATAATAATGAAAACAATGCAATTGCAAAAATTTCAGCCTGACTTATTCAAATTATCTGTCAGTGCAAAAAACATGGAAAATAGAAAAAGACAAAGATATCCCCTTACCACCACTTCCTTCGTTTTCCTTTATTAATTTAAATGAATTGTTACAGCAAGGAAGTCAAATACCCATAAGTGATTTGGCCAACAAACTTGTGATCCCCTTGCCAAGAGAAATTAAATGGTCTACAAGAGCAGCACTGACTTACATTCCAAATTATTGCTTATATTGCTCTGTAAAACAGCATATAGCAGAGGAAGAAAGAAAGATCAAATAGAAAACTTGTCATGAGATTCAACTAAAGCATATCATCCCAAACTCATAGATGAAACTGGGAGGAGGCTAAATAGATTATGTTTGTATAATAATCCCTTTTCGTCAATAGCAAAGATGAGATCGCTGCATTTGGACTATAATGTCTGAGTACTAGATGTTCTATGTGAAGAAGTAACAAGGAGATTGAATGGGATGTGTTACAAATAGCACTGAATTTTGGTGTCTATTTTCAAATGCTGACTCTGATATTCACCACTGTTTCTGTGAGATTGCAGAGTAAATTTGATGATCTTCAGAGTCCATGTACTGTAACCCTTACTTGAGCAAGAGTCCCCTCTACAGTATTTCGCGTAAGTGATCTTATAATCTAGGCTCTTTCTGGGGATGTACTATGGTTATAAATAATCTGCAGTTAATCAAAGTTGAGGGGATCTCATGGGGAGCAGTTAGGCTGCAGTATATTTTCACTGAGGACCTATGCTTGAAAGGTGTCATAAGAGATATCATTTATGAAACATGATTGGAGAAAGAAGAGGATCAATCTTGTATCAAGTGAGTGGGATAAAGATATGTCAAGTTTTGTTTTTCCCCATGCTACTGAGAATTTTTTTAAAAGAACTTAAGGAAGGTCTTTAGCATGCAGCCTATGGTAAAACATGGACAAAATCATAAGACAATAGATTTTTAGTAATTAAGGATCTTAAAGGTCATGTCTAACATGCTCATTTTATAGATGAAGTAATTGAGCTTCAGAGAGGTTATCTGATTTGCTCCAATTCACAAAGGCAACAGTAAATGACACAGGAAGAAAAGCTATAGACATATTATAATTTTCACCAGTGGAACGAGTACTTACCCTTATGACAGCAAAGATCTGGTGATGTATCTTATTATTTCATAACACATACTTTGTTTCTGCAGTATAAAACAAATTCAGGGCTCGCTTAATTTTATGTCCTTTGGGTTTCTTCTTAATAATTGATGTTTAATTACTACTTGGCTTGGAAGAAGACAAAAAATAACTTTGAAATACTTGAATGATGTTTCATGGATCAGTTGATGACTCCAATAAGTCAAGTATTGGGTCTGGAAACAACTTATATATTCTAATCACATATCTTTCTATTGGTTGGCTCCAAAGACCCCCACCTTCCTGATGCACATTCAGAATATTCTCATTTTGGTAACTAAGTATCAAAACCACAGGATGGAATCTTTTCTTTTAAATGGTTTACCACACCACAATTATTCCCAAGAGAGCAAGTAGCAAAAACAGTGACACAAATTGGGAATTTCATAAGAGAAAATGCCTGGAAAAGGGCCAATATTTTGACATCTAAAACTTTTCAGGACACCAAAAGGCAAATAATCTGAATTATTCCCATGATTTATGTATTGTTAACATGTTGTTTCATTATCCCCTATTCAGTTCCCACTCAACTCTCAATTATTCACACTAATTTAAGAAAGGCTTATCAAAGTAATATCATAAAGGAATTATCTTCAAGGCATGAAAATTCTGTTCTGACCATTTTCCTTCTTTGTAATAGAGTTGTATAGGGGATATGTATTCATCTTATTTGCAAGCAATGCTATTATCCATTCTATTTCATTCTTTTCTCTATTTGTATGCCCAGTACTTAGCACACAATAATTAATAAATGCCTTTTCATTCTTCATTCATTCTTTCATTAAAAACTAGACAAATTCTCACAATGTGACATATCTGCCAAGAAAGCTAAAATTACATGTGGCTTAAATTCACTGGTCACTAAATTCTGTACAGAATGCACATTCAACAGAAATGCTTTTCTTCGAGGATATTGCAACTTATGCTTTGCAATAGATACAATCAATATTATTCCCTCTGAGATCCTTACTGATCAGGCCTACATCTGGAGTGTTGTAACTAGTACTGAGCAAAAGATTTTAGGAAGAACATTGATCACCTAGCTGGAGGTGAGTGACCGGGATGGGGATAGGCCCCTTGTCTATGCCAAATGAGTCTTAGCTGAATAAAGGAAAGTAGGAAGGAAAAAAGCATTTATTAAACATCTGCTACATTCCAGGCAGTGTGCTAAGTACTTTACAAATATTATCTCATTCAATGCTCACAACAACCATGACAACTAAAATATTATAATTCCCATTTTATACTTGAAGAAACTGGGACAGATCCAGGATCACACATCTAGTAAATACCTGACACCAGATTTTGAACTTATGGCTTCCCAATTCCACATTCAGCACTCTATCCATTGTGTCAGCTTAATTTAGTTAGGGGTGGAAACAGGGATTATATCTGGCTTATAATATTTGCAAGACTGGCTCATGGAAGAGGGGATGGATTTGTTCTACTGTACTAGGCAAGGTGGATAGAAGTTTCAAAGAGATTTATTTGGGATGTAAGGTAGGGGGGAAATCCTAAAAGTCAGTTATCTAAAAGCAGAATAGACTGACTCACTGAGAGGTGTTCAGCAGAAGACTTGATTACCATTACTGGGGATTGTAGTAGAGGATATTCTTGGTTAGGTAGAGGTAAAATTAAATGATGACTGGGGTTTTTCCAACTATGTAAATCTGAATCTGATGAAGAGTTTCCCCTTCCTGAGAAGAACTTGAGAGAAGTTCAGTTGATTCCAACTATATAGAGTTTATATCTCCCTCAGAGACTGGCATGGTGAAGGGTGAGAAGATTTATGGCATTCACTTTGTTGCTGCCACAGCTGCTTACACAGGTGCTTCATCATAATAAAAGTCAATATTTATATTCCATTTAGGCTTACATTATCTCTACTTGATCCCAAGGTTCATGTGGCGTCCATTTTTGTTACATACAGCTAAATCTTAAGATTAGGGATCAACAGTTGGCCCCCTTTCTCTTTGTCTTTCTGGCTTCTATCATACTCTCATCAAGCATATAAATTTCCTTGAAGCAATGATCAGCCTCAAGAAGGCACTAGAAGAATAATAAGGCAAGAAGGGGGAGAGAAGCACCTTCTGCTAGCATTCATGCCGTCATAGCAAAGACCACTTCACCTTTACACAAGAGCTACCAAAGTTCCTATGATGAAGAACTTTTTGATGATTTCTGCTTAATTTCACACTGGTTGTACTAGCATACAAAGAGTTTCGCAGACATTTCTTGGAAATAGCCATATATTGATCCTGAAACTGTATATTTCTGGAAAAAAAATACAATGGTCCAGGTAAATTACCACAGGTATGAAATCTTTTTAATATACTTCATGGAAATATAATTAAACTACCTTGCTAAGAACAAAGAACTGTCCACAATTCCTCTGATTACAGAAAGGTCTTTATTACAGTAAGAATGCTTCCCCTCCTCATAAACTTACCCAACCCCCCACTTTCAGCAATATCTTAGATAAAAGAATTAAGTTAGAGGTACTAGGATGAAATAATAGCAAATTTAGAATTTTTTTAGCCTAAGACTTCTTAAAGGCACAAAAAAAGATCTGATTTTAAGATCTGAAAGATGTTGTCATATTTATAACAACAGAACACTTATATGGGACTAATAGTCCATATCAAAATGTGAATAATGATGGGTAATATCATCTAACTCCATCCATGATTTTGAAAACTAAGATCTTTATGATTAGAACACATTGAACAAAGGAGAAACCAAATCAAATTTTATTCCCATTGACAAATATTAAGAATTTTTCAAAAACCTTTATTTTCTTACAAAAAGCATTACGGAAAAGACATCCTCAGGATTCAATGCTTTGGGAGTCTCTGTCCTGTTGTTAACTAGGTAGTATCACAGGGAGACAGCTGCTGGAAAAAAGGAGATAACTACCAGTTGATGCCAAAAAGACTCGGGGCTTATATTATATTACACACTAATTCATAAGTTGTCCATCAATTCCAGCAAAGCAAAATGAATAGGACATCCTCTTTCCTCTTCTGTATAGACCTTTGCCATGATAGACATCATTTTATAGAAATGTCAGGGAAGAGTGAAGACATCATGTTGAGTAAAGGGGGAGAGGAGGATGTTATCCAAAATAAAATATTCTAGAGACAGCTCATGACTCCCTTTCACATTTGGGAACTATTCTGATCAATAATAAAAGTAACCCCCCCCCCCAACATTTCTTAGAGAAGCAAGGAAATATGGATATATAATGTTGCACCCTGAGAATGACTATTTCTTTGATTCTTTTTTAAAATAAGTAACAAAAGCTTATGAAGGTTCCCTAATATTTGTCAATGAAGATAAGTTTGACTGGCTTTTTCCTTTCAGGTTTGAACCTAGTGTTTTGACCACAAATGAAATGTCCTTTCAGAGTTAAGAGAAGCCAACAAAGAGATACAATAGGAAAAAAAAGCCAAAATATGTATGTACATATATGACTCTACTGAGATGGTGTGCAGAAAAGGGAAAGAATGATTACACCATACTCTGCTTAACTCAGATCACATGTGGAGTACTACAGTTTTATGGGATGGGAACTATATTTCAGGAAAGATACAGATGAGGGAAATCAAGCCACAATGGTGAAAAAACTACAGAATATACAACATAAGTTGACAGAACTCTAGATATTTATCCTGGAGAAGATAAGACTTTGAGAGAACACAGTAGTTTCCTTTAAATATTTGAAGGGCTATTTTGTGGAAATTGGAGAGAGGCAGAACAAGTCCTAACAGCAGGATCTCTCCATGTCTCAGTTGTGCTTCTTTAGGAGGCCATGACTGTCAGCAACAGGTCTGTGATCATTTGCTAGTTATGCCGTAGAAGGGGTTCTTGGTCAGGTAGAGGATGGAGTGGATGGCCTCCAAAGTCACTGCCAGCCCCAAGATTCTGTGACTGCAAACAGATTTCAGTGTTTTGGTAGTTTCCTTGAATCCCTAATTTATGTAACATGTAATTTAAAAACCATTTCACTTTTTAAACATGTATTTTAATTAGTTTAGATTTGCAAAATGTTTATGTTAAGTAGATGCAGCAATGTCTTTTATATTATAAAAACCATATAATTATATTTTTCAGACATGAAAAATGAATTAGTGCTGCATTATAAGTGGTGACAAATTTCCTTGTTTGTTCTAATTTCACTGAATAGCATAAAGTAGCTTCCTTGGCACAACTTAGAATAGCTCATTTGGCTCGGAATGCAAGAACTTTTGTTAATGTGGAAAGACCAATACCATAGTAAATAATTAAATCAAGTTTTCAAAAATTTGGAGATAAAACCTCGTATCAGGGGTTCTCTATTTCATATAAGTTACCAACTCAATATTTAAAGATAGGTAGCTGTGAAACAAGAGTAATAGTTACATGAGAAGCATTTTCCAAACTGAAAACATGATTTTATTTAATGGATGAATAAAAAAATTATTAGTCACATGACTAGAGTTATAATATGACTTTAGATGACAATATGTTTACTACCTGAAATTATAGCTACTCTCATATATCTTAAGGATTTTGTAGATTTTGTCTAAACAAATCTTTTTCTAAACCAGCATGCAATAGGTGTTTAATGTAGTTTTGTTAACTGTATTTCACCAGAGGGTCCAAACTGGTCTGGTAAATTATTTGGTGGTGAAAATGGCATAATTAATTGAAACTGTCATTTGATTTTAACAAATTCCTGCAAGTCAGAGTTACTTGTAACAGCAAATTTTCCCTTATTGTTTTTCTTAAACAAATGCATATTACTGGCTTAAGTCAGTAAATTTAGGGTATAATGTCACCTAAATCACATTTGGGCCTAATCTATGCATATCATACCCAAAATAGACACATAAAACAATATCCTAGGGTGAGGCTTGAGCACAAGTACCCCATAATTCTCACCTATCAAAAGAATGGTGCCCAAAATCTTGGGGTAAGAAGTGAAGGCCTCTTCTTCTATACCAT
Source organism: Bettongia penicillata ogilbyi (assembly GCA_023548195.1). Classification (NCBI taxonomy): domain Eukaryota; kingdom Metazoa; phylum Chordata; class Mammalia; order Diprotodontia; family Potoroidae; genus Bettongia; species Bettongia penicillata. The sequence goes on along the minus strand of JAJHZJ010000345.1, from coordinate 5,749,982 downwards.
CCTGCTGATATTCGATGTAGAGCTGTCCCAGTCCCCAGAACTCCCATTCAAGGAGCCAGCTGTTTATCTGGCATCCAGAGTTTGGTTGATGCCAGGTCCATCGGTGACACATAGTTGTGGACAAGGGATGATATCAGGCTTAAGCAACCAAACATCTGCAGGTGGAGCATACTAAGCCTACAGAAAACAAATCTGACAAGGTGAACAGACAAAAAAAAAATCAAAAAGAAGCAAGGTGACAATAACCAGAAACAGGGTATATGTAGGGTCAGTCATGCTTCTGGAGTCCATGAATTCACTATCATAGCCTCATTCACTAATGTTTAAAGTTTTGTAATTTTCAGTTGGGGTCATCATTCTGGCTACTATATTTTCTTTAATCTGAGCTGGGGCCTGGACAATTTCCTATTCTCCATGCAGGTGTGCTGAAGTTGGATACAATGTTTCAAGAGGTTCTGTAGGGGAAGTTGTTATATCCATGCTCAGTCTAATATCAGGTCACTTTCCTTGATACATTTTATATAGTTCATTAGTTAGAATGCCATCTATTCTTCCAAAATCCACCTCTTCTCTCAGTAGAGCAGTAAACAATTCTTTTCTTGTCAATCTATGCTTTGAATCCACTGGCTATTTACTCTTCTCTTTTGAGGAAATTTATCTTTTTCACTGATTTTCACTATCCAAGGTATCAATGATTCTCCCGTACTTTTGGGTGAACTGACTGAAAATATCTGTGGCCTCCAGCTGAGTAAAGTACTTAATTACCTCCCCAAACAGGGTGTGGCCTCCTTGATTCTCTTGTGCTTCTGCCTCAGAAGCTTCCCACACATCCTTCCTCTTGTTACTCTGTTGCTTTGTTTTATAAGCTAAACAACCAACAGCTTTTTATTCTACCACCTGAGACTTTCTAGTTTGCTCTTCTTTTTTTAAATTTTTTTTAATCTTTTATTTTTTCTTCACTGTTTTTTTATTATTTTATTTTTTTCAGTGTTCTACAATCACTTTCATATATCTTAGATATTTTTCCCCTCTCTCCCCCTCCTTCTCCCTCCCTGAGATGATATGCAATTTTCATATAGGTTCTACACATGCATTCCTATAAATACATTTTCACCTTAGTCATTTGCATGGAAGAATTAAAATGAATGGGAGAAATCATAAAATAAAACAAAGCATAATACAAAAGAAAATGGTTTGCTTCATTCTGTGATTGAATTCCATAGTTCTTGCTCTGGATGTGGAAAGCCTTTTGCCTTAAGAGACCATTGGGAATTTTTTAAGTCCTTGCATTGCAATGAAGTACTAAGACTACCAGAAAAATTCCTTGCATACTGTGGTTGTTGCTGTGTACAGTGTTCTCCTGGTTCTGTTCCTTTCACTCAGCATCAGATCATACAAGTCTTTCCAGGTCTCTCTGAAGTCTTCCAGTTCATCATTTCTTATAGCAAAATAGTATTCCATTACATTCATATACCCCAGTTTCTTCAGTCATTCCCCAATTGATGGGCATCCCCTCAATTTCCAGGTTTTGGCCACCAAAAAGGGAGCTGCTATAAATATTTTTGTACATGTGGGACCCTTTCTCATTTTTATGATCTCTTGGAGATACAGTCCAAGAACCAGTATTGCTGGGTCAAAGGGTAGGCACATTTTTGTAGCCCTTTGGGCATAGTTTCAAATTGCTCTCCAGAATGGTTGGATCAGTGCACAGCTCCACTAACAATGAATTAGTGTTCCAACTCTCCCACATCTTCTCCAACAATTATCATCTTCCTGTTTTGTAATGTTAGGCAATCTGATACATGTGATATAGTATCTCAGAGTTGTTTTGATTTGCATCTCTCTAATTAATAGCGATTTAGAGCATTTTTTCATATGACTATAGATAGCTTTAATTTCTTCCTCTGAAAACTGCCTGTTCATAGCCTTTGATCATTTATCAATTGGGGAATGACTTGTATTCTTGTATATTTGACTCAGTTCTCTATATATTTTAGAAATGAGGCTTTTATCATAGACACTAGTTGCAAAAATTCTTTCCCGGTTTTCTGCTTCCCTTCTAATCTTGGTTGCATTGAGTTTGGTTGTGCAAAACTCCTTCATTTTAATGTAATCAAAATTATATATTTTGCACTTCATAATGCTTTCTATCTCTTGTTTAGTCAAAAATTCTTCCATTCTCTTTAAATCTGATAAATATATTATTCCTTGCTCCACTAATTTGTTTATAGTATCAATCGCTATACCTAGATAATGTACCCATTTGGGCTTTTTTCTTGTGTATGCTGTTAGGCATTGGTCTATGTCTAGTTTCTGCCACAGTGCTATCCAGTTTTCTCAGCAATTTTTCATCAAACAGTGAATTCTTACAGATCTAGCTTGTTCTTCTAAAGGAGAGTTTGAGTGCTGCTGCATTTGTAGTTCTCCTGTGAACTTGCCAACTCCTTTTCCATCTGAACTTTCTCTTCTAGCAGCTTATCTCGGTTTTTATACATAAGGTAATAACTTGTTAGGAAAGCCTAATCTCTCCTACACACACCTGCTATTTCTTTCTCTGGTTTTGTTGTTATTACTTGCAAACACCTTTCGAAGTCTGGGTTTTCCCTTGTTTCCTACTTTTCACAGAGCCCTGTGTCTTTAGTCCATTCTCTTGTTAGGGAGGAATAAGGCAAATCCTTCGACCCTGAGAAATCTATTTCTTCCTCTATAGCCTCTCTGCCTCCTAATAGAGGTCTAATATTGTGTGATCCTATCCTCTTCCCCATTTGTAGCACCGATGCATTATTCACAGTCCTTATGGCAGCCATGAATATCCTGGCATAATTCTGAATCGCTAAATATAACAGACTGTCAGCATGGATGACAGGACCAAAACATTTACTCAGACACCAGAAAGCCAAATCCATCAGAGTAACAAAAATCAATACACTGACAGTGCAAAGAACAACACCATTCCCAAGCCTTCTCCCTGCTAGGCTTCCCACAAACCAGGTTCTTTAAACAAATCACAAGCAGGATCTCTTAAACAAAATCATCTTTCACTCATGCTAGCCAGCTACCTACTTGCCTGCATCCTTCTTAGCTGGGACTGCTCTCAAGACTAATTTGTCTCTCAGCTCTGCTCTAGCTCTGTCTCTTCCTGTTCCGACTGTTCAGCACACTCCTCCCACCACAGCCTCCATGTGACTTAGACTTCCTTGTTACCCAGACAAGTAACTTAGGCCTGTTAATGAATGGGAAAAGTCTTCCCATTTAAATTACTATACAAAGATGCATGTAGAAAGTTAGACTGAGGCCAGAGTCTACAAGACCTTGAATGCCAAGGTAAAGAGTGTGAATTTCATTTGGAAAACAGTGGAAAACCATTGAAAATTTTTAGGCTGGTCAGTGGCAGGAATAGAACTGTGGTTAAGGGAGAGTAATTCATTATTTACCTATCAGATAGAACATGATTAGGGAGACCAGTAAAGAGATTACTCTAATCATCTGCCCAGGAGTTACATGATTAGTACTTTAACTATTGTAGTAGAAATAGGACTGGAAAAGAAGTTGACACATAACTGATACGGAGGCAGCAAGGTAGCACAGTAGACAGAACACTGGGTTTGAAGTCAGGAAGACCTGAATTCAAATCTAGTCTCAGGTACATATTAGTTATATGATAATGGACAAGTAATTAAATCTCCATTTATCTCAGTTTCTTCATCTGTAGAAATGGAGATAATAATAGCAATTACCTTGAAGGGTTGTTCTGAGAATCAACTGAAATATTAATTGCAAAACACTTAGCACAGTGCCTAGCACATAATAAGTACTATACAAATGTTTTCCCTTATTTTGTTATGTTCATCATCATCACCATTACTTCCAAGCATCCATTGGTGCCACTTTGTAATTAGATTCCTCTCATAATAATTTGACTAAAAATTATTGATGAAAGAACTCTTGGAACTATTTTACTACTATGTATGTATGATCAGAAGATGTGAATGCCTCCCTGTAAAAAAACTATTCTTTCTTTAGAATTCCATCTCCCGGCTCTGTGTATTTTATCAATAATGACTGTCCTTCACATCAGAAATGTTTTGTCTCCTTCACTTTATGCAGTTCATAGCTTCCTTCATCTTTTTTTCCTTTTCCATTACTATTTTGTTCCTCCAGGAGCTAGTAAAAATGCCTTTTGAACATACCAGATATTTTTTATTATTTTTCTAATATGAAAAATAACATAAGAAATAGTAAATTTGTCATAAGGAAAAGATTTACTGCCTATAATATGAAATCCTCAAAGTGTTTTCCCTTTATCCCTAAAGAACTGAGTGTTTTAAATTTCCAAAATAATTGTGTTCTGTTGCTAAACCTTTGACACAGCCCAGAGAACCATCATCATTTAGTTTTGTTCTGTACATTTGTGTTTATGATGAGTGACTAAAAGTCAGGGGAAGTCACCACACACCTTTAGAAAAAGAGAAAAGGCTATTTTGTCTGAAGCTGAAAGTTAAATTGATTGTTTATAGGATTGTTTAGAAGCCAATACGAAAGTATGTTTTAAAATTTAATTGTAGCCTATGGATCAAGAACTCTATACAAATGTTTTGTTTATGCAAAGCTTGGAAGGTTCTTCTCTCAAAAAGGGAAAATCTGTTTTAGATACAGCATTGAATGAAGAAGATTAAATTGTATCCTTGTTTTACTTTGCCCCACCAAAATCCACAGCATAGAAACTGGGTACAGAGGAATGCCCATACCTGACACCATTAGCTGACTTAAGGAAATCTTTTTAGGCAAGCATTGCAGGGAATAGTTAATTGAATAAGAACCACATTTATCCACCTATGACTGATGGTCAGCAGGCTGATGTTCAGGGAATTTAGTATTACTGAAGATCAAGTTTCAGTCTAGAGCATTACAAATCATCTGAATTATATTTTGAGAGAGCGACAGTATTGAAACCTGATTTCACAATTATGATATTGAGGATAGGTTACAGTGAATTAAGGTTGTGTAACAGGGGTCAAGATCTTTTCTTCATTCCCCTTGTTAGTGAGAGACTAGGGATAATGGACAATGTCTTCTCAGAAGGTACACACGCACTAAGGGTGAGGATGGTAGGTTAACCTTCTAAATGTCTAGATTCTGTGCCTCCCTCCGCTCTTATTCCAGAGTTGTGCTTTCCATTGAAAATTCATTTTATTGTAGATCTGAAGATTATTGGAAATTGCACTGAAAAAAGGAAAACTCAAGATATTTTCTGCATTACAATTAAATAAAATCTAAGAATAATTTAAGAGCTTACTCTATACAAAGAGAAAAGAAAGGGATAAAAGGTCTTAAACTCAGAAGATTACAGGGGAGATATAATATGTAAACTATAAGGTTGTATATGCTGATGGGAGGCGAGAAAGAGCACTGCCAATGAGGAAGATAAGGAGGTGACGCATGAGCTGAGTCTTTAAGTAAGCCAAAGGATTCTAAAAGATGAAAATGAGAAAGGAGAACATTCCAAACAAGTGAGGTAGCCTAAGCGAAGAGGGACACAATTGTATGCTGAGGTTAGGGAATAAATAGAAAGTAGCCCAGTTCAACTGTTTAGTGTTTTACGACTTTTACAACTGGGACCCTTACCTTTCTAGTCTCCTAATACTTACCTCTGTACATTCCATGATGCAGCTCCAGTGTCTTACTTGCTGTTTCTTGCAGAGAACACTCCATCTGTTGACTCCCCTTGCACTGGCTGTTGTCCATACCTAGAATTGTCTCACTGCTTCCATCCATCTCCTGATTTCCTACATTTCCTTCCAGACTCAGCTGAAATCCCACCACCTTCTACAGGAGGACTTTCTTGGTTCCAGTTTGACCTCACCAGTACCTTTCCTTTCAATTTAACTTTCATTTGCACTGCATATATTTTATCGATACATAGTTTTTTGCATGGATTCTGTCCTGTTAGAATGAGAGTTCCTTGAAAGCATTAACCAAGGTTTTTGCCTTCTTATTCTTTATAACCCCAGTGCTTGGCACAGTGCCTGCTACATGGCAGACGTTTAATAAGTTCTAGAGTGTGTAAAGGGTAGTAATGCAAAATAAGTGTAGTAATATAACTAGATCTTTATTGTGAATGGCTTTGAATACAAAATCAAGTAGTATTTTGTTTTGTTCATCTGAGTCTGGAGTCAGGAAGACTCATCTTCCTGAGTTCAAATCTGGCTTCAGACGTTTACTAGCTGTGTGACCTTGGGAAAGTCACTTCACCCTATTTGCCTCAGTTTCTTCATCTCTAAAATGATCTGGAGAAGGAAATGACAAATCTCCATATCTTTGCCAAGAAATCCCCACCCCTGAATAACAGAATGTCCGTGAGTTAAGTGTATATTAGGAAGGTTATTTTTCCTTCTGTATAAATGTTGACTTAGAAAAGGGAAGGGTTGGAAACGATGATTTCAATTAGAAGTCTGTTTCAATAGTCAATTAAACAGGTGAAGAGAGTCTAGAGTGATAGCCATATAAGTAGAGAGAAAGGGAGAGATGTAAGACAATGTTGAGCAAGTAGTCAATAAAACTTGGCACCTGATTGAATATGGGGAATTGAGAGAGAGGGAATAGTTAAAGATGATGTTCAAGGTGCAAGATTGACTTACTGGAGGGGTAGTTATACACTCAACAAAAGGAGAGATGTTAAATGAAGATATGAGAGTAGAATAAAGATAATAAATTCCATTTTCTATGTTTAGAACAATATATGTCTATTAGACATCTAATAAGGTGGTACTGGATTTTAGGAGACTTAGTAGAAATGAATATATAGACAGATTCATGATCTGCAAAGAGACTAAAATTAAACACATCCCAACAGATAAGGGTACAAAGAGAAAAGAAAAAAAGAGAGAAGAAATTCCAGGACAGAGCTTTGGGGAACAACTTTATTTGGCGAGAGATTATTAATGACAATCTAGCAAAAGGGAATGAGAATTTCACTTAGACAAATAGAAAACCTAGAAAGAATACAAAAAAGTAGAGTGGAGACTATATGGGGTGTGGGGTAGGGAGAGAGCATTATTTGTGTCAAATCTTTCAGAAAGGTCAAGAAGGATAAAAAGTTTAAAATTTTATCTGATTTGAGCAATTAAAAGATCATTGGTATTCTTGAAATGATATTTTATGTGGATGGTTAAGCTGCGAGTTGTGTAGATTTTTCCCTTGTGTATATGGAATATAATAATATTAATATGGTAAATATTAACCATTTTATTTTTAAAGGCATTTCAATTTTCAGATTTTACCATGACATATTTTTCTCATGTAATAAAAATCCTGTTTATTTTTGTTTTTAATATTTCAACTTCATATGTAATATGATTTAAAAATGTGGCATCTTCTGAAGATTTTCAATAATACTTTTCATTTAATCAGTGTAGACATTTACTATGCAAAACATTTGGAATACTTTTAATATTTGCTGATATCTTTAGAATTACAGTTAAAAATTTAGGCATTCATAAACTATAAAAAAGGGGGAAATCCATGTGACTACAAGGATTATGAATTGTGTTTTAACACTGTGAACATTTTTGCAAATGAACATTAAATAATAATTACAAGCTTAAAAATAAACCCCCACATAAGATGCACTTTTTAATCATTTGATTGAACTGCTATATAAGGTAACATTCTTCATTTTTAAAAAAAGCAATCTAAATTGTTCTTAAATTCCATTTTGAGAGGAGAATTATTTTCCTTAACATTTTCTAAATATACCTTCATGGAATCATAATGTGAACCTCTGATATTTTGATGGACCCTTATAGTCTCTCAGAGTGAAATCATAAATTCCCTTTGAATGGATATTGACAGCAAATACTAAATTAAATCTATGGGAAAAGCTTCTGAGTTGTTTGGTGACAGATGCAGTAAATGAACACTGAGGATTTTTATTGGTATATGCCTTACCCAGGTGCTGGAAATAATACAATATATGTATGTCTGTAGGTCTATGTGTATTTTTCCATATTAATTCTCACAGAATGTATGATTAAACCCAAGTCATATTTTTTATCTTTAAAAAGTCTATTAGGAAGGGAAATTGTCATTTTAAAATAAACACTGGTCAGATGAATTGCCCTCATCTAGTTGTTTCCTGGGATACTAGCTAAAAGAACAGTTTTCTTGCCACCTTCTATTCATTCATTTATGGTTCCCCAGTCTCTTGGCATAATCTCCAGGCATAAAAATATTCTTTGTTCTTTCCTTTGGTAGTCACATGGTTTTAAAAATCAAAATCTTAAATTCATGATTGTGTTATTTATACTTTGCATACTTGTTTTCCTTATTATCTTATGGCAACACATTTATACCTACACATTTATACAAAAACATAACATTTATACCTCCCTTTTGGGGAGGGACTAGTTACTTATTTTCAAATGAACACAATTGTCCAAAATGATGACATACATAAAGCAGAATGAAACCTTGCTTGTGAATATTAAATGCATTGTACTCAATACTTTCTAATTAGAAAGGGTTGCTACCATCTTTAAAAAAAAAGATTGACAGCTATAGACAGAAAAAGAAGAGAGAGACAGAGAAGAAAAAGAAGGAAAAAAGAAAAAGGAAGAAAAGCCTATAACTTCTCTTTTCTTCTCACTGTCACTTTTTGCTTCTACCATTACTCAGTGACCCCTTCTCCTTCAGGTTCCTTCATCCAGATTTGTGATCAGATGCAGATCCTGATAGTGGGTCTCTGTAGTGGAACTTCTAGAAGCCTTCTGATCCCTGGGTCACTCTCCCTTTTTCTAAGAATTTGGTACTTCATGCTCAGTCTTCTCCAAACCAATTCCTACATTTAATATGTGGGAACTTCAAAATACCAATATACATTTTGAAATTGTCTTAAACATGCTGGTCTCATATATCAATGTTCTTAATACCTATGATCTGTACCATCACTCTCAGTAACCTGTAAGAATGCTAGCACACTTGATCTCATTATCACCCACAGATAATGCTGCAATGAATGACACATACAAATGCTCTACTTCCATAATCTCAAACTCTGAAATACCTTTATCTGAATATAATTTCCTACCCCTCCTTCTCTGGAAGAGTGGAAAGAGATTTATATTTTGTAGACAAGGACCTGGCTCCCTACGGTCTGTCTGAATTCTAATCCCACCCTGAACTGAAACTGCTCTCTCCCAGATAACCAAAAAAATCTTTGAATTGCTAAATCCAGGGACCTTTTCCTAGCCCTCATTCTTCTTGAAGAGTCTGAAGCTTTTGGTACTTCTAAATATAGCTTCTTCCTAGACACTCTTTTCTCCTTGGGGTTTCATGACATTGTGGTCTCCTGGTTCTTTTCCTACCTTCATGAGCAGGCTTTTTCATTCTCCTTTGCTGGATCATCAGAGGTAGCATGGCATAATGGATAGAGATTTGGCCTTGAAGCCAAGAAAATCCAGAAGTGTACTAGCTATTCGACCTTGTAAGAGCTATTTAACTTCTCAGTGCCCAAGATATTTTCTAAGACTTACTTTGTTAGAGGGAGTTTTCTCACCTGGAAGTTCCATGCACTAGTAAAACTAGGAGTCTAGTCGCTTTCTCTAATAAATTTCTGGAATAACATCCATGTCCTACAAACTTTGTGTAAACATACTCCAGGTTTTTTTCTTTTCTAGGCCTACTTTTCTATCTCTACACACCCTGCCCTGGTGATAACATTGGCTCATGTGCTCGATTGTAAATGAGCAGTTGCTTTATCTCTTCTGTACTTCGATTCTATATTACCAAATACCTCTAGACATCTCTATCTCATGGCATGCCTCATGGGCATGTCAAATTCAACATATCCATACCCTTTAGTGGCTAAACTGAGAGAATAAGGGAAGGAGGAAAAGAAATAAGCATTTATATTATACCTACTATGTTCCAGACACTGTGCTAAACACTTTACATATTCTATTTCATTTGGATCTTCAAAACAATTTTGTTACTTTATTTGCTATTATCCCCATTTTACAGTTGAAGAAATACAGTTTAAGCAGATAGAAAAAAAGTTACTTACCCAGGGTCACACAGCTAGAAAGTCTCTGAGGCTGTTTTTGAACTCGGATCATTCTAATGCCAGGCCTATGTCTCTATATACTGTGCCACTTACCTGCCTCTGTAGATTGATTTTGGGAGAAATGGAGTCAGGAAGACTTCTTAGTCTAGCCTCAGATACTTGGTGTTGGATTCTGGACAAATCATTTAACCTTTCTTGGCCCAATTTCCTTGTCTCTGAAAAGGAGTTAATAAGAGCATGTAACTCAGGATTTTTCTAAAAATCAAATGACATATGTAAAGTGCTTTGAAAACCTTAAAGTTCATTGTTGTAATTGTTTGTTGTTCCTCCTTCCAAAACACTACTATTTTTTGTAAGTTCCTTATGTATATCAAGGTAACTATTCACTGTTGCATGTGGTTTCAATTCAACCACCACAGTATTTCTTATGTATGCTGTTCTCTTCTGTCTTTTTATACAACCACTACCACAGTTTAGACCCTCTTCATATTTTACCTCAATTATCACAGTAGATTCCTAATTTATCTCTTTGATTTCAATGGTTCCTCCTTATGAATCCATTCTCAAAACAGCTGACAAAACAGAACAGAGTGTATTCTGAGGATTTCAGTTTGAATCCCACCTTTCATGCCTACTTGTGTGACCTAGGAAAAATCACCGTATCTCTCTGAATCTTTATCTCCTCATCTGCAAGTAAAGGATGCTTACACAAGATAGCCTTTGAGTCCCTTTCCAACTCTACTCAACGATACTTACTCTGGGTAAAGTACATTGCTGATTTAACACAGTAAATATGGCCATGAAGAAGAATTTACTAAGTTTATACTAGGAACATGGAATTTTGAATAGAAAGAATAGAAAGTTTGCTTTCAAAGCTGCTTCTTGTATAGAGACATTTTCTGTTTTCAAAATATCATAGCTAGAAAGGACTTTAGCCCTCAAAAACTCTTCTTCCCTTCATTTTAGGAAATTGAGGATAACAGGAATGAAATGACTTGTCTAAGGTCACCTTGAACCTCTTACTACAATCAAGCATTATTTCCATTGAACTAAACTGACTCTAGGATAAAATGCAAACTTCTCTAGTGTTTAAAACCCTTATTGATCTCCATTATGCCCTATGTTCCAGAAAGATTTGCCCTTTGCTGTTCCTTATAATTCATCTCCAACTTCTCATTTTAGAAATGTTTTGTTTCCTTATCTCTACCTTGTAGAATTTCTAGTTTCCTTCAAAGCATGAAACATACTCAGATGCTATTTCTTGCAAGAAGACTTTTGTGATTTTTCTAATTGACTACTTTTCCCACACCCAAGTTACCATTATTATTTTAGTTTGTATATATTTTATTATTATTATGGCTTTAATAAGGTTTCCAAAGCACTTTATATATTTCACTTGATTCTTGGAAAAATGCTAAGATTTTTAGAAATGAGAAAATGGAGGCCAAGAAAGGTTAAATGACTTGCCCAGAATATATCAAGTGTCTGAATCCGGTATAAGGTTTAAGTTTTCTTGACTCCATTATAATAATAATTACTATATGTTTTATTTTTACTTGCTATGTATTTTATAGAAGCAGACAGTGTCAGATTCAGAAAGGCTTATAAGTCTTTCTATCTGATACATACTGGCAGTGTGACCCAGGAAAATTACTTACCTTCTCAATGTCCCAAGAAGCTACTTATGATGATTGGTGGAGGAAATCTCCTTGCTAGGAGTTCCTTACACCTATGTAATTATAAGCCCTGTTTAATATAGATATGTTTGTATCATATGTGTAATATATGCTTATTAGGTAAGAAATAATTTTGTATACATATGAACATATATAGTCTATGTTTAGCTGTATATCACTGAGTATAACATAAGTATTTTAAGGGAAGAGACTGTTGTGTTTTTGTCTGTATATCCTTAGCACCTAGAACAGTGTATAGCACATAGAGGGCTCTCAATGATATTTCTTGGAATGACTTAAAAAACAATGATTAATTCAAAATCATAGTGCATTTTTTACCATAGATCGAGTTAATATAATTTAAGTGCTTAATAAAACTCCCATTAGATTAAGTGGAAATTTTATCCCTATAAGGAGAAATCAATTGTTTTATCTTCATACATATATGATAATTATTTATATGTAACAGGCCAAATGGTAAAAGGTGGGAGGGGGGATGCAGTGAAGAGAACTCCTTAAAAAAGCTAAATTGTCCCAATGGACAAAGATGTATAAAAATTCACCAAAGAGAAGAACTCCTTAAAAGGCAGAATTGACCAACTAGAAAAAGAGATACAGAAGCTCACCGAAGAAAATAATTTCATAAAAATTAGAATTGAGCAAATGGAACCTAGTAACTCCATGAAATATCAAGAAACAATAAAACAAAATCAAAAGAATAAAGAAAATGTGAAATATCTCATTGGAAAAACTACTGACCTGGAAAATAGATGTAGGAGAGATAATTTAAGAATTATTAGACTACCTGAAAACCACAATCAAAAAACAGCCTAGACATCATCTTTTAAGAAATTATCCAGGAAAATTACACTGATATCCTAGAACCAGAGAGTGAAATAAAAATTGAAAGAGATCCCAAAATAAAAATTCCCAGGAATATTATAGCTAAATTCTAGAACTCCCAGGTCAAAGAGAAAACATTTCAAGCAGCCAGAAAGAAATAATTCAAATGTTATGGAGGCATAGTCAGGATAACACAAGATTTAGCAGCTATTGCATCAAAAGACTGGAAGGCTTGAAATATGATATTCCAAAGAGTAAAGGAATTAGGACAGAGGTGGAGAACCTGTAGCCTCAAGGTCACATGTGGCCCTCTAGGTCCTCTCATGTGGCCCTTTGACTTCACAGTTTGGATTTAGTAAAAGGGAGGGCAGCACATGAGGACCTAAAGGGTCATGTGTGTCCAGGAAGCCACAGCTTCCCCACCCCTGAAGAATTACGACTAAGAATCATTTACCAGTAAAACTCAGTATAATCTTTTAGGATTAACAATGGATAGTTAATGAGGACTGTTAAGCATTTCTGATGAATAGAAAATTTACCTTTCAAACACAAGACTTAAGAGAAGCATAAAAGTATAAACATGAAAGAGAAATCATAAGGGGTCTGGTAAAGATTAAACTGTTTACATTTCTACATGGAAATATGATACTTGTAACTTTTAAGAAACTCATTATCAGGACATTTAGAAGGAATATACACCCTTCATTTTCCTGGTCACTTTGGCTCCACTGGTCCTCAGATGCTTTTGACATCATGCATCCCAAGGCTCTGGGCTAGGACTCCTGGCTGTGGCTGAGAGGGGTGGAGCAACAGCCCGGAATTCCCACCCGAGGCTCCTGCAACTCCCACCAGACAATCCTTGAGGTTCAAGGATGTGTCTGTGGCCTTTAACGTAGAGGACTGGTAGCACCTAGATCCCTCCCAGAAGGACTCGAACAGGGATATGATTTTGGAGAACCACAGGAACCTGATCTGCTTGAGCCTGGCCGCTTGCAAACTGTTTGTGATTTGTCAGTTAGAGTAAGGTGAAGCCCCTTGGATGCCAGAGGGAGATATGCCCCAGAGAAATTGTGCAGATTGGGAAGTGACCAAGGAGCCCACTTCAAAGCTTAACATTACTTTGAAATGATTCTGTGAGGAAAGATTGTCAAGGCATCATCAACCCCAAGGAGCAAGTTTTAGTATGTGAAGCCATGTTGGAGAGAAAACAAAACAATAAGGACAAATCTACATTTCATACTGGAATGAAACCTCATAAATGTAACGAATGTGGGAAGGTCTTTTGCTGATGCAAAGGACTTACTGTACATCAGAAAACTCATAGTGCAGAGAAGCCCCATATATGCAATGAATGCGAGAAGGCCTTCTGGCTTAATGTGCACTTCACTTTACATCAGATAATTCGTAGTAGGGAGAAACCTTATGAAAATAATGAATATGGAAAGGCTTTCCCTCAGAGTTCACAACTTAATAGACATCAAAGCATTTATACTGGAGAGAAACTTTATAAATGTAATGGACATGGGAAAGCCTTCCTAGAGAGGAAAGAGCTTACCCAACATCAGAAAATTCTTCCTGGAGAGAAACCATATAAATGTAGCAAATGTGGAAAACTTTTCATCAGAGCCCATAATTTAGTCAACATTAAAAAAGTCATACAATAGGGAAGGTTTACGAATGCAATGCATGTGAGAAGGCCTTCTTAGAGAGGAAACAACTTAGTTTGCATCAGAGAGTTAATACTGAAGAGAAACCTTGTACATGTAATCAGTGTGGTAAGGCCTTCAGCTCTAAGTTATACTGTGTACTCCAGGCTATTCATACCAGAAAGACATTTTATGAATGTAGTAAGTGTAGAAAGGTCTTCTTTTTGAAGATGTACCTTATTCAGCATCAGAGAATTCATACTGTAATGAAGCTTTATCAATTTAGTAAATGTGGACGGGAAACTACTTATTTGCCATCAGAGGATTCATACAGAAGGAATTACCCCCTTATTGTAGCAAATGAGGGTGGAAACAACTTACTCAACATCAGAGACTTCGTAAGTGTAGAGATACCTTATCAATGTTGTGAATATGGGAAGACCTTCCTAGAGAGGAAATAACTGAATCAATACTAGAGAATTTATAAGTGGAGGGAAACTTTTATGAAAATAAGGCCTTTCATAAAAGCTTGCAATTTAGGGAATATAAAAATAATTCATGCTTATGAATGTGGAAAATTCCTTCCTAGAGCAAACATCATAAAATTCATTGTGGTGAGAAACCTTGTGAATATAACGAATGTCGGAAGACTACCAGATAATTAGTACCAAAGATAGTCTATTGATATAATGAATGTAGAATGAATTGCTGGCTCTGCATGTCTCATTCAGCATTAGATAAATTGTACTCACACATTACTTCTTGAATGGCAAAGCTCTGTGAAGATGTGAGAAGGAGTCCAACCTGTGCACACAATGAAATTTAAGCAGTTCACATAAAAAGATATTCTAAAGATCTGTTTGACACACTAAGACCTGGAACATTGCTCTTGTATGGAGTAGGAAACTTTACTTTAGCATGGCTCTGGGTGGGCTTAATGTATACCTTATCCTAATAGGAGAATTCATAGTGGAGAGAAATCTTATGGAAAGGCTTGGGTTGATGATTGCCCACCCTTTCTATAGATGAAGCAAATATCTATTTAGTTTGCCACAGAGACTTTCCTAAGGCTACTGCTGATCTGGTTTTATTTCCTCCAAGCTTCTCCCCCAAAGAATAACAAAAATAAGAAGAGTAGCTATCATTTCTTTTTTTCATTAGTTTATTTATTTTTATTTTTCACCATTCACTTCCATAAGTTTTAAATTTTCTCCCTATCTCTCTCTCCCTCCCCCTTTTTTCCCCAAGACAGTGTGCAATCTGATATAGACTTTACACATACATTGGTATTAAACACATTTTCTCTTTAGTTATGCTGCATAGAAGAATTACAATGAATGAGGCAAACCATGAGAAAGAAAACAAAACAAAACAGAAAAGAAAATAGTTTACTTATCTCTGCATTCAGACTCCTTAGTTATTTCTCTGGGTGTGGATGGCATTTTCCATCATGAGTCCTTTGGACTTGTTTTAGGTCCTTGCATTGCTGAGAATGGCTGTCTATCAAAATCAGTCATCACACAGTACCTGTTACTGTGTAAAATGTTCTCCTCACTTCATTCAGCAGCTATGATTTCTACAGCACCTACTATGTGCCAAGCACCATATTAAGCACTTTTAAAATATTAATTCATTTGATCTTCATGACAGCCTTAGGAGGTAGGTGGTAATATTCTTGTTTTATAATTGGGGAAATTGAAGTGAATGGGTTAATTGATTTGCCAAAGGTCACACAACTAATACATATCTGAGATGAAATTTGAACTCAGATCTTCCTCACAGCAGGCTCTTTATATATTGCACCACCTAGGTTTGGCTGGAGACTACAACTTTTGAAGGATCAAAATTGAGGATCATCCAGGGAACAGTAGAGAAGCTCATGATAGACATTAGGAGGTTGTATCATATTACAAACAAATTATGAAGAAATGGTTTAAAGGATGTCACTGATATATGACCAGCAAAAAAATGAAGGACTGATACCATAGAGAGCAAAGAATAATCAGTAGATAACCTATTCATTACTGTTAACTATACAAGTTTCTAGCACAGTGAGTGGATCCTCTGTGACTGATTTAGGAGAACATGATCAAAATTTGTACATGAATAGATCAACATTTTAAAAACAGTATTGGCTATTCCCCCCCTATTGCATGTCTTGCCAATATGACCATCTTTATCACTTCAATGGATTCATAATCTTATTGATTTAGATATTACCTCCTGTAAAAGATTTGTTTATTCATTCTGTAACTCTTGCACTTAACTCCCTCTATGTGTTGTAATCTTTCTTCGCTTTTATTGTTGTTACAAGGAAACCAGGGGAGCACTGTAGAATCTTACAGGCCATATTTTTTCACTTGTTTATTTTTATGATGTCCTTTATTTTCTCCTTAAATTTTAATGAAGTCGATTTAATTGTTTAATTCCTAATTTAGAAGGAGTATGCATAGATAGATGGCAAGACCATGAGTTAATTATGATGGAATGACATCCATAAAAATAAAATGAAATGAAATGAAGTGGAAAGAAAGAGGAATGCACTGGGAGAAGGAGAAATGGGGAGATAGAATGGGATAAATTATTTCACATAAAAGAGGTACAAAAGAGCTTTTACAGTGGAGGGAAAGATGGGTGGTTGGCAGGGAACATATTGTCTGTCATCAAAGTTATCACCTAAAGGAAATAACATACAAACTCATTTAGGTATAGAAATCTATCTTTATCCTACAAGGAAGTTGAATGTGAGGAGGATAAAAGAGGGAATAGGGGGGTGAGAGCTGAACAAGTGGCAGGTGGATTGTAGGAGGTGGTGACCAGAACTAAAACTCTTTTGAGGAGAGAGGGGAAAGAGAGAGAGAGAGCGAGAGAGAGAGAGAGAGAGAGAGAGAGAGAGAGAGAGAGAGAGAGAGAGAGAGAGAGAGAGAGAAGGGGAGAGAGAGAAAGGGAGAGAGAGAAAGGGAGAGAGATAGGGAAGTGAAGGCATTTTTATAAAGTTCCTGAAGGATAGATCTTCCCATCAGAGGATGAATTGGTGGCTTCTCTTTCAGAGGGGAAAGAGAGAGAGAGAGAGAGAGAGAGAGAGAGAGAGAGAGAGAGAGAGAGAGAGAGAGAGAGAGAGAGAGAGAGAGAGAGAGAAAAGGATAATCAGAGGAAAAAGTAAGAGGGAGGAAAATTCACAGGAATCATAGCTATGACTATGAAAGGATGAACTCACCCATAAAATGCAGGCAGATAGCAGAAATGATCATATGATTTAGGCATAAATGTTGATACCATAAGCAAATAAGAGGAGCACAGAATACTTTACCTGTCGGATCTATGGATAAGTGAAGAATATATTATCAAATGAGAGATGGCATCATGGAATGTAAAATGGATAATATTTGTCACATTAAATCAAACATTTGCAAAATTTGTGCATAAATTTTTTACACAAATGAAAGCAATGCAGCCAAGACTAGAAGGAAGGAATAAGACAGTTTGGGGAAGGGGATAGAAGGATATACAGCAAGTTTCTCCAATAAAGGCCTCATTTCTCAAATATGTTAAGATCTGAGTCAAATTTATAAGAAATTAAGTCTTTTCCAAATTGATAAATGGTCAGAGTATATCATCAAAGAGTTTTCAGAAAAAAGAAATCAAAGCTAACTATATTATCTTAAAAATGTTCTGAATCCCTATTGATTAGAGAAATGCAAGTTAAAACAATTCTGAGGTACCACTTCACACCTATCAGATTGTCTAATATGACAGAAAAGGAAAATGACAAATGTTGAAGGGATTATGGATAATTGGGACAGTGATGTACTGTTGGAGCTGTGAACTCATCCACCCATTCTGGAGAATCATTTGGCAATATGTCCACAGGGTTATAAAACTGTGTATACCCTTTGACCCAGCAATGACGCTGCTAAATCTGTATAGCAAAAAGGAACTTGAAAAGGTCCTATACACACAGAAATATTTATAGCAACTTTTTGTGGTGGCAAAGAATTGGAAATTGATGGGATGCTCATGAGTCAGGAAATAACTGAATAAGTTATGGCATATGATTGTGATGGAATACATTATTGTGCTATAAGAAATGATGAGGGGAGCACTTTCAAAAAAACACAGAAACACATGAACTGATGCAAAGTGAAGTGAGAAGAATCAGGAGAACCTTGTACACAGTAACAGTGTGAAATTAAAGCAAAAGAGCTAACACAATATTAGAGTGCATTAAGATTAATGCTTGGGATTGGAAAAGTGAGAGTCACCCTGTTTTTGCTTTTATAGATAGGCCCAAATTGCAGCATTATGTCTAGTTATGAGTAATACATTTCAAGAAAGTCTTTTATGTTCTGGAGAGCATCCAATTATGGCAACCTGATTGATGAAATAGTATGAAGAAAAACAGGGATGAGAAGATTTCAGGGAAACATGGGGGTTAGTTTAAAGTATTTAAAAAGCTTCCATGTGAAAGATGGATTAAGACTAGCTATTGAATATATAGGGCAGAACTAGTTGCACAAGTTGGAAGTTGTGGTGAGAAAGATTTGATGTGAGAAAAGATGTTTAGTGTAAGTAAAACTTCCTAATAATTAGAGCTATACAGAAAGACCTAATTTGGAGAGCGTTCTCTCCTCCTCACCTTATATACATGTACAGAAAAACACATCTTACTCTAGAAGTCTTTAAACAAAGAATGGGTGTATAATAGAAAGGATTCTTGTTAAGTTTTTGAGTTCACTTTTTAACTCTAAGAATCTGATTATGAAAAAACAGATTTTAATACAGCATTAGTGTTTTCTATTGGTGTAGAAAAGTTTCTTTGTATGAAACAACGCTCTTATACTGAGAAATTATTTAGATATTTTTTAAAATGAGAAAACTTTTTTAGACAGTGAATAAGTTTGAAGAATATTAACATTTAGTTAGTTTCATTTTAAAGCATTTTAGAAACAGAATCAGAGAGTCATAGATCTGAAGTTGAAAAGGACAGATGCAATCCTGTCCAAGTCTTCCATATGACATATGAGGAAACTGAGGACCAGGAAGGTTAAGTACCTTACCGAAGATCATACACAGTAAATGTTTTAAATTTCTCTTGATGATACTACACAATAGTCTATAATTTTATATTTCAATGAAAGCATGCATTGATTAGGTATCCCATTCCAAAGTTATAGGTCAGAGTTTAACCATATCTTTCTTTTTTCCCTGTTCAATTTCTGCCCATGTATTCCCACAAATTTTTCTCTATTTAGGGACACTTCAGTATGATGAAGTCTTTTTTTATGAATATTTTAACATTCCATGAGTAACAATGTATGTAGCACTTGGACTTTTCATCTCTGTTATCTCTTATTCTCACTACATGAACAGTCCACCTACTTCTTTAATTATATATTTTGTGGATAATTTGATAATATTTTTATTGCTACTTTTCCCATGTAAATAATGTTTGGTAACATATTATAGACTCATTTTATCTACCATGTTAATCTTTGGGTCCCTGGAAAGTTAATTCTTCTTGTGATATTCCATGATATGAAGCTATATAGTGTAATTTTTTTGTTGTTCTGTCATTTCAGTTGTGTCTGATACTTTGTGACCCTATTTGGTGTTTTCTTGGCAAGGATACTACAGTGGTTTGTCATTTCCTTCTCCAACTTATTTTACAAATGGGGAAACTAATGCAAAACAGGGTTAAGTGGCTTGCCCAGAATGACACAACTAGTAAGTATCGAAGGCTGAATTTAAACTCCAATCTTCCTGACTCTTGATCTGTCACTCTATCTGCTGTGCCACCTAGCTGTTCTATAGAATAACTTTACTGGCAAGAAAAATATGGGGTTTGGTATAAGAGAATAGATGGGGATCAGGGACAGAATCTCTTAAATTCGTAAATGGATTTCAGGCCATATTCTTCATGGGGTATTCTGGTGTCACAGTGGATAAACTGATAAGCCTGGAGTCAGCAAGATGTGAATTTAAGTCTGGCCTCACACTTACTAGTGACATGATGCAGGCAACCTCTGTTTGCCTCAGTTTCCACAAGTATAACATAAGAACTGTAATAGAACCTACCCTCACAGGGTTGTTGAGAGGATCAAGTGCCGATAATGTTTGTAAAATAGTGCTTAGCACAAGTACCTGGCACATAGCAGCGCCACTATGTAATCGCTTACT